>CM032494.1:2693254-3893254 GCA_019059595.1 Marasmia exigua | reverse complement strand
TAGTTTTACATTCTACAGTTTTTTTCTGAGCCTTCTATTTTTGCGACATACCGGTTTTATCTGTGTGGGGGGCCCTGGTGACCTGTACTACAGGTTTTTCAAACCTACTTCAGGCACCAGTCTCTCACAAGGTTAAGGTCTGAGTGTCACATAAAATAGTATCCTATCACTGTCTGTATGACCTTGTACTGTGAGAGAAATAAACAATAAACTTATTATTATTATTATTATGTTTGCCAATTACAGGTATACACAACAATTTCAAAAACATTGCAGCTTAGTTAATATAAATAATTCGTGCATACAAAACAACAAAAGACATTATACTACACAACACTACACACTATACAAGTCAAGCAATAAAGTTTTCTTATTTTGGATGTTTACAGATAGGCTGAAAATGAATGTTCAATTTAGCCTTGAATTTGGTAGAGGAATCATTGAAAATGTCAATATCAGGTATTTTGTTTACGATTTCATAGTACAGATTACATATTCTGGCTATGGGATAGTGCACTCCTAGATTAGTTTTATGTTTAGGTATGCTGAACAGCTTGCGTATAGGGTATCGAGGATATCTGGAAGGGACATTAATTTTAATTTGGCCAAGAAGATTACTGTTTGTAAGATTGTTGCTTACAATTTTGTGAAGGAACATTAAATCTGCCTTCGCGCGTCGGTTCTTCAAAGTTGTCATTTTGAAAAATGATAGCCGTTGGTTTTAGGGGCTCCTGTGGGATAAACCAGGAGTTGAAAAGGCAAGATAGCGCATGAATGCTCGCTGTATGGACTCAATGCGCTGGGTCGGCGCACTATAGACTGGGTTCCAGGCGACGTTTGCGAATTCCAGATGGCTACGCACTAGGGTATTAAAAAGGATCTTTTTTGTTAGGATATTTTTGAAACTTTCGCATTTCTTTTCAAAAAATCGAGCATACAAGCCGCGTTTCTTATCGCTTGCTCTGTATGAGCAGTGAGTTTCAATTTGCTGTCGAGTTTCACGCCTAAGTCTCCGACTTCCTTGACTTCTGTTAGGGTGACACCGTTCAGGGTGTAGGTGGTATTAACAGGGTGTTTCTTTTTTGTGTAACTGATGTGGCAACACTTGGCAGGATTTAGCAACATCCCATTCTGAGCACACCAATCGGAAATAATGCTTAAGTCGAATTACGATACCTACCTAATTACCTATAATAATCTGAGGATTGGTTAACTACAAATCAAGTTCGTATAGAAAAATACAACTTCTAAATGTTTTATATAGAAATTAAATTACCGAAGCGAAGCGAGGGCGGGCTATTAGTTTGTAATAAAATTCTAAGAAGTGGAGGGAAATGAGCATTTTTCCGATATTTAAAAATAGGTACAAACACATTTGATGAGCTCTTTCATTAATAAAATTTAGAATTCATTAACTACAAAACCATTTGATGCAAAAACCTGCAAATCCAGACCTAAATTAAAGATAATTTACTGCATATTTTTATGAAAGTAAATTGTTTTCCCGACACACCGCGCGTGTGACTGTCATGTTGCCATGTTGCTTCTTCGATACAGGGACGCGCGAGGATTAACGGAGGACCTTAGGGTGGTTTTGGAACTGCTGCACGTCACTTTCACGTTCACAAAAAAATTGACACAGACAGTCTGACCCGATATCAAAGAGATCGTTAAATTATAGCAGTAATATCGTATCGTGTCTCTCCCGCACTCCCGCACATTCGCGTCGAAACTCAGCGGACGCACTAGTACCGTGGGAGCTCCAAAGGATTATAGGATTACTTAATGTTTCTGTCGGTCCGTTCGCATGACACAACCGATTTTCCCCGAAACTACTGAAACGAGTAATCTTAAAGCTAAAATACGTGATATGCACGTAATAAAAATACGTGAGTCAGTTACCATAAGATATATGTAAACGTGAACGAATGCCATTTAAACGTGAATGAGTTTTGGGGTTTATCTAGTAATTTAAAAAAATCTATGACTACTATGTAGGTACTTTATAGACTTCTCGGAACAACTTTTATGAACTTTTCATAGATCGTTTTCTTTTAATTTTTTTTTTCTTTTACAGGTTTTTTATTTATGATTTTGCCAGTTGGTCTTTAAATTAAAGTAAAGGTGTCTACATTAAGGTGACGGGTAGGGCACACTAGCGATGCCAACCGAATTTTATTTTTAGCTACTAAATCAGATCTATTTTAAACAATTTCGGGGTTACAACCTCCAGGCAAACAGTTAAACTATTTATTAAATAACCATGCACAAATGTTGGGTCCGTTTTTGTACGCGAAAAATTGATTCACGCCGCTTTTGACGTGAATCAATTTTCTTTGGACCCTACATTTTTGCATGGTTATTTAATAGATAGTATAAGTGTTTGCCTAGAGGTTGTAACCCCGAAATTGTTTAGAATAGATCCGGGTTAGTAGCTAATAATTAAAATCGATTGGCGTCGCTAGTGTGCCCTACCCGTCACCTTAACCTGACTTTCCCTACGTATTCCGGAACATTTGATAATTTGAATTCCAAACGTAAGTCTAAATGATGAATAATATAAAAAACTTGCGTTTGTATCATTATACCCATTTTTCTGAATTAATGAAGATTTCTGTTGGATTTTACACGTGGAACTGTTTGGTCGCTCGCTGGGTCGCATTTATTTACTCTACTAAGCGAACGTCAAAAGCACAAACTATCTACAAAGCATTTCCCAAAAGCGACTGCCATAAGACCTCACAGGGGTCCCGGCAAGTTGGATCATCCAGGCTTATTTCAATGGAAAGTTCACGGCAATGAGAGAAAACCTGTCCCCGTGATGTTTCTCTCGCTGCACGCTGTAACGTTAGAAAATAAACCCTGCATTCTCCGTCGCGGATTCTTTATAATACTTCGTCTTTATGATCGCAATTTTTTATATTATGGAATAAAGTTCCATTTCTAGCTTTCTTTTATACACTGTTTCATGTTCAGTTGCAGAAATGATTTTAAAAGCAAATGTTGTAAAGATCATTCAGACTGTTGTGCATACATTTTTTGCCTTTTTATAAGGGCTGACAAAAATCGCACAGACGTTTTAAGAACTATCTAAGCCACAGATCTAATTGTAAAGACTCGCGGCACACTGTAGAGTATTTTATTCATTCATTATAATTAATGAAAGGTTGGCAGCGCACTTATCACTCCACTGGTATCGAGTGTGTCTACGGGCGGCGGTAATCGCTTACCATCAGGCGATCCGTCTCGTCTGCCACCTATCACATAAAAAATACTCCAGAGTTATGAATGAAACTTGACAATTTTGAACATTTACTTAACTGTCATATACAGTGACCATATATTATCATAATGAATAATATGTGGCAATGAATGAGTTACACTACCGTCTGCCACGAGGCTTTGAGTATAGTATAAACATACACCAAAGTTGTAGGATTACTAGGAACTAGTCAAAATTTTATTAAGTACTTTTCTTCATCTATTTATACTTATTTACTTATCCTCGGCCACATCATCACTTACCATCAGGTGAGATTGTGGCCAAATGTCTGGCTCTTCTAATAAAAAAAAAGAGCTGTAAGTAAAGCTAAATAAAGTGTACAAATTGCCAAAACGAATATTATTGCGTCATTGTCATTGAGGGATCATTATCTCACTATCAAACAAGTTATAAGATTTGTACGAGCACGCTCTACATTATGAATTTGCTGACGGCCGCGAATCAATTGTTTATATTTATTTTGTAATCATTTACTTTTAGTACAATAAACTCTCTACGGACACTTATTCAACATTCCGCTCCCGCCAAAACTTACTACGCTAACTTACAACTACATACATAGGTACTTACCTAACTTATTTCTATCTACAATTACTTACATCTATTAGTAAAGGACACAACCTTTACATTCTTCGAGCCGGATATGAACCAGCGACCTATGGATACTGTTACGGCGGGTAGGGCTAAAACAAGCTGCGTGGGCTGATGCAGTTCAAAGGTTTTAAATTAGTATCTAGTGGTTTTAGTGTACAAATTTGGTGTTTACAACCTGTGCGGATAAAGAATGGGATCAGAAATGGCGCATCTATTCACTTCTCGCTCGCAAACTATTTGCGTCTAAACTCGCACTCGTGGGTGTGCAAGTGAGAAGTGAATAGATGCGCCGCCATTTCTGATCCCATTTTTTATCCGCACAGGGTGTACTTGTGCAGTGAAGTGCCGAAAAGAGATCCTAATAATAAGAATCGTTGGATTGTAACATTTTTAACACTGCTATTGTGTGTCGATAGAGTTGTCTCGTGACGACTTGCATTGCTTGTCTCGTGTACAAATTTGGTGTTTACAACCGTTGCGGATAAAGAATGGGATCAGAAATGGCGCATCTATTCACTTCTCGCTCGCAAACTATTTGCGTCTAAACTCGCACTCGTGGGTGTGCAAGTGAGAAGTGAATAGATGCGCCGCCATTTCTGATCCCATTTTTTATCCGCACAGGGTGTACTTGTGCAGTGAAGTGCCGAAAAGAGATCCTAATAATAAGAATCGTTGGATTGTAACATTTTTAACACTGCTATTGTGTGTCGATAGAGTTGTCTCGTGACGACTTGCATTGCTTGTCTCGTGTACAAATTTGGTGTTTACAACCGTTGCGGATAAAGAATGGGATCAGAAATGGCGCATCTATTCACTTCTCGCTCGCAAACTATTTGCGTCTAAACTCGCACTCGTGGGTGTGCAAGTGAGAAGTGAATAGATGCGCCGCCATTTCTGATCCCATTTTTTATCCGCACAGGGTGTACTTGTGCAGTGAAGTGCCGAAAAGAGATCCTAATAATAAGAATCGTTGGATTGTAACATTTTTAACACTGCTATTGTGTGTCGATAGAGTTGTCTCGTGACGACTTGCATTGCTTGTCTCGTGTACAAATTTGGTGTTTACAACCGTTGCGGATAAAGAATGGGATCAGAAATGGCGCATCTATTCACTTCTCGCTCGCAAACTATTTGCGTCTAAACTCGCACTCGTGGGTGTGCAAGTGAGAAGTGAATAGATGCGCCGCCATTTCTGATCCCATTTTCTATCCGCACAGGGTGTACTTGTGCAGTGAAGTGCCGAAAAGAGATCCTAATAATAAGAATCGTTGGATTGTAACATTTTTAACACTGCTATTGTGTGTCGATAGAGTTGTCTCGTGACGACTTGCATAAGGTTTTAAGGCTCTATTAGGTAATAGACTCTTAAAACCCGCGATTGCTTTTAGAGTGATATCCGCTGTATCCGTAGGTCGATAAAAGTAAAAACACCGGCGTTTTATTGAGTGACTGTGACTTTGACTGACTTCGACTGTTGACTACCTACTTATTCTCAATAAGCTACTTGACATTGACAAATTATCTTCGGGTAGAGCCATATTAAAAAAAAACAAAGATTGTATATCCTTTACCGACTTCTTTAATAAACGATTGACTACTATAGCACCTGTTGTTGTATTAGAGTATTAGATGACACCTGATGCGACATCTTTGGACGCAATCGGAAATTGTTGAGATGAAATGAGAGTACATGAAAAAGTCGGTAAGAAGTGCTCTTGCAGTTTGCTTTGCGCGTCATAACGGTGGTACTTACAGTACCCGTGTGTTCGTTTTTAAATTAATATTCTTTCTGGACTTGGTCAGGACTAGAATAAAGTCTGAAAAAAAATTCTGCGAAAAAAAACCGCCTTCACAAACCACGAACTTAAAAGTGTAAAATAATATTGTCAACACTTTACACACTTCAAATAACATTTTCGGTTGAGTAAGTCGGTTAAAAAACGTTATGAATTTATTTGACTACATTTCGTAAGAACGAAATTTTAAATGAATTACGCTAAATTTGAACAAAACGTCAGAATATTCTTTAGACACATACTTAATTATTAATATAATAATTAGACGCCCTGTTGGTCTAGTGGTTTAAGTACCGGGCCGTGATCTCAGGGTCCTGGGTTCGATTCCCGGGTCGAGCGAAAAATATGTTTCGAATTTTTCGGACATCGCTCGGGTTTGTGATCACCAATCCGCATTTGGCAAGCGTGGTGATTAAGCCTAATCCCATCATAGTAGCGATAACTTGATTTCTATGATGGAGGCCTTTTCCCTGCAGTGGGACAGATTATAGGCTGATAAAAAAAAAACATACTTAATATATGACCTCCGCGATTTCTTAGTCTTATTAAGATAACGCAGTTGGTTTTGGGCGGGCCACTAGCCTGATATAAACAAGCGCTGACTCTATTGGCTATTGTCCTAGGTAATTTTATCGCGTTAAATGTTAGCACGATTTTCGAGTTCATTTTAGTACAGTGGCCGTCTGAAAATGCAAAAGCCGCGCGCCGTTAGTGCCACTGAAACCTGAAATAATTGATCGCGCCACAAATGTTCGGAACAAGGGTAATTGTTTGGTTTGTTGTTTTGTACTTGTTACAATGTTTTCTGATTTGACTGTAAGTGGCGCAATTTAAAAACCGGCCAAGTGCAAGTCGTACTCGCGCACGAAGGGTTTTTATTACTAGGTATCACATAAAAAAGAAACTTGTTAACCAATTCTCGCAACTCAGTTGTTTTACCGTAAAAAGTTATCAGATCCATGTAATAACATGCCGGTTATTAACTTGGCAATCGGTTATTGTATTAGAGGTTTGCCTATGAAATTGCCGTTTTATTTCTAGACACAATAAGATCTATAACTCCTTGAATAAGCAAAAAGTTACCATATAATAATTTTATTTTGATTCAAAACTATACTTTTAGGTTTATATGAAATAGAGATCAGATGTTACTGTTGTGTGGTGTGGTGTTTAAAATGATCCCTTATTTAATTGGCAGAACTAACGTTTTTGTCAATAATAACTTTAAAAAAAAAAGAAATCTGAAACACTATTCTATACGTTCTTAAACGCTGTCAATTAGATATAATTAACGCTTTCAAGAAGATAGAATTAATTAGTAGCATTAATTGTTACTTTACAAATAAACAGATTTTAGTATTATTATCTGTATATCACGTGACCGAAAACGCCAGCCGCCATACTTTTACGTCATAAAAGCAAATGCAGTCTTCTAATGAACATATGAAGAAGAGCGGCAACAGCAACAGATGATGAATGACTGGAACAGGAACGAGATAGGACCAGTATACCATCAAGAGATGGTCAACTCTGCAGAAGGTTTTCGACAGTTGCGTGCGTTTGCACCCAAAAGGCTTAACATTAGGAAGAGATTGATTGATGTGTAACTGCCCGAGCGCGAGTCGCTTGTGTTGTGGTGTTTCACGCCCCATTTGGGGAGAAGTGACATTGAGATGGGACACAGACACAGACTTTGTAGGGAGTGAAGAAACGCACCGGGGAAAGAGCCCTTAGCAAGTACCTGGTGAGCGTCTCCCGAGATTCGGTCCGTATGCCGAGACGGTAGCAAGGACCATGGGCTGGTGGAGGGACTGTTGTCAGCTGGACTAGAAATAGGTGTATCAGTTGTGGCAAACGATTTAACGTTGTCAGCTCCCGTTGATGAAGAGTGTAGCAGTGTGTGATGGCGTCGTTTACAAAGTCTGCAAGTAGCAGGGTTTTTGCATTCATAAACAGTGTGATTACCCCCTAAGCAGTTAAAGCACATCTTATTCTTTACTACAAATCCCTTTCTATTATCATAAGACAGTTTCTCAAATTCCTCACAAAAGCAAAGCTTATGATATTTTCCAGAAGTTCCCAACATTGAATGTAATTTGCTGCTGTTATAGGGGTATGCCGAATTAACTGTTCTGCCTCTCCTGTGAGGTGGCCCTTTAGGTAATGTAATTTTTGCATGTCATCCAGAGACTTGTTTGATTCAAACATGTAGGCCATTCGGAACATTTGCCAGAAAAGTATGCAATAGTGATTTTAGGTAGTTTCACAAAGGAATTGGTAGACTCCCCCTCTTTTGTATCTCTAGGTTTATCGAGTTTGCTCTGCTGCTGCTAATATGTTCAATACAGTCTTCATACAAGTTTTATACAAAATGTAAGACTCCTCAGTCTTACTCGTATCAAAAATATCCTCAATTGCATAAAAACTTTTCTCTATTTCAGCGGGAGAATGATTTTCATGCAGCTTGATGTGATTTTTAAAAAATAAAGACCAATTTCGTTCTACGGTTTCCAATCTGGTTTCTATGTACTCTATGGTTATTCTGTCTTGCTCTTTTTAAAATTAACCAAACCTTTATCTATCGCCTTTTGCAACTCTTTTTGTACATTGATAATGTTCTCCATATTTATGAATTTTATAAAATTTTGACGGCCTTTAAAAAATAACCAAATAGTACTAGCAAACCAAAATACAATATCTAAAATAAAAACTTTTTCTAAAACTAAAATGTCCTTGTACTAAAAAACTAAACTTTCTTCAATGTTTTTGTCTTCCCGTTAATGCGACAAAAATATCCGAACACTTTAAACTTGCAGAAAATCTGTAATTCTTTTTTATTCACAATATAAAAATTGTACTAACAATTTGCATTCGACATTTGTAACTCACAAACCTCGTTGGTTGTACTACTTTACTGGGTAGGTGGTACCTGCCCTTACTCGCGCTGACAACCGGCAGCGTCAATACCCAACCAACGGTCAGCTTTCCCTCGATATCTCGCTCTGGATCCGTTGCTCGTCTGCACCGCTGAACTTTACTTGCACTCATACGGTGCAGAGCAGAGCCTCTGGTCTTTTATAATATCCGGCTGGAAGGACCTTTGTTTAGGACTCGCACTGGTACTGCTGATAATTGGCCAAGAATAAACATGATCCGATTGAATTAAAAGTATATTTTTCAATGTACAATTTCGTAAATTTTCTAATACATTATTTTGCTCTGACAGTTCTGATAGCTCTGACTTGTTAAAATCTTATTTTTAAACGTAAGAAAGAATGAGATTTTATTGGAATAAATCCTCAACAAATTGATAAGAACATTTTAAAATATATTTGAAAAAAATGGAGAAGAGCCTATTGATTGACTCTAGATACTTATTTAGTTTCAAAAGAGGCTCTCATTCATCAACAGATGGTTCATCTATTTTATCTATGAATTACCTTTATATATGATGCTTTGCATCTTTATTTCATTGTACATATATAGGTTGCAATACCACCAGCAAACTGTTTACTGTAAAGTAAAACAAATTATTTTGATTGGCATGCGATTAAGAGGCAAAAGCTTGCCCATTCTGTCACCACCGTCGCGGTCGGTGGCCACGACCGGTGCACTCGCGCAAACTGTGCTCGAGGGGCCTGTGTTAATCTATACTTAGGTAAAGAAATAAAGAAAAAAGCAAAACCATTTATTGACCAACACAACAAGTGTACATGGGCGGCGGCAATCGCTTTCAATCAGGTAATCCGTCTACTGCGTCTGCCATCTATCACATAAAAATAAAATTCACAGCACAGAAAAAACAAATTGCTTCTTTAGTTCATTTATTTTTTATACGTTTTCAGCACACTGGACGCAACAAACCGCGGCATCAGTGTAAGATTTAAAGCTCGGCAAACGGGCTACCGATCAACAGTCACTTTTTGCTGTCGGACACTACGCCCTTTCACCTTTATAATCAGATAATTGCAGTCTACTTTCCAATGGTTCGCCGCGTAGTTGTTAGTGGGTATCTACAGTAACTACAGTATCGTCAAACGATGGTGGCTGTACGAGTAGTCAGAAATTTGTAACATTTACTAATTCTACAGGTTCACGAGGGATTCTGGGAATGTTTGATTGTGCTAATAACTTGTAAACGACGTAGGCAACATCGACGACAACCGGGTGGGAACGTGAAAGGAGGGCGGAACCGCGTTAGTTTAAGTACGAGTAGGTAGAGAGTGGCCGCTATCGATCGCATGCCGCGGACATTTTGTCGCAAGTGGACGTCACATCTATCTACCATTGTGTGGCAAGTCCATAGAAAACTTTTCTAAACGTAACGTAATTGGAAACTGCACGTTGCTAGCCAGGTAGGTGGTTATGATCGATGGCTCGCAATGTCAAATAATTAAGATGTGAATCGTATAAACAAAAATAGATTATTGTAACCCCAACATGTGACTGTTCAGACTGTAATATGATTATACTCTGACTTCACAGAATAATACATTTTGGTAACAAACATTCAGGTAAAACTGCATCTCATTAATATACCATAAGGTTTTAAACCCTAAATTTGCCTTTGAAAACCTATCAACATAAATTATCTGAAAAACAAAATCGGTTCCTTCTCAAAGACAGAGTGCACGGTACAAATTTAAATGTTTTTTTTTCAGCCAGATGAAACAGTAAATGCTTAACCTGGCCCCTACACTAGGAGTCACTTTCACTGGCGGCTCCCGCCCTCAATGGCCACATCGATCCGGGCGCTAGCGTATATTATATCGACCTCGTACTCCACCGGGGCCGATTTAGAACCAGTCTGGAGTAAAACGTGTTTCAGCGAAGAACGTTATCTTTATCCTTCAGCACCTTACCGTCTTACGATGGACACTGAGTGTATTTATAAATAAGTTTTTACTGGCCAAAAATATTAGGTCTTTTATGGGTACATGAAATTGCCGTCATGTATGGTGATTTTCTAAGAATTTGTATTTTCCATACTAACTTTTTATTTTTTAATTTGGTAGACGTAGTTATAAAATCACGCTGTATACTGACCTGGATATCTGTATTTTTATACTATCTTCACTATTCATAATTAAAGTTTTAATTTATCATGAAATTATAAGTTCAATCGAAATGGGCGGTGTTTATTTAACAAAAACGCTTTGGTCTGACCTAATTTTTCCCCAACGATTGAGCGAAGAGAAAGAAATTTATTTTAACAGATGCACACAATTTCTACGGATCAGAAATGCAAAAGCTTTTCTGGCATGCTGTGTACAAATACATTTTGTTATTATAGTTCGTACAAAGTATCAATGCAAGAGTTAAGTACCTACATAATGACGTTACTCGTAAAATAAATTATTTATCAACAAGCTTTTGCCCGTGGCTTCGCTCGTGTTCTACTATCTCGACAAAAAACATAAAGTCACTCCGTCGCTCCGTTTTGCCGTGAAATACGGACAAACAGACAGACCGACACACACACTTTCATATTTATGGTATTAGAAGGGATGCATTTACGCTATTAAGGATCGCTTATTTTTTTTATACTTGGTGGCCAACAAGCGTGCGGCTCGCCTGTCGCTAGTTGGATCCTTCGCTTTGAATTGGTAGTATACTCTGCACTAACCGAATGCACGTGACTGAAACAGCAAGACAGGTTCCAAACGCAACGCCTCAGCTATTCAAATTAATGGTATAAGAATAATTGAATTCTGCCGGCTTTATCACTGCTATTGTGTGTCGATTGAGTTTATAAGCTTAATTCCCAAAACATGCGATTTCGTTAAGAGTGTTCTGACTTTGACTGTCTTCGACAGCTGATACTTACTTTTTTAATTACCTACTCTCATTTGACATTGACTACCCCTACAAACTAATCTTAGCGTGTAATTCACTTCTCGACGTGCATGTTTGAATTGAAACCACGACCCCCCGTATCGAAGGCGCGTTCTTATCCACTACTTACTATTACTAGATTACACGCTCTTTGGTAATATAAGAAACATTCCATATTTAAAAAAAAAACGTTAGAGGAAGCAGCGCAGTCGCATGTCTGCATCATATTAACATTCGTCGCACTTTAATGTACTCGTGGTCTGCTCAGCTGTTCATCTGTCATTTTGCATGCTAATTTATTTACTCTGTTCTACTCTGCTCCCCTCAGGGACGGTTTTAGAACGGGCTCGGTCGCTCGCAAACGTGATAACGATTGGCGCTAGAGATTTCATCGTGTTGCGTGACCTATTTATTGCTTGGCCAATTTCCCCATATGATCTACGAGAACAAGAAATATGTCACATGCAAAAGCCGACCGAGCCGAAAAAAAGAATTACTAAATCAAATGCAATCCTAACCTAACCTTACCTGCGTTGTATTTTTATATGCTTTATGCTTTTTATGTGTTTCAATTTGTTTCAATTCAATTCAGATTCGATTGGTGTCGTTATATTTCAGCTCAAATTTAATTGCCGTGTTTGCATGACTGACCGGATAGCCTCTTAGGCCAAAGGCCGTGGGTTCAATCTCCACCCTGGACAAACATTCGTGCGATGAACACTTGTGTTTGTTCAGTGTCTGGGTGTAATATATGTATTTAAGTAGGTATATATTTGTGTTCCTCTGTTGTCTGATATCTGTAACACAAGTGTTTAAGCTACTTAGTACGGAATCAGGTCAGCGTATGAGATGTTGTGAGAATTATTATTATTTATTATTATTATTATGTCATGCGAGAATTATTCTTTGTACTGATTACCTACTTTAAAAAGTTGGAAATCATTATTTACTTTCGATAAATGAACTACCGCTACTCCTGCAACACTATGCGAAACCATAATGCCATTCACTTGACTTTGGATTCGTCTCATGTACGAAATATCGCTCTTAGCTTCAGGCCATACGTGATGTCAGTCTAAACTTAGTCATGGACTGCGCTTGATGGCTGAATTATAGTCCTTTGTTTGAATACATTTAGAAATAACAGTATTTTTATAACGATATTTTAGAACTACCCAACTTCATAAACAACATATCCTACCTTACACGAAAATTTGTTCTATGACTCTAAAAAATTTCCAATAATAAAGGTTTTCTATTTTCGAACTTTTTTATTTGGAGTGTATCAAGGAAATTGACTGTGCTACGCCGCGTAGTTCAAGCCGTAGTCTCGTAGCTGTTACGCGTAGCATGTCGTAGGCCGTAGCATTCGTAGCACAGATATCGCTATTATCGAACACCATGAGCCCAATTCTCAGGATTTTTGATATGACAAAACATGGCGGATATCACCAGAAAACCATACAAAAAAACTATGTTTTAAGTGATATGTCATCATACGGTATACATCAATATATCGTATGATGACAAAATATCACGGCCCGAGAATTGGGCTCCAGGACCTTCTCGTGCTCGTGATATTTTATGGTTTTCAGGTCATATCCGCCGTGTTTTCAAAATATCACGAGCACGAGAATTGGACTCCAATATCCAACTACTTATATTGAAATTTGTAATTTATTTGTTAACCGAATTCAAAAAAGAAGTAGGAGGTTCTCAATTTGACAAGTATATTTTTTATTACCTTTTTGAAATATTCTACCCTCTACAACTCAAAATCTAGACGTGTTACGGAAAGTCTGTTGACAGATTCATTATCAGGGACAGCAATTTAGTACGAATGTGCTGTGCTGTGTTTCACTGCGTGAGTGAGGGTACCGGAGGCAAATCCGGGGGAAAGTTGGCAACGCACTAAGTTCACTGGTGTCGCGGGTCTCCATGGGCGGCGGCAATCGCTTACCATCAAGTGATCCGTCTGCTCGTCTGCCACCTATCACATAAAAACTATATTTATGCCACATACGTGTCATTAAAAATTGTTAGCCAGTGTTAATCGGAGCTAATTATGTTATCTTAGCGAGTCTCACTTGGATGACGGTGAATTTAATACTTTTCTGTAGAAACATTTTTATAACAACCTTTGTAATCTAACTATTTTGACTAAAGTGTTTACATATTTTTTGCATCCGGTCATATTTTCTGACGTTTCCATAAAGAACGATATTTTGTTAACTACAGAAATTTACGACCTTTGTCACAGTCATCTCATTTCCCGTCGTTTACGCCCGTTAACCCACATAGCATACACAGAATCTAGTTTGTATAGCATCTGGTATTTCCTTTTCATTGTTAATAATAAAAAATGGTTCCTCTTTCCGAACGGAAACTAACCTTTATAATGGATGCAACTCCGTTTGCCGATTCGCCAAGCCAAGTGCGACGATAACAAGTAATACACTGGACCGCAATAAATCATATCAAAATAAAAAAATACTTTTATTTTCAGTGAAAAAGGTAATTATTACATTGCTTAGTACTACATGTTTACATGTCTTGAAATCTTTATTTTTAATTATTCAGATGCCCAAATCGGCCAGACTGCGTTAGCTTGGGCATCTGGAGAGAATGCAAGATCGAGCAGTGAAGAGAGCATACATGGGAAGGCCAACAGGGCGGCGCCCGATTGGACGTCCGAGGTATCGCTGGAAGGACGAAGTAGAAAAGGATCTGTTTGGGCTGCAGATCGACGATTGGTCTGCCGTGGCCCAAAACAAAGAGGAATGGCTACTTGTTGTGTCGGAGGCCAAGATGCTATGGGTCGTTGAGCCATCGAAGTAAGTGAGTGAGTAAGTAATTATTAAGCCTTTTAAATGTCTCTCAAAACATGTAAACTGTTTATTTAAAACCTATTTTCGTACTGTGTAAATTATCGTACGTTATGAACGAGACTTTATTGAAGAAATTGGCATGTGTCTAGAGTCAGTTGAAATCTTTTCTCAATTGTTAAAATGCAAATCGAAGCCGGGAGTTTCTGATATTAATTTACATAAATCACTAGATTTTATGTCTGCAAGTTTGGGAAGAGCTTGTTAGTGTAAAAGTTATGTGGTGGCTTAATTTCTTTGTGGCCTAGGGTACACTGAAACTAGTGCAGGGCAACAATGAGTTCTGGAAACTCAATACGGTTGAATACTACGTCAAAGGAAGTTTCTTTGAGTCAATACGGTATCTGTTCTACTTAGCAACTGGCTAGATAACTTCTGAATCAAGGTAGCACAGATATTTAACTCTGCCCAGAAGTATGAGTGTAGCTTTATGTAGATGTATAAATCAATAGATTTACCCAATAGTTTACGAAGACCCGAGAGGTGGCAGACCATCGTAGCGCGGATAGAATTATCCATAATTCTGCCAGCAATATCTTGGAAATTATTATCTATCTAAATTCTTATCTACTATCAATGTTCCTTGTTAGCTCAACGGGTTTCAATAAGTTCGCTACTGATTATTTTAACAAGTCGGAAAGGATTACCAGGTACCGGAGTATTACCTATCTATCAATTTTATATGAAGTCTGGACAAGAGACAACTGGTCGTTTTCTGTTTTACAACTTTTGTCTTACGATTATTTTTGTCAATTCTATCTATTATAATTAGCCGTCTTTTTACTAAGCTTCCGATATAATTTAATTTAAGTCGGTGATAGAATAAACGGTTAATTTTCATTGTAGGTGCCCGTAAATTGTTATAGTCCACCCATCATTAAAAGTCTATAGCCTACGTCTGTCGCCAAAATAAAAACATTTTTGTGTTCTCGTGATGGCTGATTGTTTGTGCCTAAAGTTATTTAAAAAAATATCTAAACACTGTGATTCCTACTTATTATTTTCAACAACTTGCAATAAATGGAAAAAGTTCTCATTCTATGCATAAATGTCAATTACTCGAAGACGATCAACTTATTTAAAATACTACATAACCGCATCGGGGCTATTCCAAATGCAGTTAACCCTAAAATATTTAAAAAATATCCTAGAATACAAAATGTATACCTGAGACATTTACTTTTCCAGTTTCATAGGCATAATAAAGAAAATGCTCCACCCAGTGCTGAAATCTGGAGAGAATTTAATAAATATTCATGGTAAATACATCAGACAATACAATAGTAAATACGTAGACAAACCATATAACTTTTGATCGCACATGCCTACGAGGAATATTCCCGCGAATTTGCGATCATTGCGTAACTAATCATTTTTAAAACGAAAAAAATACATTGAGGAGATATATCGTACCAGGCTCAGCCCATGAATACTTATTCTCCCTGAATTTATAAGCCATCTTTAGACGCGTTTAATATAAGAAAGTACTTAATCACCTCTGAGATGTGCGGATTGCTAGGGGCATATAGTAGGGGTGTGCCAATATACAGCATCTAAATTGGGGTTCATAGTAACGGCTGTCTTTCAGTAATAATTATTAAAAATAATAATTATCAAAAAGGCTGACCCTTTCATATGCGATGTGCATCATTCTTGTTTGCATGCGACAGGTATACTTGCGTTCGTTTGGAGTGACTAGACTGAGCCCGCGGCGTTACTCACGCAGTTTTAGTCTTTATTACAAAAGCCTTCATTCAAACTTCAACCCGCGCATCTACCCTTTCCGGTTTAAAAGTTCAAACGTCACTTTTTTATTCAAAACCCGTGCAGAAACATAAATTTTTAGTTTCTTACTTTACTAATTAGCAAACCTCTATACTGTTTTACCCCCTATTTCACCCTTTCAAAGGGTGATTTTCCAAAAACGTTGAAGTGAATTTCTGTTTATCTCAAATTACACGTATAAATACAAATGTTCACAATCCTAAAAAAATAAAGACCACGAACTATCAATAAAACTTCAATTTCTTTTTTTAACCGCTTAATCAAACAAATTGTTTTTTATTTAATATTAGGAGCCAAAATAATGATTTTCAAGATTCTTACATTAAAATTTACTAAACCCCTATACCGAGTTTCTCCCCCTATTTAACCCCCTGCCCAAAAAACTTTTGATGAGGTATTTTTATTAGTCTAAATACAAATTTTCACATTCCTAACATTAAAGATGGCAGATTTTCATACATACTTTTAACCCCTTTTTATCCCCTTAAAGGTGAATTTTTTTATATTAATAGTTTGGGCTGTGGGTGCATTCCTAGTCACTTAATACCTTAGTCACTGAAGTTCTCCTTTTATATAATATAGATAAGAGATATAATAAGTCCATGTTGGTAGGTAGTTTATTGTCACCCGTAGTTGCTCCGCTCCGTTGACCTCCACAAGTCGTCATAAGCCATTTAGATTTTGGTTACCTATATTACGAGTATTACGACCAATGTGTTTTTATTTTTGAAAAAAAATATAACCAACGATACATTTACATTCGCCTCGAGCTCGAGGGGGAGTCTCAGGATGTCTCTATGAATGATACTCGTAGATAGATACATGGGCTGTGAGACCAACCCCCATTTAGTCGAAACAAAGCCTCTAAGGCTAAAACCACATGGCGCGGTTCTTAGCCGCGCCTGCAACGCATAACGGGCCATTCTACAACCCGAGTTTTTGCAAAAAATAAGAACTGCTTCAATAATTCTGAGCATTTATTGAGGGGTTTTAAATTAGTCTTTGTTCAATCTCGGAAACGAAAACTAATTTCAGAAATCATCTATCACCAAATTAGCATTTATAGCACTATTAAGAGTTTAAACTAGCTAAGTGTCTACTTACTTGCTAAGGCATAATCATACTCAATATAAAAAATATAAAATCTAAGTCTACAGATGTGACTAACACGTCTGTTGATATAGTTTTTATGCATTTTTGAAAAATATTGCTAATCATGGATGATGATGATAAGCGCATCATTGTTGCATCCAAAGCAATCTCAACAAATGAAAAACTATCGGAAACGTAAAATTTTCCTCAAACTTTTTCCTCATTGCAAGGAAAATAGTGCGCGCATAGATTTGCAAAATCAAATTTTTATCCACTGAGATACCATAGCAAGAGTGCGGCAGAGCGTCGTTCAAATTCAATTTACAGCGAGCTTCGCCGTTCCTCGGGCATCGCACTTTCTCTGTCGCGCCACCGCGACCCTTCCGTGCGAGAAGAAACAGCAAGACAGCTGTTTAAAATTAGTAAGAAAATTGTGTGCATTTGAATGAATGCACACAAATATCTATTCAAATGAATAATTGAGTTTTAATAAAAAAAAACAATTAGGCAGAAAATAGGTCGTTAACGTAGAAAAACTTACGTACGTAAATATTTAAAATAGCAGGTGCTAACCTCGACATACTCGTAGATAAATACTTCCTTAATCTGAGTAACAGCAATAAAATGTCGAATTATCCTCAAATTTCAAATTATTTTGGGTTTAAGTTTGTATGAGAAATACGTTGGTCGCCGCCCGTCTTGACAGACGCACTGATGTAGAATATCGATTATTGGAGGGCAAATATTGTGGTCATAACCGCAGAAGTTACGTTTGACCAGGTCTCGCGCGGTTTCACTTGCAGCAGGGGCCGCTAACCACCGCGGTCGCCAAACACGTGTTTGCTAGAACTGTCTTGGTAGTACTTGTGGAATGCAATCATTATGTCATTGGCGAATGCGGCGACTAATGACCTCACCATTGCAGCGTCCGTCCATCGTTTATTGCACTTTAATACGACCGGTGCACTTATGGCACGGTCAGCCTCAAAAGTAGCTTGACACTTTAGTACCATGTCGAAGTAACATTTTTACGAACCCCTCGGAAACTGACTATAATAGGCAGACCAGTTACTTTGACATGGTACTAAAGACTGTACTTAAAAAAATACAGTTGATTTGTCGATAAAATTGATTAAATTTACTCGCCTTCACGGATCAGACACCAATCCCCCGACATACTGTATAATTCGTACGAGGCTAACCGTTGAGATTGGCCGGCATAGCCGGATCGGTTAGAGGATATTAATTTTAAAAGTTTTCTACAAATCGTTCCGTGAGCTCCTAGCCTAAGTGTCTACGCAAAGTTGCAAACCCTTTCAGAACGCGCCAAAGATCCGCGTTTCATTTTCTTTTCTTTTGTTCTTTGCGTGTTTAAGAGACGCGATGAGCATCAGCGTTGTGATGACGGATATCTAGACACTGGATCACTAGAAAAATGCGCCAGATAATAGGCTAGTTGCCATTATTTTTATTATTTGATAGAACGGTTCATTACTAATATTATACGCCATAAAAAATATGAAATTGTTTTGATGCACTTTTCCTAATATATTTTGCCATGATGGTCTATTAATTATCTGTGCCGCGACGTCACTGTTATTGTAAGCAATACGCGTGACTGTCATGACATGAACCTTTCACGAATAACCTGAAACTGGCATTTGACGTTTTGTTGTTTACAATAATGGCGACGTAGACGCATGGCGGTCAGAGTTTTTAATTAAGAGAAAAAGAAGTAAAAATATAACGGGTTTAAGTTGAATTTTTACAGCAATCCCTTATTTATATTTATTGAAGTTTTTATATTTCGGACCCTTGTACGGAATAATATTAGAATTAAAAGTTATTTTTATAAATGGTGAGATGAGGCAACTTACCTATTAATACCGATGGCCATGTCTCAAACAATTTCCAATATAAAAGACGATAATAGCCAATTTATTAAGGGACATCTACTGATCTCCCGACACACCCCAACACGAGACGAGACAAGTTTATTTTCTTAATTGATCCGACTTAGAATAGAACCTGGGCGAGGGCCTGTACTTACGCCCTAAGATATTAACGAGGTTGATAAAAAAAAGTAAAAATCGAGTCAACTGTCAAAATGTTCGGTGGCAGTGGGGGGAATGTAAATAAAAAAGGCTATCCGAGGGAGGAGCTGTCTGGCTACGTCTAGAAAATAGTTTCGATAGATCTCGTGGGATGTCTTGTCCGGATGTGGGGTAATGGGAAATGCATAATAGACATAGCTGACTCGTTCTCATCTATATTCAACCACACACGCAACTGATCGGTAGATTATTGATAAACACCACATAATTAATATAAATAAACGAGCAAACAGGTCATCGATATAACCTAAAACATTACAATACACCAAACAATAATAACGAACAATATTTGCCTGAATTCGGTGGGTTGCGTGCGGTGCACTGCAATTTTTTTTTATGTTGTTGTTAAACAAACTTTTACACAATGTTACATACAAAGTAGGCATATATTTATAAAGTACAAACTAAGTTCGGACACTTTTCTAAAATGGATTTTTCCATTCAAACTAAATAATAAATAAATATTTCACAACATCACATACATTGATCTGACTCCGAGATAGGTAGCTCAAGCACCTGTGTTACGGATATCAGAATCGACAGTGGGATTACAAATATATACATATATTACTTTTCTTTTGTAAATACATACTTATAATACATAGCAAACACCCAGATCAATACAAAGAAACATGGTCATGCACACAAATGTTTGTACTGTGCGGGGATCGAACCCGCAACCCTTGTATCAGAGGCAGCGTTCACTACCACTGTTCCAATCGGGTCGTCATATTAAAAAGCGTCCGTGCAAATACCATATAAATTAGGGTTCAATCAGCGCCATTGGCCTACAGCTACATCAAGCTATGGCTTCAGTTTACAAAATACCTATTTTACAATACTAGGTACTATTTTATAAGGGCTATGCTTGGAATCTCCTTGCGTGATCGTATCAGGAATAATGAGATCCGCAGGAGAACCAAGGTCAAAGAATTGCATGCCTCGTCGTCAAAAATCGAAATTGTTGAAAGTGGGGGGGCCCCCACCGAAAATCACCAAACCTTCCATCATTGTCTCGGCCAAAGATTCCACCAAAACAAAAGAACAAATTATCTCTGACTGGAAGAAAGTCGTTTCCTTGCGGAAGGAGAAGTAAGCGCCAGCCAAAATTATGCCCGTCTCTAACGGGACACTACGAATTGAGTTCGATACTCCAACTCAGTGTGAGGAGGTTATCTCCGGCTCTAAATCGGCTGAAGGGTTCGACGCTGAGAAGGCAAACCGCCGACCACCCCTCCTGATTCTGAAGGGAGTCAGCAAGGACGTCCCTCGGGATGAACTTGATAAAACCCTACAGCACCAGAATTCAGTCGAGGGCCTGCGACTCTGCTTTCTCACGTCCAACAAAAACCCCAACCTCTACAATGCGGTCATTGAAGTGAACCCGGAAACTCGCCGCACACTGCTTGAAGCGAGGAAGGTCAATGTCGACTACAACCGTGTCCATGTGGAAGACTTCTCTCGTTTCGTGCATGTTATAAATTAGTGCCTTCAATATGGACACACCAAGGCCAAATGCACCTCCGAGTCCAAGCCGTGTGCTTACTGCGCCACTGAGGGTCATCACGCAAGTGAGTGCCCTCACAAGGACAACCTGAAAAGCGCAAGTGCTACAATTGCATTAAATTCAGCACCGCCACCGGCACCAAATGTGACCTCAAACACATCGCCACAAATCGGACTCAATGTCCTCGAATCAAGACAATGATTCGGTGAATCAGCGACTTGACTGACTATGGGTCGTGAATCTCCTTGTCACTTCCCAATCGCCACCTTCTTCCCTTCCTTTCCATCATTTCTCTTCCTTCTCTTTTTCCCTCCAACTAATTTCCCGCAAGTTCAGTCTTGCAATTTCTTCCTTTTTACTCTTTGCAAAAACAATTTTCCTAAAGTTTCCCAAGCTGCCGTCGTATCAAATCGCGACAAATGGCACAACTCAAAGCAAAAACAAACAAAAAAAAATGCTTTAGGTGGTTAATGGTTCAAGTAATGCGTCGCAACGTCGTTGCGATACGCTTTAGCCGCTAAGTACACGCTATTAAACGCTCTGTCGGTCTAGTGGTTTAAGTACCGGGCGTGATCTCGGGGTCCTGGGTTCGATTCCCGGTACGAGCGAAAAGAATTTTCCGAACATAGCTCGGGTTTGTGATCACCAATCCGCATTTGGCAAGCGTGTTGATTAAGCCTAATCCCATCTTAGTAGCGATGACTTGATTTCTATGATGGAGGCCTTTGCCCTGCAGTGGGACATTTTAAAGGCTGATACTACTCACGCTATTCGAGGGACAGTACCATTGAGTGTTGTCTGATTGAACATTGCGAAAATTAAAAAGATAGTCTTGACGTTGGACAGCGAGTTATCGTTGGAAGGCTAAATATATAGTTTCATAACTATTTGTGTCGAATAACGCCCACGCTAGTATGCTCACGGGTCAAAGCAAGAGGTTCTATTTATATTCTATTCAAGAAGAACACTTTCTAAATGGACGAACGGACATATTTACTTATTTCAAAATTCCGTCACGTTTTCTCAGCAACAATGTATACAGATAAAACTAGTCGCACAAAAATAACATGATGTCGGCGCAAACCGTGCGAAAATTCTCCCCGATGTTGCTGTCAAAACTAAATTTAAAACGCCGCATAGGTGTTTGTAACCCAGAAACTGTTTCAAATAGATCCGGTTTAGTAGCTAAAACTTAAAATCGATTGGCGTCGCTAGTGTGCCATACCCGTCACCTTAATATATTTTACTTTAAAGATGGCGGTTCGTGTGCTCTGCCGTTAAAAATTAAAGTGTGTACGAGTATGAGTAAACCTTTGACTTAGCCCTGCCGCCCTGGATTACCTCTAATAAATTACACATCACATTTAGAAACTCCTAGGTGTATTCTGGTGAGGAACAATGAGTTTAAGTTTCATTACAAAGGCAAATAAAGAAAGTAGAGGCCAGACAAAGCGGGAAGCTGGGATTTCTGGGAATGACGACTCGTTTGGATCAGTGGTAGTAAACGCTTCCTCTCGTGCGAGGGTTGCCAGTTCGATCCCCACACTGTACACATATTTGTGTGGATGAACACGTCGTTTATATAGGTCTGGGTGTTTTCTGTGTATTATCATAGGTATTATAAAGAATGTATTTACAAAAGAAAAGTACTTTTTTTATTTTATTTCTTCTCTACAATCTATACTTACAAACATAGTTAGAATCTTATAATAAGGTGACGGGTAGGGCACGCCAATTGATTTTAACTGTTAGTTACTAAACCGGATCTATTTTAAACAATTTCGGTTACAACCTCTCGGCAAACACTTATACTATTTATTAAATAACCATGCACAAATGCGGACCCAACATTTGTACGCGAAAAATCGATTCACGCTAAAAGTGGCCGCTTTTGGCGGTAATCATTTTTTACATCCAAAACCGGACCCAACCTTTGTGGATAGTTAATTAATAAATAGTATTAGTGTTTGCCGACAGGTTGTAGCCCCAAAATTGTTGAAAATAGATCCGGTTTAGTAGCTAACAATAAAAAAAGAATAGTGTCGCTAGTTAGGCTACCCGTCGCCTTGAATGTATATATTTGTAAGTCCGCTATTTGTTCTGATATACGTAACATAAGGTGCTTACCTTGGAGTCAGACCAATGCATATGATGTTGGGAAATATATTAAATATTTGAAGTATTTAAAAAAAATATATTAATTAAAACACTTTCTGTGCTATTAAATAAAATTCAACTTAGCCAGTCCATTCCCCAAAAAGAGGTCGAACGATAATTACATATCTGCTGGGCAACGCTTGGGAAGCTAAGAAAAATACTCTCAGCCCCATTGCAGTGTTGCAAGACAAAAATCTCACCAGTGATGACATACGGTCGAAACGTGGCTGCTTACAATAAGCCGCTTGAGAAGGCTCAAAGTCACTCAAAGGGAAATGGAAGGGGCTATATTTGGGATAACTCTGCGTGATCGTATCAGGAATGATTAGATTTGCAGCACAGAGAACCGTCTATGATTTGCAGGAAACCCAAGGTGCCTGTAATAGCTCAAAGGATGAAGTACAACGTCTGACGACCGGTGAGGTGGAAAGGTCCTCAAGTGGAGGTTGCGTACTGAGTGTAGCCGTGGTAGGCCACCCATAAGGTGGACTGACGACTTGGTGAACTTCGTAAGTATCTTTTGGTTGCAGGTGGAACAGAAATAAGGATTTCCTTATTTTTGTTGCACTCGTTCCATCTTCCCCTAAGAATCTCCTAACTTATCTTGGCCGATGATTATGGCGGTCATTCCAGCATGTGCGAGTTTTGGGTGAAATTGAAATGATAATGATGATGATCATGATGATGAAGAAAGTTAAACTTAAGTTAACTTCAACCTTATAGCCGTATTATAGTAGAAAAATCAAACCGGGTTCCAGGATAAACTTTACTGAATGACCTGTTCCACGATGTTAAAATATAATTGGTGGTCGGAATAAAATTATCTCGTTAGCATTTGGTAAGCGAACGTAATATCCAGTAAAACCACGTTTACACCTGATATCATAATTTGCCCGGCATATTTTTGTGTCCGTTTTATCATGGACTAGAGATAAGTAGTCCATGGTTTTATGACAGTAACAATTTTGTACTTTACGTTTAGCACTACGCTAAATTAGGTATTCATTTTTAAACTTAGATTATGTATACATATTTGCCGTGTGGTCCCCGGTAGAGTAGCATAGGCCACCCTCACTCTTACCGAGGTGTCGTAAAAGGCGACTAAGGTAAAGCTTCTGGCATGATCATCAGCACCCAGAGAAGGAAAACTCTGCATTCATATCAAAACCCTCGCCAACACGTCTGCCAAGCGTGGTGAGTATGGCAATTACCTCTCATGTGATTGAGGGAGGCCCGTGCCCCAGCAGTGCGGACTTAAATGGGCTGATGATGATGATACATAGATCAACCCATTAGAACCAGTGAACCACACACTATAGATTATCGTCTTGTTACCATGATCAACTTTGGTCTAGTCTAGAAAAGACAGTGATAATCCGAGGTCTAAGGGTTGGACTGCCACACTCAGAGTCGTTGATTAACTTAGTTGGCTACTTAAGAAAAAATGTTGACCCTTATTTTGATCCTACGCATAAAGACTACCGATACTAAAGTTAATGAACATTAGCTTAAATGACGTCTCTGAGTGCGGCCGTGATTGTTACATGACAATCGTTACTAAAGAATAACATACTAGGATTTCAACATGGGCCTCCCGACCAACCTTTTCGTTTAGAAACCGACCGACCTAGTTCGTTTAGAAACAGTATTACCTAAGCGCTTAGGCATAAAACATTAATGGAAAAATACATTTATTAGCTTTTCGATACATACCTATTATATGGAACAAAAGAGCAGACATTTTCACACAATTCTGTCCACTACCCCATCTTTCAGTACTTACAGGCAATGAGTTTAAGGGTACGTGGTCGGACCACTTGCGCCGTCATTTGAGTTTCATTAATTTTGAAGCATTTCATTTACGATATTTTAAGTTTGTTTTTTTGTCATTTTTCTAAGCAATAAACGTTTGGTGAATTCGCAAGTATTGTTTATGGTGACTCTCAAACGAACAATTAGAACAACATAAGTCTTAAAAATAATTTTTGGGGTATAGCAACTTTATGCAATTTATTCTTAAGTCTATCGTCGGGTCACGGCGAAACAAATAGCACTAACATAATTCGTCGACATACCAAGGTCTCCGGTAGCTTAGTCAGTAAAGCAGTTGCTGGGTCAGTAGATCGTGGGTTCGAATCCCACCCGAAGACTGTCGAAAAAAATTTAAGTGCATTATTTACTTAAGTATAAGTCTTTAAATTGCACATATTTTCTGTAGTACAACATTAAGATTATTTCCCTTAAACGTCTGAATTTCATCACATTAATAAGATCCAAATGGTGGCGATAGTGACCGAACAGCTCTCTCAAAATGCTAGCCGTAAACTACTTCGGTGCCATTTAAGATCTATAACTACTCCCTCCATTTCTAGTGCGAAACTGTTTCACATCAACTTTCCGTCGAGTCGACTGACGTTGTCGGATGTCACGTCTTTTCCATTATTCACCTTTTATGTCCATTGCATGTGAATTATAGGAATTTGAGGTCAGACCATATTGGAGAAAAAGTACAATGGAGAAAAAGGAATATGTCCTGCCCGCAACGGCGGCGCGCCGCCGCCGTTTAAGCAAGCTTCGTCCGGGTGGTAGTGCACCTAGCTTCGTGCCTGCAATACGAAACCCCCCCACGAAAGAGGGTGCCCCCCGCATGCATTACGCAAACCTATGCGTAACGAAGAAAACAAAAAAGTATGTCGTCTTCTTCAGACCTATACGCGATCTCTACTTGAGGACATTTCCACCCCACCGGTTGTCAGACCTTATACCCTGTCATTCGTCATCAAATTCTCCAGCCCTTATTCTATCAATCATAACATTTAAAAAAAATAGGTACATCTCTTTTTAGGTCGTCCTCTGTTCCTCCAACCACAATAACATTGATCTGTCATCATCACTCTACACACACGCGCTCTAACCTGCTTATTATGTTTATGTAAGTGTATAGGTACTCTAAGGGGCCAACTTCGATTGGCCCGATCGCGCATTTAGTAGTAAATGCCTCGTACATCAAAGGTCGCGGGTTCAAAACCTTCCTGGATAATCATTTGTGTGATGGACAATTGTGTTTGTTTATAAGTATCTGAGTATAATATATTTATGTATTTATTAAGAGGTGCTACAAATGTTAGCTGAGAAAAGATTTGAAAGCCGAAAGGATAATATGGCGGGACTCCTGGATTGTCATGACGTGTTTCTAAAAATTAAGTATAATTGAAGGAAAGTTAAAGGAAGGAGGGGAAGAAGAATAATAAAATGTCATCATGACTATTGATCGGCAATTCGAGCGCTTGCTTATAAACCTAAAAAGTTTAATATGGCCTATCTTGCGCTAATCCCTATGTACGGACTTACTTATCATACTTTTTTAAATTGTGGCATATGTTTTTAGCATATTTATAAATACCTACTTTACACAGTTAAATACAGTCGAACGCAAATAAAATTCTGTGCTCGTTGCAAGAACGACACACATTGTACAACTTGCGGTTCATTGATTGAATCACGACTCTCGGTCTGCCGATCCCCTCCTCGTGATCACATCATCGGCCAGCTCGGCAGGCTTCAGCTGCCATTTTGCAGTGAAACCTGAAAACTGGACAGTGCTTATACACTTACTTTTGTATCGTTTAATGCCAAAGCCCTCATATTAGTATAGGTATCATAAATAAAGCCCCTTTAGCATGTTAATATATGTAGCAACAATAAGCGAAAAACCAGCTGTTCCATTTAAAATAGGTAGAAATGCTCATCAAATGAAACAGAAGAAAACAACTTTTTGACTTTTTTGACAAGCAAGGCGTGAATAACCCAAGAAACAAAGGATCCTATCTAAAAAAATCGTCTTCCTATACATATGTATGATACTTTTTGTAGGTGTTTTTTTTTAGATTAGACCCCATGTTACTTGGGGGAAAATGTTTGTTTTCATCAGTATTACCAATTCTAACTTAGTTTCAACATAATTTAAATTAAACACGAATGACATATTATTGGACAAAAATAGGTCAGATTCCGTAGCCAACGAGGCCCAACCTCAGCATTTGATGCAGCAACCGAAACCTCTTCAGCGCTGGATTTCAGGCTGAGAATTGGGTGATTTAAGTGAACAGAAAAAAACAGCAACATTAACAATATGAAGAGAAAGATAAACAAGAGAAACCTAAAACTCAGAAACACATAGTAATAAAAATAGATAAATGTGTCTCCTTTATCTAGTTAAATTAGCCATCCAATTGTTAAAAACCCGGCACCCTATCAAATAGCTGAAGAACAACTAGCCATGTCGTTGACCGCAACATTTATTCAGATGGCTGAACGTTGTGTAGGTATTACCACACCGCTTGTTTTACATATTAAAGCATTGTCTTAATCCGATATCCATTAAACTGGATTACAAAATATCACAATACTGTCGATAAGCACGTTCTTCTCGGATATAACCTGAGGATAAAATACTTTGCACCATAATTTTCGCATATTAACAAGATCACTAATACTTTGTTAAATATTCATCTTACCGCGGCGCTGCCTGTGGGGTTGCCAGACGTCCGGCATAAACCGGACAAGTCCGGATTTCTAGTTCCGTTCCACCAAATGACAGTATTCGGTTTTTTTTATTTCATACTAGTGGCCCTCCCTCACGTCACTAGGAACTGCTATAAGTTTCAACAAATAGATGGCGCTGATTGTCGGTTGCAGAACACTAGTGTTTCATCTTTTCGGATTACCTAAAGCATGGTAGTTTATTGAATTATCTTTTTTTATTATTAAAAGAGGAGACTCTTTTTCATGCTAGACGCTAGAGTTTTCATGATTCTTGACCTTGATCACCACTCTTTCCTCGTCCTCAATTAAATATGAAATGAATAAACTTGTTCTTGAAAAAAAATCTTATAGATACATACAGCCGTGTGTAATATTTATCTCAAAATAACTTGGGGTGATCAAAAAACGGTAAAGGGAACGGTCAAGGGACCGGGGGGGAAGGGAAAAGGTTGGCAGCGCACTTGTGACTCCACTGGTGTTGCGGGTGTCCATGGGCGGCGGAATAGCTTACCATCAGGTGATCCGTCTGCTCGTCTGCCACCTCTCATATAAAAAAAAAATGCATAAAAAAACATCAAGGTTTCACACAAAATCGGTCATGTGACTTGGTCATTTTGAAAAGAAAAGTCGTAGAACAAATGTTGTTAAAAAATGTTGATAGAACATGTGGTTAAAGGCATGCACATGTCCACAGATATATGCTGTATATAGGATATATTTATTTGGAAAAATATTTAAGAGGCAAACCGAACTCTACGCGAGCGGAGCTGGATGCCCTTCCACTAATCTAATATACATATAGTGACACAGTATATTGGCTCTTCTCAGCCTAATGGTAAGCAAGAGGTGAGTCCACGTTGCAATTATAATGGACGTGATGTCAATCACTTCCGTTGTCACTGCCATACTAGCCCGCGAATGTTGGTTTACTCCTATAAATAATATTACCCTTTTTTACTTGGCAGGATTGTTGTTTTTTACCCGACTACGGCGAAACAAACAAGAGGGTTATGATTTTGACCTGTATGTTTGTATGTATGGTTGTTCATCTGTTCTCTCATAACTTCTAAACTAGTTATCATATTGGAACAAATTAGGTGTCGTTAGAAGCGTCTTGATTGTCTTCTGGTTATAGGCTACATGACGTCACGTTAAATTGACTACAAGCGCCTTCTTTTTTAAAAAGCTCAACATTCTTCCCTTCCCCTATCTGTACATTAGGGAAGTATGCTGTTATGTCAAACAACTTCAAATCTATTACAGAAAATACACAGAAGCCACAACTAGAAATGTAAGAGGAAAATATATACAATTATTACACAAACCACCTTCGCACGCTCATATTTATAAACAAAATATATATAACATGTCCATTATTCTTTACAACAAACTACCCACTCCTATAAAAATTTTAGAAGGAAAACCCTTTAAGTATACTCTTACATTTTGGCTGGCTACAAAGGGTTTTTATAGCATCAAAGAATTCTCAGAACATGATATAAGTTAATAAGCCATTACCGACATCTAGTCATGATTATAAATATTAATAATAAAATATATATTTATAGATTTGTCAACTTAGATCATATCTGGTATTGTTTGTAATTTAACTTTATATACTTAGATAAATAAATACCTAACAATTTCGATTTTATAAAATATGTTAGATTCTAGATTTGTTAAAATAACTAACATGTAATTACTTACCTATCTCTGATCTCTAAACTCTCACCTGATCTCATAAAACCTTATAAAATATACCTATTAGATCTGTAAAATAACTTCATAGATATTAATAAATAAATAATATTAGTCAATACATAATTCGATGTAAGTATAAGTATTTTGTTAATTTTAGATTTTCATGTAAAGTTTTTTTAAAATTATAAATTGTAAATTTTAGATTCTGTCATTAGGGGGAATGGACCATAACCCACCACGCTGGTCCAGTGCGGGTTGGTGGGTGGGTGGTTCGCCAGGGCCTCCTTTGTTGGTTAGCAGGACGCGCCACGGGCAGGAGAGGTTGACTTGGAACCCGAAAGATGTTGTGTGGGTCCCTTTACGTCCCTGGGCTGGATGAGAGTGGCCGGAATGCAGTGGCGTGCATTAGGGGAGACCTATGTCCAGCAGTGTGGACGAGTGTGGGTTGCTGATGAATTTTAGATTTATCAATGTAATCTTTTAGGTAGGACTACAGAATTTTGTCATACCAACACCATTTGCGCCAGGCTGAATACCGTGACTTTGATACTTTTCATACCATCTATCTATCAAATGTGTATTATGCAAATAAATAATGTTTCTGTTTCTTTTTCTGTTTCTGTTCTTTTACTTGATGGTGCCATGTGGGGTATCAAATGAAAGAGCTTTTTTAGCACATCTCAAATATGTAATTTTTTTTTATTATATAGATAGCAGACGAGCCGACGGATCACCTGAATAAAAATAAAGTTTAAAAACTAAAACCCGACTAGTTTTCTTGTTTCGTACTTTTTAGAGCGTGTTGTTTTGGTAGTCGGGTTTTATTTTCTTAAAAATAACTTTTAATTTGAAAAATATTTTTTTCTGAAAAACTATCCTACACCTTCCTGAACGTTGTCCATTAAAGCACAGTTAATTATCGAGTAGTAGAATTAATAGTTACTTTACATGTTAAAAAAAGTTAGTATGGAAAATACAACTTCTAAGAAAATTGTCATACAAAACGCCAATTTCATTGGTAAAGACGTATCTATATACACTGGTTGATACCGTTGTCCGATTTTTAGCTTAAGGCCTGGTGACTATACTAGTAGCACGTCTGCGTATCGGCTTGATGCATTATTAATGAAACAATATAGTGGCAGGTAATAGAACTAATGATTAATTTGTCACCAACTTTGGTTAATCTTTAGATCGTTTCAGCTGCAGGCCAACATCTCAGCGTGAAATTCCCAGTTGCGCCTTAAGTGGTTGCTTTAGAGCCCGGGGTACTCTTCGGACCATGATTCAGGATTTGAGTAACCTGGTAAATAATTACAAGGAAGATCCTGCCGTCTCACCTACGTAACCCTTAAACAGGGGAACCAGACCGAGTAAGTCATGATCAGACGTTCAGAAATATTATCTCAACAATCGAGAATCGTTCCGACACGTGTAAGTTTCACCGCCAAAAAAATGGTAGAAATACGCACAAAGATTTTGAAAATTTTAAAAATCTAGAGGTTCATGCTTGGATTCGAACACACGAATACCCGCTTAAGATGGGCAAAGGATGGGCAAAATAGAAACGGTCTAATTTTTTTTTATAAAAATATATATATGCCACGTACACGTATATGTAGGTGTCATATACATATTTTTTTGTGATAGGTGGCTGACGAGCAGACGGATCACCTGATGTTACGATGATGCGATTTTCACCGCCCATTGACACCCATGACTCCAGTGGAGTCACAAGTGCGCTGTCAACCTTTAAACCCTTCCCATTCCCCCAGAATGGGCCTCCGGTACCCTCACATCACAGTGCTGCTTCACGCCGGTTTTCTGTAAAGGCCGTGGTATCACTCCGGTCAAGCCGGCCCATTCATGCCGAAGCGTGGCTCTCCCACGGTTGAGTTTACAAACCTTATTAGAAAATGAGATCTAAAGTTTTTACCATACTAGAACTCATGCCATCCCGTTCCAACAGACAATGTAAACGAGACTGGAACGCGTTTTGTTCCGGAACTGTCCTTAGATAGATTTTTTAATAAGCGGGACAGCTATTAAAAGATTCATTCTTTTACAGACAATACTTTTAATCACAACACGGATTATTATACAAGTACCCTTGATTTTATCTCATACAAAAAAAAACAATACTGGGATTTAAATTTAAAAAAAAACGCTTCGTGAGATTTAAAAAAAAAACGCTTCGTGTACGAGCGGGAACAAAAATAGAGCCCGTTCTTTTTACCCGCCGCTTGTGTCTCACAGCAGTGACGCCGTATATCACTTGACCGGTGCAGGGAACTATTAGGCGCAACGTATCAATAACAAAGTTGAGTTTAGGATAGACAACAATAAATATTTTCGTAAGAGATTTGCAACACGTCCACTTCGTATGCCTTTTGACGCGCGACTCACCTTCTGCGCAGAAGGTAAAACGGATGCTTTCATGAATTGATTCGAAAAATGTTTTGCAAATGAAGTGCACTGTACATAGCATAACATATTACAGTGGAAGATTCAGTCTTAGTTAGGTATTATTTTGTGGTAGATAAGCGGTTTTAGTAAACGGTTTATTGAACACGAACATCATAAGCCCGTATCGCCGTGGTCATAATTGTCCCTACCTACTATATTTGAACATTTTGTATTAAAGTGGGGTGTACAAATAAACTGTTTTTCTAAGCAATGTGTATTGGCAATTGATTAAAATTTATCGTTGTAAACTGCTCTTGTGTGCCGAGAAGTTTGCTGGTGTCGAGTGAGTTGTCACGTGAAAAACTTGCTATGGTATGCTATAGGTATGGACTTAATACCTAGTGTCTTAATAAAGAATTATCTTTTGGAACGGGATGTTAAAGTTATATTCAATCAATCAATCAATAAAATAATACTTTATTTGCATAGGCTTGTACACAGCGCTTACAAATCGTCATACATTTGAATGTTTTAAGACTATTTATAAGTACTTATGTGATAATTCACATGTTAATACATATTATATATGTTGATACATAAAATATACTAAAAAAAGTAAATAAACATAATGCTTCTACCACCGGCTCGGAAAGTTGTTTCTGGTCGAGAAGATCCGGAAAAAAACTCGCCAGTTACTCTTTTTAATCGCCAACTTTTTAAACAATGCAAATGGTTTATTACCCTCATACCAAGTCATACAGTCTAACGCAACACAAAATAGAATGAAGCAAATTAAAAGCTAAATATAAGGTAAACCGAAGCGGACCAGTCCCCAAAGGTGGCACCTGTGTCGCAAGTGTCGAGGACACACGCCGAGACTCCAGCATGAAACCTCTGTGCTCATTTTATGGCGCGAAAGAGCACGCGTTCGGTATTCAAAAATCTGACGTCTTTTGTTTTTGGGTTTAAAATTTTAATTCTTCTCCTGTCTTTTACCTCGCTTGTTTTCTTGTATATTTTTATGTATTAAATTAGTTTATTTTTATTTACAAAGATCTGCCTTGTTATTTAAAACGCCACACATACGTTCTCGAATCCCGCCGGCATAGGATTGCCGGTACAACAAGTGTGACGTATGTGTCAGCCATCATTTCACTCAACCATATTAGAGGGAATGTAATGACCCGCCACATAACGCCACCACCTCAGAGACATTTGAGTGAGCATGACTACTTAGGTTCCCCTGATAGGTCACAATATTAGTGCGGTAATAGCTTTAAATCGTATTTTGTGATAGTTATGGTGATCTCCGTTTGTATATTAACTTATTTGAGCTGTTACATTTCGCTTGGCAACCTATCTTTACGGAAGGATAAAGAAAACTTTGCTTACATAACAATACAAGTTGAGGGTTACGAGAACCCCCAACTTGAATTGGTGAGTATCTGATATTACTCTTAGAGACACGAATACGAATAAAAGACAATAATTAATTGGAAATATTTCAGAGCTTCAAGAGTTCACATTATAGCCGACAGTACCAACGGTTATCCGGAATGCGGTCATGTTTAGTAATGAGATACACTTGCTTGCTACGATAAACTATAATGCCTTGGTACAAATCTATCTAATGGTGAGACAATCGTAATAAAAAGTATTTTTCGCTTTAGCTAAAAAAGGATATGAGTTTCAAGTATGAAAATACCTCTTATAGAACTATATTTTGAATTCAGGTTATTTTCGACCCCCCTATTATTTCGTTGTGAATAAAACAAGAAGCCTGAATTTTCAGTAACCAATCAGGCATTATATAAACACGGTATATTTATAATTTAAAAATTTCAGTCAATTTGAACCAGTAGTTTAAGAATGACTACTTGTTAAAGTTTCTGAATTTGGTCACTCACTCACTGACTGACTCACTGACTTACCGATCATCAAAAGTTCTAGGCATTTCTAGCAGACATAGAAGCTTGTAATTTAGAATACAAATAGAATTTAGTGTCTTAATATTAAAACTTATGTCCAGAAATGTATAGGATTATAAAGTTACGTTTCAGTTGAAGGTAAATGTACCGGAACGAAAAAAAGTAGGTGGATAGATAGATAGATAGATATTCTTTATTGCACAAAAATAAAATACAAGAATGACACAACAGTAACAGACAGTACAATGAGGCGGTCTTATCGCTTGTAGCGATTTCTTCCAGACAACCTTTGGGTAGAGGAAAGAAATATCGTATTCGTAATAATAAGGGAAGGCAGTGCAAAGTAGTTTAACAAATGAAATTGAGAATGGCAGAATTATACATTATTTTATATATTAATATTATTACATTACATAAATAATAATAAACAATACATACATACCCAATAATAATATATACATAGATAATTTATAACAAAAATTCTACAAAACGAAATGATATCTACAAAAAGAAATGATATCTCATAAAAAACAAAACTTGTCAAAAAGTCCAAGTCTCGCACTCCGTTGTTCTACCATGTAAGGTTGTGAGATCTATGTTACCAAGTCGGTTATTAACTTGGCAATCGGTTGTGTTTTCATACAATGGCCGAGTCAAATATTCAATAACCGATTGCCAAGTTAATAACCGACTTGGTAACATAGATCTCACAACTTTTCACGGTAGAACAACTAGTGCGAGACTTGGATTTTTTGACAAGTTTTGTTTTTTATGGGATAGAAATTACTGGTAGTCACACCAGTGTGACAAACTTGGTGTGGACTCGAGTCCGGCGGAGCATCACGTGCCGGACCGGCTCCACCGCAACCTAAGATTTGTACTGAAAATTATTTATATTATCACTATTATGAATAACTCCGCCTGGATCAAAGCAACCTATGACAGTCAATTGTTAGTCTCTATTGACCCACTGCAGGGCAAAGGCCTCCCTACCCGCCTTCTAACGTTTGCGGTCACTCCTTAATATAGGCATCAAATTCGTTCATCTAGCGTTTTCCCGGCCTGCCAGACCGCAGACCGCATGTACGCACTATTCTGCCCTCCAGAACTCGAATAACGGACGTCTCACGAAAAGCAGCTCAGCTAAAATGAGATTGGGCTGGGCACGTCTGCCGCATGCCGGACAATTTTTGGGCAAAAATCACGACAGAATGTGTACCAGAAAACCCGAAATGTAAGTCAAACAATAGTAAAAAAGTCTTCGTTAACGTCAAAGCGTAACTTACTTAAAATCTCCCACACCGGTCCTCTACATAGTTCTGAATAAAACCAGTTTACGGTTTACATTGATAAAGCATATTTATTATAGCTGCCACTTTATTGACGTCTAACTTGGAAATGTCAAACCGCAGTCCGCGCTATTCTGTGCACACTGCAAATATGACTGACGGTAAATGCAGGCTGAAATTGCGCCTCGGCGCTCGGACACTCGCCACAAAAAGTATGAAACAAACGCATTATAATCATACAGACATAAGTTCATGCAGGTGAACGGTTACAACGTTTGTGAGTGAGAACTGACATTGTAGCGGTAGGGGTAGGGTAACTGTGAGATAGATAGATAGATAGATATACTTTATTGCACAAAAAAAACACAACTTTAAAAGGCATTACAGAAACTTAATTGTACAATTTCGGCGGTCTTATCGCTGGAAGCGATTTCATTTCTACCAGACAACCTTCAGGCAAAGGACATTTGATAGTAAAGGAAGGGTAGGTGGTGCAATATTGAAAAAGGGAAATAAGAGTGAACTGTATATATATATTAAAATATTTATAATGCTAATACATAAATAAAAAAAATATTATATACTAATAAATAAATATGTTATGCTTGGATAAAATAATATAAAGTACTAGATATACATTCATATAAATTAGGATCTTAGACGGACCATCGACTACTACCGATGACTGGACCTGTAAAAACTTAAAGGGATTGCTATTTATTTATTTAAAAGGTGAGTTTTGACTCGAGTGGTGTTAAAGGTGGTGAGGTAATCGAGCAGGAGATGGGGACGGATTTAGCGGGATTCCGGGTAGTGGTCAAACTATACGCAGTATGTATGTATTAATAACTATGCTATGGACATAGAGTTTCGTAGTAAGATTAGTTACTTACTTATTAAAATATTTCGCGGATAAATCTGCTATGTAACTACGTAATAACTAGGCATTTATTTCTGAGCTGCTAATCGGTTTGACGCAACCTTGATCCCCAAGCAGCCATTTTACCCGCCCAATATTCAATCTTGTTACTGGGAGCCTGATACTTTATCATTGCGTGTCGATAATGTAATAATAGTATCTGAATTTAACGGTAAAATGCGGGTCGCTTAGTACGTAAACTAATTTAGGTGGTACTTTTTACTTTGTTAAGTTTGGAAATAAATCCTCTTCAAACAACCTTCATTCAAAAGGAAAATTATTTTTATCACAGATTTAATAAATAACTACTAGCAATAGGTACTTAAAGACTTAGACAATTTAATCTTAAATAGTAATTTAACTGAACAGGGACTTACTTTTTCATATATTTTTTATTGTTTAAAGAAGTCGCAAGTCGAACCGAGAACGCCTATAAGAGCTTTCAAATACCTCAAACCGATTTACCTCAAAGGCTATTTCAGTATAACTCTATGGTTCTAATTATCCCGATATTCATCATCATTTCAGCCAATTGACGTCCACTGCTGGACATAGGCCTCCCCCAATGTTCTCCACACAGATCGGTCCTGTGCTGCCCGCATCCAATGGATTCCCGCGATCTTCACATCGATATTACTTAAACGGAAAGTCATGGACATTTGCATCCTTTCCGTCCTCACATATGGTGCCCCAACTTGGTCTTTGAATGATCGGAGGTCCGCCCTCAATGTCTGTCAACGAGCGATGGAGCGCAGTCTGCTTGGAGTGAAATTAAAAGGCCGCATACGTAACGCACGCGCTTCAAAACGCGCTTAAATAACGAACGAAAACAAGCTGCTCTGCTGAAACAGGATTGGGCTGATCATGCCTACCACATGCCAGAGAATCTTTGGGCTAAAATCATCACAGAGTGTACCCGAAGCGAAGAAGAGACCACGTAGCAGGCCTAGAAAGATAAAGATAAAAAGTTCTTTATTCAATTTAGGTCCATACAGAACACTTATGAATTTCAATATAGGTACACATATTATCATCTACCGCAGGTTCGGAATGTCGATTTCTACTGAGAAGACACCAGCATGAAATTCAGTAGTTACTCTTTTCAAATATTGTTGATGTTACAGTTTCAATTGAGAAGAAAAAAAATACAATTGTAAAGTTAACAGATTACTATGAATAACAACTCACAAGACTAATTGATTAACATGACCAAGAATCCTTATCATTTAAATACTCTTGTACACTATAGTAACCTTTCTTCGTTAGGCAGGTTTTAATATGAGGCTTAAACTTATCCAATGATAGGTTAATGACATTTTGTGGGAGCTTATTGAATATCTTAATACTTAGGCCAACAAAGGAATTACCGATTTTATGAAGTCTGAGGACTGGGACGGCAAGTCTATGTTTATTTCTGGTGTTAAGAATATGACTATCAGACTTTTTTGGAAAAGTGTGCAAGTTTTACGTACATACATAATGCAGCCGAGGATAAATTGGGTCATCTAAAGCTGTATATAGCGCGGATGGCCCTTTTCTGTAATACAAAAATAGTTTGTATGTCAGCAGCAGACCCCCACAACAGTAGACCATATCACACTGTGGAAATAGCTGAAATAGATCAGTCTTGCCGTCTCGATATCAGTCAGACCTAATTTTTCTTACTGCATATGCAGCGGAACTTTCCTGCCAAGGCAGCAATATGGGAACCCCACTGCAATTTTGCATCTATAGTGATACCAAGAAAACCTGTGGAATTAATAATTTGAATAGTTTCATTATTCATCTTAATACTAGTATTGACCTGCCTTACATTTGGCATGGTGAATTTTACACATTTAGTTTTCTTTGAGTTAAGAAGTAAATTATTAGTCGTAAACCAGTGCAACACCTGTGAAAGAGTATCATTTACGTCATCAATTGATTCTCTATATCTAATGTAAGGACGTACTGCCTATCTAAAGGCTTGCACTACCATTGCTTTAGACTGAATATGTTGGAAGGCGGGTGGGGAGGCCTTTGTATGCGGTGGGGCAGTACAGGCTAATAGTTGATATTTTGAAGCAATTTTTCGCAATTTATTCTTAAGGAAATAACGCAATTTCATCTCGTGTTCAGGCGGGACATATACATCTCCCACATTTCGGGTGGCTGTTCTATCAATTAGACCACTTAACGCGTTACTAAGCGCGCTTGATTCGGCATGAGCTGTTGATAGTCTCATCAATATTGTAGGTATATTTACGACACACACACACACACCTTGCCTAACCTGAACACAAGATTATTTTTTTCAGTGCGTGCTTTTTTTAAGGACAGGCTCAAATTAATATTAATAACTACTTATAAGCACATAAACCTCTCTCGCTCAGAGAAGACGCCAAATAAGAGTACAGTCTGTCTGTATGTTTTAAGTCAGTTGACGCTGATGCTTCAGGACCGTCTACTACGAGTAATACCCACTTACCTTATATTATACCTTATATAGGTATATAACGTCAAATAGGTAGTTATCAAACTTATATACTTATTCTATAACATCAATTGTTTGTAGGTATGTTGTAGATAACTTTTAATGTAATCTTTTACAATAAGAATAAAGATAGGCAAATGGGAGTTGATTAATTAGATTTAGCTATTGTGAAAACGGATGCCAATGAGAACAATTCTCATCATTGTACAGGCTTGCTTTTAAAACTTGAATATATTTTATCTAAGTATGAATGGAACCGCCTCAATGCAGTAAAACTAACAAAAACTAGGTCATTCGTGAACAATCATCAATTCATCATTTCAGTCAAAATACATTCACTGCTGGACATAGGCAACATAGGTCTCCCCCAATGTTCTCCACACAGATTGGTCCTGTGCCGCCCGCACCTAAATTACATAAAAGTACATAATAGTCACTGATAAACAATCAAGTATATTAAACTGATATAATTAAAATATAAAATTAAGATATTACTATAATATAATTTATCAATTAATCTAATACAAACGTGCAACTAAGCGGTTTAAACATATTATAACATATTACGATATATTATATTAAGATAATATTATTATAATAAAATGTGTCTGTAAGATTATTGTAATAATGAATCCACGAGAACTACTGCCGACAAACTGTTTCGCAGTTTGGCAGAAAGCATGTTATTAATATTTCTGTATTATTCTTGAATAAATAAATAAAAAAAAATGATTCCCGCGACCTTCAGCCCCACTGGCTGTCTGATCTTCTCGCAATTTGCCCTGCGCATTACCCTCAAGTGGCATGCAATTCTTTGGGCTGTGTCTGTGATCATCAATTAGAAGGATTTCATATTGTCTTATGGTTTAAACAATAAAAACAAAAAAGTGTAAACTAAGTTTTGTAAGTAGTGTGTGACTTCTATGTGTTTCGCCACCTCATTTGGCAGAATCGGAACTAATGCCACAAAATAATTAGACCTAGATTAGCTACTACTATATCATCAAGCGCGTAGTTATTTCGGTGAGTTTCGGCGTGAATGATAAAGTCAGACTTGCGGGAGTGACATGTTACGATATATACTGGTTTAAACGTGGAGCCACGCTTCGGCATGAACGGGCCGGCTCGACCGGAGTGATACCACGGCCTCACAGAAAACCGGCGTGAAGCAGTGTGCTGTGTTTCGTTCCTTGAGTGAAGATACCGGTGAAAAGGGGTTGACACTCGTGACTCCACACTGGTGTTGCGGGTGTCCATGGGCGGCGGCAAACACTTAAATTCAGGTGATCCGTCTGCTCCTCCGCCATCTATCCTATAAAATAAACTACGACTGTAATGAACTCTTCGATATCAAGTTCAGCTAAAGCCGAATTTCTATGTCTACATACATATTATGTGCTAAGTCTGTGGTAACGGCAGGTATTCCTTCCAACGAAGTTATCGACCGCAGAGTATTTTATGAATGAGTTAGGTAAACTAAAAACTTTATTTTCTCGGTTGCTTCATGAATCGAAGAGTGTAAACTTTAACAAAAATTGACTGGTAGCAAAGCAAACTTTATTAGGGTATCCATATGAAGTATGGAAAAAGAAATTGACGTGCAATTACTTCTTTCTTTGAGGACATTGATACGTACCCCTTTGTTTACTAATTTAATTGTTACATTTGTGTGAATTTATTTATTTATAATAATTCTTGCCTAAATCCGGGAATGAACCCGCGATATTCTGAGTTTATGGTAGGTAGGTATAATGGGAATAACATAACATACCATTTGGTTACAGCCACGCAGGCAGTAGGTAGGTATTGCAGAGTCCCGTCTCGGACGCGGCTAGGCTTGTACTTGTACGCTAGTAGGTACATCAAAATTATGATCTGTGTTGTTTGTCTTCACGGTATAGTAACAACGGACTCCCATTAACTGGAAAAAGAAATATAACTGTATCACACTGGCAGTAAGAAAAGAATTTTCTGTTTTTTTTTTTTTTGGGCAGACACACATATTTATTTCTGAGATACAACGGGTTGATGACTTACCGCAGGTTATAACATGCAGGCTAGCATTGACTGACCGTAGCGACGTGCCATTTTATTTACTTGTATCTTTTTATTACACACTGACTTGTAGGCACTGCTTGCATCTAATCCGCACCTCACATAAATAAATACATACAATTCGTTTTATTTTATTTCATTGAATGCTATTAGTGGTTGTTGCTATGGGTTGGGCGACCATTGCGCATCCAGTTGCAGTGCAGACTGATCCCGCATTCATCATCGATGCCTCGTCCGGTAGCAATGGGTCGATATAGGTACTTAACTATAGGTGCATAATAACTGTATGCGCGCGCTAGAAGTTGTTTTGATTTGTTAGCCGTAATAATTTTATATTTAAACTGTAGATACCCACACTCCTATTTATTCATTATAATAATTTAATAGTATGTATCTCATTATGTATCTCAGTATGTACCTCAGTATGTATCTCATTATTATTTGATATTTTCTTCTTAGTAGATATATATACCCACATTACACATACACGTTAGGTACACAAAATACACTAGACAAGCGTCCGTGGCACTCATTCAGCTGGTCTCACTGAAAACCAGCGTCATGGCCTTTGTCTGGGCTGTGACATAAGCTGAGTGAGGGCCATTTATACTAGACGTCATAACACATCATTATATTCATTTGGCACTGTCTGGACATGATTGAATATAGTTTTGGTTTTTTTTTTTTTCCTTTTGTTTTATTTTTATGTATTTTTGATTGTTTTATGTTTTGTTTTATGTTTGTACCAAATTGTGTTCTGTTTATAATTGCTATATGTTCTGTGTTGTGATGTCTATAATAATAAATATTTTCTTTCTTTCTTTCTTTCTTTCTTTCTTTACACAAACAACAAAGCAGTCTGGCCTTTAACCAACTCAAATTTTCATAAATTCTTTCGCTGGAACTTTCCAAATCATCAATGTTTAAGGATAAGAAAGCAAACCAAAGTAAAAAAGAACTACGAGAAAAAAACTGCCCTTAAAAACCATAAACTAAAAAGTGTGAAATAATATTTTTGACACATCATACACTTCACATGGCCGTGTGGTCCCCGGCAGAGTAGAATAGGCCACCCTCACTCTTACCGAGGTGTCGTAAAAGGCGACTAAGGTAAAGCTGCTGGCATGATCATCAGCACCCAGAGAAGGAAAACTCTACATTTTTATCAAACCCTCGCCAACCCGTCTGCCAAGCGTGGTGAGTATGGCAATTACCCCTCATGTGATTGAGGGAGGCCCGTGCCCCAGCAGTGGGGACTTAAATGGGCTGATGATGACACTTCACATAACATTTTGTTACAGTACACTCGAGCAAAGGTGTTACTGAAGAAACTATCTTTTAACTTAGGAGTTAAAGGATAGTTTCTTCGGTAACGGTTATGTAATGTTCGGTTCGTTAATGGTTAGGACCATTAAAGAGTTGACCTTCCATCATCAGATGTAAAATAACTACAATCAGGCATAAATACTGATGCAGCTTTGAAAAAAAATAAAAACACTACAACGTACGCGGGAACAATTATGGGAACCAAGTGCTTCAGTTACCTAGACTTTTTTTCATGTGATAAGTGGCAGACGACCAGATGGATCACCTGATGGTAAGCGATTGCCGCCGCCCATGGATACCCGCGACACAAGTGGAGTCACAAGTGCGCTGCCAATCTTTAAACCCCCTTTCCCCCGGATTGGGCCTCCGGTACCCTCACTCACGCAGCGAAACACAGCACAATGCTGCTTCACGCCGGTTTTCTGCGAGGCTGTGGTATCACTCCGGCCCATTCATGCCACAGCTGGGCTCTCCCACGGTCAAGACTTCCAGGTTCTAATTTATTATTTAAAGTAAAATAAATTGTTTGGTTTCTTGTTGTAAAATAAATTGGCATCTCTCACATTAGACATAGCAAGCTAGTTACGGTTCAGTGGTCACTATGTAACTAACTGGCTGAGCCGAGTGGACCAATAACATCGTTAATTGACTGCCCTTTCATGGATAGTCATCAATTGACTATTGAAATAATTAATAGGAAAAAGGCCGCGTGCACACGGCGTTCAGGTACAAAATAAATACATAAAGCCGGATTGGCTTAGCTAACAATGATATCAAATAGTTGGTTCACCAACGTATTAGCAGTATAAACACTCAAAAATATTTTACCAACGTCTCATATTCGCCACAAATTAAAATCGATTGGCGGCGCTAGAATCTAAAGTTTATTAGCGGTGTGTAAAGTCCTTGAGCGGAGACCGCGACTCGGTAAGCGTAGTGTTGGACGCCCTGCGACAAGATGGGATGATGACATTCGAAGGCTGGCTGGTGTGGGCTGGATGAGAGTGGCCGAAAATCGGGAGCAGTGGCGTGAATTAGGGGAGACCTATGTCCAGCAGTGGACGAGTGTGGGTTGCTGATGATGATGATGATGTTTAACGCTACATTTCCTCTCCACGTAATAGCGAAAATCTAGCCACGAAAACAATAAATAAGAGTAAAAATAGGAATATGTTTTTAGTTAACATGCTTTTACAGATAACATAATACAAAATCAATACAATTTGTGAACTGTCGATCGAAGGCATCGATCAACGTCGATCGACAGGTCTGGTAGCTTTAATTGGTCCACGGATATCGTTCGACTAACCATATTGATTAATTACATAACGTAACTTCGTAACGATTTATTTTTCTGAAATAATTTATTTTACTTTATTAAGCTAACAGCATTACAGGTGCATAAACAATGTTTTCAAGTGAAAAAGAGTAAAGCTAATAACAGGTTTCCCTTAATTTCACAACACAATGAATAAAGTACCTAAGTATAATAATAAGTTTAATACAATAAGCAAAAACCATGCGTTATACCTATAAACTGTACTGTGCCAAAATCACACAGAATTTTAGTAATTTTGAAATATCAAAATAGGAATGAATCGGTGGATAATAAGATGATATAGAAAGTAGTTAAGCGCCAAAGTATGCATCATTGGTTTAGTGTGTATGCGACTTACTTAGTTTAGAGTTTCTTTAGTTAAGTACTTAGGAATGTAATATATATATGCGTGTGTGTGCGTGAGTGCGCGCGTGCGAGCGACTGCATGCTTGTGTGTGTGTGTATTTCTTTTTATGCTAGAAGCGGACAAATGACCAAGCAAGTCACTTGATGAAAGTAATCAACGACGCCCATGAACATCCGCGAAATCAGAGAGATCGCTTCTCTTCTCTTGCAGGTCCCCAAGTCGTAGCCGTCGGGAAATACTCCTGCAGCCTAACCGTTCCACAGAACTGAGTTACGTGGTAGAAAGTTCCGCGAGAAACGCACAGTACTAGATCGCTATCCATCGGGATGATGGGGATGGAATGACATTTGCTTGCGAGTGGTTCGATTTAAGAATTCAGCTGCAGGGAGTAGATCAAACAGTTCCTCAGAGCACTCGCCATAATAGATGCGGTAAAGAATGGTGAGGGAAGCTATATTCCGCCGCAGTGCCAGAGGATCAAGTCGACTAAAGAGAGTTAAGTCACCGACAATTAAAACAGCCCTACTCGTACGCGGTCAAATGGAAGAAGTTGGTACTGAGGTACACCAGCCCAGAGATGGGAGCAGTATTCCATACAGGGCCGAACTTATGCCTTATATATAAGTTGTAACCGATGAGCTGGTATGAAATACCGCTCCGCTCTATTCAGTACCTACACTAAATTTCTTTGAAGCTATTTCATCTTTGTCTTCCAGATGTGTGTGAGTGTTGTGTGTTATTTAATAAACTCACACAAATGTCAGGCAACAGATGAACCACATTACCTATTTAAGTTAAGACCCCAGACAATGAACAAACGAGTATTCATCAAACACACGACCATTGGCGCATGAGGTAGGATATCATCTCATATCTCAACTCAGTGTTTTTCCAGATATGATGGTAGGTACATCACAAGCGGTTTTAAACTCATACCTATGTGAGTAACAACTTTATCTGATCTGTGCAAGTAACTACACATCGCCTTCGCACTTTATTGCCTCCCAATAAGTCAAAATAATCCATGGAACTAAAAAACGCGCGCTTTAAGGTAGAGCTCACTAGCGACGCCATTTCATTTAAATTATTAGCATCTAAACCGGATATCTTTTTGACAATTTCGAAGTTCGAGCATCTCGAAAAGAACTTTAAATACTATTTATTCAATACTAATAATTAACTTTTTGGTCTGCTTCCTACTCGCAATATGAATTACCGCTAAAAACGGCCACTTATGGGGTTAGTTCAAGTTCCGAGTGCAAAAACAGATCAAAAAGTTAATTATAAGTATTAATTAAATAGTTATATTCTTTCCTTCGAAATTTTTAAAAAGAAATATGGTTTAGCTGTAATCAATTTATATCGATTGACGCTAGCGACGTCAATCGATTAGGGCCATCGCCTTAAATGGAATGTGCCAATTTCGGAAAAAACGTCACGAGTGTGAAAGAGATCCAACCGGCCCTGACGCAGATTCTATACGGGTGCGGTAGAGAAAGAACGTCACACAGCACGTCCACCCCAGTAATAACGGCTTTGCGCAGTTTTTCAAGTATGGCTTTATAAGAAATGGCACAGACAGACCCTAAGGTGCATGTCTATGAAAGGATCACAATCGAAATGAGGACACGCGCGTGCGCGTAACATATAATGATATATGATATAACAAATACACCTACTTAACATTTCTTCTTTAATACGTTGATTACCCGAAGCACTATTGATGAGTGTTAAGAGTGAACGACGCAATTGACGTGTGCTAACCCTGAAGACAAACGATGCGATTAGGCCCAAATTCGTTTGAAGGTTAATTGTACATCGGCCCCGGGCCTCGCTGCGATTGTCCCTCTACTTTTATTGGCCGCTGTAAGTCATATTAACCCATACTTGTCACGTGCTCCCTGTCACCACTACCGTTCTAGAGATGTGAAAAAGTCAACTCTGATTTTTAATTATTAGGACTAAACTGATAGATGTCAATGTGTCATTTAAACGTATGGAAATGACACATTAACATCTCTTATTTCTACAAGTGAAAAATATCGATATGTGCATTATGACCAGAGGTCGGAATCAGGTAGAACTATTTTATGCTTCAAATCTCGTAATTGACTTTCAAGAGCTGAAATAATATAAATAAGTCCAAGGATCAGGTCCATTCTCAGCTTTTCCAAAGTGATGTTTCATAAATGGGATCAAGATAGATGCATCTGCAGTATTTTCGGAGGTGCGGTCTCTCTACGGCGTTTGAGCTTTATATATAATTTTAGTATAATTCTGTGCAGTCATGCCTATCAATTTAATTACTTTATTCAGTTGATGAGTTTCTTACTGTTCTAACTTATAACAATAAAAAATCCTAACTGTAATCGATGCATATAATATTCCAAAGGCATGATGAGTATTACCTACACATTATCTAGTATTAAATAAAATAGACTGCTTGTAAATAGTTTGACATTCGTTTATACTGGTAGTTCATATTTATAAAGTTATTGAACACTATGATTATTATTATGATATTAACTATTTACATGTCTTAAAAAAATGCTAAATAGGCATAAGTACGATTTCTGTTACACCTACTTTATGTAACCACCCTGTTTATACTCGTAGCGAATATATTTAATAATTATTTATAATAATTATAATTTATATATTAATTTATATATATTAATTAATATATTAATTTATATATATTAATTTATATATATTAATTATTATTTATAATAATAATAATTTGTGATAAATTTACGTAATACTTTATACCCAAATGTCACATCCCTTCACTAGTACGAATTTATTAGCTCTGTCGACTAATGCAATCAGACATGTCAGGACAAAAGGCTTGAATCCTTCCCATACATGTTCATAAACATTTTACTTTGATATTAACGAATATCCTAGTTTTACACAACTCCTAGCGATCGCGCGCAGCTTCGCTCGCGTGGAATTCGGTTTGCTAAATAATAACCTATGTCACTCTCCATTCATTCAAAGCTATCTCCATTTAAAAATAACTTCAATTTGTCGCTCCGTTTCGTCGTGGAAAACGGACAAACAAAGAGACAATACACACAAATTCCCGTGAAATTCCCAAATAATAATATACAAATACGTAATATAATTTTATTATCTATATTATATACATTTAAATATTAGTTAAAATAAAATAGAAAAAAAACATGGTTCAAGTATCAATCAAGCATTAATTCATAAGTTTTTGCACTTTCGATAAATATAAGTTTGGCTCGATTTACCTAGTTGGTAAAATGAGGCATCCTCAGACAGATGATAGTGGGTATTTGAAATGTATGACAGCGGGCTCCACAGACGCTTTTATTGTTACTACTAGTGGCCCCCAGAGTCTCATATATTTTTTTGTTTTGCTGCTATTCAATTGGACAAAATCAAAGGTAAATAAATAGGTATAATCAGTGAAACCTTTCTATTGTATCTCGTCATATTATGAAAATTGATATAGTGATGAAAAACCCGCCTGACGTATGATGTTATCAACTAAATGATATAAATATCTTGTAGGTTCATAATATTAGATTAGGTTACTCACTTCATTGTGACGTTCAGTACAAAAGATCCTAAAGGGTCAATATTCTCCGTGATAATGGCCCCGACAGATAATAATACCTAATCCGATTATTTATATTCTGAACAAGAAACAAATGTAACCAAATATCGAAGATTCCGTCGAGGTAATCGAAAGCAACAAATCGACTGATGCAATTCAAACCGGTAGTATCTAGTGTTTTTAGTGTACAACAAAGGATGAACTGTCGTAAAAGTGATATTAATGAATGAATCATAATCGTAGATTTTTTTAACACTGCTATTTATAGCTGAGTCGAGTGAGTTTTCAAGTTTTCATAAAATGATCTCGCTCGGTGCAGAAATTAACTGCCTATGACTTTGAAAGGTTGAATGACTTTAGGACTGGCCACTTTTTAAACGACTTCAAAAAAAAGAGGTTCTCAATTCGACATGTATATATATATTTTTTTATGTTTGTTCGCCGATTACTTTGCCATTTATGAACCGATTCAGATAATTCTTTTTTTAGTTAGAAAGTAGATAGTCCCGGATTGGTACCATGATCAGGATATCAGGATCTGATGATGAGATCCTGGAAAAATTGAGGGGAACTTTCAAATTTTATAGGGACACGTAATGTTTTTGTATCTTTGTTCAAAATTGAACCAGTATTTACAGCCTGACTAAATTAATTTTGTGGCTGTGCTGATGATGGAAGGTCAACTCCTCAACGGTAAGGAGTTAAGGATAACTCTTTCAATGAGTACAGTATTGAAAGAGTTTATAATAAGTTTTTTAGTTATTTGGCGGGGGTGGAAGAGGAAATGTAGGGGGGGGGGGCCTTCAAATGAATGAGAGCCCTCAAATTTCAAAGGCACACGTAATGTTTTCGTATCTTTTTTTCAAATATGCACCAGTGTTTACGACTTATTGTATTATTTTTTCCTTCTCTGGGTGCTGATGATCATGCCAGCAGTTTTACCTTAGTCGCCTTTTTCGACACCTCGGTAAGAGTGAAGGTGGCCTATTCTACTCTAGGTCTTTTTAGTGTTGAGACACTTTTTTGTCACTAAAAAACTTGAAAAAAAAATCTGCGAAATAAAACCACCTTCAAACACCACGAACTTAAAAGTGTGAAATAATATTCTAATCACTTTATACACTTCAAATAACATTTTATAACAGTACACTCGAGAAATGGTTTCACCGAAGTCGGCGCCTAATCTCTGTTGAAAAATTGATTGTTGTAATAAACTTTTTGGCGGTTTTTTTCGCAGAATTTTTTTTATTGGTTTACTTGACATTGACGAAGTTGGATATAGATAGATAGAAATACATTGTTACACAAAATACACAACATATACTGAGCATTACAAAAGTTTGATGTACAATTTCGGCGGTTACGATCACAAAAGAGGTCACGACAATGAGAATATAAAGTAGTTTTGAACCTTTGATAAAATTTACTCAAATCATTGGCTTCTTAGCTAGTACGATTACAAACCACTGCTATTTTTACCATCAAACTACATATACCGTGTAGAAATGGTAGAAAGCTGTGGGGTTCCTTGAGAAAGTAAACAAATTATTGTAATGAACCTAGACTTGTTGAAAATAAAAGCCGTATGAGAAGAGAAGGCACTGAGTAGACAAGCAGAATAATCAGATTTAATTTGATCATGCGTATATAAAGGAAATATGTAGTTTTTAATTATTATTATTTTTTATAGAAAGGCCAATCAAAATGACCTCACTCCGCCTGGTGGTAAGCGGCTGTGAAATCCAAATATGAGGTTGATAGGCACAAAAGATCTAACAAAATACGCTTCACGCCCCGCCTAAAAGACCCCGGATTGTATGAAGGAGGAAACACATGAGCTGGGAGGGCGTTCCATGCCTTGATGGCTCGGGGCAGGAACGAGGAGCCATTTATACTTTTGTTTACTTGTGAATCGGCGCAAGTACAGCGTAAATTAATAAATAACATAAATACTAACTAGACCTGCCTACAGTTAACTCATCTTAGCCTGTGATTCCCAGTTGCCTCTAAAGCTGTCGCTACAGAGTCCAGGGTACGGATACGAATTTCCAAAAGCCATGGAACATAGTTTTTCAGAATTGTCACACGTCGTTAAAGGGATGTAAATGTTCGCACATTCACCCTGTATGTATACTCTAATGACTAATTACTATTTATGGATCTTCGGTATAGAAAGGAGTACATAGTTGGAAGTGAATGCGTGGGCGCCGAGTGGGAGGCTTTCTACGTGACAATGGGAGGAACGGGATCATTGTTCCAATAAATTATTCTAAGCAGACGAATTTCCAACGACTGTGATAGTAACTCTGTCAATTTGTTATCTTGCCCTTTCCTATCGAGCTCAAAGTAGGATTCCTACCTTACCACGTCACCAACTGATTAGTGCAGCATCCCCTTTAGTATTTGTTTCAAAATCCCCATTCACACAGGTAACTATCTTGTTTACAGTATTCGGTAACAATGGCCAAGTGCGAAGAGGTCCGTATTATTTTATCACGCGCGACGTGCATTAGAGCGGCCCAGTCCCTGCTGTAGGGTTTTCAGCTTGGGACGCCATCGGGAAGATAATCTCGTTCCCCAATATTACCCGACTACGGCGAAGCAAAAAGGAGGGTTATGATATGACCTGTATGTATGGTTGTTCATCTGTTCTCTCAACTTAGTTATCATATCTGAACAAATGAGGTGTCGTTAGAAGCGTCTTAATTGTCTTCTGGTTATACCATTACGTGTTGGATTTGGATGATATGGACTTTAGTACGGGAATAACTTTAGATCACGATTTGTAATTAGGTGGTAGGGGTTTTGGTAAGAGAAACAGAATTCCATACACACCACCTTGTTTCCCATATAAGACAATAATTTAATATTATTTATCAGAACCATTAACTATTTCAACTTGTAGTGTAGATTTGGTTACGTAAACGTCAGGTCCAACTTGAAGTTTGTTACTGGTCTGATTGTGGTAATATTTCTGATTGCGTCACCCGAGCTGGATCGGTCACCTTCGGATGCGGGGTTCAGCGACAGGCGGACCGAGTCAACGAACGTCGGGAGTAGAGTAACCTGAAACTTGAACCTTCCACCTACGCGTAACCTTGGTTCTAATTCGATCAACTACAGGAATGCCTACGGTTTCTAACAGCGCCCACGCTAGCGGATATACATATTCATAACCTCTTAGCGGGCCATTAGCGTCGCCGTAGCCTGATCTACCTCACCACACGTCATTAGCTATATCTTTGAGGTGACACCGCGACGACACTAGCGCCGCTATATTGATTGTGGCAAATAAGAGAAAGTTTTTTTAAAGTGAGCGACAAACACTTAAAGGAAAGTATTAACATTTTTTGAGACGAACTTATGTAATAATTACTAACGTACAGGTAACTTTTAGCATTAATACTTTCCTAAAATGCTAAATTTTATACTTAAATTAATATTAAATTGTTAATACTTTCCTTAAAGTATTTGTTGATTACTTTAAAAAAAAACACTTTGACACAATCAATATACTTAGATTACTTGGCGGTGCTAGTATTATACTAATAAGCACTAATAATACCTATAAATAAACCTTTGCAAAAATAGCTCATAAATATGTTGGTGTTTAGGTAAAGTGGTCGGTCACTGAACTCTGGAAACCTAAAAGAAAACCAAGATTTCTAAAATGACCTTGGCATGTCATTTTATCAATTGCATGCCTCAAGTGGCAATGGGCAGGGCATATTATACGTATATTCTTGTAATCCCACTGTTGATTCTTATATCCGTAACACAGGTGCTTGAGCTACCTATCTCGGAGTCAGATCAAAGTATGTGATGTTGTGAAAAAAATATTTATATTTATTTATATTGCAAAGAGATCAGACGGCCGATGGGGCAGAAAGGTCCTCGAGTGGAAGCCGCGTATAGGAGGTCGAAGCCGAGGCAGGCCCCCCACAAGGTGCACCGACGATCTGGTGAAGGTCGCGGAAATCCCTTGGATGCGGGCGGCACAGGACTTATCTGTGTGGAGATCATTGGGGGAGGCCAATGTCCAGAAGTGGATGTTTACTGGCTGAAATGATGATGATTTTAGTTATAGGATAGGTATTTGCTTAGATTAAATCAAAATAGCGGAAGATATGTGATTCGTCTCTTTCGCGCCGACAGCATATATTAGGTCCTCGTCGCCTAATTTCACGTAGACTGACGTAGGCGCAAATTGTCGACAATTATAATAATAAATGATTTGGAAATTATTTATTTATATTGACCCTTTTTTCTCCTTTTGTCATGACGCGTAGCACGTTTGATGACCCCTTACGCTTATGCACAGGTCACTAATAAAAATATAAAATAAAAAAATCTTTAATGTAGACATTGTGGTTTACAAAATATGCAGGTGTTAAATTATATAATAGTTCTCACAATTACCTATTTAGGCATACAATAATCTATTTACTTAAATATTTTCATGCTAATTAAATTTTGTTTGACCTGCATTTCAATACTTCATAATAAATTACATCATGTAGGTATGTCTAAAATTACTATTAAATGTCAAAAGAGGAATGTCAACGAAATAATTAAGTCAGAATATCAAAAAAAAATTACTGAGAAGTCAAAATTGAAATGAATAAAAACCGAATCTCCCTCATAAGGTTGTGCTGTATATGTGTTTGTTTGTTTGTAAACGTTTTATTATTTTGTTTTAGGTGGTGTAACCCTCAATTAAAAAATAAAAATCAGCATGAGTAAAATATCCTTACACCGGTCAATTTCTCATTAAAACGTGTCTCTTTAATCGCTCGACATTGGCAGAGTTATATAAGTGTTCGCCGTGGGCAACACAGTAGCAGCCATAATAAAAAAAAAGAAATTAATAAAAATGGAAATGGAAATATAAAAAAATAATTATGTAATAGTATTGCAATTTATGTCAATGCTATAAAATAAACATATCATCTTTATTTGCTATCGAAGTATTCTTTCAGGTCATAAAAACCACCATCTACCAGCCACTTTCTTAATTGTACCTTAAATTTAATTAGTGGTAATATTCTTAGGGCATTGGGCAAGTGATATCTTAATGCCCATGAAATACATGTTCCGCCGAAACAACTCATTCCTGGCTCCGGGTTAAATCACCTTATCTTTGTTGCGCATGTTTGTATTATATTTTATAGTACTTTTCACAGGGTAGTACCAACTATTTTGCCTAATTAAAAGTGCAATGTTGTAAATGTATATGGATGTGAGTGTCAGGTAATTTATGTTCTCTGAAAACTGGTCTGCACGTTTCATCATGTTTCATGCCTTGTATTGCCCTGATGTATCTTTTCTGTAATCTGAAAGTTGTGACTATGTCTACACTGTTTCCCCAGTAAATTATGCCGTAATTTTAAATTGAAAATATTTTTGCATAATATGCTATTTTAGCTGTTTCGATGCTTGTTTTATTAACTAAAATTTGTAGTACGAAACAGAACGGTCTTATTTTATTATTTACCACGTCAATATCTTGTCGTCTTGACGACCCGTTAGGAACAGTGGTAGTGAACGCTGCCATTGGTCCAAGGGTTGCGGGTTCGATCCCCGCACAGTACAAACATTTGTATGCATGAACTTGTCTGTTTGTATTGGTCTGGTTGTTTCCTATGTATAATGAGTATGTATTTACAAAAGAAAAGTTGTATATGTATATATTTGTAATCCCACTGTTGATTCTGATATCCGTAACACGGGTGCTTGAGCTACCTATCTCGGAGTCAGATCAATGTATGTGATGTTGTGAAATATTTATTTATTATTTATTTAATATGATGTTTCCATGTCAAGTGAGTGTCAATAACTAAACCTAAAAATTTTGAATGGTCAACTTCTTCTATTTCAGCGTCATGGTATTTTATGTTCAATGTCTTGTGTGTAGCCTGATAGGGTCTGAATTGTATATATTTAGTCACATCTACATGAATACTCAAATTTAATGTCTTTAGCCAGTCAATTACCTTTGTCAAAGTTGTATTTATTAAATTAATATATTCATTAAATGTCAGTTTTTCACATGTTATTAATATAGAAGCATCGTCTGCAAATAGTACACAGTTTTCTGTCACTAATTTTAGAAAGTCATTAATATATAGAAGAAACAAAAGTGGGCCTAAGATGCTACCTTGAGGCAACTTGAGGCGCACTTGTGACTCCACTGGTTTCGCGAGTGTCTATGGGTGGTGGCAATTGCTTACCATCAGGCGATCCGTCTGCTCGTCTGCCACCTATCACATAAAAAAAACCCAAGTTTAATTTCAGCATAATCAGATTGCGTCGTCATTATTGTTTTAGTTTTCTTGTCGATAAAATTTACTTCTGTTGCTTGGAGTCTATTTTGTAAGTATGACCTTAGCAAATTTAATGGCACCCCTCGTATTTACATGTGTTCTAATTGATTTAAAAGTATTGAATTATTTACACAGTCAAAAGCTTTCGACATGTCCAAAAGTACTACAGTGGCAGGAGTTTTTATGCTGATGGAGACTAATACATCCTTGATCATTTTAAAATATCCAGGATTGTCGATCTGTTGTTTTGGAAGCCACAATGCGCGTCATTAAGAAGATTGTTCTTCTTTAAAGAAATTTGCTAGTCTTATGTGCATAATCGATTCCATTATCTTAGAGAACACAGGTAACAAGACCACTGGTCTGTAATTACCAATTTCGTCTCTTGAACCTTTTTTACGTATAGGCTTTATGATGGCTTTTTTTAGAGCATCTGGAAATATGCCATAGCACATCATTTGGTTTGCAATATGGGTAAGAGGTCCAGCTATAACTTATTTTGCCGCTTTGACAATGTCTACCGTGATCCCATCGTAACCACTTATTTTATTATTTTTAAGTTGCAGGATATGCTTCACCACATCTGGGATTGTGACGGTATTCATAAAAATGGATTTCCTATCTAGAAGCTTAAACGAGGGTGTGTTTAGTTTAACACTTACATTACTTGAGGATCTGTGATCGTTGTATTCCCATCTTTAATCTTATCAATTAGTTTATATTTTTTACATTCATTTATTGTATTGTTAATTCAATTCCATGGCCTGTACTTTTATTTTTGAATTTTCAATATACTGTATATTAACCTGCTTTTGCCTTAAAATTATTATTTTCCTTAATATTTTATTGTATTTCTTGTAGTATTCTTTTATATTTACATTATATACAGGGTGTATCTGTGAACATTTACTCCCCTTTAACCAGGTGTTCTATCAACTATTATGAACAACCTTTATAATAATAATAATAATAATTGTATACAAAGTCGGTCAAGTAACTTGGTCATTTTGAATGGGGAGTGAAAAAAGATTCCGACGAATTTCGAAAAGTCGTAGAACAAATGTTGCTCAGAATGGTTGGTAGAACACGTAGTTGAAGAAATGAAATGTCCACAGATACACCCTGTATGTAGCAAGCTACGCTTATGTCAAAACAAAAAGGTCCGTTTTCAGTTGTCTAATTGAAGGGACGTGCCATATTTTCCGCTATTTTGATTTATTTATGTAAGGGTATTTGACATATTTTATCGAGATAACCATCGATAATGGAGATAACCCTTCGTGCGAGTGTCGGACTCGCACTTTGCCAGTTTTTTTTTATATAATTTAATTTTCTTCATCAAATATCAAGTACTTTAAACATAATATTTATTCTGACCTATCGATTTGAAAGTTTTATTATGGCCACTATTCTAATTCGTCACTGAAAGCGACAGCATAATCAGATTGCGTCGTCATTATTGTTTTAGTTTTCTTGTCGATAAAAATTACTTCTGTTGCTTGGAGTCTCAAAAGTACTACAGTGGCAGGAGTTTTTATGCTGATGGAGACTAATACATCCTTGATCATTTTAAAATATCCAGGATTGTCGATCTGTTGTTTTGGAAGCCACAATGCGCGTCATTAAGAAGATTGTTCTTCTTTAAAGAAATTTGCTAGTCTTATGTGCATAATCGATTCCATTATCTTAGAGAACACAGGTAACAAGACCACTGGTCTGTAATTACCAATTTCGTCTCTTGAACCTTTTTTACGTATAGGCTTTATGATGGCTTTTTTTAGAGCATCTGGAAATATGCCATAGCACATCATTTGGTTTGCAATATGGGTAAGAGGTCCAGCTATAACTTATTTTGCCGCTTTGACAATGTCTACCGTGATCCCATCGTAACCACTTATTTTTATTATTTTTAAGTTGCAGGATATGCTTCACCACATCTGGGATTGTGACGGTATTCATAAAAATGGATTTCCTATCTAGAAGCTTAAACGAGGGTGTGTTTAGTTTAACACTTACATTACTTGAGGATCTGTGATCGTTGTATTCCCATCTTTAATCTTATCAATTAGTTTATATTTTTTACATTCATTTATTGTATTGTTAATTCAATTCCATGGCCTGTACTTTTATTTTTTGAATTTTCAATATACTGTATATTAACCTGCTTTTGCCTTAAAATTATTATTTTCCTTAATATTTTATTGTATTTCTTGTAGTATTCTTTTATATTTACATTATATACAGGGTGTATCTGTGAACATTTACTCCCCTTTAACCAGGTGTTCTATCAACTATTATGAACAACCTTTATAATAATAATAATTGTATACAAAGTCGGTCAAGTAACTTGGTCATTTTGAATGGGGAGTGAAAAAAGATTCCGACGAATTTCGAAAAGTCGTAGAACAAATGTTGCTCAGAATGGTTGGTAGAACACGTAGTTGAAGAAATGAAATGTCCACAGATACACCCTGTATGTAGCAAGCTACGCTTATGTCAAAACAAAAAGGTCCGTTTTCAGTTGTCTAATTGAAGGGACGTGCCATATTTTCCGCTATTTTGATTTATTTATGTAAGGGTATTTGACATATTTTATCGAGATAACCATCGATAATGGAGATAACCCTTCGTGCGAGTGTCGGACTCGCACTTTGCCAGTTTTTTTTTATATAATTTAATTTTCTTCATCAAATATCAAGTACTTTAAACATAATATTTATTCTGACCTATCGATTTGAAAGTTTTATTATGGCCACTATTCTAATTCGTCACTGAAAGCGACAGCATAATCAGATTGCGTCGTCATTATTGTTTTAGTTTTCTTGTCGATAAAAATTACTTCTGTTGCTTGGAGTCTATTTTGTAAGTAAGAAGTAAGAAAGCGACAATTTTTTTACTTATTACTCTATTCATCGATCATGTTGCAACAGCCAAGTATAAATAACAAGTAAATTATAAATAAGTGTATTATAGGTACTCGTAACTCGAAATAGTAACGCTTTACAAGGTTCTATCTAAGGAATGTGTCGATGTATTTCCTAATCTATGAATTTTTGAAGGATTTATTCTCGGTCACAACTTTGAGAAAATGATAAAATGGCGGACAAAAAACCAAAAGTTCTAAGCCCCATTGAATTACGAATCTCAAAGGCTGTTATAAGCTCCGTCGCATGTAATAAAAAGGAATTTGTTTCGTAAAATATTTTTGTGAGTACGCGAATTTATTACGCCTGAGTTTATGCCTCGAAGGAAAGGGTTGAAAAGTGGTGGGTGCTTTATTTCTCGGAAACTAGAACACAAGAGCTATTTACTAAAGGTCTACTTAACCACTGTTGCTACGTTGCTATGAACTTGTATTTCTAGTGGAACACCACAGTTCCTAGATCTGGGGGCGCGGCAATGCCCCCGCCAAGTCGAGCGCAAAGCAAACACTACCATACCATCCTTTACTGGAACCATTTCGCCATTTTTAGGCTACTATTTGAGAACCTTCGGATAAGACCAGAACGCAGAAATTTTCGTCATTCGTTAAGCTATAACGACCTACTTTTAATCCTAAATTTCAAGTCTGTATGTCATTTAGTTGCGAAGTTAGGCGAAAGCAAAGTTTCGCATTTTTCGACTGACACTCACTCATGATCATCAAAATAGAACTAGTACTGCCCATAATCTGAGAGAGCTGAAATTTGGCACAGAGTTAGGGTTTTATGGCCCCATAAAAGGAAAACAATAAAAACTAGCATAATCGAAGATCCGGAGTACCTGGTTTAAACCATACATAAAAAAATACTTATACCATTTATACGCGACTAGTGCAGGTGGCATAATGATTTATTTAATAAGATTTTCTATAGCTTATACAAAAGAAAGTGAGAGCTCACCAAAAACATTCTGTAAAAAACTAGCCAAGTCTCGTTGGAGCTGATTGTTTATCTCTAAAAAGTAATGAAATCTAGACAAAGTCGTGCCAAGTCTAAGGTTTCTTACTGCGATTTCTTTATTATATATATAGCTAATGTTGTGTGACGAAAACGAAGTGCACCATAATACTATTGCACATATCTCGACCATCACTGATCTAACATAAAATAGACGTACAGACAGACTTCTATCAATCAATGATTAGAAGTCCATCTCTACTGCAAATATTTTTATACTGTTTGTTTCAGGTTCGCCTATCCATGTTTTGTGTCACACAACATTAACTATAAACAATAAAAAAATCGCAGTAAAAAACCTTAGACATCGCACGACTTTGTCTATATTTCACTACTTTTTAGAGATAAACAATCTGCTCCATCGAGACTTGGCTAGTTTTGTTGAATGTTTTTGGTGGTATTACCAGAACACTTTATCTGCGACAAATAGATACTTACTTGGTTACCGGAGAATCCTGGTAACCTGGTAAGAATTTGTCAAAAGAATACAAAGCGCCAGAAGAACTAAGAAGATGGTAAAAGTTTTATCCAAGATTAATTTAGAATAGCCACTGCAGCATATATTTTTGTCAACTATTCTCTGAGTTTGATCATATCACTAGATTACTTTAGAGAAATCATCCTCCGTGGTTCCGTGGTATGATCAAATCACCCTCGGTTTTGATCCAATCTCTACTTTCATTATCATATCCCTGCGACATATACATACACAAACATAAACAGAACCCAGGGATTTTCCAAAAAGGTACGTAAGGAATAAACTTAAAAACAACTGGATCGATATTGATCAATTCTTCAAACGAAGGCTATAATTACTACGGGAAAACGTCTCATTCCTACGGGAAAACATCAATTATTTAATATTTCAATGGGACACAACTGTGATGCTACCGGAGAGAGATCAGAGGGCATATTCTCGACCACTCGACATTGATGTCGACTTATATTATAGACGAATATACATTCGTTACCCAGAGAAGGAAAACTCTGCATTTATATCAAAACCCTCGCCAACCCGTCTGCCAAGCGTGGTGAGTATGGCAATTACCCCTCATGTGATTGAGGGAGGCCCGTGCCCCAGCAGTGGGGACTTAAATGGGCCGATGATGATGATGATGATACATTCGTTCGCAATCTCTAATTTGACTTCAATGACGAGTTTACGAGAATAGGCCCCCTGGAGGGCAATTTTGGTACACTCGACATTGATGTCGAATGTACATTTGGCCCTACAAATATTAAACTCGAATTCAATGTCGAGTATTCGAGAGTAGGCCCTCAGGTTTAGAAATTAAAATTTAGATTAGGAGATTAGGCGGTGTTGTATGTAGCCGCGTGTCTCGGATAGCACGTTAAGCCTTTGGTCCTTGTACAAACTCGTATGTACATGTCAACCCGAACCTCTTTCGGCAATGGATTTTCAATGCTATACAATAGATATCTATTGCTAATCCGTATTAGAGTGAAACGCATTGCAATGATTGTTATGAAATGTATTGCACGAAAATGTTGACATTTAGTTTCGAACTGCATTTCTTGTCTAAAAGTAAAATACGACCATTAAAAATTGGTATTTAATCACGCATTCTCTATTATTATGTTAGACCTTTTTGCATGGTAAATGTTTCGGGGGCCATATTTTTATGATAATGAATAATCAACTCAGTATTTCAGTAGTCTACATGTTGCCGTTATTTATATCGATGTTGTGAAAATCGGCCAAATAAATGGATGTTATTTGTATAGGAGCCCCCATTAAAAGTCATTTAATTTTTACCTTGACTACGGCGAAGCAAAAAGAGGGGTTAAGATGTTAATGACCTGTATGTATGTATGTATGATTGTTCATCTGTTCCCTCATAACTTCTAAAATAGTTATCATGTTTGAACAAATGAGGTGTCGTTAGAATCTGGTTATAGTCGACATGACATCACGTTAAATTGACTACAGCGCCCTCTTGGGGACTTATTGTAAGGAACTAATTAAAAATGCTTGACGATACCGTGTGGAGTATCAAATGAAAGAGCTTTTTTAGCACTTTTCAAATATGTAATTTTATTTACGTAACTTAAAATATGTTAAATAAAAATAAAGTTTATTAAACACTAAACCGCCTACCAAAATAACACGCTTAGCCTTCGGGCTAGAGGCTAAATTTTGGTTGTCACCAAAAATTCAGCAAAGACAATTTTCTTGTTTTGTACTTTTTAGAGCGTGTTTTTTCGGTATTCGGGTTTTAGTTTTTAAACTTTATTTTTTTATTAATTTTCGAATATACCATACATGTTCGAATTTTTCACACATAACTCGGGTTCGTGGTCACAAATGTGGTCATCAATCGTAGTAAAAAAATCGTGGTAAAGATAACTTGATTTCTGTGATGGGAACATGTGCCCTGCAATAAATAGGCTTATGTTTTATTTTAATTTTATCTATTTTGATGAGTGTACATCCAGACTCGGCATTGGATACATTAACACTGCCGGTAGTCGTGTGCCTACGCCAGTCTATCAACAATTAAACTGAGTTAATAGAATCGGTGCAAACATAAACATTTAGAACGTTTCACAGCTGAATCTGATTATTTGCGTAACAATCTACCAAAGCCGTGTAAACAAGTCCCAATTTTCTCTGTGAGAATGTTTTTGTTTTTCTTAGAAAGTGTCATTGAAATTGGACTGGACTTTATTTAAATGAGAAGATTAGTACAATTTTAAACAACCACTTGTTCGGTTGACTGGCATCTATACTTGAAATTCTAAACAATGTTTTTAGAGTAGATACGTAATGTTCGATGTCAAATAAGTTTACCTACGTTCAATTAGGTAGTATCTTTGTACTACGAGTAGTAATAATCTCCTCTCTAGCTGTTATCTCGGATGCTGCGGCAAATCTGTTGAGATGGCTAACGTTGAAATAGCCAGGTGCAGGACATTAGTGAACGTATATGTGTAAGCACAAATTCCCTAGTCCTCATTGCGATAATATACCAGAATGACTGAAGAAGCTTCAAACGCGGAACATAATATAGGATTAATAGCCTTCAGAGGTTCGTGGGTATATGACAACGAACATTCAGTCTCAAGGCTAATAGAGAACGTGCGACCCACTGGCATATTGTGCTCCGAGTTAGGCACGTCCGATATTTAGATATCAGAAGAAAAAATTATGGTTACCGGTCGAGGGTTCCCGGTGAACTGCGCTCAGAATCGATGCGTTAGTGAGTAGAGTAATAGAAGACGGCCGAAAAAGAGATGGATGGATAATGTGAAGAATGTAATATATATGATTGAAAAGGAAGAGGATGATTAGCGACGTATGAAAAATCGCCGATGCAAGATAACCTAGGCACAGGGCAGGAGGGTGATGGTGAGTTTTTTACCTGCAAGTAATACGAAGACCAAGTCCCAAGATTTGAATTTGCATAAATATTCTGAGCACAGTAAAATGCTCAATAACGAAATGCTTTTCTCAAACAAGGCGAAATGCTATAGTAAAACCTGACATCAAAGGAGAAATGGAAGCTCGTCTACAGTTTTTACTTGAATATGTACATTTAAGTTCAAAAGTAGGTAGCTATAATATCTACCTACTGTAGTAGGCATGCGTTGTTTCAATACAGACAATAGGCTTTGAGTTGCGGTTTAAATATAGGACTCAGACCCACTTATTACATAACTTGAACCAAGAAATGTTCTAACTAAACTCGTCTCGGTCTTTTAACATGGGATGGGACGGCATGAGCTTTATAGTACGAGAATAACATAAGATAGCTTTTTGTACTAAGGTATTTTGTACAGATGTAATCAAAAATATTTTTATTCTAAACGTTAGCAGATCTCAGTTTTTACGCCATTTAGGTGAAATGTTTTGGAAACTATTTTAGCCAGGTATACATGTACATATCTAAATACATGGGGGAAAGCAATAACAGATTATTGAGACAAAATTATGTAACAATTTCTTAATACAAGTGACAATAATTGCGTATGTTCAAATGACTGCTTATATGAACTAAGTAGAAGATCTAATGAAAATGCGTATTTCTACCATTAGCTCGGTGGTGAAAGAAAACATCGTGAGGAAACCTGAACGATTCGTATAGTTGCAGAAACGTGTAACTATATTCAATTGGTCTGGTTCGCCTGTTAAAGGGTTGCGAAGATCAGACGGCAGTCGCTTCATTGTAATTACCAGAGTCCCTAAATCAAGAATCAGGGTCCAAGCGTACCCCGGGCTCCAGAGCTGCAGCTTTAAATACATGGGAATTATACGCTAAGATAAGGAGTACTTAGATCTAATGAAAAGTAATGGCATGGTGAAACTATAACGGTTCCTTATATGTATACCACGAAACCCTAAAAAGGGGAGTTCCAACAATGAACTGAGAGTGGACCTAAATAAATAAAGTTTTGAAAATATTTCATTTTGTAATCCCGATAGCGAGGAAACTGTGTCATTCGTTACGAATAACTCAGTTTCCTCGCTATTTTGCACTGCCTTATCCCGTGTCAACTCACTGTACCTTTGCTCTACGTTTGTCTGGAAGAGATCGCTACTAGCAATAAGACCGCCGAGATTGTATTTACCAGTGACCACTAGCATTAAGTTCTGTAAAAAAAACTTAAATTGGGAACCCTGACCTAACCACGGGCATCGGGGAATGGCCCTGCCGCCAAATGCACACTGAACTGCGAAATGCGTTATCCACGGCAAAAGTTTTGTTCGATTGGAAAACACTGAAAAAACCATTTCGTTTCGCACGAGTATCTATACCCCGCTGTCACGGGGCTTATCGGTTTCTTCTGACTGTAGATTGCTTTTTTATTGCGATCGAAATTTTTAAAACCATCGGTCGACATACAACCTGTAATGTAAGTACTATACTGCGGTAGACAACCTCTTTTATTGTTGTTACCCTTGGGTTTGATTTTATCTCGAGCTACCGCCTCGCTTTACTTTTCATTCCACGAAAATGAAAGACGTCTGATGATTAGATAGCGTGCGCATAAGAATGGAAATAACAAAGATTCCATTCCTATTTATTTAGGAGCCCATAATACACCTTGGTTTATTTTCTTGCAAATAACGGAATGCGCCGACTCTTACTGCTTACTGTGCAACATTTTTGACATCTTTATTCAAGTACGGTCAACGGTCAAGACCAAAGATTTATTATTAGCGAAGAATGTCAAAATCAAATCAAAATCAAAAATGTCTTTATTCAATTTAAGTCCATACAGAACATTTATGAATGTCAAATATTATGTAATCTACCGCTGATTCGGAATGTCAATTTCTACCGAGAAGAATCAGCAAGAAACTCAGTAGTTACTCTTTTCAAATAATATGGTAATTACAATATTCATTCTTACACAAATTATGATTACAGTGACAGTATGATATACAATGCTTATAATCAATATCGTTTAGATAAATCGTCAAAGAAAAAGTATGAAATGAATTATACATTAGAGGACAGGCGAAGAGATCAACATGTCCAAGAATCCTTATCATTCAAATAATCATCTACTTATAGTAGCCTTTCAGCATTAGGCAGTTTTTTTCATTCAACTTAAACTTATGTACAGGTAAATCAATGATATTTTGAGGTACCTAACTTATTAAACAGTGTCGAATCGACTAGCCCTGTTCGTATCATATTCATTGCTGCCCGAACACCGCAATTTTAAAGTGTGGTCATAAGAAAAACCGCAATGTACTGAATTTTTTTTTTTAATAAATAAATTTAAATGAATAAATATTTCACAACATCACATACATTGATCTGACTTCGAGATAGGTAGCTCAAGCACCTACGGATATCAGAATCAACAGAGATTACAGATATAAACATATTATAATACTTTTCTTTTGTTTCAATACAAACAGACATGTTCATGCATACAAATGTTTGTACTGTGCGGGAATCGAATTGCGTTCACTACCACTGTTCCAAACGGGTCGTCTAAATTAGTTTTGTACTAAGACATAGGAATATATTTCTTAATTATTTTGAAAAAATAGTTTTTATATGAAAAAGGAATAATTTATCAGTGAAAATGAATTCCACCGCTGGGCAAACTCACTGACTTACTTGGGTTTGTACACATAAGCATAGAGCATACCGTCTTTACGCGAATAATGATTTTTTAGGGGAGATGTGCGCGCAATCATGCAGTGGAGTACTAAAAGCGTCGGGGAAGCGTGACCCGACATTTGACTATACTCCGTTCCACCTGTACGCGGCGGTGATAGCCACTCTATGTCAAGACTGATAGTAGCTCAAAAAATATATTATGTTTACTCTCAGTGGATAAAACCCGCGCCTTCTTAACGGGATAGGTGGGATTCCATGCACCTTTGGATAATTCAAATCAATGTGCATATTTTCAACCTTTCGCTCGGCGGTGGAGTGCGCAACGTGGACGATGCGATGATGATGTTGACATTACGTATACAAAATAATAAGTGTAAAAAACATAAGTGTGTAGGTAAATATAGCCTTAAACTTGTTATAAAAATATGCTAGAAATATATGTAATACTTCGAAAACATTTTGTGGTTAATAAATATAGGTGACTTAATACTCATATATTTTCTGTACAAACTTAATATAAATATCTGTGAACTACGAAGCCTTACTTTTCTGATATCTGGTTTCGAAGTTTTACTCTAACTTCGAAATATACTTCCCATTTCTTGCTCTCTAGCTCCGTTTCGTCCGAGAAAATCTTCTTGTATAAAATATGTTTTATTCCTAGAAACCTTTAAAAACGTTTTTTAATTTAGTTAGGTACCTGCTTACATTGAATAGGGATAGTTTTTTTGTGTATCGTACTAAGGTTTTCATAAAAAAGTCAGCGAATAATTGTGTCTTGCGATTTTTGCGTCGACTTATTTGGTTCCTTTTACTTTAAGGTGACGGGTAGGGCACACTAGCGACGCCAATCTATTTTAATTTTTAGCTACTAACCCGGATCTATTTTAAACAACTTGTATTTGCAATACTCACCCGATACCTAGGTAGCACAATTGCACCAAATCAAATTATTTAAAGATGATAATTAATTATTGAATAAGTCGGCCACTTGTTAAATCAAGGAATATTAATAAAGTAGTAGATGTATCCTTGCAACAGCGGTGCGTAAGGAATGTAGGAGGAGATTCAACCGAAGTCGCACAGTTGGCCCACGGATACTCGTAATGCAGTTCACACATTACCGCTCTTAATATTTCAATAATAATTCTCACAACATCTCATACGTTGACCTGATTCCGTACTAAGTAGCTTAAACACTTGTGTTACAGATATCAGACAACCGAGGAACACAAATATATACTTAAATACATATATTACACCCAGACACCGAACAAACACAAGTGTTCATCGCACGAATGTTTGTCCAGGGTGGGTCCAACCAATACCAATTGCGCCATCCAGTCAGTCATTTCAATTAACAATTGCACCGAGATTATTTGTTTTGAGTGTAATTCAAGTTACGAATGATAAGTGATTCCGATTTTGTTGAAATATTTGTTTTATTATGTTTTTATTAGTAGTGTATTATAGTTAGTTTTTTTTTTGTTAATGTTCGATTTTTTTATTAGTTAAATGTTAATCATAATAAAGTTAGGTGCCGTGCCTAAATGTGCCGTGTGGTCCCCAGCAGAGTAGAATAGGCCACCCTCACTCTTACCGAGGTGTAGTAAAAGGCGACTAAGGTAAAGCTGCTGGCATGATCATCAGCACCAAGAAAAGGAAAACTCTGCATTTATATCAAAACCCTCGCCAACCAGTCTGCCAAGCGTGGTGAGTATGGCAATTACCCCTCATGTGATTGAAGGAGGCCCGTGCCCCAGCAGTGGGGACTTAAATGGGCTGATGATGATGAATAAAGTTAGGTATTTGAGTATATTATTTATTTTTATATAGTTTAAATTGAGTTAGGGCTTTGTAGTTACTTAACGAGTTGGTAACAGTTACTCCAGTCTGTCTCACGAACATGACAGTTAGACAGTTCACGTTTTTAGAAATTAGGTATGTATTTCTCTTACTCCTACAAGAACATATACGAAAAACAGAATAATATAATTTACAATGTATAATGTTTGAATAGTGTCTCAGACATAAAAAAAGTGTAACTCGGCGTGACGTGTAAATGTCGCAGCCAGCTGGTAAAATCAGCCATACAATTGGACGCCTAGGGATTTCGTAAAAAATAGCATCCAATTGGATGCCTAGGCCGACAGTTGTTAGAACTAAAAGCACTCAACGTTTAACAGCATGGCGAATAGAATGTTAGCCTATTCGATATTATGATCTAAACTCAGCCAAGTGATACACATTTATTTTCGTTGTTCTCCACTGAAGCCTAGCGCTTCAGTGGAGAACAATCATGAAAACTTTGGCGTTTGCAGTGAAAACAGCTGTGAATATTATGTTGCGATTATCTCGTTTTTGAGTGCAAATATGAGCAAAATCAAAGTGTAATAAAAGTTTTAGTCGAGTGATTTTAGTTTAAATTGGATGATGGTGGCGACAAACGTTCAGTCATGTTGTTGTTCTTCAGACATTTGATTGATTGAATTGCTAATTTAACCAGATGGCTGGCCTGCGACATATACACAAATGGTACCGTGCGCGATTTTGACTCGCACATGTCCGTTTTTTTTTTGCGTACCTTTTGAAAAGGTATCGGTATAAGTTTTCTTTTAATATAATAAAGACACGTTCTTTTTTATGTGTTACCGGCGCACCGTAAAATCAGCGATTTCGTAAAGCACCTAAGCGGATCGTAAATTCGAAAGTATTAAAAAGGGAAAAGGATTTTGTACCTCAGCAGTAACAGACGTTCCTGGTAGTAAAGAACTAACTCCTTTAGATATACATTCGTTTCTATTTCTAGAGTGCTTGGTGTTGAGAGTTCTTGCAGTTTTATTTATTGTCAGTAATATTCCAGATCTACGTATTTCCAAATTATACTAAGATCTTATAGTTAGAATTTGAACAGAACTAGGCACATGAATAGTTAGTGTCTTATCCTTTGCCACGTACTCGTATCTAGGCATAGAATTATAACAAGACTATAATTCTATGTATCTAGGTAACTCTAGAACTAGATCATTGTTCAGATTGATAAGCACTTTATGATGACATGAAAAGTATTAACAATCTGGAACATCGGATGTGGAACATGGAATGGAATGAAAAGTTGTTAGATGAGACTATGACATGTTAAGAAAGGCGTTCATAATAAATATTAGCGGTCGCCCGCAGCTTCACTCGCGTGGAATTCGGTTTTCAACAAACAAAAACATACGGAATCTTATGACTTCCTTTTGAAACTAAAGGTATGAAAAGAACTTTCGAAGGCAAATACTTTTTGTGGAAAACCAAATTCCACGCGAGCGATGCTGCTGCCGACCGCTCTAGTACATAATAATAGAAGACATTTTTCCACTGTCAACTATTTTTCTGCAACCACAGCGAATTTCCAAAACACGCTGTGTGTCACTGCAGTCTTCCATACCTTCATATTTATATCGTTATCAAGGTATATTTATATGTTTTTTCTTTCTGTTTGTGCCAAGTTGTGTTCTGTTTACAACTGCCATATGTTCTGTGTTGTGATGTCTATAATAATAAATGTTTTCTTTCTTTCTTTCTTTATATTGAGTTTTTTAGTATAATCCACTAACGGTATTTATAACAGCGCAAAATGTTTTTCACGAGTAGATTACTGGCTTTAGTGGCACCATTAACTACTTAATTGGACAAGGTCGAATCAATTTCACCCGTTGTTACAACAAAAATAGCAGCATTCCTAAAGTGAATAATATTTAAATCATTTTATAATAAGTACTATGCGTTAGGTCGCATTAATGTATAATATATTGCCGGATTGTAATTCAATATTATAATTTATTATATTTTTACTGCAGGCCCTGATAAGATATTGTATAACCTAAACAATATCGTTGAATGGACTTCTTCTTTTTGAACATCTTAGCGTGTAATTCCCGGTTGCGTCCAAAGCTGTCGCTTTGGAGCCCGGGGTACGCTTAGACACGATGAAGGATTTGGGGAGTCTGGTAATTACAATGGAGCGACTGCCGTCTGACTTTCGCAGGAGACTCTTTAACAGGAAAACCAGACTGACAGAATCATGGTTACACGTTTCAGAAACTATCCGTAACGTGCACGTTTCCTCACGATGCTTTCCCTCGCCGCTGAGGTAATGGTGATTGCGACAATGAAGGTTTTCCGGAATTTAGAAAAATAATCTATACCTTCCGCATACTTTGTACTTATTTATAATATAAATATTAGACATAGTATTAGATAAAGTTAGTAAATAAATCAGAGAAAAATGTCAATGGTGAAAAATTGTGCTCTATTTAGGTGTAGGTACGTCTGTGCTTTTTGCTTTATTTTGTTGACTTGTTTTCTTAATCAACGTCGATATAGCTTATCATAAAACTGCATGGACGCTTCTTCTGGAGCTGATTACTTTCCTGAACATAACGTTCAAGTGTAAAAATACATAAATGTCAATTAAAATATCACGATAATAATCAAGTCCTCTTGCAATATTCTTTAGGTACTTATCAAGTTTCCTAAGTATAGTTATTTGTTCAACCGTGACCGTTGACAGCGCTACCGCGATCGAGTGCTCTCACTTTAGATGAGCACAATAGATCCCGGCTGTTTTGAAACACGACGCCGCTTACGTCACTTGTTCTAATAACGATCTAAAATGGTTTTATACATTGTTTGACTCAGTCTAAACGTTCCATTGTTAGTTCAATCGTAGTAACCGTCACTATTTTTCGCTGCAGCGTCTTATACGAACGTTAGTGATATGGTAATGAAAATGTATGAATGTAAATAGATAAGTTTCGCATAGCATTAACAAACAAGATAAAAATTCGCATCAGCTATACTGTCATTATATATTTACAAGAAAATAAACGAATACACTGAAATAAAAAATGTTTTATTTACTGCGGAACGAGCGTGAGAGACAACGAAAGTTGTAAGGTTTCATTGTTATGTTTATCGGTCATGGTGGCAGAACGTGAACCGTCCGCGTCACCAGGGATTAGAGATGAACAAACGCAGAGCCTCGTCAGACAAGAAACATGAGAAGCGAGCGAAGCAAGGCCATCCGGACAACGTACGTCCTTGGCAAGGACAGAGGTGACTTACCGAGCGGCTGGTGTAAGGCCGCGTGCGCGTCGCAGTCCGCACAGATGGTGGACCGGAGCATCCGCTCGCGCTGCAGGCGCCGCAGCAGCTGCAGGTGCTGCGGGGTGAACACCGTGCCCGAGCGCTCGCCCACCAGCACCACGTCCCCGGCCTCCCACCAAGCCTGCTCCCTCAACGTCCCATCGCGGTTGAACAACCCCATGTCTTTGTAACCCTCGGGCGGGCTCAGAGCCCCCGGCTCGGGCTCCTGGTAGCGCTCGCACGCTCCGCATCCTGAGCAATCCTCGCCTTCTCCCTCGTCTGAATACCCACACTCGTCGCGTACTACGATAATGTAATCGGCTTCGAAGAACTCATTTGCGCTCTCATCGAAGACGACCCTATGCTTTTTCGTCTTACTACCCTTTTTCAGTGATGATTTTAAGTTTTCGTGATCTTTATTGTGGCGCGTGTCACGGGCGGCGCGGTCGCCGCGCATCGTCGCGTGGTGTCGCGACGCGGGCCGTCGCCGGAGTGTCGTGCGTGCGGCGGCGAGCAGCGGCGGACCGACCGACTGCAGCGCCGCGCCCGCCCTATCGATCGTCACCGCCCGCCTCGGTGGTGCCCGCCAGCCATCACGCCGACCATCGACACAAAGCACCAGCGCGATTTCACACTTGTCGTAAACATTGATCACCGCGCAAGCTCATTAATTAGACACAACGCATTAAGCGACACATCTCGCTTTTTTTCCAGATTTTTTGGTGCGTTTTTCAATGAAATAGAGGCTGTTAAAGTTCGCCATAGTTGAACGATTAGATTTTAGGTTTCGGTATAAGACAAGTCAGTCTGACTAAGCAGTTTGGTATACCTACATTGTTTAACTAACCGAGAACAGCTTGGTAAATGGACCTTAATAATAACTAAGTAATATTCAATTAAATTCAATTCAATTCTTTTCATTGGCAAAAATTATAAACAATTTAAGTAAATTCAGTGACTTTTGCACTAGGCTCGCAGGCCTGTGCCGCATAAGTCGTTGAGTGAGCTAATTAAACCGAGTTACAATTTGCGTAATGCTCCAGTTCTTTATCTGCCAAATGTGATACATAACAAATTAAAAATTTAAAATATCAAAAATCTGTAAAAGATAGCTTAATGTCTACAAAAAAATAATAATAGAAAATAAAACTGAAAAATAACAATCGGATAAAATAAACAAAACTAGGAACTTATGGGTGTAGTTAGATGTATGTGTGTTGTCTATGAGTGTATAAGCGTGTATGTATGTAATGTAAGTTCTTATTAGCATGTCATGGATTATGGAATAATTTCTTCTGTTTCTAGGTAGTTAAGGTCTAGGAGCCATGATTTTACTGTATGTTTAGCTTTGTATAGAGGTAAATCGATCAGGGGGCACAATCGGTTCACCTTATTGTAGATGCACGGGTGGGAGTATGCGGGAAGGCGCTTAGCAAATGAGAAGCAAACTGTAGGTGTTGGGATTTTAAAGACGCGTTTTGAGGCGATTGATTCGTAGTCTGGGGAGTTAAGTGTTTTATATGTTGAGAGCAGCAAACCCGCCATATATAAAGCTGCCTGACACGGTGGATCCTGGCTTCTCTGTAGAGAGCGTCTGTAGGGTACCGAAACGGTTTTTGTAGCATTACTCTTAGGACAGCTCGGTGAGACCTTTCGATTTCTATAAACCTGGTTTTACAGGAGCCACCCCAGATACCTATACAATATGTCAAAATGGGTTGGCATATGGCTGTGTATACTAAGAGGAGGACTTTTTTCGGAGCTGAGCGTCTGAGGGCTTTAATGAGTTTTCCTGAGTCGTCCTGACAGGTAGCTGATTTGGTGATTAAATGAAAGGTTTTCGTCTATCTGGATACCTAAATATTTTACAAAGCTTGACCTCTTTATTGTTTTGTAGGTACAGTTTCTTATGGGTATATTAAAGTTATCTATGGATTGGCAATCGTGTATGACTATCTCGGACAGACCTTTGGGGCTAGAAGCTTTGGTTTTGTGGAAGGCTAAAAAGGTTGTTTTGTTGGTGTTTAGTGTTAGCAAATTACGGTTAAGCCAGTTTTCTATGTAGCTCATCCCGATTTCTGCTAGGTTTACTGTGGTGTTCCACGTTGAGCTCCTGAAAAGAACGGCAGTGTCGTCGGCATAGCATAGTATGCTTACATCGGGTAGTGACAGGTCAAGTAGGTCGTTAACGTAAAGAGTAAACAGACTAGGACCGAGTATGCTTCCTTGGGGAACTCCGGAGCTTATAGGTATTTTACTGCTGGTTATGTCACCTACTTTTACCGATTGATAGCGGCCGGTAAGATAGCTATTGAACCAGTTCAGTGCTGTTCCTCTTATGCCTAAGAGTTCCAGCTTCCGGAGCAGAATGGAGGAAGAAACCGTATCGAAGGCCTTTGCCAAGTCGAAGAAGACTATAATGCAGCATTTTCTCTGTTCTAGGAAACTTGTGACGTTATTTACCAGAAGGGAAGCAGCGTCCTCTGTTGAGACTCCTTTCCTAAATCCAAATTGATTACTAGAGATCAGGTTATTGCTTTCTAAATACTTAACAAGGCGCTTATTAATAACTTTTTCAAGGAACTTTGAGAAAATGCTTAGTAGTGAGATTGGTCGGTAGTTAGAGGAGACTTTTTCATCGCCGTCTTTATGGATGGGAGTGACATTGGCGTGTTTCCAGCGTTCAGGGAAGACGCCTTGGGTTATGCTGAGATTGAAAATGTGGACAAGTGGTTCTAATATTATAAATCTTATTTGTTTTATAATTTCTGGGGTGTAACTATCATAACCGGGGGCGCTGCCAGCTCTTAAACTCATTATTAGGGAATGAACTTCGTAAGGATCAGTAGGTGATATGAACAAAGATGAAGGAGGGGAAGCGGAAAAAGTTACATTAGAAGCTAATTCTGATTCAGTTCTGTTTAATTTGTTGAGTATATTGGTAGATAGATTTGAACCAACTGATGTGAAAAAATTGTCTGTGATATCAAGTGATTGAGTTTGATCCGCCTTGATTTTTGTCAATTCTGTAGCATCGTTCTTATAGTCAATAATTTAATAAGTACCTAGGTATCCTAAGAATTATCACAATAACTAGTATAAGTATTACTATTAAGACCAATAGACCTTTTTTTTTGATTACCCAGTGAAAATGCACCTTATGCACGCCGAGAGGGGCTCTCCTCCGGGTTAGGTTAGGTTAGGTTAGTCCCAGTGTTTTATTGGGAATACCCAATAAAACACTGGGGCGTTTCCATCCTTCGCCCAGGAAACATTCAGACTGCGGTGAGGACTGCCACGGAGGCTTCATCCGTCGCCCGGTCAGGGCGAAGAGACTCGCCAGCTCGGCCTCTCTACCGCTCAACCTCCCGGGTAGCACCCACACTGCTGGATACAGTGCAAGCACCACCAAGAGGAGGACTGCGGGCACCCCGCCCCGCATATACACTGCTGGTTGCAGTGCAGTGCGAGTAAGGGACAAACCCGCAGGCTTTCAACACAATTACGCGTCGCAGAAACCTGCTGCGGCTGCGGAGCCGGGAAAATCCGCGAAGCAGAAAAAACTCCGACCTGCCACCGCAATCCGCTGGCTGCGACCTTGCAGCGCAGGTCCCAAAACGTGGGCCTTTCGGCCACTGCGCCCGAAGACGCTCCAACCTGGGACGCCAGGATCCCTTCGGTAGCAGCTCCAAACAGAGCAAAAATACTTCCGAAGGGGCCACACCTTAGAAGGCCGCCGCACCGTAGTCCCCAGAACAACAATTACCTAACTAATATCAAATTATGATGTTGGTAAAATGTTATCAAATTTTCTTATCAAAATTAAATTTTTCCAACCTGTTTATTACCAAAAAAAGTCGACACAAAAATGTAAGAGTCAGGTACTTAAAAGGACCTCTCGATCATTAATCAGCTTAATACCGAATAAAGATAAATTTTATTTAAAAGTCGACTTATACCTACCTTTTTCGTAGGTATGCATTTTGTCGTGAAGACATTTTAGTATTGTTCAACTAATTGATGATATCACGAACAGGTACTTACATCTTGCCTATATGCCGTCGATATTCCATTAAAAACTTTGCCTTCCTAAAGTTCTTCGTGAGCCAAAGTTGGCGGATTTTCTCATGTCAACAATCCGGGACGCTTCCGTCGCATTGACAATCTGCCTATTAATCGAACATACATAGTAGTCCATAATATATGTAGTTAGTGGTGGGCGTCAAAAGTTATTACCATTAAATCAACTTGTTAAAATAAATTAACAATTAAAACAGTTATTTAAAAGTTAGAAAAATAAGTTGAAAGTTATTTTTAACAAAGTTGTTATTTTCAACGAATTGATTATTTTTAACTAAGTCTTGGTTTTTGACAATGTTGTTATTTTGAACATTTGTTATTTTTAACTACAATACAGTTATTTTTATCATTAGTTATATCCAACGAATTGGTTATTTTAACTCAGTTGTTACCTACTTTTAACATATTATTTATTATTTTCAACGTATTGGTTATTTTCAACGCATTTGTTTCTTTTAGCGAAATTGTTATTTTTAACAATTTTTTTAAGTATTTGTTATTTTAACGAATTTGGTTTTGCGTTTGCAACTTTAACAATTTCCTTATATCAAACTCACCCCGCTGGTGTCCATGAGCGGCGGCAAACGCTTACCATCAGGTGATCCGTCTGCTCGTCTCGTATAGTTTAGAAATCAACAAAATTGTTACCACTGCTATTTTCCATACCCCAGAGAAGATGGCGGGCGTTGGAGTCCATAGCAATAAGCAGCTCCAAAGAGTTTCTTTCGCGATATCTGATCAGTCTGACGAACACTTCTGGAGGTGCTGGCCCGTTTCGTCCGGCATGTATGCTGACGCTAATACCACAGTATAACAAAACTCTGGTTATCCTAAGTACCATAGTTCGGGTTTACCACACACAGATCTCTGGCTAGAAAAGAAATCCATTAGGCAGTGGTTGCACAATTATATTCTTTGAAAACAGACAGCCTTAGGTATATCGATATATCAGGTTGAGTGGAACTCATAAGCATCTTACTATTACATTGCAAATGAACAGCACACTTCTGCTCGCCCTTAAATGCAGCCTAACCTACTGAAACATTAAAGGTTTGTGGTGAAATAAAAAAGGTTGTTTCACCAACTAACCTACTTCACGAGAAAGAGTAAAGTGGATTCAGGTTGAATACACACACTATTTAGGCCCCTTTGAGCTAAGACTCCCCTGAGCACAGGTGTCGCGGCAGGTGCAGGTCCACTTCCAGGTGGGTCCAGGGAAGAAGACGACGAAGAATAAGCGTCGAAAGAAGTAGCGTTGATAGAAGAAGCGTCCAAAGAAGACCCGCAATTGATATTCTGCGAGTCTTTTCTGGAAGAATTCACAGCAGAACAGGCGCTTACATGACCTGAAGTAAGTATAAGAGTCGGCGAAGATGGCCAAGCCGCGGAAAAATTAGAATGACTGTAGGTAAGTTGCGCTTGTAGCTCGGAGGCGAGTGGACGGGCGCGCTTCTGGTGGTGGTGACGTGGTAAAACCACGTAAAGAGGAAGGTACGCCGGGAAAGAGGAAGGGGCAGTTGGTCGTTGGCCGTTGGACTTATAAGGCCGTGGAGTTGACCAGTTTTGGGGCATCAGTATGCAGTGCTCGGATTGGTCAAGTATTTAAGTGCAAACGGTTTATATACATTCTATTTTATGAAGCAAAGCTTTTATTTAGCTGATGCTACGCTATATCCCGGGCTAATTTTCCCACCCTGTACCTACATACATTGTTCTGGATTATTCATATGGGTCTGATCCAATTCCTCCTCCTCCTCCTCATCTTAGCGTGTAATTCCCAGTTGCGTCCAAAGCTTTCGCTCTAGAGCCCGGGGCACCCTTGGACCATGATTCTTTATTTGGGGAACCTGCTAATTATAATGAAGCGACTGCCGTCTGACTTTTGCAACCCTTTATCAGGGGAATCAGACCAACCGACTCATGGCTACACGTTTCAGAAACAATCCGAAACATGTAAGTTTCCTCACATTGTTTTCCCTCACCGCAGAGCTAATGGTAGAAATACGCACACAGATTTGCGAGTCGGGGGAACCACGAGCGATTGCGAATCCCCCCAGGGAAACATTGCAGGGGGACCACGAGTTATATAGGCCTCCTCATTTGAACCGTTAAAAAATAAGATGTTTCTTAGGTATGTAGATAATTACGCTTTCTGTTATCCATGTAAAACGCAAAATTCATAGCTTACCCACATAGAGAGGAAAATTTCTACCAAATGGGTATTAGTCTTGTCGCCAGAAAGTAAACAGTAGGAAAATGACGTCTATACCGAGTGCACTCCGGTATTAAGCTCTTGTGTACACTGACAACACAGATCAGTAGAGATGTGGACAGCATATAAATAATAATCGATGGCCCGCTCCTCACCGTTGTTTATTTAGCTTTTCAACTTTGCTCTCCAGGTGTGATTATTGAAAGATAACTAGCGAGGTTACAACTCCTACCGCGACATGTAGAATAGGTTGTAAGTAGGTATAATATATATTATAGGTGGCAGAGGAGCAAACGGATCACCTGATGGTAAGCGATTGCCGCCGCCCATGGACACCCGCGACACCAGTGGAGATATATAACGTAACGATAGATATAAAAATAAACTAAACCTCCCAACCGGCAGAGCACTACAATAGTGAGGTCAGGTCCATATTGGATGACTATAAATATATATAATAATATCCCTAACGCAATAAAAGATTTATTCAGAAAAGAACTGAAAAAATACCTAATACACAAATCATACTACTACCTAAAATAATTCTTTAACGACAAATTAATATAATAATCCTTATAAGAACACCCAAAGTTTTATATATCTCTGTTAATTAAGATAAATTATGTATTGTATCGCTCATACCAACTGTAATAACCATGTGACTAGCATAAATAAATAAATAAATTCTTCAATTAGTAGATTCCATCACTATTCCATCACGATTTTCCAGTTCGAGTTGAAAGGTTTCGGGGTTTTGAATCTGGATGGCTACAGAGCGGAGCGTAGATTTCATCAGTCGATACCTTTTGGATGTAACGTGTAGATTCAAAGTGCCTATTACCATTAGGTGATCACTTCAAGTGTTCAGCGAACTGATCACTGAGACATCTTTGAATATCCGGGTCTTGGTAGACATGATGAAGTCAATCTCATTTTTTTAAAACGCCATCCGGACTTTCCCAGGTCCACGATGCTGCCGTTTTTTAAAGAAGGAGTTCATCATGTTGAGTCCCTCCCTCTCCATATAATGGCTAGCATTTGACCTCGGTGGTTCCGGATTCCAGATCCAAATTGCCCCACTTTCGGCTCCTCATCGCCCTTTTTGCCTAGCCTGGCGTTGAAATCTCCCATGACCACAGTGTAGTGAGTATTGGAAATATGTATTGCCCGAGAGTATCCTCATACATAACTTCCACTTCCTCGTCGGGGTGTGTCGAGGTCGGGGCGTAAACCTGTATTACCTTTAACGAATACCGTTTGGTAATTTTGAGTGTAAGGTACGCCACCCTATTCGACACGCTTCCGATTTCTTCACGAGGTACTTGTGGACTATAAACCTGACTCCACCTTTGGACAGATCTTCGCCCTCCCGGAAATAAAGCAGATTGCCGGATTTAAGGATCATCGTAATCTCGCCCTGTCGTCGGACTTCGGATAATCCTACGATACTCCAGCGAATTCTGCTTAATTCTTTCTCTAGTTCCAGCAGCTTCTCTTCGGTCCGCAGTGTGCGTTTGTTGTACGTTGCCAGGGTCAAGGTTGTTTGACGGTTGGTATTCGCCACCCGGGGATTCTTGGCAGCCCTGGTCCCGGCGCCTCGCCCGCTTCCGTCATCGCCGGCTCGGCCTCCGGTACCGCCTGGCACTTGGGGACTTGTGTTGATTTTATAAATCATAGGGGAGATTTGGGCCTACACCTACCAAACTAGCCTAGTGCGGGTTGGTGGGGAACGCCAGAGCCTCGTCTGTTGTGCGACAGGGTGCGCCACGTGCAGGTGAGGTTGACTTAGGCCCCGTTAGATATTGGGCGGGATCCCTTACACCCCTCTTAAACACTTATACTATTTATTAAATAACCATGCACAAATGTTGGATCCGCTTTTGTACGCAAAAATTGATTCAACCAAAAGTGGTCGCTTTTGGCGTGAATAAATTCTTCGTGTACGCGTTGGACCCAAACTTTTTTCATGGTCATTTAATAAATAGTATAAGTATTTGCCGAGGGATTGTAACCTCGAAATTGTTTAAAATAGATCCTGTTTAGAAGCTAAAATTAAAATCGATTGGCGTCGCTAGTGTGCCCTGCCCGTCACCTTAAAGGATGGAAAGGATAGAAATGAAGTCGGAAAGCTGACCCGGGCTCTAAAGCGACAGCTTGGGACGCAACTGCGACAAAACGCTAGTTAAGACAATTGCGTTCTTGAATGAAATAAATATGCAGTGAATACCCTATTCGCCTGATTCTGCTTACAGCATTCGATAAACGTGTTCTCGCAACACTAACCGGCGAGAATGCGTGGAGAGACTTGTTAAGGTGACGGGTAGGGCACACGCCACTTGACTTAAATTGTTAGCAACTAAACCAGACAATTTCGAAGCTCCAGGAAAACACTTATACTATTTATTTAATACTTATTCTTAACTTATACTTAACGTCTAGTTTTGTACTCAAAATTTAAATTACTGCCAAAAACGGCTACTTATGGCGTTAATCCAAATTTCGAGTGCAAAAACAGATCAAAAAGTGGTGCAAAATTATTAAATAAATAGTATTCATCTTTCCTTAGAGACTCCCGCTCCGAAATTGTTTAAAATAGATCCGGTTTAGGACACCAATCGATTTAAATTGTTAAATCGATTGGTGTCGTTAGTTCGGGCTACCGGTCGCTTAAAATTTATTTTAAAGTTGGCGGTTTTTGTATAACCATAGAGTAAAACTGATTTGTATTGGTATTTGTTTCTGAACGTTTTTCATATTGCTTTTTGAATAGGGTATTGCCTTGTTTAGTCTGTGCACTGCGCACACTAGCGACGCCAATATAATGAATCTAATAAAACTTTTTGGAGTGCACTCGAGAATATGGAACTAGTAAACGCTCTGTCTGTTTAGGGTATGGTCGAGAATCGAGAAGGGGTCATTATTTTTAACAGCTACGTAATGTATTACCAGTATAAATTTATTCATGAGAAACTGACGTGAAGATGAAAACTGGCAACATAAATTCTAATTTGCATTTATTATGAAACGCCCGCTTCCATGAACACGTTATAGATGTCGCTTTTAAATTTTAAGTTATTTTTATTAATTTTGATTTTTTTTTCGCATTCGAGAAAGCTTCATGAGCTTAAGGTCTGACACCCACAAAAATACTACATTCTAACTCAGCTTAACTTTTGAGATAAATGTTTACTAAATAAATTACTAGGGTTGTTAGTATAAAAATCATGCATCTGTGTGGAAATGGCGAATTAATAAAAACTCAAAATGAGAGCCGCATAGTAGAGCAACGGAAAACACGTATTCCGAGCGAAATTAGGAGCAGGATGGGATTGCTAGCAGACGTAATAAGACCTAATGCAGGCACAACGAATGACGGAAATACTGCCCGTACTGCACTGTCAGATAAATACAGGAATATATTCGCAGACATTTTAGAATTGGAATCATGGGTGGTAGATGGTTTATATTTCATCCTAGTTACTATATCCTGCGAGTTGCCAATAGATTCCAACAAGCACCTTTTGTCGCGAATTGTCGCAGAAATACGTGAAGGCATACAGTTGGCACCCGATAACGGTGACGATACACAAGATTCTAATACACGGTCAAGAGATCATCGACTCTAACCCTCTTCCAGTAGGAATGCTCTCAGAACAGGCAGCCGAATATCGGAATAAATTTTGACTGCTCATATGGAGAGTTCCACTGTAGGAAATGGACAAGGAAAAGACTATGAGTGATCTCTTTCACCGTGCATTAGGAACGTCAGATCCGTTCATATCAGCAATTCGTCTTTGTCGTCGGCAAACATTTTTGAAACGCCTTGATTTGCCAGTAGCAGTACAAAATCTTTTGAAGGCTCCTGCTAACGCAAGGGAATTAATTGCAGATTCAGCTGATTTAGAACAGGAAAATACTGACTACCTCATCGTAACTGACAATGATGATACAATTATGGCCACAGAGATTAACCTAATTGATTAAATGACAAACCTGAAAAAGGATAAACCTAAAAAATAAATTTGTTATCAATAAGTAAAGAAATAAAAAAAGACCTTTTTGATGACCCTATTGTGTAATATTGACCTCAATACAAAAAAGGTGTTTTCTCAAAAGTTAAGCTGAGTTAGAATGTAGTATTTTTGTAGGTGTTAGACCTAGAGTTAGTAAGTTTACGAAGCTTTCTGTTTTAGACCGAAACTCTAATTCCACTTAACAACTTCAAAAAATATATAAACTAAAACCTAATCTTCCGTTTCTACTTTTATTTATAATAAATTAGAAACGGATTAATAAGTGCCTTGACTTGCTCCACATACCTACGGTTACGTAAATGGACTATCGTACATAGTTATTTTCTAATGATTTTCTTTCGTATTTTCGGATGTTAAGGTCACGAAAACTTTAATATTTTTATAAAAAAAAGTAAACAAAGTAAATTTCTGGGAGTTTACTCTTGCAATCAGAATGAAAAGCTTCGTCGATTTCAATAATAATAACAGGATCACACTTTTTTGAGGTCAAAAAAACACGTGCGATTCCCTTTAATTTGTTATTTTGTCACCAATACAGTGGTAACATTTTATTTCATTAAGGAATCAAAATAATTTTGTTCACTATGAATTTAATACATCAATTGTCAATTTTAATGAAAAAATATTCAGATAGGCGGTGAGATAAATCAATAACACTTTTTTTTTTGTGGTATGTTAGCCTATACTACAAAAAAAAGTATTATTGAATTATCTCTCCGCCTATCTGAATATTTTTTCATTAAAGCTTGACCACTGATGGAAAGTGCCGATGAGGTCTAGGACGACTCCGAGATAGGCAGCTCAAGCACCTGTGTTACGGATATCAGAATCAACAGTGGGATTACAAATATATATACATATAATACTTTTTTTTGTAAATACATACTTATAATACACAGAAAATACCCAGACCAATACAAACAGACATGTTCAAATGTTTGTACTGTGCGGGGAACGAACCCGCAACCCTTGTATCAGAGGCAGCGTTCATTACCACTGTTCGAATCGGGTTGTCGCAATGGAAGCGACAGTGGCGCCCTGTTTAAATGAATTATCTTTGCGTTGCACAGCACAGCACAATATTGATTCCTGAACGTCTCCCACTCGAGCATAGACAATTTCGAGATTGACTGCTCTGCACGTTTGACATATTGCGTGCGATCGAGAAACTGTTTACAAAAATAAGTTATTTGCATACCTTCAATATTTTTATACTGAATACATAGTATTTCAGGTACGGGTGGTGTCATTTTTCACTGACCCACGCTCTGGGTCACACAAATAGATTGTCTCAAGAAAGAAATGACTAATCATCCACGGTAAGTAATTGTTGTATCATTAGGAGAACAGATGGTAAAACATGCTAGTTAGCTAGTAATTTTGAGAATTCTCTATTTAAAATGTTTCATGTTTTTTGTATCTTAAGTATTTAGTATACTCTTGACTGAGAGGATTTATAAAATTATTGATGTGTATGAACTTTCGCTACTGCATTGCGTGGGCTGGTATAGTGCCTATACAATGCACTATTCTATAGTGGAAGACCGTTTCTTCTTCACATGCACCAGTCATTATTGGCTAATCTCGTATTTACTAACACATTTTTGCTTAGTTACATCGTACAAAGTAAATTACTTACTCTTTAGACTACTCTCAGTTTTGGGCTGATGAGTAGCAGGTATCATATAAATAAGAGAATTAATCTGTCCTCATTGTGAGTTTTATAACCCAATAACTACCATTCATTTCATATGTAAATCTCTTATTTGTTAATTAAATGTGTATTTAAATTGACTTGTTAATGAATCAATGATTCCATGGTACCTAGTTGAAAAAATGTTTAGATCAAGTGCACTATTTTCCCAGAGCCCAATTTATTGCCTACTCTTCTCTTGAAGTTGAAATATTTTTTTTAAGTCATACCCATTCACTTGGTTGACACAATTTAAAAAAAAAAGGCAAATTTACTTAAGCTTGGTAACCTTCAGAAAACTTATTAACCAATTTATAACCATGTATCATTAAGTTATAATCATATATATACTTTCTTACTTCTTCATGCGTTTGCCTCCACCAGTTTTGAAGAATTTGTTATCGAGGAACTTTTACAATATATATATTTATTATTAGTTATATGTACATAAATCTGTTAACTTGGGGGAAACTCCACAGGGTGCAGCTAGTTTTATAATTATTTTGGGAAATATGCAAGGCAGCGTTAGGTTTATTTTCTGTACCTAATGTATAAATAATGTAGTAATCTTTAAAAATCCTTGAAAACCATTGACTAAATTATAAATATATTATGAAATCTACATTGTGTGTAATTTACGTAACTGAGCTCTAATGTATTATTCAAAACGTTTAAAATGGTTATAATAGAAACATTATACAAAGTTTATGTACCTACTTCAGATAATTTCTATTGTAGTGGAACAAGATAAACTGGTGACAAGATGTTGTTACAGTCTAACTGTTATTTGATCTATGTGATATTTAGACTAACCAATGATATATCAGAAGGATTGCACCACCTAGCCTCTTCCATCTCATGTCCTGGGGGTTGTCTGGTAGAGATCTCTCCCAGCGATAAGACCGCCAAAATTGTACATTGTATCTCTGTATATCTAACTTTTAAGTTCTGTATGTTGTGCAATAAAGAGTATCTAACTATCTATACCACAAAGACCAGATCCTGAAAAACTATTTATTAAAATTATACAGTTCTTTCTTATGTCACACATTAGCACCACTATAAATATTAGGTTTTTTTAATGCAAAAGTCATCGGAATCGACATTATTATTTAAGTCTTTTAGCTAGATAGATTCATTAATCTAAAAATTAATCATTAAAGGAGACCGGCGAAAGATGGCTCAATATTTTTTGAAAGCGTTCAGAATTGGAAACATACTATTTAAATTAAGTTACAAAATCTTTATTTTATCTAATTTAAAGTATATTTTTTAAGGATGGGAATAAAAAGTTCAATTATTTTTCATTTGCAAACAATTTATTGAACAAAACACACAGTGCAGAGGAAAAACGAAACGTTTTGAGAGGATTCAATCTATCATTCGATGTTTTATTTCAATTTACGCTGTATTAATAATCTAAAACGAAACTTTTAATTGTTATTTACCATACAGGTTAAATTAATAGTATTTGACTATACATAGTTACAATGAACAAATAAACAATTAAAGCATTGATAGAATACTTAATAGCCCCTTAAATTAAAGGATTTAAAATATATTGCTTCTTATGTTTTGGCTGTACAATCAAAGACTCTTCTGTCTCTCAAAATAAATGAGTCATTGACAATGTCACTTTGATTGATAATTTGACATCTTTTAAATGCGATCTACTCACTTACGAGTTAGGTAGGTAGGTACCTACGTTGCAATAGAAAGTGTAATGTAAGTACTCTGTAATGATGGTAGTAAAGTTAGGATTTAGGTTTCATATTGATAACTCATGGTTATTTTTGTGTGACATTCGGTCTGTTAATTTGAATAAACAATGCTCAAGTTTTCTATATTCGTAATCGAACGTGACGTTATTTAAAAATGATAAAAAAAACCTTACCTCAATATTTTTAGTTCATTAAATAACTTTACAATCCCATCTTTAAAAAAGTGGCAACAATTAACTTTTTTCTTAGTTTAGTGTATGTATCATTAATTTTTTTCCACGCAAAGGACCTTTAAATCGGAATCTGAAAATACATAAAACTTTGCCGATCTCCTTTAATCTTAAAATAATTCATTAAACTTGGGAGTGTCGTGGATCAGGACTCCTCCCCACTAACAGGCGATGAGTTTGTAAGGGCTATAGTGGTTCTTTGGGACAGTAGTCTCCAGGAAGTCTTCAGCAAAGTTAGTATCCTATTAAGATTACTCGAAGAAACTCACGCAAGCAATCGGGCTTCTGGTATGCCCATTTCTCATGAGATGGGTGAAGTTAGTCAGTTGTAACTACCAACGCCCCAACTTCAGACGCCTAATCGCGGAAACCCCTATAAAAGAATAGGCGTGACAACCGATAAAATTATATTAAATCATTTGATGTCATGATAGATCTTAGATCGAAAATAACTCAGTGCTAGTTCAAATTTCAAAATATTACTTTAAACATTTCATGATGTTATACAGTTAAATGTGTGGTCTGGTTTATGTTATAAGATAGTTTGTTACCACATTTACTTCAAATAAAGAACTTTGAACTTTTAACTTACAAGTATAGGCGAGCCTGCATTCAATTCGTGCGCGAACTGTGTGTAGTGCCCTTGCGCCTCTGCTGGCTCAACTTGGTTGGGACACTACTGTTCTTTACTTTACATTAACCATCACAGACCTTCAATACAACACCATTTAATAATTGTAAACGTGTGACAATGCAGATTCATGTGTAATCAGTATTTTGATTATTGATTGTTTGTTAAGTTACACGTTTTTTGCAGGTGATGGGTGTGTGTTGGTGCAAAGATAAGGCCCCTGATGAGGAGGGTCCTTATGTCAATTCGTCGGCCTCTTCCGCGGGCTCGCCGATCGCTGTGGCGGAGCCTCGGGTGCGCTTGTCCAATGTCGTCGACTCGGCCATCGTGGACCGGCTGGTGCTCGAGATGCTCAGTTTAATAGCTTCTTTTGTAGACAAGTAAGTGTTTCTTACGTATAATATTTTAGTGTTTAGGCTTTATGAGGTTTTACTTAGAAATTATCAACATTGCTATTTTAGAATTTAATATCAAAGCCTTAGACTAAATTCATTTGAACATCCCTATTGTTAATGCAAACCAAGATATTTATTAATGATAAAAACATAGGCATTCATACATTCCTCGGTATTCACAATTGCCAAGGTATTTAATGAATAATAATATGATCAAGAATTTAACATGGAATTGTCATACAAGGCTCTACTTCAGAATAAATGTCTTGGCAAACAGCACACCTAAGGGCTAAGAGTTATGTATCTTTTACATTTTTTCCGAATTATCCGATTATGATAATGTGTTGCATTTGTAAATACAAACCAGAGACATCCCTGGTTCCCGTCACAACTAGCTCAATAACTGAAATTCAATAGACGACAGTTTCGTGTACCAGTAATTCTTTACTAAGAAATGTATCATTCTCTCAAAACTTTTTGAAAGTAAATTGCGTATTTCATAAAATATTTAAGAGGGATACCTAAAACGTATAATTATGTACAGACGACGTCAGGTAAAGTTTTAGTGCAAAAATAGCACTTGTGTCTCAGACACAAGGAAGGTCCAAAGTCCAGCAATGGTAACTCCACTCCACGTGACGCCGTGTGTACTTGATTTAAATTGGTGCTTACCTTTCATGCTACCATGCATTCTCATTATACAACACTCATATTCGATGTAAATTATTGCAAATAAATATACTTCCAGATTCTTAGAAAACTGAATCTGGGTAATCATGTTACTCTGATGGCTTCCGTTTACAAATATGAACCTAGTTGTTAATACAACAAATGGCGATTTATTTTTGTCCCATCAACATTCACACTGGTTCATATTTTGTAAACACATAGTATAATTTGTTCGATACTTAACTTTTATCGATAGGTTTTCATAAAATTCATTTAAAATGGAATAGGCAGAGGCCGCCCACAGGAGGTCGAAGCCGTGACAGGCCCCCTCACAAGGCGGACTGACGATCGGGTGAAGGTCGGAGGAACCCCTTGGATGCGGGCGGCACAGGACCGATCTGTATAGAGATCATTGGGGGAGGCCTATGTCCATCAGTGGACGTTTATTGGCTGAAATGTTGTTGATGATGATGATGTGTGGACTGAGAATCAAATTTCCTTTTACCTAACCATACTCATCAAATAAATCTTAGCTGGCCACTACATGCGTCAAAAAATATCCATTGTCTTTGGCAACTGATTGTGAAGTAAATAACGCACTTAAACATTTCATCTCGTGTTCAAGTGAGAATCGAACCCACATCTTCCACTATCTGGATGGCTGTTCTACCAATTAGACCACGGAACGCGTTACTAAACCGACGAAATTTGTAAGTGCTTGATTTTACATGAGCTGTCGACATGTGGGTTCGATTCCCACTTAAGTGCGTTATTTACTTAAGAATAAATTGCAAAAAGATTGCTTTAAAAAATTAACAACTAATTTTGAATCTCAGGTGCCAATGTCGTCTAAGGAACTATCAGTAGACAGCTAGCACAAACAACAAACACGAACGTGTAGATGTTTGCTTGATGGTGTCATTTGCTGTAGGTGTTTGTCAGGGTTTGGCAAACGAAAACCCGTAGTACTTAGTACTAATGGCAAGCAAGGGGATGGCTGTCGGCGTTGGGTGTTTGGCGTGTGTTTGCTGTTTGTGACTAACAACCACCTTGAGCTGGCTTAAGAAGTAAAACACAATGATGATGTTATTTATTCAAAGGCGACTGTCGTTCTTGACTACCTATTTTAACTCGACGGCTAGGTTAGATTTGTGGCTGGAGATATGTTAAGTTGTGATGTCAAAGGTTAAGCTGTCAATTCCTTTTATGTTAACGAGCTCATCCCACAACAATTCAAAATTTTAATATTTGAACATGTATATACATAATTTCATAACTTATCTTTTGTCTTCATCAGGCAAAATGGCTGACTATTATAAAAAACAGCATTGGTTGGGGTTAAATATGAACCTGCCGTTTTTAGGGTTCCGAAGCCAAATGGCAAAAAACGGAACCCTTATAGATTTGTCATGTCTGTCTCCGTGTGTCCGTCTGTCCGTCTGTCCGTCCTTCCGTATGTCACAGCCACTTTTTTTTCAAAAAAATATCTGAAAACCTCTTCTAAATGTACCTAAATGTTGTCCATTAAAGCACAGTTAAATATGAAACAGTACCATTAATAACTACATTGAAAATTTAAAATAGAAAACACAGCTTTTCAAAAATCTCCATATAAATCGGCAATTTTATACTTTAATCCCTAGTAATCACATGTTGATGTTAAATAAAATCGATATTAGGCATCAATTTTTGACCAATATCATAATTTTGGCTGTAAGAAAAATTTGTAACACGGTATTTTATTTCAAGAGCTGTGGATTTTGTGAAGTAAATAAATCATGGTTTAATCTATTCATGATGATAGCTACAGCATTGGCTCATTAGTAGTGTATCATTTTTATTGTGGAATACCGTAAGCATGGAGTGCAAATGCGAATTCATTCATGACATACTTGATTGCATATTGCATGTCGTGTTGTTTTGTGTGTGTTTATCAAGCGCAACTTCCATATTGCATGTTGCGATCTGCGAATACATTTTATTATTAACTGTTTCGCTAGCCGCTCTAGCTTCTACTGCGAATTGTATTATTTACTTGTTTGGAATTATGTTCGTTGATTGCTATAATAATACCTCATAATTTTGTTAACCCAATGTTGTAGTGACGATGGCTCATGCGCCAAAGATGGTGGGTTCGATCCCCACCCGTAGCTAACATTTCGGCGATAAATAATTTTGTTTGTCCTGTGTGTCTGTGTAATATACCTATTTAAATAAAATATGTGTAATACCTCTGATGTCTGATATCCGTAACACATGTGTTTAAGCCACTTTGTACGGAATCACACCAATGTGTGAGATGTTATAATATGAATAAGTGGGGCTACCACACGACCGATAATCGAAGACACACTTTTTGTAGGAGTATAATAGAACTTACTGATTTCAATAGCGCAACGCAAACGTGCGAAATAGTATGAAAAGTCGATCATGTGTCATTCACCTTAAAACTGAAAAAATATGACAGACTTCATTATCCGAATTCAAAAAAGGTGGAGGTTCTATGTTCGACTGTATGTATGTTTTTTTTTTATGTATATTCACCGATTTCTCAAATTAAATTAAATTATTTACCTATTTGCTGAATTGTTTTTTTTGTTTAGATATAGATCATACATCTAAATCTAAACAAAAAAAAGAATGAATAGAATATAAGTCTTTTATGATCAACCTCATATCAAAATTTAAATAATATCCAACTAATAGTTTTAATGAAACAGCTTTGGCCGCAAGATTGTGGCCTGCAGTAAAATACATTATGTGAATTTCAAATTACTAAACAGAACACAACAAATTGGTAATGGTTTCTCACAACTTATGAATTAACAAAGTTTTTTCAATAATAATAAATTGTAGGTATATTTGTAATATTTGATAGTTTTTAATTAAATTAAAATAATAGTAATTTAATTTTAGTGACGAAGAATCACCAGTATCCTTGGTGAAACTCCATGTAATAGCCGACAAGGAAGACGGCTGGATCCAAGTCGTTTCATCGATGGTAAACGTCATTCCGCTAGAGGACCCCTTTGGACCATCTGCCATAACCATCCTGTTTGAGGACTGCCCGCTACCTTCTAAGGAATCTGTTATAAGGGTTCGTATAGCTTATATCAGTAGCATTTAGTGTCTGCTGCCCAGGGCGGAAGACTATCTTGCCGCCCACTTTTCTTCCCTCGACACTACCAAGGATAAAGCCTAGATTTTGCATTTAGCCCAGTCCACGCAGATTATGTGACCGGATGTTTTTTTATGTGATAGGTGGCAGACGAAAAGACGTATCACCTGATGGTAAGCGATCCCCGCCGCCCATAGACACCCGCGACACCCAAACCCCCATTTCCCCGGATTGGACCTCCGGTACCCTCACTCACGCAGCGCAGCAGCAGCTGGATGTGACGCAAGGTTTATATTGGTTAGAGCCAAGGAGTGTTAAAGGGTCGTTAACATGTATGCAATTCCTCCAAAGGAGTGCAGGCTTCCAAAGGCTGCGCTAGTCGCGTAATCAGGCAAGCCGTTAGATTCCACCTATAGGGCATAAAAATTGAATATTATTATGCATAATGAACAGCAGAGTTTTAAAACAAATATGGGTCACCTCTCTGCCATTAACAGGTTAATGTCACAATTCAATCGATTCTCACCATCACCTGAACTAAAAATTGATATGTCATACTCACTACGAAAATATAAATACATCCTCTACCAGTTTTCTCTATCTGTTCCGTTATGATTAGTTTATTTCATTTAAATTTTACACGCCAAATATTAGCAAAACATGTTGGAACTCACAATTTGTACCAACCGATGGTTATTCTCTGTAATAATGTTCTTACACATGTTTTCGTAATTATGGTGAAGGATATACCCCACTAGCGATGCCAATTGATTTTAGTTGTTAGCTACTAAACCAGGGGCACAATTCTCAGGCCACTCGAACAAAGTTCACATTCGAAAAAAGTTCAAAGATCGATTTTTATTTCGAAGGGAACTTAATTTGTCTATTCTCAGAACTTCACAATCTAAATGGTTCGAATGACGTCGCTCGAACACTTCGAGAGCTAAGTACCGGTAGAAGTCGGAGTTCGTATACGAATTTACTTGTCAAACTTAATTTTGAGGTTCATCGTCAACCCATTTAAGTCCCCACTGCTGGGGCACGAGCCTCCCTCAATCACATGAGGGGTAATTGCCATACTCACCACGCTTGGCAGACGGGTTGGCGAGGGTTTTGATATAAATGCAGAGTTTTCCTTCTCTGGGTGCTGATGATCATACCAGCAGCTTTACCTTAGTCGCCTTTTACGACACCTCGGTAAGAGTTAGGGGGGCCTATTCTACTCTGCCGGGTACCACGCGGCTATTTTGAGGTTATCTGACAACAAATATGACATTATTTAAAATACGAATCTTAACTCACAGAGTACTTTATTATATAAGAAAATCTAACTGTTACTGGGTGTCACAGAAAATTATTATGTTTGTGAAATCATAATTATTAGCTGTCAATTTTTTTATGTTGGACGTTTTGCATCTCATTTTCAAACTTATCACCAAAACAAAAAAACTAAATGGAGTTTTAATTTTTGCGAAGATAAAATCTCACAATATCTACTTTTTACATATATCTGTGTTTTTATTATAATAAAATTTTATGTTGACTTTAGCGCGTTCTGTTTCACCGGAAGCAGTACACGAAATAGTCACATATAAAATTTTCTAATAAAATTTAGTAAATTATTGGACATACTAAGCATAATTAATAGCTTTATCAAAATTTATGACAATAACTCTTATGATGAATATTAAATTTGGTCTTTGCAACATTTTCAAAAATGAAGTCCTGCATGCAGTACCCATGGTTGTAATGGAACGTTAAAAATATTGTCTATGATACGTTTAACTTCGTAGTTCGATCGTGAATTGTTCTATTAGTGCTGATAATAGAGTTTATATGCACACCATTCGATCTTTTACAGTAGAATCAGAACATTCGTATACGAACTACCACACGGGAAAAAATCGAGTGGCCCGAGAATTGTGCCCCAGATCTATTCTAAACAACTTGGGGGCTTCAGTCTCGCGGTAAACACCTATAATATTTATAGTTAGCTATTTGATCTGGTTTTGCACTCGAATTTTGAATTACCATCAAAAGCTCCGACTTTTGGCGTGAATAAATTTTTTTAGTACAAAAACAGACTACACATTTGGGCATGGTTATTAAATAAATAGTATAAATGTTCGCCGAGAGACTGAAGCCCCGTAATTATTTAAAATATATTTGTTTTGGTAGCTAACAATTCAAATCAATTTTCGTGTCTAGTGTGCCCTACCCGCCGCCTTAAATGTCTTTATCTTTATATAATACAAGTTTGTTTGTCAGTCGCTGCATGCCGTGGCAGCCAGTAGCAAGGCAGCACTATAATATGTAAATTTAAATATTAAGATTATCCATGTAAGGTTTATGCTTTAACACACACACACACACACACACACACACACACACACACACGCACGCACGCACACACGCACGCACGCACGCACGCACGCACGCACGCACGCACGCACGCACGCACGCACGCACGTACGCACGCACACACGCACACACGCACACGCACGCGCACGCGCACGCGCACGCGCACGCACACACACACACACACACACACACACACACACACACACACACATTCTTTCGCATGCACACGCGCAACACAGAATTGTTTCTTTTTTCTATCGTTAAGTTCTTATTATAAAATTTTATGTTACTGTTCCTAATGCAATACAAGTCTTATTATTTTATAAGTGTCTCTGGAAGGAGCGGCTACTCCTAATACAAGTATTTTATACTTAACAGGAGGACCCCACACACGCATGTAATGTAACTGTTAAAAAATAAAGAAATTTTGTATTTTTTTGTATTTTTTTTTGTATAACAACGATTGTCCTTAAATCAATTAAAAAATAATTAATGTTTGCAGGTGACCCAGTTATTTAACTTGTCGGCGCAGCGCGCTGAGACAGGGGATCTAAACGTGAGGGTGGAGCGAAACATATGCGTCGTGCTCGGGTGCATAGCGGAGAAACTCGCGGGACCCAACAGCGTCGCGGTGCTGACTGAAGACACACTTGACTACTTGCTCACATTCCTGGTGGGCGATCATTTTCTACTCTCAATTTGTATTCTTCTCTTTCCTTACAATACGGTATTTGACTATTTTTTTTTTCATTTGTGTAATCAAAAGACCTCTCAATGATAGAAACATCGTTGAAAGAATTACTTGATTCTCATTTAAACTACCGGAGATATCACAACTTTAAAATCACATTATTTTGGGCAAACCCAAAACGCTACATACAAATGGCTACTGAGATGTGACGTCACACGCAAGTATTTTGTATGCATTTCATTTGAATTTTGTATGGTAGCTATATCAAATGTTTCGTTTATGTCAATGGTTCCATTATAATAGTTGGTGTAAATTATATGGGTTATTCAATGGTATAATATTTTTTTTTAAATTTCATACTTTTAAAATGGACTTGCCCATGAATCTTTGAATGACCATAAAACCGGCTAGACGTTATATTTTTGATTGAGAATTTTTGCTATTGGCACATATTTACCTATATTTTGATAAAATATTTATATTTTGTAAAATATCGAGCTTAGTCAAATACCCTATTAACTAAGAGTACTTTTTAAGAATTTTATACTTTCTTCTGGTTCCATCTGATTCATATGACTCACATTAAAAGTACTACTGACTTAGTATTGACCATGCTTTTGCATGATAAGGATACCTAAATACTATTACCTCAAATGAATAATCATCGTACTTTTATTTTAAACTTGTAATTCAACCAAAATTTTTTAGACGTTTGAATCAGATGTACATGAAATTAAATTAAAAATTTAAAAAACCCTCGACGGCGGCCATCATTGAAATTTGTCAAACAATAAATATATTCTGCTACTTAAGCCCTTTTATATGATACCCATATTGTGGGAGTTGTGATAAAACATACAATCCATATCTTTGTGACGGCGGCCATCTTGGATCGATTTTATCCAACATAGCTAAGAACACTCCCCCCTTATTCACCTTTAAACTAAAAATATTAAATCAATAGGTTCATTTGTTCGGGAACTACGATGCCATAGACAGACACACAGACACATACACACATACACGTCAAAATTATAACACCCCGTCGTTTTTACGTCGGAGGTTAATGAAATCTCAACGAAATACACTTCTACGTGTATATGACGTTCACTTTACATAATATTATTATTCTTTTTTGCTGGCGGAAAATTAAAGCGATGGCTTATTTTAGTACAGTAGTAGTATACCCTCAGATTTTAGATATTATGTATTTCACATATTGGGAAGATCATACTAGAAAATCGGAACTGGACTAGCTGAATAAATAACGTCTTAACATGTTAATAAAAGAGGAATTGAAAATATAGTAATAATAATATAAATCTTGATAATCATCATCATCATCGTCAACAAATTCAAAAAAAAATCAAAAAGCTGTCGCTATGGAGCCCATGGAACGCTAAAACCATGATTCAAGTGTTGTATAGTGTAGTCATTACATGTGAGCGATTGCCGACAGGGGAAATAGATCAACTGCAAAATAATAGTTGCGCGTTTCAGAAACTATCCGAAACATGAAGTAATCCTCACGATATTTTAAATATGTTATTTTTGGTAGAAATCTCGATTCATGGTAGAAATACGCACATAAATTGTATAAATCCAGAGGTGCTTAGATTCAAACCACGACCTACTAAATAGAAGGCGCGTTATTATTCACTGAACTATAATTCTCTCACCAAAGCTCTTTGTAAAGAGTGTCATATCATTTTTTACAGATCACTCGTCGAGAGGCTTGCATAGTTCTCTTTGCGCTGATCGCACTGGAGAAGTTCGCGCACACAACTGAGAATAAGTTGACGATCAAACATCGGCTCGAGAAGGAAGCGGCGAACCCGTTGCTGGTGCTCGAAGGTCTCGCCTCGAGTGAGGACTACTTGTGGCGGCAGGTCGGCTTCTGCGCCCAGTGGGCACTCGACAACTTATGTAAGTTACCCGATACAAATACTGCTCTGTCAAAAAAGTACCGGGAAAAAATCAATAATACACAAAATGTTTGTTATTCATCCAAATTTATTTTATCACCTTCAAAGTATGCTCCTTCAGAAATGACACACAGGTAGATACCTACTCTGGACAAACATTCGTGTGATGAACGCTTGTGTTTGTTCAGTATCTGGGTGTAATATATGAATTTAAGTATATATTTGTGTTCGTCTGTTGTCTGATATCTGTAACACAAGTGCTTAAGCTACTTAGTACGAAATCAGGTCAAACGTTGTAAAAGAAAAAAACAACAAAAAAACTTAGTTCGATAAAAAGCGATTGTAAATTTGATATTCAATCGAACTATTTCATTGAATTAAATTTCTGGTGAATATGGCGGTTGCTCGATGGTATTTGTTGAGTGTTTAGACAAAAATTCGTTCACAATGATGGCCTTATGCAAAGGCGCATTATCGTGGTGCAAAATCCAAGAATTTTCTTTCCACAAATCTGGCATTTTTCGTCGAATTTGTTCTCTTAAACATCGCATAACGCTCAAATAATATTTCGTTATTTACCGCTTGACTTTCCGGCAAAAATCCGAGTGCACAACACCGCGATAGTCAAAGAAAACAGTCAACATTACTTTGTCTTTTAATCGACTTTGACGTGGTTTTTCTATTTCGGTTCAGTTGGTAGGCGCCATTCCGAAGCATGTTGACTAGTTTGCATTTCAAACTCGTAAACGAACGTCTCGTCACCAGTAACAACGCGCATGTCCTCAACAACTCTCATGCGATTTAGTTTTTGAAGAAAATTCAGGTCAACTGATCGACTCGTGAGATACAGAAAGTTCGGCGGCCATCTCTCTCAAACTTGAATGAGGATTTTCAGTCACTATTTCCTTCACTTTTGCGATGTTAACTTCAGTGACAGACGTTGATGGCCTACCAGAACGAGACAAATCTTCCTTCACATCTCGACCGCTTTTGAATGCTTTGTACCACTCATAAGCACGTGCTTTAAATACAAACCCTTTAGTTAGATTTTGTCGAATCAAACCTAACCCTGTTGTTAGGTTCGGTCAGATCAAACCTAACCTTTGGGTTAGGTTAGGTTTGGACGAACCTAACCTAACTTAGAAAATACCCTATAGTTAGATTTTGTCGGATCAAACCTAACCCTGTTGTTAGGTTAGGTCAGATCAAACATAACCTTTTGGTTAGGTTAGGTTCGGAGAAAATGTTCCGCATCTATCAGGGGGAGTGCTCTGAGGAACTGTTTGATCTACTCCCTGCAGCTGAATTCTTACATCGAACCACATGCAAGCAATTGTCATTCCATCCTCATCATCTCGATGGATGGCGGTCTAATACTGTGCGTTTCTCGCGGAAGTTTCTATCACGTACCTCAGTTCTGTGGAACGGTTTGGCTGCAGGAGTATTTCCGGACTGCTACGACTTAGGGACCTTTAAGAGAAGAGCGTACTGTTTTTTTAAAAGGCCGGCATCACATTAGCGATCTCTCTGATTTCGCGGATGTTATGGGCGGCGTTGATTACTTTCCATCAGGTGACTCGCTTGCTCGTTTGTCCGCCTCGAGCATAAAAAAAGTCAATACACCCTTCTGTAACATTTTCAGTGTCTCCGAACATAAAATTCTATTGGCGATGCATAATTTAAGACAACTTCTTTGTTCGATGTTTTTTATCAGAATGAAATTTGCAATACACACTTAGATATTATAAAACTAAAAACAGCACTGTTTTTAACATAAATGACAGATGCAACTCAAACTCCGCGCCAAAATGGAACCGTTCTGCCAATCGAACAACAAAATAAACAAAAAATTGAATTTGAAACCATAAACAAACATTCATTCCCGATACTTTCTTGACTGGACTGGTTTGAAAAATCAATGTTAAAGAGAATCCACGACACGAAAGAAGTCCCACGGCAAAACACGGAACTAAAATTTTAGATTCCATCCCCTTTATTTCTAAACGCGGTCTAAGTAAAGTTCCGGAACTAAACGGGTAGTATTTAGCTATAGTACGGTAATAATTTAAGATTGCAATTTGTAATAAGGTGGCTTGTGTCTAAAGACATCAAACTCAAATTTGAGTGTTGAAAGCGACTGACGCGCGCTTTTCATGGGACTTCTTTGGTTCCGCGGACACTAGCTTAGGACTTAAGTCCATCTATACACTTGTTTTGCGTGATAAAATATACAAGGCGCTTAGTTATTTTTGAATGTGTTATGTCAAAATGTCAATCAAACGAAAGAACTACAACTGCTGGTTGAAGTTAGACCTCTCACTTGGGGTTGTAGAAGTGGTTATAGGGAACTGTATATGACAGTGCAAGAGGATGAGGTGAGTCTAACCTCAGTACGTCATTAGCCGTGAATGAAAAAAAAGACATGAGGTTTAACATCCGTGTTATAGGTTGTTTCAAACGTAACATCACCGTTTTAACACGTAACGTCAGAAAATAACTAATCTCCTTGTTTCGTTTTTTTTCTACACGCGATAAACCCCATTGTATGATAGGGGATAATAAGAGGAGCCGCGAATGTGCAGCTCGCAACTGGCTCTATACCTACCTGCACGTCCAGCACGCATTATAACAATAGTTTGGTGCGCCTCTTTAGCGCAACTGATTCGAAACTTTTGGTGCGCCTCTTGAGCGCAACAGAATCGAATCTTGTAAAGTGAGTTGGTGCGCCTCTTTAGTGCAGCTGATACTAGGCTTGTAAAGTGAGTTGGTGCGCCTCTTTAGCGCAACTGATTCGAGGCTTGTAAAGTCCGTTGGTGCGCCTCTTTAGTGCAACTGATTCGAAGCTTGTAAAGTGAGTTGGTGTGCGTCTTTGTGCACCTAGTTCGAGGCTTGTAAAGCGAGTTGGTATGCGTCTTTAGCACTGATTCGTGGCTTGTAAATTGAGTTGGTGCGCGTCTTTAGCGCAACTGATTCGAGGCTTGTAAAGTGAGTTGGTGCGCCTCTTTAGCGCTACTGAATCAAGGCTTGTAAAGTGAGTTGGTGCGCCTCTTTAGCGCTACTGATTCAAGGCTTGTAAAGTGAGTTGTTGCGCCTCTTTTGCGCAACTGATTCGAGGCTTGCAAAATGAGTGCGCAAGGACGGGGTTGGAGTGGCGCACGAACCCGAAATGGAGTCGTGAGATCTGAACGTACCCTTAAATAATGACGCGTTTTTTTATAAATGTTGTAAATATAAATTGTGAACCACCAACATGTTTGCATTGCAGTTTTAGTCGAAGGCAGGAAGCTGTCCTATGAAGTGGTGGACATGAGCGCTGTGAATGTGATTCTAAACTCGCACGACGTGAGCGAGTACCTCAAGATCTCGTGCAGCGGGCTGGAGGCCAGATGCGACTCGTACTCGTTCGAGAGCGTCCGGTGCACGTTCCAGGTGGACGAGGGGTGCTGGTACTATGAGGCTGTGATCGTCACGCCTGGCGTCATGCAGATTGGCTGGGCTACTAAGAACAGCCATTTCCTTAACCTGGTATGTTAATTAGCAAGTATTAATGATTAACAGTGCTTAATGAAAAAAATTGAATAATAGTACAGTCACGAGCTTTAATTTGGGACCCATTTCCGTAAAATAATGCAATAAGGTCGAAACTTTAGTGCAATAATGTTGAATGTCAAGTTAAGACAAAATTTCTCATCTAATCGACCCCTGAAACGATAACCTCTTTGCAGAAAGCTATCATTACGTTTTTCTAATTACGAACATAGTTTTGTCACTGGTGTCAGTGTCAGTCACTAAGTCATATGTTCAGTTAGCGAGTTGATATGTATATCAATTGACAATTGAATATTGACCTTTCTTTATTTATATTATTATAGATACAAAACAGGGCCAAAAAGTTATTACCCACGTGAAAAATTACTCGGAAAACGTCGGTAATTATCATATGCCCTCGCTCAAGTTGACGTTTTTGCACGGTTGCCTCTGGAAAAGTAAAGTTGTCGGTGGTAAATATTATGACTTTGACACGTTAAAATATTGCAGTTTAAGGAGTTAGAACCTATTCAGAGAGTAAAACAATGTTTCACAAATTCGAACTGACAACCGTTAGGTTATGAACTTATGAATTCTCGTCAGAATCACTACAACACTTTTGAATAAACAAGTTTTTTAAAACACACACACTGTTATTATGCTAATCGTATGTTTTAGTGATGACTTGTATGGTTTTTTCTATTAAAATTAATATTTAATTAAAAGAGATAATTCGTGTTGGGTCTGGGTTTTTGTGTTACCTTCATTGTTATTGTCAGAATCAAAATAATCTTACCATTCTAACCACCAAAAAATATATCAGCATTTGATAAATGTCCATTATAAGTACAGGTTGTAAATTACAACCTGTATATAAGGATATAAATATTTACCGATACATTACAACTTGTAATGTATCGGTAAATATTTATATCCTTTTAACCGCGTCTTCTTCTTCTACTAGCCATTCTGAACGGCATTATTTCTGTGACTTTTAGAAATTCGCAAAAAAAAATCAAAGTCGTTGAATAAAAAAATGTTGTTCAGAAAAGTTGGTAGAAGACTTGGTTAAAGGGGTGTAAATTGTTACTGATACACTCTGTATGTGAGAGCCAATATAATGTGTCACTATAAAATACATGCTATGGTGTATGATTGAGAACAAATGACAACAAATGAAAGTACACACCTTAATAAGCTATTGTCCTAAAAAGTAAGTTTAGTTAAATTCTTAGATATTTTTGATAGATTTGAACGCTAACATCATTTTGATGACTGTTCAAGGGAAATCCTTAGAATGCGACCAGGACAATACTCTGTCAATTAGAGTCGAGATTTTTTTTTTCTTGAGGAATTAAAACGAAGTTTCTTTAATTTTTAACCAATGAGGCTATCATGCCTTATGACCAATGATCGGAGTAGGTAGAGCTATTTTTGGTATACGCGATTTTTTCCAAATAATATTGACATGCCTGGAATACCTGGAATCTCGATTAAAGATATACCTACCTTATACTATTAACAGTTATTTTCGTTTATACATACGAGCATTAACATCAACCTTACGAACTTATTCACAAACCCTTTGTGAGACCATGTTAATTTAAAAAAGTCTATTCGTTTTTTCGAAATTCAAGATACGTACGTTATATGTATAGAAAGTTATATAAAAAACCAAATGTAAGTAAATATGGTGGTATTGAATGTTTATGGATAAGCCCTTTCATGGTTAAAATGCGTTAAATATTTAACTCTAAAATAAAAATATTTTTCTTTTATCCCGGGATCATACTCAAAATAACATCTATGTTTGCGGTCAATGAACCCAAATAGCTCTACCTGCCCCGATCATTGCTTATATGACTTAAGGGGCAGTCGCGCCATCATTTATTTTCACGACTTTTTCGACAGAGTACATGTGATGTTGTCTCAGTTAATGAATTGTTGCAGGAGGGTTACGGCATTGGCGACGACCTGTACTCGCTGTCGTACGACGGCTGCCGGCGGCTGGTGTGGTACAAGGCCCGCTCGGAGGCCGTCGCGGACGTGCCGGAGTGGCGCCCCGGCGACGTGCTTGGCTGCCTTATCGACTTGTCCGCCCGCGAACTGATATTCTCGCTCAACGGACAGCGGCTGCAACCCTGTCGCGAGATATTTGAAACTACCAGGTGGGTTGTCTTTGTTATTTTAATTTCAAGTCATTGGTAAATATGTAAACAGATGCTGCCATACCGATAGCTAACTTGTAATACATGTCACTGGATGGCGCCACTGCGCCAGCAAATAATTGCGCATGCTGTTTTAACTACGTTCTCTTCTCCTGTTGCGATTTTGCGTGCCTTTTGTATTTTTACATAATAAATATTTTTATTCTTATTTTTTTACGATTTTACGTTTTCTACTGGACTCTCCGTATTTTTTAAGGTCATGAACTCGTGAAGACTGACGCTTTTTACTCATGTTAAGCTGTCCTCCTCATCTTTGTGTGTAAATTCCAGTTGCGTCCAAAGTTGCCGCTTTATAGCCCGGAGAAGTTTGTTAATGGAGGCTATCACGTGCGAAAAATAGGCCTGAGGTCCGTCTACAAGGACACGCTGTGTACATCTCCCTCGAGACTGATCACGGCGACTACCCTCTTCCCCCGGTTTACCCCGAAACCCGAACCGCACCAAAGTGCGAAGATGACAGAAGTAGTAGTAGTATTTTTAGACGTGATATGTCAAATTGTCAATTAACGAATAAATCAGCCAATGATGTTGAAGTTGGAACTCGGTTCTCAGGCTCGCCATCTAGCGGATATTTCACACGCAATAGCCCCCTCTACAATGAAGCGACTGGCCGTCTTACCTTCGCTACCCTTAGATATGGGACCAGACCAACTGAGTCATGGTTACACGTTAGGAATCATTATCTCTTATATTGTAGGTATCCACAATTTAAAGAAACAGTGTAGGTTTCCTCACGATTGTTTCCCTCATCGCCGAGCTAATGGTAGAAATATAATAAGAAAACAATTTGTATCCAGGTACGGATTCTTTGCAGCCGCTAGTTTCATGGCTTTCCAGCAGTGCCGATTCAATTTCGGCAGCGAGCCATTTAAGTTCCCGCCGAAGGATCGCAACTTTTCCTCGTTCAACGAATTTGGAGTGCTCACTGAGGAACAAAAAAAGGTAAGTTCTATCGTACTAATATTTATTATAAACGCGATAGTTTGTGAGAATGTATGTATGTAAACAAAATTTTTTGCGTGTAAGAGCAACAAACTTAACGTTTGTTGTTCTTACACGCAAAAAATGTTGAACATATCAGAATAACACAGGCTACAATTCATAAAGGTACATACATTGTCCGTGTCCATTATCCAAAATATAACTATTCTGTCATCACTCGGGTGAAACCACAGGGCGCAGCTAGTTGGCGTTTATTTGTTAATTAATTGCTTTGAGTAAAACTGCAATTGTACTAAAAATGCGTTTCATTCTTAATAGTATGCAAGAATATATCTTCTACTGTCTTGCAGCATACAATGACTAAAATGTCTAAAGTATGGAGATTTTTTATTAATTTGTGATGTATTGGCTGTTACTTAGGTGGTGCCACGGCGGGTGTTTTTGGAACAATTGAGATGCTCTAGCCTCAAGGAAGACTGTTGCACACTCTGCTTCGACGACACGGCCAGCTGCATCCTTGAACCCTGCGGCCATAAGTAAGAAATACCTTTAAATATTCATTAGATATCATTACCATTACATCATGTCATGGATATTGAGTGACTTGCGTGATCTTATCAGGAATGATGAGACCTGCACGAGAACCAAAGTCAAAGACATAGGCCAAAGAAAAGGCTAGTTGCCACTATTTTTATTATTTCATAGAAACCGTTCTATGACACGTTATATTTTTTTTGGCGTAATATAAGCGTAATGAACCGCCATTACGCTTATATTTACGCCATAAAAAATATGTTTCTTTTTTGTAGAACCTCTCCTAATATATTTTATATTTTAAATTCGATTTTCGCTATACAGCCATAAAAGCGACGGCTTTTATGGCTGTATAGCGAAAATCGACGCGCGCGTCGCATGACCATCATGGCGGACGCGCCATGATGGTCTATTAATTATCTGTGCCGTGTCATCACTGTTATTGTAAGTAATACACGTGACTGTCATGACTGTCATAATAACCGAATAAAAACTATGGCTTTATTTCCTTATTTTCATTTAATGATCTGGTCTAAATTAAAAAAAAAGGTTGTAAATAAACTGTACTTTTTATCTTAACATTCCTTAGCTTTGCTGAACAGAAATCAGGATTTGAAGCCAAAAAAAATTGCAAGCATCAAAGTGTCGATTTTGGGCAGATTTGTGCTTTCTGCTTTCACAAACCCGTGATCCATGTTAATTTTTAATAAATGCAAACTGTACAACATTTTTATAGTGAAATAAACAAATATCAAGGCGTTATAAATGAAAGACCACGAATAACCTGAAATTGGCTTTCGACGTTTTGTTGTTTACAATAATGGTGACGTAGAACCGTGCCGGACGGTGTTTTCAATCAAGAGAAAAAAAAGTAAAAATGTAATGGGTTGAATTTTTACAGCAATCCCTTATTTATAGTTATTGAATCTTATATATTATATTTCGTACCATGAAGCAACTTGCCTATTGCATGCTTCAAGTGGCAATGGGCAGGACACATAGCGAGGAGATCAGATACCCGGTGGGGCAGAAAGGTCCTCGAGTGGAGGCCGCGTATAGGAGGTCGAAGCCGTGGCAGGCCCACCACAAGGTGGACCGACGATCTGGTGAAGGTCCCGGGAATCCATTGGCCGCGGACGGCACAGGACCGATCTGTGTGGAGAACATTGGGGGAGGCCCATAATTCAGCAGTGGACGTATATTGGCTGAAATGATGATGGTGATGGATAGTTGTGTCACTTATTTTTAAAGAGCCTCAAAATTGGATACCGTGATGAAAGGATCGGCCAACCTGCGTAACCAGTTAGACCATCCTCGCAAGCGGACGCAGTAGGGACATAAATTAGCTGTTTCCTCGTAGTCCTATTTTGTCCTACTTAAAAATAGTAGGAACCATGAGGAAGGCTTGTTCCTCGTGGTCCTACTACTGGTTATCTGCCTCCCTCCTATATGTAAATATGTAAAAAGGATCCGTCCAGTGAAATTAACTTCATCCTTCTGATTTTTATGTGCCGTGCAATTTTTCTACATGACTGTGTTAGCGCAGGAAATGTGAAAAATGAAAAAATATTTATTGTCAATATAACATTACACAGAATAACACGGCATGGATCCCCACACTAGGCAATGCCAGTCCTGTGGAGATTTCCAGAAGAAAATGTGTACGGCTAACAAATCTAGCAAAGTAAATAACACACTTAAAAATTTTCATCTCGTGTTCAGGCGGGACTCGAACCCACACCTTCCACAATCCGGGTGAATGTACTACCAATTATACCACTGAACGCGTTACTAAGTCGACGAAATTTGTAAGTGCTTGATTCGACATGAGCTGTCGAATCAAGCACTTACAAACAACGCGTTCAGTGGTATAATTGGTAGTACATTCACCCGGATTGTGGAAGGTGAGGGTTCGAGTCCCGCCTGAACACGAGATGAACATTTTTAAGTGTGTTATTTACTTAAGAATAAATCGCAAAAAAAGATTGCTATAAAAAATATCAAATCTAGCAAAGTTATGTATCCGAAATGGTGTTTTTTTTATTTATTTAGACAAAAATATACCTACAATATACCTAATCTAAAAATTACAAATTCTACATCTCCCAAACTGCGACACAGTTTGTCGGCAGAGCTCCCGTGGATTCTCTTTTAGAAACTGCAAATTAACCTCTAGCATTATTAAGGAGACACCGCGATCTCACTAGCGCCGCTAATCGATTTGTATTAATTGTGACGAATTTAGGGTATAATAATATTAATAATAATAATAATTCTCACAACATCTCGGAAATCGGAAAGCGGAAATCAAAAATTAAGTTACTCGTAGAGGGATAATTTGTGCCAGATACTATCTTGAAAAATCATAAATCCTTTTTTTTAGAATCTCATTGCCCATATTTTGCAACATTATTCTATATTCGTCACAATTAATACAAACCGATAGGCGGCGCTAGAGAGATCGCGGCATCGCCTTAAGCATAATACTGGCGGCAACTGGCATTGCCTAGTATTATAATAGTTATGTGTGAGATAACCTAATTTTTGATTTTCCGATATTTCGGCACTGTTGCAAGCACCACGGTTTCGGAGTAACTGAAGTTTTTGCGGGTAAGTTGTCACTGGCATGGCGCTTGCGACAGTGCTGAAATATCGAAAATTCAAAAATAAGGTTCATGGAACCAAAACCCGTAAATAACTATTTTAATGTCAGTAACCATGAAAATTTAAAACAATATATAAGAAAAAATAGTAATCCGAAACTGCCACCTGCTTATTATAAATCGCGAACTAAAGTTATTACCGTACTAAAGCTCATGTGATCCCGTTCCAACACGGAAGGTAAAAAGGGGCTGGCAAGATTTTAGTTCCAGGACTATGTTTAGTTCATCATCATCATCATCATCAGCCTATCGCAGTCCACTGCTGGACGTAGGCCTCTCCAATTGTTCGCCCCTGTGATCTATCCATGGCTTCTCGCATCCAGCTCTTGCCAGCCATCCTGAGCAGATCGTCCCCCCACCTAGCCTGAGGGCGCCCTACATTACGTTTTCCAAGACGCGGTCTCCACTTCAGAACCCGTTTACCCCATCGGTTATCGGTTCTGCGGCTAATATGGCCAGCCCACTGCCACTTAAGCTTGCTAATCCGGTGAGCAATAGTAGAGTTTAGTTGGCGATTTACAATAAGGGGGCCAAAACGTGTGTTTTATTTATGCAGAGGGTTCTGTTCGCTGTGCACGTCCCAACTGAAAGAGTGTCCGATGTGCCGAGCGGTGATCCTTAACATCCGGCGCGAGGACACATGACACTCGGGCGGCCGCTCCCGCGCCGGCTCGCGGGGGCCCAGCGACGCGTCGAGCCTCAACATCACCCTGGACGAGTCCCCGACGCCCACGCGCGTCTGCACGCCCGCCCGGGACTCCGACTCCCAAACAACTGCGCCATCGCCCGTCATTGACGAGGAAACGGAACTCCAGGATACGGTCCCTGAATTGCTCCCCAATCACTCGAGAGCAATCATCAAGTACCAGCTGGGATAGCGGTATCCTTTCTGGGCGAGAGCAGGACATCGGTCGTCAAATGTGCATCCCGATGTGTTCTAAATTAGCCCGATCCATCTGTTAAAAACTAAATTGTCTTACTATATTAGCGCCGTTCAAAGACAATGCAATAGCAATATTCCAGCTATTAGATGTTTATCATTGTTGTATACTATAGGAAATGATACATGTTACTGTATAATTGTTTGGCTACTATTATGTAATTTATTACTTGTACTGTACATCTATAATAGGTATTTTGAGCAGAACTAGTTAAACTGGTTAATCCATAATAATTCCAATGTACAGTAGGCGGCTGCAAAAAAACGTTATACACTTTAAACAATACCTAATCACAATACTATACCTTTCGAGAGAGAAAGTAAAAGGCTAGGTATTATGACAAAAACCTAAAGTGGTTACAACTTTTTGCAACCGACGTCCCTATTGTGTTATTGCAACTTAAAGCAGTTGAAACTAAAAATCTACATAAAATCATCTAATAAGATCGTTATATGTATATTAAATTATGCGTTAAATTATTTAAACATATACAAAATCCTGGTATGATGTAACAAAAAGAGAAAGGTGAGATAATGACGAAGAAGAATTTTATTTAATTGGTTAGTCTATAGGTACATACATACTAATAGTTTCGCTTATATATACTTTTTGCTTATGTTATATATTTTCGGGAGCCAACAACAATATTAAATGCAAATATGCGGGCTCATATGCGAAGATAAAAATGGCAAATGTAGTCAAAATATGATTATTTCTTTTTAATTTTTTGTAGTAAGTCTATTCAAAATATATAAAAACTGATATCCAACTTCATTATAGTCGACTATCCAGTGTGTCCAGCGATCTAAGGCCGACCCGTAAAAGCGAGTAAAAATTAATTTTATCAACAATTTCTTTTTTACTTTTAAAATTGATTAAAATTATTATGTACATGGTCTTTTTACATAACATTCAGTAAGAAAATAAATTTATCATCCATACTTGAAAATAATCACCCATTTTATTCGATTTTGTTTTCTTCAAGTGATTCTTAAGAATTTCAATGGAAAATTTTAATAAAATTGTCGAATTATTGTCTGCTCTTTAAGCTACCAAACACATCTACAAACTTTTATGCTTGCAAGTCTTCTACATTAGAAGATACCGCCAAATAAATAAACCCAACCGTACTCAGTAGCAACAAAAATAAAATGGCCACCATTTTTTAATTAAGAAAATAAATTGGCAGCAGATTTGTCGGTAAAATTGATTATATTTACTCACATTCACGGGTCGTATACCGAACGTTGGACACACTGTATATAGCACATTGACGAATAATTAATTTTTTTTATTTATAAAATCAGTGCCGGATTTTCTATGTATACTTTGATTTTTAATTCGGAGAACTAATCTGACAGGTGTCAATGTGCCATTCCCATAAATTTTTGCTACTTTTGACAGATGCAAAGTGTCAAAATGTATGGGAAATTGACGTTTGCAGCTGTCAGGTTAGTTCCCCAATTTAAAAATTAGAGTTTAGTAAGAGTAGTAAGTTCTACGGGCCCTGCTCATTGGGGGAGCATCAACTCATGTATGTTATAGGTGGCAGATGAGTCACCTGTTGGTAAGTGTTTGCCACCGCCCATGAAAACCAGTGAAGACACAAGTGCCCTGCCAACCTTTAAACTCTCCTTCCTCTCGAACCTGGCCTTCGGTAACTAAAACACAACCTAAAGCGCCCCCTAAGGACTCCATGACACATTTTGCTATAAGCTCCGCGTTGGCTCAATCCGGCACTGTATAAAATGTCGAGGCTTGATCGATCAGTGTTCCAAGCACACGTAAAAATATCTTTAAAAAATGTATGGATGATACTTAGTATGAATCAAGTTATTGCATTCAAAATTTCATACGTCTCAACGTTTGCAAACTAGGAATTCTTTGACCATGATTTATGATTTGGCAAGTCTGGTTTAATTGCTATGAAACACCGCCGAGCTGATGATACAAATACGCACGTTGATTTAAAATATCCAGAGGTGCATGCTCTGATTCGAGTACATCATTCCATTGAACTATTATTACTAGCGTCATAGAATTATAACAAGACTAGAAACCTATTCTGCGCAACCGATTCGCAGCAACTCAAACGGAGCCGTACGGCTCCAAACGCCCGAACCGCTCCGCAGTCACGTCAATACCTGAAGAACGCATCTCGCGAAAATTAATTAACACGACTTGTGACGACAAAAATAAAAAAGTGTAATAGAATCACTTTTCACTGGAAATATTTCATAGTATTTTGTGTTTTATAAGCCCAAAATACAAATGATTTATGAAAATGCTCAATGTTGCCAAATAATGAAAAATAATATATTCCCATTTCAATTTTATTGCTCCGACTGATTAAATTTAACAGTTGCTACTGATATTTACGTAAGTACAGACAACCACACATCAGGTAACTACTCTCTGTCAAAATTCCCTAATTGAATAACCGAACCTGTTTGAAAAGGTGAAAAACTATTGAAGAAATTTGACAATTTTGTATACGTACAAATGTGTGGTTGTGATATGCGATGTGTTTTTGACAGTACATACGTGGGTCAACATCATACACGATTTGAAAATAATTTGATCTATTAACCATTAGAACCGGCTCCACGTATTGCATTACTAGCAAAACGCACTGGCTAAAGACCCTGGTCTTCAGGAACTGTGAAATAGATAACTCGAGTACATATAAGACGCAGCTTCCCCAACTACGCCCAGCATGAGCATTCTGTTCGACTCTTTCTCGAAATTGCGTTGAATTAGAATAAGTAGGTAGTTCTTATTTATTATTGTGTGGTCAAGGCATCATAAATAACAAAACATAAATTTTATAATCACAATACGGTATTAGACTATTTTTGTAATTAAAAGACCTCTTAATTATAGAAAAATCGTTGAAAGGATTACTTGATTCTCATTGAAATTACCTGAGGTATCACAACTTTAGAATCACATTATTTGGGCAAACCCATAAACGCTCCATACAAATGGCGACTGACATGTGACGTCACACGCAATTATTTTGTATGCATTTCTTTTGAATTTTGCTTGGTAGCTATATTAAATTTTTCGTTTATGTCAAGGGTTCTATTATAATAGTTGGTGCAAGTTGCATGAGTTATTCAATCGTATAATATTTTTTTAATAATTTTAAAATGGACTTTCCCATGAATCTTTGAAAGACCATAATACCGGCTAGACGTTATGTTTTTCATTGAAAATTTTTGCTTTTCGTAAATATTGACCTATATTTTGTTAAAATATTAATTATTGTCAATGTAAAATCTCGAGCTTAGTCAAATACCCTATTAGTAAATACTTTGAAGCAATTTTCTAGGTAAGGAAAACAGTACAGTTACTACCTATCTATACTATCTTTTTAGGGAAATATGATTTGACTGGTAACATCAATTAGGATTTTTATGTTGATACTACGTACGTAGTACCAACTAAAAAAAACCAAATTTGAAGCGCACATTTGGTTTGACAAGAGTAGGGAACTATCATTCTAGCCTTGTTATAATTCTATGACTAGCGTATAGTAATAAGAACTTACTGCTTCATTCTTATATTAGAGCTACAAACAATTGTTCTGAGGTTATAGTTTTATAAATGTCTTAAAAAAAGGAAATAGAAATGATAACAAATTAGTATTATGGTCCATAATAAATAATACTATAATAATGACAGTAATAATAATACGTAAAAAAATATCTAGATTGAAACATTCTAGACTCTGTTCATAATAATGAAATAGGTTCTAGGATATTGCGATTTTTGAAATATTATATTATTATTAAGGTAAAGAACCTTACAATGCCATTTTGGTTTTCTTTTTATATTTTATTAAATAAGTAGTAAATTTAGGTTGAGGCGCGCGAAAAATCGAAATATAGACTTGTGTTTACATTATTATTTTAGTGTAGATATTTAGTTTTGTAATTTGTGAATATTGTAGATATTCTGTGTAATATATTAACAGACTGGATAAACAGAGATATGTATTAAAATGATAATTGTTGCCTATGAAATTAATGAAAGTGGATCGTCTTTATTTTTGGATTGATATTAAAGGAATAACCTAATTCAAGTGATTTCCATACCGTGTGTTAGTACTTTAATATGAGATGGATGATTGATAAATAAGGATAGAGAAAACTAGATATTCTTTCAAGGGTACAGGAAAGAACACTATCGTACTAAGAAAACATTATTCGTAACAGTCTAACTATTGCAATTACTATTTGTGTATTTATTTCGTATGAATTATAGTCGCCCCACGGTTATTTGGCGCGTGGCAAAAGTCAGAGCTGATCAGCTGATGCGGTTTTGAGATTTTCCCATAGAAAAGTACAACACCCCCTGTCAATGTCACTGAAGTGCCTTATGATCGTGGTCGCAATAAGTGATTGATCGAACACCGTCCATAGTCATTATAATAATGGTAAAAAAAGACCTTCAACACTTTTACATATACCGCATCTACATTAATGATAATCGAAGACTTTATTGAGGTAAAATACGTGACATAAGTTAATACAATAAATATTTTATTTCTCTGGTGTTTATACTACTTATATTTTTCCAAATCCATGGATTGATGAAATTAATTTACTAAAACATTACATAATATGCAAACTTATACATCCAATTCCGTCGTTATATACGGGGCGTTCTAAGACTATATTATGGTCATGAAGGGAAAGTACCTAAAATCCTGAATAGGCCGGGGCAACCGAAGTGATACCACTGCCAAGGTTCTTCTGCATGAGTGAGGGTACCGGAGGCCTAATCCGGGGAAAGGGGGTTTAATGGTCGGCAGCACACTTTTAACTCCAATAGTGTTGGGATGTCATGGACGGCGGCAATCGCATAACATCAGGTGACCCGTCTCTTATTCATAAATGTTTGTTTAACCTTTGTAACTAAAACGGAGTTATAGAGCAGGTTTCTTACTTTTAACAAAATTATGAAAAATATTTAAAAATAAAAATATTCTGTTTTAGCAAACAGAGCTTTACGAGATTTCTACCATGTACAGACGACGTCAGGTCGAGTTACTCCCCCGCAGACCAAATATAGCACTTGTGTCTCAGGCATAAGGACGGTCATAAGTCCAACAATGATAACTCCACGTGACGCCGTATGTACATACCTTATCCGGTACGAATCCCGTGTAATAGAAGCACAATCCTAAAACTATAAATGCAGTTTTTTTCTTTAAGAAATAAATGTTTCATTTAAAAAAAGGTTTTAGGTATGTACTTTCCATTCATGTGAGATTACAGGCTGTCCCGTCCCATAGTCTTGAACGGCCTGTAGTTAATCTATTTATATTATATTACGTTTATGAAACTTACTTAAGGTAGCTAACATTTCAGAATAGCTGAATTTATAAACAAATTTTCCATTAAGGCGACCCCGCGCTTTACTAGCGCTGCCAAGTGATTTATATTGATTGTGGCGAACAATAGATTTTAAAAAGTATTTCAATTATTATTTTGAGGAAAGTATTAACATATTTTTAAGACGAACTCAATAGAGTAAGATAATAATAGTTCGGACGACGAACTTAAGTATGTAATATATAAATTAATTCCTACAAGTAACTATTATATTAATAACTGTCTAAAGTGGCCACTTTTAGCAATCATGGAAATAATTGCTACTTGTAGGAAGAAATGATTACATAGGCGGATCACAAATTTTTCTTATTGAATTACATTTTTTAAAAAGCCACAATAAATATAAATCAAGTTGCAGCGCTAGTTTCGCGCAGTGTCGCCTAATGAACAATTTTTATTTAACACCGTTTCTCAAAAACCTCAACCCATAGCCATGAATAACACTTGTGGCATTTGCTCGATTTGCCGGATCGCGTAACCAATAACTGACAAAAAAAGTTCTAGCTGTCACTGTCAGTGGTTGTCATGAGATTCTGAGACGTGTAATTTGCTTTTGATAAATTTTAATTGAAGTAAATTATTGATTAAATTAATAATCTAGTGATAAAAGTGCAACATGAGTCGCCGAGACAAAAAAGAAGACGAAGATGGTAGCGGAAACGCTTACATAAACTTGGACAAGACAACACTTATTCAGGAAGCAAGATATTTCAACTCCACTCCTGTAAATCCAAGAAAATGCATCCATATTCTTACAAAAATCATATACATGCTGAATCAAGGGGAAGAATTAACTACCCAAGAAGCTACGAACATGTTTTTTGCTACTACGAAGCTGTTTCAATCGAAAGATGTAGTATTGCGCCGGCTCGTGTATCTGTGTATCAAGGAGTTGAGTCCGATTGCGCAGGACGTAATTATTGTGACCTCTTCGCTCACCAAGGATATGACTGGCAAAGAGGACTTGTATCGGGCTGCAGCCATCCGCGCCCTGTGCAGCCTCACCGACAGCACCATACTGCAGGCCATAGAGCGTTACATGAAACAGGCCATTGTAGATAAAAACCCTGCCGTCAGCTCTGCGGCTCTAGTTTCGGCTCTTCATCTGTCCGCTACTGTTCCTGATCTGGTTCGACGTTGGGTAAATGAAGCTCAGGTACAATAATAAAATTAATTTGCAGCTACTTTTATTGAAATTAGTTATAACAAATTGTGAAAGGGCTTTCATTTTCGTTCAATATCTTATAAAATATGAATAATGAAATACTATAGTGTATTAACATCATTATCATTATTATAATGTGCAATGCGAAATCATAAATTCTATCATACAATATGTGGTAAAATACTCTTCTGAGAGCAACTGAAGAAATTTACACATGGCGAATTCACTATAATTTATCTTATATTGTAAAGATAAATACCACTGCCAATAGTGGCAATCTGCATAACTAATGTAGCTAATCCCATGTCTTAGTCATTCCTAAAAAGTAGTCAAGCATTTTGAATTTTTTGTGTGAATTAGAACCCAAACAACTCTCTTATTTTCCTGTCTTGACCCAAAAGAATCTGCGAATTCTTGTTTTTACTAAGATAAACTTACCTTTAAAAATAGATTTTAGTATAAAAAAAGTTTTAATTGTATTCATATGCATAATTATTAATTTTATATTCATTGTTGTATCCCTAGTGTGACCTCCTACTAATTGGCTGTTTTTTCTTTGCAGGAAGCTGTTACGTCTGAAAATGCAATGGTGTCTTATCACGCTTTAGCTGTGGTAGCAGGTACCCGAAAGAATGATCGACTATCTACTGTCAAACTTGTTACAAAGTTGACTCGTGCACCACTTCGCACTCCATATGCACTCAGTCTGCTCATACGCTATGCTGCTAAGTTGGCAGAAGAAGATCAGTCTGATGCTGCTGATGGGTATTTGGAATTTATTGAGTCCTGCTTACGTCACAAATCAGAGATTGTAGTGTATGAAGCTGCTCATGCACTTGTTAATTCCAGTAAACCAACCAAGGGACTAGCTCATGCTGTTTCAGTTTTGCAAATATTTTGCGGTTCATCAAAAGCTACATTGCGACTTGCTGGCGCTCGAACATTAGCTAAACTGACAGCAAAGCACCCGAATGCTGTAGCTGACTGTGCTCCTGATTTGGAAAACTTAATTGCAGACCCAAATCGCTCAATTGCAACATTGGCCGTCACTACACTTCTTGCAACAGGAGCTGAGAGTTCTATTGATCGGTTGATGAAACAAATATCTGGGTTTATGTCTGAAATATCAGATGAATTCAAAATCATCGTTGTTCAAGCTATCAGGCGCCTTTGCTTGAAATATCCCCGCAAACATCAGTCTTTGGCATCATTTTTAGCTGGAATGCTTCGAGATGAAGGAGGGGTTCAATACAAAACGGCCATTGCTGATGCAATTATAGCTTTAGTGGAAGAAAACCCTGAAGCAAAAGAAACGGGTTTGGCCCATCTCTGCGAATTTATTGAAGATTGCGAACATACATCTTTAGCTGTACGCATACTTCATGTTTTGGGTCGCGAAGGGCCTAAAGCTCGTCAGCCGTCACGCTATATCCGGTACATTTACAATCGAGTCATTCTTGAGTCTGGCGCAGTTCGCGCTGCTGCTGTGACAACCGTCGCTCGCTTCGGCGCTACTCGACCAGAACTCCTCCCGAACATTCGAGTTCTTTTGTCTCGGTGTCATCTTGATGATGATGATGAAGTCCGTGATCGCGCCATCTTCTACAGTGCCATTTTGGACTCTAACGACCCCCAACTCATTAACGATTACATTATCAATGTGCCTATTCCAAACCCTATTCTCTTGGAGAAAGCACTTGAAGACTATGTGGCTTCTGGACGGGCTGAAGAAGAACCATTCAACATTGCTTCTGTTCCATCTGCAGAAACACCGAAAGAAGACCAAGAATCACCTGTTGAAATGGAAACTCGCAAGCTACCAGTTATATCACGTGAGGAGCAGTATGCCGATGAGTTGAAGATTGTACCATCTATTGAAAAGATTGGGCCTATATTTAAAACTTGCGAGAGCATTGATTTAACTGAACCTGAAACAGAATATCGCGTTCGATGTGTAAAGCACATCTATGCTCGACATGTGGTCCTTCAGTTTGAATGCCTAAACACACTAAGTGATCAACATCTTGAGAAAGTATACATCTCATTAAATCATCCTCCCGCAAACGGATACAAAATGCTTTGTGTAGTGCCCTGTGAGAGCCTGCCATATGATAAGCAAGGGAGCATTTTTTGTCTCTTAGGGTTTCCTGATAATCCATTAGATTCAGAATGTCCTTTCGAAACTACACTCGAATTCGTCGTTCGCGATTGTGACCCGACGACAGGTTTGCCAGAATCTGGAGATGGCTATGCTGATACGTATCCCTTGGAGGAATTTGAAATTAGATGTGCCGACCAGTTTAGGTTAAGGGCTGCGTCTGATGACTGGGAGGCTTCTTGGGAAAGAGCTGCTAATGCAGTCGAAGTTTGTGACACGTTCGGCTTGTCCCAGAGCGACGTCGGCGAAGCCGCGATTGCTGTGTGCGAACACCTAGGCATGCCAAAGGCCGCTATCAGCGGAGATGCTGTAAAGGAGATTCGCGGGGGCGGAATGTGGCGAGGGAGTGCGCCTGTCCTCATGAGAGCGCGGCTGGTTGCAGCTCAAGGATCTGTCACTATGCAATTAACGGTTCGCTCTACTAACGAAGAAGTAGCGACATTCCTGCTGGCAGCTGTCGGCTAAAATAATAAGTTATCATATTTCTTATACTCCCAAAGTTTTACCCTATTGTGCCTTCCTCTACAACTCTACTTTTAAGGAAATTGTTTTGTCTGTAAGACTACTTTTTGTCTATTTACATACCTACCATTATTGTAACCATGCTACTGTATTTTACTAGGAATAAAGTGAATCGATGTTTTATTTTTTGTTTTTGCTCCTACTTTATACCTAAATAAACCAAGTACTAAAATTGTAAATATATAATTACCATTTTTGGAATAAAAGTAAAACGTAAGCCTTTCGTATTTAAGATTTTACATTATACGGTTACCGCTAACTGATGCAGCAGCACTACCGTGGTCACAGATTATATTATTATGTACACGTAATGCCGTGGTGTCATGTAGTATAAAAAACACCAGATGCAAGTGCAAGCACAAAATATAGAGGGTACGAGTCGGGTTCTCCCACCAAAGATTCCGAACGTATCCTACGTTTATAGTCTATGAATCGAAGCGCTCAGTTTTTCCGATAATTTTCAGGTTTTGTTAAATAATTATATTATCTGTATAAATAAATTTAAAATATTTTACACTGTGCAGCAGCAGCGCAGCATCCCAAATGTACCCAGCCGTGATTTTAAACATGTTGATTTTTTTAAGTTAAACAGTTTGCCATTTTTGATCTATCGCATATTCTGCCACATGTTTCGCCAATTACTTACCGATTTTCATATTAACTACAGATTTAAGAGTGCGTTTTAACTAAAATACCTACATGAAAGCACATACATGTGTGTATTAAGTACTTATATGCATAGTTAAGTAGGTAAATAATACTAGGTATCTTTCTTATGTATAGCAGAATATTAATGTTTGTATCTCGATGATTCTATTACTTAATAGGATCCTGTTTCTTCAATCCTTGTCTTTTAGATAAAAATAAGGAATGCAGTAAGTTACGAAATGGTAATAAGTACATAACGTTGAGCCGAGTATAAATGGTCAGAAGATTGTATGTAATCTTATATACTTTAAACAAGTAAGTAACCGAATCTGTTTAAATGTAGATACATAAGTATGTACCTACATATTTAAAAAATATGACATATAACTCTTTCTGTTATGATACGACCATTCTATGGTTTTCAGACAAACTAAAAGATTTAGATTTCTAGATCGTATTATCTTTGGATGTCTACCTAAGATGGACGATCGTCCCTTAGTAAGGGGCCCTTACTATATTTATTGAATGACTTACGATTTACTCAAAAGGTACCAAATTAATAAATACCTTTAGAATTATTTATTAAATATGTATTTGTGGTTCATACATAAAGCTAAATCCTTTTTTGTTTGACTGATTTCACATCAGCATTGCCGAAATTAATAGTCAAAACCGGAGGTGAGGACACTCCACTCTGGTGTCATTATTGTAATAAAGACCATGTGTAAAGGTATCTAATGATGTAGGTAATTAATTTGATTTCTATTCATTTAGATTGTATATATTATATTGTAAAAGTATCTAAAAGTGAACTTATAAGTACCTATCATGATTCTGAAGTCTATTAACATTCAAGGAAAACACTGTTTTTGTCAGGCACTCATTCGTGTACAAACAATGGTGCGCTTTGTCTGTGACACAGCGACACGAGAAATCCGCCTAACTTGAAAGATTACAGATGAAACTAATATCAAAATTCATGTTTGCTTTAAGGGTCGCGGCCTTTGATAGTTTAGTCATAATCAAATATACATTTAAATATCATAAATATGCTTAACTTAGTTATATAGGCGTACGAAAGGTGCAAAATTGAAATGTGAACGAATTTAGAATCGTTGAATAAAGTTTAACCTCTTGTGACTACTTTTGATAAGTAGGTAGATAGGGTAGGGAACCCTAGGACTTTCTAACTCTTGCGCTTTAGTGTGCTGTTATTATCAAATGAAAAATATTATACCCAACTTGTACTACTTGGATAAGATTTGAGCTATTATTGTCCATTGATGGTTTTTCGCAATTCACTGATAAGTACCAATGAGAAATACTAAATGAACACGCAAATTACTTATGTTGATAAGAATAAATGTTGTAATGTTGAAAAATTTAAAGAAAGATACTCAGAAAATTGTATAAAATCATTAATGGTCGTGCAATATTTATGCGACTTAGCAATGTATGACGGATAAAGATCTTTATTTATTCAATCCAGTTTTGGAAAGTATAATCTGACACTTCCACTCTGGGAGTGTTCGTGGTATTATCCCCGTGACACTAAAAAATAATTAGTTAACTAGTACCTAACTACAAGCTTCCAAGAACTTATATAAATTTCTTCTTTCTATTTTAGACAGACTTTCCGATATCATGTAGGTAACGACGAGTAACTTCTGTTTTTGCAATTGAAATAAGCACCAATTAAAATCAACGTTTGTGAGTGTGTTCATCAACAGAACACTGTTACTCAAAAAATCCTTAATTTTTATTTACTAAACATGACAAGTCTAATAAACCACAACACACAATGATATGATGAAACTCGTACCTACTTGGACAGTCTCTCAGATAAATACTTGTATTAATCTAAAAACGTGTATTGTTAAACCAAGGCCTGAGGATAAGACTTTGTTATCATATAGTATTGCTAAGATTTCAGACCATTATCTGTGTCTATTTAAACTATCGAAAAATGTATTAGATAGTTTATACATAAGGTATATTATTATTGTTAATCTATTATAAAGGTGAGATATTTCCCCAGAGACTCGTAGGGCCTAATTTACCTTTAAACGTTTATTCAGTGAGTGTGTAGGTACTGATCAGTCAGACTGGTGTCTGGTTGTGGTTGTGGTGGTGGTTGGGGCAAGGCTGGTGCCTTGCCCCAATGCGTGTTACTCGGTTTCCAGATAGTTATTATTACTTATTTACGATTGTATTCTAGTGTTATAGCATATAATTAGTAATCGCTGGTTGTATTTATGCACAAATTTACCGAATCAATCATGCTTATGATATCTACTCGGCAGAAAATGGAAAGAGTATTTTATGAATGAAAGTATATTTTCATGCTCCTTATATTAGCTAATATATGTAATACTCGTATTAAGACTTGTACAACAGCACGTCGGGCTAGTAAAACGTCTACGGATTCTGACCTCAATGTCAAATACATAGGTTAATTATCAATAAATTGAAGACTAAGGGCCGATTTTTTTATCCTTACTTACCTTGTGGTTGAATTAACTATAGTTAACTGCTTATCCATCATTCAAAGTGACAGCGTCAAAGTAACGCAATTCCTTGTTATATGTGTTTTTGAACCATAGTGTGCTTAAAGAATATCTAGTAATAATTATAACTAGGTATTCTTTAAGCTAACTATTGTTGAAAAAACATATTTTGGTGATATTTGACCATTGGTTACTTTTAAACCATTAGTTCAGTTTAACTACAGATTAATAAATCGGCCCTTAGTAGTATTGACAGTTCGTAGTTACTCGATGTGGTGTTGACTGTACCGCTTTTGTCCGGCTCAAAGCCAAACGCATTCATGTACAAATGGTAGTAAGTGTCTATTTATAAATATATATGTTGTTTCGTTGTTATATTATTATATTGATTGTCCGTACCAACGTACGGACTAAAATATAGCGACCTTTTAGTTAGCGGACAGCAGAATTAGTAAGATCGCATATTTTTGAGTGCTCATAGCTGTCCAACTCGAGCCTTCTGACATTGTAGACTTATCTAAGTATGTATCTTAACTCTGCTATATTTTTGTAATGTTCGGCACTTTAATATCAAACGGTGGATAACCCTGAACGATATGACCTGAACTTATTCAAGAAAAGAGTGAATAGGCTGTTACTAAACAGACATGATCCATCCTCGGCCACATTATCACTTACTTACCATCAGGTGAGATTGTGGCCAAATGTCTGGCTATTCTAATATTTAAAAAAAACAACGAACCTACAGATCAGAAAGCCTACAACGAAAATCTTTATCCCCATGTCTTTTGTTTGGGTGCGACAGGTATTTTCGTTTTAGGATGTCCCCTGTATTCAAAGCACGAGAACCATGTTTTACGGCTTAAGGAAAAAGACTAGGTAACTAGGTTTGAGGAACTACGGGGTACCCATGCCCTTCCGTACCATATATTGTGACGTAAGAGACAGTGACGCCGTCATGTAAGTAGGTAACGTAGGCCACGCATTTTTGTAGTTCACATCTATTTAAAATGATTCTATTTACTGTAGGTTACAGTCGGCTGCACGAACAGATAAAGGAACTTGATACAACATTATCCCTCTATTACAAAAAACTACTCTGATACCGGCTTTAATCCTAAACTAGCAACGGAATCGGAACGGAAACCTACGGAATACCGCAGGATAGTGTCCAAATTGACCGAATCATTCGTTCAGTGACATTTTACTTGTTTTATTTTACAAAACCTGGTTTTGTTGTCTGAAGTAAACATATTTTAGAAATATTTTTAAATAAATATATAATAATAATAAATTAAATTTAAAATACTACCTAAAAATAATTCGAACACTACAAAAAATCGCAGATGTTACATACACATGGGGGTGTTTCTGATGAGCCCAGAGCATCTAAAAAAATATTTACCTCTGAAAATGGTAGGGGTGTAAGTATGAAAACGACGTTTTATTTTTGTAATAATGTAAAAGTTACTGTACATAGTTTATTTTTATTTTGAATAAAATACTATATTTTGAAGGTTTGTAGGTAACATGTAGATCAGATAATAAATTGTATTATTGATGGAGAAAAAACAACTTGAGAGTGACTTTTTTTGTTAGGCAGAATTGACATTTTCATCATTCGTACCTTTTTTACAAACAATGTTTTTTTCCGAAAACCTATTCTAAATGTATCTAAACGTTGTCCGTTAAAGCACGGAGAGCGGCATTAATGTGTACTTTGAAATTTTAAATTTGTTGACACCATCAGGGCTATTTTATACATAGATTAAAACAAAAGAAGTAGCTATAATAAGTAAAAAGGTACTTAAAGTTTCCTAAGTGTTTGTGCACGTCCGGCTGTTGAAGTCCCTCCAAACGTATTGTAACCTTGAGTGAACTGTAAAGAAAAGGAAGATAATTCCGTTATATTTTTTAATATTTCACACGTAGTCCTAGCTTCTAATACAAGTAACTAATTAAGAAATACCTACCTACCTACAATAATAGAAAGTTAGTATTTTAATAAATAGAGCATTCGAATTCCGTTAATAATTAATTAAAAATGCGTTTTATTTAGTTTTTTAAATAATTTATTATTCGTTTCCTAACTCAAGTTTAATAAATTTCGTTCGTTCAACTTCTAGTACACAAGCATCTATAGTATTCATGTGTGCTTTATCAATAGTTATAGATTAAGTAACATAGTCAAACTAAACCTAATTCGCGTTACTTATACATGTATACTATGAAACAGTTGTTATCTTCTTGATCTTCATAGCCAGCGCTGGTAAAATTAAGGTTTTACTACGATAGAAATAATTACCACCTGTTTGTATTGACGTTATTAATACTTATTCCTTGCAAAGAATACTCCCCAACGTCTTGCCTATTACGTTGTTTTGCTATTCTACGTAGGTGTATATTACTAAAATAAAAACGGTACATCGACGATGGTATGTAATAAACAAAGAGGTTTTAACAGATAAATAGATAAGTACTTTTTATTTAATTAAATATCTTAAGGTTCGTTTTCACCTGGGTGAAATTACCCTAAGTCGGTTCCATATTAAAATTAACCAGGATACATTACTTACCAATAATAATAATAATTCTCACAACATCTCATAGGTTGACCTGATTCCGTACTAAGTAGCTTAAGCACTTGTGTTACAGATATCAGACAACAGAGGAACACAAATATATACTTAAATATGTACATATATTACACCCAGACACTGAACAAACACAAGTGTTCATCGCACGAATGTTTATCCAGGGTGGGGATCGAACCCACGACCAATGTACTTCATAAATGATATTTTTAAAGAAATATGTATAAAGTATTTTACTAAGTTGTATAAATTGCTATAATTATTATTTAATATTATATATTATTCAAAAAGGTATAGTACCATCGGCCACACTGGATACTTAACTGTGCGGCTGTGTGTGTAGTTTATAATTAAAAAGATGCTCTTTTTAATTATAAACAAACATTCCCTTTATTTCAAAATGCGGTAAAGAAAAGTTACGGAACTAAACTCTTTGCAGTTGCTTTTAACATTGCGTGTTGGTGGAAACGGCATGAGTACGATGGTAATAAATAAATCAAGATCGCGTTTTGTAATAAGGTGGTTTAAATTTTAAATTGCGGAGGTATGATAAAAATGTTAAATACGAGTAACTGTTTAGTTAACATTAGGTACTTTTATTGGTACCGCCTGCCCTAACATGCATTTACGATTATTTTTGATACCTACGAATAGGTAACATACTTAATAATTTAAAAACATACTATGTATGTACTGTTTATCAATTATGTAAAAATTATACAAACATAGAACCTACTTAGTATGAACCAAATTCTGTTCTATGATGAATGACTCTAGCTTCTTACCTAATTGTCATTGTAATACATTTTGTGATGAGCTTTACTTCATAGAATTCCAATTGAAATATTAGATATGTATATATGTATTTGCAGCTATAATGATAATATAAATGTACATACCAATCATATAAAAGTCAGAGTTGCATATCGAGAAAACTATTTTCATGTGCGTGTCAATATTATCAATGTTAAATTGAATCGATGTCACAAAATTATTAATAAAGGAAAATTATAAAATTTTGCGACGTTTTCACTTATGTTACTCGAAATTGATTCCTCTTAGTTCTAACAGTGCACACAAGTGTTGTCATGATATATCATTCGGACAATATGTAGAAACATTTTGTATGCTTACTTGAGTGGCACACGCTTTCCTCAAGGATGGAAAGCATACTTCGTTACCAGGATACATAGTTCGAAAACCCACATAAGTACCTAAGTAAATTAAAAAAATCTTTGATGAACTTTACCATAATAATAATGTGAGATCTATTTTAGTAGCATCCTTCCATCGAATCTACGATCTTTCGGTCTCCATTATAGGAGCCTTCTGCACTAAGAGTTCTGCCCACTGCCACTTCAGCGTTGCTACGCGACGTCATATGAGAGACTGCGTTTCCGAAGCCAACTGTTTGTTTGTTCTATCTCGCAGTGCCATCAAATTGTCTTAGGTCCTAAAAATAGTCGCAACGACATGCCAAATCTCAGAAATAGTCCTAAAGCGATTCCAGGGTTGTGAGGTTTGGGCCGGCTCCATCGGAATGATACAACGGTCTAACAGAAAACCAGCGTGAAGCAGCACTGTGCTGTGTTTCGCTGCGTGACGGTACCGGAGGCCCAATCCGGGGGACGGCGGGGTTTAAAGGTTGTCACTTGTGCCTGCACTGGTGTCGCAAGTGCCCATGGGCGGCGGAAATCGCTTACCATCATGGGATCCGTCTGCTCGTCTGCCACCTAAGTATTAAGTGCTTATAAAAAACAAAAAAAAATTATGACACGACGCAGCTGTGCATTACTTACCTACTTTTCCTAAATCACTTATAACCGAACTGTGACCCTAAATAAATAATGCACTTAAAGAATTCTTCGACACATCATTCGGATGGGACTCAAACTCTCGACCTTTTGTCAAACCGGGACAATGCTCTAAGCCACAAAGCTACCGGGGGATGCTATTCAGCCGATGAATTTAGGTATATATGCCTTCTATTCGTCCCGAGTCTCTTGCCAAATTATGACGAAGGTTGTCTGGTAGAAATCGTTTTCAGCGATAAGACTGCCGAATTTGTACACGAAATATCTGTAATGCATAGTACTCAAGTTGTGTATTTTGTGCAATGGAGTATATCTATCTATGACATTATAATTAGTTCTTATATTAAAGATACCTATTTACCAACCGCGGTTATACCTTTGGGCTCCGTAGCGAGGGCGAGGGTCTGAATGCAAACGGGATTTGCATTTTCAATCATATTGCAATATGCGTAACAATATTGCTCATTTGCACATAAATATGTTAGTTCCTGTTATTGGATATATGGCCATGGCTAGGGTAAATAGGTTTCTACATACGAACCACCTTCGATAGGCATTTACCTAGCTACTCTAACGGCAGTGACGTGACACCCGGATCGGTTGATGATGGTGAGTGTTACGCCCCGATTGCCACAGCCGTTGAGGAGTTTACCTCTGTTAGGTTGAACAAAAGGACTTTCAAGTTCATAGTCACAGCCAAAGAATTCATATCAAGAATCTGTAGTAGCCTTTCTGTATTAGGCAGTTTTTTAGATGCAACTTAAACTTATGTACCGGTAAATCAATCATATTTTGAGGTAACTTATTAAACATTCTAATGCTCAATCCTATAAATGAATTTCCAATTTTATGAAGTCTTAGATTTGGGACAGCAAGCCTATGTTAAATTCGCGTGTTAGTTATGAAAATCTGATTTTTGCGAAAAAAGGTGCAAGTTCTTGCGTACAAACATAATACAATCAAAAATGTATTGAGGTGATACGGTTAAAATATTGATTTCCTTGAATAATTCTCTGAGTGAGTCACGTGATCTAAGACCGTAGATGGCACGGATGGCTCTATTCTGTAAAATGAAGATGGCTCAGAATATTATTATAATTATAAAATTATTCTATGTTCACAGCAATGCCTCTGTCTGGCATTAGTGTTTACCTAATCAAGGCGATGAATTTCGTCAAACCCTTGCCATATAGCAATTTCAGGGAATTTAACAGATTGTCATAGCCTCTATCCACCCACATTTCATCATTCAATTCGAAACTTCTTATTCAGCATAGTCTTCTCTACAGCCTATCCAGATGAAATGCCAGGTATTGGTTGATGCGTCAGCGCCATGTTCGGTGCGAGTGCGGCTAAGAGAGAGATAGCATACCTCTCTGGATTTATTGTATAATAAAGTCTGTATTTCAACTGCTTTCGCAATCGTAATTAATCGGATTTTTCTTGATAAATTTTGCCGGTATAACTTATATACGTGGTACACCTGTAAGTAGGTGCAGACGACCCCACCCGTTTGGTTACTGGTCTTTCCTCAATTCATATTGACCAAACGTGTGAGAATTGGATGGATTGGACTATAATAAAATGAAATTAACCAGGTAGATTTCAAAAATATTTTTATTTTATATTATGGACTTCTTTAACGCCTGGTGCCACTCCAGATTAACCTGTAAATCAGAAACAATGTGTTAATTGTGAATGGATAATCCTAAACGGAAAACATACCAATAAATGATTAAAAAAATACTTATACAAGCATAATATAACGTTTTAAGAAAAAAAATGTTGTAAAAAACGTTGTATTGTCACACATTCAAATTAAAAATTCAAACATACTATGCGTATAGTCGACGCATAAGCTCGTGTTTAGGTAAAAAACGTGCGCGCAATGAAGACGCTTATGCCGCGTCGCGTCGTACTAACGCTTAGTTTGTTTGAAAATCGCTACTAAAATTACAAAGATACAAGATAGGTAAGTACAACAAACGTACATAAATATATGAAAATCTTAAGGTAAAAAAACTACTTCGTGATGAATAGACGAGGGAAGAAGTCAACAAAGCTGGCTGTGATATGTCTCTGGAACAGCACAGCACAGCCGCTTTATCGACACCACCCTCGATATCCGCATGGTGTTTGCGCGCGAGGGAGGCGTGCCGTGGCGCTCATCAAAGCTGGCTGTGATATGGAAGGGACGCACGTCACAACCACTTTGTGAGCAACACAACACTCGCTCGGCCATCTTGTTTCTGGACCTCTTCAAACTGAACATGTTGCACGGGCGAACCAGTGGTCCCTCGCTGGTATATCGCACAGCCCAACTCGTCAAAAATGGCTGTGATATGATAATTCTACAAAACACAACCATTTTTACGAATGGGCCATGGAATCTATTCGTGTTCCCCTCGGTGAGTAGCGGTAATCTCCGTAAACCGACCACATCAAAGTGGCTGTGATATGAACACGAGTAGACATTTCACCGCCGCTTTGACAGGCTAGGCCCGAGAAATGTTGGTGCTTTATTCTGGTGGAGTACGTCGCAGTGCAGAACGAGATAAGTGCGCAGTACGAATGTGGCCATGCTCATCAAAGCTGGCTGTGATAGCTACGTCATGACCTATAACACACCAACTTTGATGGCAGGGCCACATTGAATCTCTACTCCTACCTGGAAACGTATTAAAAAACAAAACATTCATAGATAGAAAATATACAAAAGTGACAAAAATACGAACAAGTAGTGATAGTAAAAGATTAAATAAAATCAAGTGTCCATAGGTAAATTGGTTTAGGTACACAAACAGGTGATATAAACTAGAAAGACAATAAATATTCATATTCCATTAAAGTACAAACTACAGCACGTTAGGTTAAAATCTGTCAATTTTCAACTGTTTTAATATTCTGAAAAAAATTGACAGTTGGTGGTAACATAACGTGCTGTTAAATGTATAGTCGAAAATTTTCCGGTATACCAGCCTAGGCGACAATCGCTTGCACACGTAGCGGAGTGGGCGAAGCTAATCCTTGGGCTCACGCATAGCGCTGTGCAAGCGATTTTGCCGGCTAACTGGAACACCGCTATGTTCGCTGACCGAACATAATAATTTAAGATGCAAGATACAAATATGAAAAAGTTGTGAAATCAGTAGGAAAAAAGCTTTAAAATGAGACATAGTTAACACAAAATTCACTCAGATGCACCTCTAACCACCCATAGAGTATATTTCATACAAACATGCTCACTTCAAGGTTTGATAAATTAATATAATCTAAGAAATAAAAATTAAAAAAAAGATTATGTTACGTAAAAAAAAATGCAATAAAATATTTTACTTTTATTTTAATCTCCGAACAAATTTTTGTATAAACAACATATGGGTGATTAGATGTGCATTAGAGTATAGTTTTAAAATCGTTACATTAATTGAATATAAATACAGGAATACCCAGAACTCAAGTTCAAAATCAATAAGTGAATCTGTGATAGCTTTATATTTATTAGAATTTCAATCTCATAATATATAACACGCAGGCGTACAAAAGTCAATTATGTAAAATGCCCTATCCCTGGCCCTCGCGACTATCTAATAGGTCTTTACCTATGAAACAGCCGTTTTTTCTAGACATAATAAAACGTATAACTCCTTTAATAAGCAAATAGCCACCATACTATAATTATATTTTGATTTAAGACTATATTTTAAGGTTTATATAGAGATCAGATATACTCGTACTTTCCTCCAAAAGTATTTTATTAAAGTATTAATTAATTCCTCGCCAACCCGTCTGCCAAGCGTGGTGAGTATGGCAATTACCCCTCATGTGATTAAGGGAGGCCCGTGCCCCAGCAGTGGGGACTTAAATGGGCTGATGATGATGATGATGATGATGATTAATTAATTAATAGTTTATTCATTTCATTGGTACGTGAATACCATCAATTACTAAGGCCCCTGAAGGACTTAACAGACCTGACAAGAAGGGGCGGTAGAAACTGTAAATGCCTGAAGTAGACACAGAATAAGCCATACACTAGGAAATGATACAACTTATTTATTTAACATAAATAAGTTGTATCATTTCCTAGTGTCACAAGACATCCATACGAATATTATTAATTGCTAGGTCTATCTTTTTGTACTGTGTGCATCTTTCAAAATGGAGCGACGAATTGAAGTGATTTTTAAATGTAGACAGTTGAAGGGATGGACTATGGAGAGACATAGGATACTTAGTGGCAAACAGAATTTGGAACGGAGCGAATCTGCGGGCGCCCAATTATTCATAAAAGAGACAGGAGAATCAATAGTGTGGAAATGCTCGTTACAAAGTGACGCACGTAAGCACGTAATGAAGCAGACCCGTGATTCTGTCATTGAACAATTTGAGCTCAGCGTCGGAATCGATTAGGTAGTGTAGATTAACATCGACGCGACGACGCCATCGCGGGCGTTCTCGGGCATAGGATTAGAGTTCGGGGGGAGTGGGGAGACAGTAATGAGCCATTGCAAAAATTTCAAGCGTTCAAGCACCTGCCAGCTGGAAACACTTCTCTGATCGATTGTTTGACACGTGGGTTATTTTTTTTCAGTGATATAACGTCCCTAGCTCGCAAACTACACGTAGTACGAGTTCTACAGTATTGTTAAGCTTAGTTGCGTCGCCATTTGATTTTTATTAATTATAATGAATTCCTATCGACCTCTTCGTTACTTAAGGACGACAACATTATTAGAAAAATTAAGGTAAGAAATGGTTTTTCATTGTGCTTTCATGAAGACCTGAAAAACGGACGGACCATTATAGAATTTTATTTATATTACATATTAGATACTGCGCAGAGCTATGGTAGCTCAGTGGATAAATCTCGCCTTCCATGAGGGAGGGATGGGTCGTGGTTTGAATCCGAACATTCACCTCTGGATGTACGAATTTATTTATTCATTTGGTCTGGATCCGCTGTCAAAAGGGTTGCGAAGGTCAGACGGCAGTCGCTTCATTGTAGTTACCAGACTCCCCAAATCCCGAATCATGGTCTAAGTGTACCCCGGGCTTTAGCGGCAGCTTTGGATACAACTGAAAATTACAAGCTAAGACGATGATTAGAGATTCCGCTGAGTTGAGTACAGTTAAGTCCTAATTTCAACATGAAATAATGATAGGAACTTATAACTGCAAATTTATTTTAAAAAATGACGGAGAAATCTCATGGTAAACACACAACGCTAATCACCGGTCCGTACCTACCTATTTTATTAAGTGACTTTGAATGCTGACTACCTACTTTAACAATAATCACTTGATAATAGAAAATTGCCGCGTTATAAAGAAGAGAGTAATATGTAATAGATAAACAGAAAAAAAATCCGTTTAAATCTATAAGATGCGATCTTGAAGGCGATTAGAATCGTTAGCGAGACAATTAGTCGAGTATTATGACGGAAGATGCTATACACAATAATAATTTTCTTGAAAAATTATATTGCAAGTAAAAAATACTCCTAATTGGGTACTTAAACCTGAAACCATTTTTATTGCCTGCACTCAGCCGTCAACAGAAAAGCTTAAGATTTTAAAAGTTATAATATGAACAGGTGAGCTTGTAAGCTTGTTTTTCGCCTGTATAAAATATAAATGCAATCATAGGGTAGGGCGCTACAACTACATTATCGAGACTAGAAAAAAAATATTGAATTCTAATGTTCTATTCTCAAACCTGTTTCTATACAAGGAGCACGCTTGGACCACGATGCAGGATTAAGTACCTAAGTCAGGTAATGAAATTGAAGCGACTGCCGTCTGACTTTTGCGCCCACAAGGGGAAGAGATCAAGTAGCACATATTAAATATGGTATTACGTTCAGAATCATTACATCAACAATTGGGGATATCGATATATCTAATATAGTTTATCTCTATTTTTTAACGCACGGTGTTTTTGCTCACCGTCGTGCTAATAGTAGGAAATACCCAAACACACAGTTCAAAACACCAGTGATCAGTGTTCGGTTTCAACCCGACCTCAAATTTAGAAGGCACATGTTACCGCCAGATTTCATATGTAAGTACGTAATGCTTATTTATACCTCACTAAAACATTTGGTAGGTAAATATACCGAAATCATAACAATCATATTTTTATAAAAAGTTTGTTTCGCTACGTGATCCATAGGTAGTTCAGAATCTGTTCATATTGAGTTCATATTCATATGAGTTCAGAATAAACACCCATTGATGTATTTAAAAAAGTTTAATAAAATTATTGATGAGCATAGCAACTATTTAAAAAAACCGGCCAAGAGCGGACTCCCCCATGAAGGGTTCCTTCCGTAGCAGCAAGTAAGATATAGAGAAGGTAAATTGCAGTTGACGGTTTTAAACTTATCAAAAAAAACTACTTGCTAGATCTATTTCAAACCAATTTTCGTTGTTAGTTTTCGGTGGTAATGAATCATATATTTTTTTAGTTTTATAATTATTTTATTATAGAAGTTAGGGGGGGGGGGGGGGAGGGGGACATTTTACTACTTTGTGAGCGTATATCTGAAACCTGAACATCATTTTTAAAGACCTATTCATAGAAACCCCACACGTATGGGTTAATTAAAAAAAATATTTGAGTTTCAGTTCTAAGTATGGGGAAAAAACGGACGCACGGACGGACAGACGGACAGACGGACTGACAAACAGACGAACAGACGGACGGACAGACAGACAGACATGACGAATCTATAAGGGTTCCGTTTTTTGCCATTTAAACCCTAAAAACTGTAAATAAACCCACTTCTTGCAAAAAATGACTTACATTATGGTTTAGGTAAACTTTTGTCCGTAAATCTTACTATTACCGCACTAACACCTTCTGTCATTTGAATGAAGCTACTTCTTTAAAGGTGACAGTTAAGTTTTTGTCTGTACATGCCTTCACACCCATTGGGGCTCATGGTTTTAGGTATTAACCTGATGGGTGTTTAAGTTTTAACATACACCCCCTTATTACAAACCGCGAAAGTCGTCCTGGAACAAAACTAGTGCCAGGCCGTTATAACATTGTGTGTTGGAACGTGATGACATGAGTTTTAGCACGGTATTCACTTTAGATCGCGATTAGTAATGAAGTGGAAATGGTTTAAAAATTATATACCTACCTATACGAAAAAAATCTGCTATTGGCAATAAAATCCCCCTTTATTATGCTGGATCTAAATACAATCAAAAGCTGAAAATTGCAATCCCTAAAATAAGTGACACGCAGCAAACTCCGGTTGACGAAACGGTTTCATTGATGAAACAAATCTAACAGTGCCCCAACAAGTCTATTGTCAATCAACGCAAGCCGAGAATCAAATATACAGGTGCCCTATATATTAGTTGGCTGTAAAGGCCGCACAGATCCCCGCCCACCTGTTGGGCCGCGATTCCGCCCCGCAGAAAACTGCAGCACAGAATACATAACAGTAGAGGGTAATTGCAGCCCACAAAACTACGTGTACATGGACACACGTGTTGCAAAGCGTGGATTATCATCCGCTGCCCAAAACCCTCTATATAAAATAGTTCCATCAATTTCACGTACCTACATTAATGCGGATGCCTAAGTCGTACGTATATATTTAAAAATATTTTACACAAAATGTATGTTTTCTTTTCTATAATCCAATCACATGATAATGTCATTTAAAACCAGTACAGTAAAACCAATAAAAAAATTGAAAAAGATACACCGTGCCCCTGCTTACGTGCAGATACTTATATAAAGAAATTATTATAATATTGCTTATTTATGCACTAAAAGTACATTTATTAATAACATTAATTACATTGTTATAGAATATTATCTAAAAGCTTTTTGCCAAAAACAACGTCGCGTCGCGAGACATGTAATATAATACTAAATCGATAAGGAACAAACAAAAGGGGAGACAAAGCCCACGCAGATGGACACGTGGACTGAAAGGAAATCGCCATGGTAACAAATAACTATTCAGAAATAGTGAAAATAATAATCCAGGTAGGTAAAACTATATTACCATCCAATTATAGGCCTTATTAGGAAGCAGATACTTGATTATAAACAACTTGATATCAGGAAAATAGCTTTATAAAAACTAGGTTAAAAAGCTATTCAATGTTATTTTGATGGACTTGGTTCGAATTCTCTTACATAACAAATGATTGAGGTAAGTGTCCACCGCGAGGGCGGAGGGAGCGGAGCAGAGGCACGGCCAGGAATGCTCGGCCGCCGCGGAATGCGGCGAAGCCTCCGCCAGGCCCGCAGCCAGCGCCCGAGCGCCGCAACTAATTCCGATGCACTGGCGATAACTAAGACAGTGTCCCCATTTAACAAACAGTTAGCGACTAACTGTTTGCCCCTAGTTCGTCCACTTCGGCTCATACAAGGTCAACTAACGTACAAACAAATATAAAAGATGTATGTTTTTTTTTTATATAGCAATCTTTTGAAATTTATTCTTAAGTAAATAATGCACTTAAAAATTTTCGACAGTCTTCGGGTGGGACTCGAACCCACGATCTTTTGCTAACCGGGCAACTGCTTTACTGACTTCTTCGCCGAGAGCCGACGATAGTTTCATCAATATTTGTATGTACCTTCAAATATCCAGTGGAAATATTGTTACAAATTTTTTACCACCAGTTAAGATGAAACCGCTTAATTAATATGGTTTTTTTGGTTACAGCAACCCACCGCCCAGCCGAAGACTGTCGAAAATTTTTCAAGTGCATTATTTACTTAATATAAAATAAGGTTTGAAATAATTATTTTATTCATTTTATTTGATGTCCTATCTTCCCAATTCCATTAAATCATGAATATAACATGCATGCTAGCATGCTTACATGCTTATATACATGAGAGACAAAATATTACAGCGTCTGAAATTGGGAATTTATGGTAAATAAATCTATTTTACTAAAGAAACTGATTACACGGAAACTACAAAGGTAAAATTCCTAACAACAACAACTTCACATTTGAATGCTACAGAGGTTTCTTATGTACAGTAACTGCTTAAGTTGTTTGTCCTTTAATGTAATACTTCGCTTCCTGAAGTAATAAGCATACCTACTGCGGCTAATTGATAGGACTTGATGAATTTTCCGTTCCACGCCTACATTCAATTACTTTCACGATGGCTGCCAATGAGGCCCTTTTATAATATCGATATTATATTAATTTCTGAGAAAGGAAGATGCACTGATAATGAAATGAAAACACCTCCGCGTCCTGATGCAAAGGTAATACAAGTTAGCGATGCTATAACTCTATTAGGGAAATGTAATTTAGTTGGAAGTTCGAACTGCAGCAGCTAGTCTCTGTAGTTTTTAGGGTTTCAAAGTCCTCAGTGAACCCTTCCGCCATGTCTGTCCGCAGCCTAGTTGAGAGATAATTAGTACAAGAAAACTAGTACAATTTAGTATGAAAATAGTGAATAATTTGTTTTGCCAACAAAATGGTATATATAACGTACCTCAGTTCTGTGGAACGGTTTGGCTGCAGGAGTATTTCCGGACGGCTACGACTTAGGGACCATCAAGAGAAGAGCGTACTCTTTTTTAAAAAGGCCGGCAACACAATAGCGATCTCTCTGATTTCGCGGTTGTTCATGGGCAGCGTTGATTACTTTCCATCAGGTGACTCGCTTGCTCGTGTTGCATTGCATTTTGAAAACATGTTTTTAGGTATATGTCCCATACACGATAGTAGCGTCGTATCTTATGGGAATTGTTGGATAGGTATTTGAAGTACATTATGGATTTTGTAAAATTCTTTTTTTTTTCATAAATAAAGGAATTAGTTACTACGCTTTAAAATGAATAAGAGTCAAGGCCTTCCCTCTAGATCTCGAGGGGACTCTGCCAACTTAACCGTAGATGTTAGAGGTCTGAATTATGGTAGTAGCACATATAACGACTTTAAAGGAGAGCTATCATATGTTTATAATTAATTATGCTTTACAAGGTACGCAAAAAACGGCGTACTATTGATTCCAAAATACAAAAATGAGAAAAAAAATCAATTTTTCACTCGTTTGGAAACTGATGGGATGTCATTTGGTTCGCGGACGGAAGTGTTCATCGACGTTGTTTCATTTTATTTCCTATTTTCAATACAAAGGGTTTGTTTAATCCTGGGTTTGACACGACCATCAAACCCTCACGGCACGTGTGGGGTAATTGTTCATTGCTTTTCAGACGTGGAATTTTATAATGAAAAAGAAAGCAAACTTTATTGAACCCTTTAGGTAGAAAAAAGTGATTTAGTGAAACGATATACCTTATGTATTCTGTATAATATATTAAACAATATAAACCTGTAGTTAGGTGTTTCAAATACATACATTAGATGAAATTAATTGTCAAAACCTAAATATTCATACAAACTACTGTTTTTTTTTAAATACTTTTTTGGTAATTAAGACGGACGAGGAATTTAAGGTGACGGGTAGGGCACACTGGCGACGCCTTAACACTAGCGACTTTAAATTTTTAGCTACTAAACCGTATCTAAACAATATCGGGGTTACAACCTCTCAGCAAAAACTTATACTATTTATTAAATCTATTTTAAATAATAACCGAGATATTGTTTAAAATAGATCCGGTTTAGTAGCTAAAAATTAAAATCGATTGGCGTTGCTAGTGTGCCCTACTTGTCACCTTTAAGAAACTGACTGGTTAGCCCAAGATCGGGCGAAGCGGAGGATTCGATGCATTGCCGAAAAACGGATAACAGACATTTTAAGCTCAATATACCACGAAAATGATCATTTAAAGCCTCACCTTTATGAGACTCGAGCTTCAAAATTATTAATGAGAGATGCGGTTTAGTTGCTAACAATTTAAATCAATTGGCGTCGCTAGTGTGCCCTACCCGTCGCCTTAAATGACTAGCTCACGCTAGGACGTGTGTATTGAAGTAATTTACGATGTGAATACTAAATAGTTTTATTCATAGAGAACATAAAATTAGTTCACTTATCATGTAAATTAGGCGTACCAAAGGTTAAGTCGGAAAAAACTAAGTTCGACATGATTTCTGCATTATGTTTGTTCATAGCAGCTTAACAATTTTTATTAATAATTGCAACTTTATTATACCTAACCTGACCATGTACGCACAGTGTATGTACACTACCACATTTGATAATATTAAAAGGCCAAAGGCTGCATCTGCTGCAACTATTTTGAATAGAATTCTATAATTACGCTAATGTAAGTACATCTCTTTAAAAACACCACCCGCTATTTTACATATCTTCTGCGTGACATCTAATATTAAATTAAAATATTTTGAGCAGTTTAAGATTTGAAATGTTTATTTAAACCTAAATTGTTTTAATAGTTGAAAGGTGAGTTTGTTTGTGCTTAAAGAGTTCTAGACAAAATTAGTGGTATCGTAATATAATAAAAAAAAACAGTAAAAAAGCCCTTTCAAAAGTTATACAAGAAATAAATTTCAAAATACGTAGATGTGTATTTTACAAATGAGCCTTTAGAGAATAATATATCTTAAGTGATTTTATAAACTTTGAATATAATTAACAAGAAAAGTAAAATTAAAACTGTTCTCTACTTTACCTGAGTCGGGCGGGAGATAGGCTAGCGAGCGGCGGAGCCGGGCGGACACCTCTAGGCCAAGACACAAAGTACCGAGCCGCCAACTACCCCGAGCAAGCAGAGCGAGCGGAGTAAACGCGTGGGCTGTGCGCGCGCACCCACCCTGACTACAGTTAGCATACCTGGACCTTCCTCTATCAAGATAAGGTGCAAAATTAAAATTCCCAACTAAAATTCATGAAACGCAACACACTATTTGTACTTCGATACTTTGGTATTCCTTTCGATCTCTAAGCCTTATACAACTGTCACTTCCTCACATTACCGTAGGGTAATTAACCGTTTGATAAGGGGTAAAGGGGCAGGGTAGGTATATCAAGTCGAAACCTATCCAACCTGACACATAATAAATTATATGCAAGTACATTTGTGATTATTTGGCTAATCATTTTAATGGTCACCATAAGGTGCTTTACATGTATGTAAAGCAATGGTATTGTCAGAAATTTGAAAAACGCGAAACACACATTAAACATTATGCAACAGTTTTTTAAAGTGAGGTCAAGGTCCTCATACTGCCCAAAACTTAGTGTTCCACTTTAAAGATTAAAACATAGATGTAGATAAAGTACCTTGTGTATGAGACAGCACATAATTTGATATTAAAACACTCGCAAGTTCTATTAAAAACATCCCTAATTTTGTATTTTGAAATAATAAGTAGTAAAAAAATTAATAACCCCTAATATGAGAGTCACATAAACATTATTATGCGAATTTCACATAATAAGGGTCCTTTCATATTTAAGATGAAACAGTCTGTATTAAAGCTTTTTTCACTTTATTTATTTTGATTAGGTATGAAGGCAATGGAAGTAGCAGTCCGCTTTCCACCTTGTTACAAATCGGGGTCTAAAGTTTTTACCGTACTAAAAGTTCATGTCATCCCGTTCCAACACGCGATGTTGAAATAAGCCGGCACGAATTTTGTTCCAGGACTATCCTTAGTTCGCGATTTTTAATAATGGTGTTTATGTTCTGAATTCGATACTAACCGTGTAGCAGCGCAAAGCTAAACTTATTATGTGACGTAGGACGCGTGAAAGCTTTCTTTATTAAAAGCCGGCCTGCACACGGGCAATATAATTACATCAGAATATGGAACGACTATTGCGATGCTGAAATACAGTCATATAGGTATTCAGAGTGAATAGAAATACATTTTTGACATTACGGTATTAAAGTAGTGATTAATTTTGTAATCTATATGTTTTGTCAGTTGTTATTCTAAATATTAATAACAAAAAGGTACAAGCGGCAACCACACATAAATGTATTCTTCAACTTCAATCGATTCATACCTTAACGTCAACACGTTCAGTTCAATTCTTTTTTCAATAGTTTTGGCACAAACAGTCATTAAGAGACGTTACATATAACCTTTTTTACACACGGAAAACAAAACAGTCAATAGTAGTATAGTAGTATTCTACAAAACTACTATTGTATCAGCCTATATACTGTCCCACTGCAAGGCAAGGGCCTCCATCATAGAAATCAAGTCATCATTACTATGATGGGATCAGCTTTAATCACCACGCTTGCCTAATGCGGATTGGCGATCACAAACCCGAGCAATCCTCGAAAAATTCAAAACAAACTTTTTGTTCGATCCGGGAATCGAACCCAAGACACCGAGTTCACGGTCCGGTACTTAAATCACTAGACCAACAGGGCGTTTAAACAGTCAATGATGCAAATATAAATTCAAAAATTCAAGAAGTTTGACAGACTGTAGTAACCTGATAAGTAGCAGCCTTTTGTGTTCTCATTCTTACAAAATAACAAGTATTCATTATTTCTCGATTAATCTGAATGAGAACTTAAAATAGTTATTACCAATAAAATGTGCAAAAAATATCTTATGAATTGCATAATGTGCTAATCGGAATTTTTGCTCATAGGGATTGACACAAACAATCGCAATAAATCAGTAATCGGTACAACGACCATTTTACCATCGAATCACGATTATTGTCTCGTGCAAAATATGTTCGCATAGATTCCATGAGGGACCAAGAACTAGTAATTTCTCTTGGTGACTAAGATGGTTACGACACGGCAACCGAGTGTTGTTTTTTTTTTCAGATAAATTAGATGCATATAATAATATCATAAATAAATATATTTATTTGTGATTTATTGCGTGTGTACCACTAAGAATATTTACATATATCCAGATAGTTCAAATTCATGAATAGAATGTTGATTAAAATTAAAAATCAAACAAATGAAAATTCGATTAGATTTCTAAAGAAAATATTCTCGATTCTTAAAAATATCGGTAAAGTTTAAAAGGAGCGTCTCACTTTTAATGTCAAAATAAAACTGTCCTATTCACCTTCAGATACTGAATGGACTACAATTTTAATCAATTATGCAGAGTGTTTATGCATCAAAACATTTTTTGTAGTTCAATGTGACACAATCAACAAAATGATATGAATAACGGATGGAATAATTTTAGTTTTACTCTAGGGTTTTCAACAATGATAGGCCAATTAGTAATTACTAATGGTCGGTAATAGTTTGTAATACACGTGGCAGAGATTGTGCCGCGTCCGGATGCAGCAGGCGGCATGTGCATCAATACTCTGTCACGCAACATCATTGACTGCCTCGGTTATTAAAGTGCGACACTTTAAGGCGACGGCTGCGCAAGAGGTCCCAGATTTGATCATCGTGTCGGGCCAAAAAATGTGTACCTAAGTTTTCGGTAAAAATTTCTTAGTTGCAGCCCGGCGCCTGGGAGTTGGTGGTCTTGTACCCCCGTGCCTCGGAAAGCACGTTAAGCCGTTGGTCCTGGCGCCCGATACTACTGTGACACCGGTCGTGTCCCATTGGAATATGGGGGTAAGGGAATAGAGAGTGCACTTGTGTTTGCGCACACACTTGAGCGCTACAATATATCCTACGTACGTGGCTGATCGCTGAGATTGGCCGCCGTAGCCGTAATCAGTTGGAGGATATTATTATTATTGTGTTTGAAATATATAAATATATTCTCCCATTTTGGGGTACGCTAACAAAATTGCGGGCTTTTGGCCAAGCAAAGTTGTAGAGCAAAAGTATTATGTTGTTATGATGTCAGAATCCGATTCAAGCTGTAAAAATTTGCGGACTATCCTGCAAGTGTTAAGAATCGCTGCTTTTTGGAGAGTTAGATAGGTGAATTTTGGCAACTGTAAATTGTTGAGACTAATATGCAACTGTTTAGGTATGACGACATGTCCCTCGATAAGTTTTGCGGGTATAAAAAAAAACACAGTGTATGTATTCCTATGAAATGTATACAATTTCTAAAGAGCAATGGGAAATTTATCAAATTCAGAAGAAATGTCATCAGTTCTATGTTTTTCTGCTATATCAAATTTGGCCGGAGCTCTTTACGTGGAGGTAGTCAAATTTAGGTTAAAAATATGTTAGGTAATGTTAAAACTAACCATCAGAAGAACAAATAACTGATTGCAAAAAATATGTTGGTAACACATTTGAATGTTCTGTTGGCAACTGACTACTTGGCAAAGTCTTATTTATACATTTCCTAATACGATTAAGGAATTGTATACAATTCCTAGGAATAGTGTACAGTTCCTAGGATAAGTATGTAAATGAAATATTATTTAACACATTTCCTAAATAGCTTTAGAATTTTTCCTAAATTTCAAACATTTCCGGTAAATATCCATCTTGGCTTGCTTTATCACATGGCAAACGCCAATCTAGAGTAAAACAAAGTATTTGCTTGCCAAGCGTGTGAATGCCTGTTTGTACTTGGTGTTTGTAATCGGCGTTTGCTGTTTGTGGCAACAACAAGCGTGTAGACACGGCATAAAAAATCCTTATTTTAGTTGTTTACGATAAAAATGTCTAAAATTTGGTTGATATCTGGAGCCCAATTGTCGTGCTTGTAATATTTTGAGAACTATGGCGGATATCACTCGAAAACCATACAAAAAACTATGTTTTAGTGATATATGTCGTATGAAAATAAATGTCATGAGCCCGAGAATTGGGCTCCTGTACTGTCGAACATTAACTGAGTCTACACTCACCTACCTACCTACCTACAGTACCTACGTACTTGTCATATTTATAATTAGGATTTCACGGTGACACGAACGTAAAAGTTAATAAGTTCCGAAATTCAATTCTAGTGTTTAATGTTTTAATAATTAACTATGATAGGTACTTGAATATTTTCAAATCTCCGTAGATAAGAGTAATGTTAAGTAAGTAGATGGCGCCCACGCCCTGTGGTGGATGGACTATAATGTATTTATAATATAGTTTTCTTTTCACCTCTTTAGTATCAGACTGACGTCACAAGAAGTGAAAAGATAACAATGGAGAAAATGAGGTTGACAATTGATACCCTTTGTACCCCGCGGGTGTGGGCATGTCGCTTGTCTATGTGGTCTGAGTGGTCTTAGCGACAAGCCCACACCCACGGGGGGAGCTAATAAGTGTAATAGAATAGGGTCTAATTAATTACAGGATGTCATTTATTTTGGGAGGTATTGTTTTTCGTTCATAATATCGTATTGTTGTCAAGTTGTCATATGCAATGTGGGACGTTATCCCGTAACCCAACCTCCTCATAGTAGTACGTGTGTACTTAAGTTGATCATAGGCACCGCTGAGAGAAGGAAATGTGTGGATTGTGTGCCCACCAGGCCTTATAATTTTCATTACGTTACAAATTCTAATTCGAATTCATAAATAGTCCGTATGGCACTAAATTGAAATTAACAGATTTGTTTTTTTTTTTAATAAAGAGGGTACGCTCCACTATTTTGTTCGTGCTAAGGTTAACATGGCGTATTAACGTTAAAGTTTCCCAAACTAGGTAACTACAATATGACCTCAGCGGAATGCTCGGACCATGATCCAAAATTAACGAGTCTGATAATTACAATGAAGCGACTGCCTTCTTGATCTGAACCTCGCCGCCCTTCGAATTAGATTTTCGAACATAACACTTTAAAATCATTAACAATATGGGTATGCATAGTATAAGGGACTATCTGCAATGCACAGTTTTCCTCACGATGTTCCCCTTACCGCCAAGCTTATGGTAGAAATACGCACGCACACACATTGATCAATCCATGGGGGTGCATACTCGGATTCTAACTTACTACCTCTCGTTAAAGAGGCAAACGTTCTTATCCACTGAGCAACCATCGCATTATGAAAACAGGTCAGGATAAATAAGAATGAAAGTATATAATAGTAGTTTATGTGACTGTCACAATACATAATCAAGGTTATTAAACACGAGCGAGATCCCTTGAAGAATTTTGAGTAGCATTTATGAGTGTTTGAATACCAAGTTATGTGCAGTCTAAAACACCACTTTATCTACATTCATGTTTTAATCTTAAAAGTAAGAAATCATAGGGAAACTATTTTGACAAGCTAACATACCTGAATCTAGTTAGCATTTATATCTTTTCGATATAAATGCTAACTAGATTCAGGTATAGGCTAGATTTTCGATTTTCTTAACAAAAGACTATTCGTAACTTTAGCTAAAGCTTGATGTCTGGTGGATACAAATCCTGAAAATAACTTTTCTCACTCCTAGACTCCTGCGCGCATACGCGTGTTAGCGTGCATGTGTGTGTGTGTTTGTGTTGGTGTGTGTTAGTGTGTGTTGGTGTGTGTTGGTGTGTGTTGGTGTGTGTTGGTGTGTGTTGGTGTGTGTTGGTGTGTGGTGGTGGGTGTTAGTGTGTGTTGGTGTGTGTTGGTGTGTGTTGGGTTGTGTTCTGTCGGTCTGGTCAATAAGCTGTGTTTTACATACTAACAGGTGACGAAAGCTGTATTTATTGTTATGATCCTGAAACTAAAAGACAATCTGCTGAATGGGTGTTTCCATTCGAGGAGTTGCCAACTAAAGTGAAGAGAGGTCGCAGCGTGGGAGAGAAAATGGTCGCCTCGTTCTTTGAAAGGACAGGTCATATCGCAACAGTTTGCTTATAGGATCGTAAAACAGTTACCGCAGAGTGGTACACTAACAACTGTTTGCCACTTGTCTCGGAAAAGTTCGGGAAAAACGACCTCGCAGTAGGATCCTCCTCAACCACGACAACGCCTCGCCGCACACCGCCAAGCAAACACTCGAGTATTTGGCGACGACAGAGGTAGAATTACTGGGTCACCCGCCATATAGCCCAGACCTCGCACCCTGCGATTTTTATTTATTGCCAAAAATAAAAGAAACACTAAAAGAAAACGTTTCAGGGACGCCGAAGCAGTGGCTGCGTATCAAAAGGCCTTCGAAGAGACCCCTAAAGAAGAGTGGGCCAAGTGCTTTTCTCAGTGGTTTCATCGAATGCAGCGATGTATTGATGTCAGTGGTTTCATCGAATGCAGCGATGTATTGATGTGAAGGGACACTATTTTGAAAAGATATAATAAAAGTAACAATTTGGTAAATTGTTCAGTTTTTGATTTTTTAAGAACTTTCAGTGTCGCCCTCGTATTAAACAATTTAATACAATTTTGAGACCAGTCATCACGCCATTTCTACTATTAGCTCGACGGTGAGGGAAAACACCTAAAAAAGGCAATTACCCGACTCACCACATCCTAGATTATGATCCAAGCGGAATCTTGTCACCATGGCAACGGCTTTGGATGTAAACGGCAATAACAGTACAGAGAATAAAAAGGTTCGTCACCTTAAGGTAAAGTTTCGCCTGCACGACAAGAATCAGTTATACCAACATACCGTTTTAAAAAGATCTGCCTACCTTTTTTAATTATTTTTTTTACATCAAAAGGAATCAACGTTGCTACAAGCAAATCTGAACTTTCTCATCTAACAGTTGAGCATAATTGTCTGTGCAACACGTATTATATATTTCTCTGACAAATTTACGAATGCTCATAGCATATCAAACGAATCAATTTGAAAACTGACGAACTTTTTCGTTCTTTGACTGTAGATAGGTGTATATAATCGTTTCACTGATGTCGAGTAATGGTTAAGTAGCCGTCCCAGCGGAAACGATCGAGACGGGCCGCAAGTGGCAGCGGACAAGACGCGGGAGATGCAAGATTCATCATAATGTACATGAGATATGAGCGTGTTTACTGGGTAACTTCTTTTGGAAAACTGCATTAGAATATAATTCGTTACAGTTTCTACAATGCTTAGAGCAAATAAGAATGAATCTAATGAGTAGTAAAGTATCGATTCGTATCGATTCGAAAGTCTTATTACTTAGTGTGTACAAAGCGAAATCAACATTATCAAATACGAGTAGTTAAACGTTGATCAATTTATCCAGGAATCAAATCAGTTTTTCTAATATTAACATATTATCTATCAAAAATTTTAATACAGACTATAGTAAAAAAGATCACAATGAAAAATAAAAAAGCTGCGTCGACTGTCTGTCTTTTTGGCTGTATTAAAAGTTAGGATGATCGAACACGGAAAAGTAAACATTGTGTACAAATATAGCGGCAAGTTCGTAAACATTTAAGAGCGAAACGGGGCGAAGACCTTCAACAAAACAAACGGTGTTAATAATATCTTTTACATCTGGCATTGAACATTTATAAATTAATTAAGCAAACTTATTTGTTACCCAATGTACAACTTCAAAGTTATTTATAAATAATTATAAGGAAAATGGAAAGAATATCCTTACTCGAAGAAATAAGAGGCTGGTTAATTTCATTCACAGGTAAACAAAATCAGCAAAACAGATTCGGTTGCGTAAGAATTTAAGCTTTAAATTTAGATAGGAGTTAATTAATGTTTAGAAGAAGCTTTTAATACACAAATAATGTTAGTATCAACTAATTTTAGAGATCCGTACGCGGCCAGAAAACGGAACCTTATAATATTTTTAAGTATTTCTATTAGTAATTAATATTGATTAGGTACTTTATTGTCTCGTCGGCCAAAATCAAAATTATAAGTAATCAGAGTAATCGTAAGATTATTTTATGTTAGCAGTCAATGAAACGCAAAAATATATTTACACCTGGCCCGTTAAAAAAAATCTAATAGACCTGGTGACAAACACCTTAAGTGTCCTTTTGTGGATCAGTGGCGCCGGAACCAGTTTTTATTGTAACGAAATTAAGACAATAAATTCATTACAATCAAAAAAAAATAACTGTAAAAAAATGTTTTAAAAACAAGCCTTTATTATGCACAAATGAAAAACTAAGACATTAAAAAAATTCGTAAAAGTAACAATCTACAAAAGTGTTCAGTTTAACTGTTCATGTAGAAGTATGATACATTGGACCAGAGGAATCGGAGTTCCTACGGGCATCTTCCAACTCTTCGTCAGATCAGCTCTATGATAGTATATTGTTGTATTTTTACCGAAGTTACCAAGACATACCAAATTTCAGCTCAATCGGTTTACTAGAATCGAAGTTTCTATGGTCACCGTTCAGCCGCATCATCAGACCAGCTCTATGGTACCAATATTCAGCTCAATCGGTCTATCGGAAGTAGTTCAAATCCTTCTTGCAAGATTTGTACACATACAACACATACACATACAAACATAGTACATACAAAAGTGAAGTCAAAAAAGCTTGTGTGGAGTCAAAAACTGCTGGCGACACCACTGATCAATTTTTCAGTTATACTAAGTTTTAATGAATATCTTTTGGTTAGAAAAAAATAATGTAACGTGACTTTTGCATCCAATTATTTTCCCTATATGTTTTAAATAAGTAGATGCATAAAATCCTCCAACCGATTTAGGCTAAGGCGGCCCATCTCAACGATCAGCCACTTACGCAGGATAATTATATTACAGTGTTTAAGTGCGCAAACACAAGTGCACTCTCCATTCCCTTGCCCTCATCCGATGGGACGTCAGTGTGACACGACCGGAGAGGGATCGGGCGCAGGACCAACGGCTTAACGTATATTAATTATAAACATACTATTATTTATATAAATTATGTGGAGTTGTAGGTTCGGAACCCTCGATGAGTGAGCCCGACGTGCACTTGGCTGGACTTTCTTATATGGACAGACATTTTCAAAATCTACACTATGGAAAAAAGCATTGGTCTATTGGCATTTAAGTTAGGATTTTTTACTTGGAAGGAAAAAGACATGGAACAGTATTCAATCCTTGTTCTATGGCATGGGAATCGAACTAGAAAAAAGAGTCATCATAACTAAAGATTAAATTTCTTTTTATTTTATTATTATCTCAAAAAAGACTGAACAAACAATCACGTTAGTGGCATTGTATAAACCGCTGAGGTTGGTTCACAATGCTGGTTTTTACGTAAGCATATTATATGAACCTTCGGTATTAATGTTGTCTTAATGATGTCCATATTATATTTACCATACAACTACTACTAAACATCTTATACGACAGACGAGTGCAAAACCTTTTCTTAGAGTAGAGTGTAGTTTAGTAGAGTATTTTTTTTCTAGTGTTGACTGTATCGATTGGTGAAATAAAAAAATAGTTATTTCTCACTTCATGTTTTAAAAATGAAGGAATGTTTACTTTTTGTAAAAGGTAGCTTCCCTCCGGGGCCCAATGTTTTTTTTTCCATCCAGTATTTTTTAAACATTACAGATCACTGTATCAACAAAGAATCTTTATTAGAAACAGTCAGCCAAATATATTTTACCTACCAAAGTGAATAAAAAAAAGGATTTGTAGTTCTTTATTTAAATGTAAATGGGGAAAATTACCTTAGAATCTAAGAAAGGTTAACAACTTTGGGCGATTGGTCTAAACTCGGGCTGTCTTGTAGAGACATTAACCTAACCGCCGCAAATGTGCAGGCAGAGCCACATACATTCCATGATAGCGATGACCTGACATGTAACCGCACCTAATAATTAATATATAATTAAGTAACCGCTAATAACACGAGCAAGGTTTAAATATAAGTGGTTAAATGACCGCCAAACAAGAACGATTTTATCATCAATATTGGGTGGGGCCCAATTTTCAAAAATATTTCTAATTCCAAATCCATTTCGAGGAATAGCGTTACTGAACAGTTTTTAGTGACCAGTTTTTAAATGATTTCGTATTTTATATTTTTGAGATAAAAGCTACAGCCTTTTTTGACCTTTATGACGTCACATCGGAATGAATTTGCAGAGCCCATATTAAATTAAAGATATTATCTTGTTTATAAAACAGGAATACTGTAAACCGGAAGTTGTCACATTTTCTCAATAGACGTCGCTACTGATCTATATATTCATTACTTAGCTAATCTAATATATAAAATTCTCGTGTCACAGTTTTCGTTGCCATACTCCTCCGAAACGGCTTGACCGATTTTGATGAAATTTTTTGTGCTTATCCGGTATCTATGAGAATCGGCCAACATCTATTTTTCATCCCCCTAAATGTTAGGGGTAGTCCACCCCTAAATTTTTATTTTTATTTTTTAGACAAAATTTTTAATTTCTCTTTTTTAATGATACAACATACAAAAATACATACAATCCTCAATTTTCACCCTTCTACGATCAACCCTTTTATTTATATGGCAAAACAACGTTTGCCGGGTCAGCTAGTTGTTTTATATATTTAACAAACAATATCAAATGAAACTAAGCAACTGTCATTGTAGTCATTTAGTTTCAGTTTCAATAGGCTATTTGACAGTGATAAAAATATACATTTATTTTAATACATCAGTGTTAATATATTTCTTGTGGAGCGATTTGTAATAACGCGAGATAAAAATATTGCATTATTTCATCAAAATTCGTCATCTAAAATTATTATTTTTTAAACAGGGGTCACGTGAATAAAAACGGCCCGTGACGTAGATTACGCGTAAGTCTACTGCCTATGGTTGATTGCCTTTCCTTCATAGGAAGAAATAAAAAAAAAGTCTATGGTTAAATCAAAACTAATTGTGTAGCTCAATGTTTATTTATGGACAATCTACGTCACTGGCCGCCATATTGCTAAAAGACGCGTTTTCGCGGCATATTTGAATATTGCATTTTCTTTTTCGTTTTTTTTATTTTTTTCGTCATCTGTGATAGACAGATGTCGCTAAAAGTATCTTGCAAAATAAACATGAAGTGTCTATTTCTAAGAAGTGCGAGTCGGCCGACTAACTCAAGAATGGTTCTGTACTATTTTCTATGTATACTTACAAAGTACTTTTTGTATGACAATGTTGTATGGGATCCATTTTATGGATTCCATTTTAAATAAATTAATCATATAAATATTCTTTTTTATTTCAATTGTCTACCTGTTGCTGTTATTAATATTAAGCAAAAAATGGTAAAAAAATCACAATGTTTTATTTTATGGTAGTTCCCTATTTGTTTTGCTTGGTTATTCGTTGTTGTTGTTATAGCTGCAATCAAAATACGTCATTTGAGAAAATTTCAATTATGACGGTCCATGAGATACAAGCCTCGAAAGAAAGAGACTAAAATCGAACAAATATGTCAGATTTTTTGTCAGCGGGCTTTACTAAAATACTGATTTTATTTTGTTTGTATTGGTTGCTATTATAGTGGCAATAGAAATACATCATACATTTTTGACGGACAGACAAATACCGGAGTCTAAGTAATATGGTCCTGTTTTTTTCTTTCCGGTACGTAACCTTGTCGTAGGCCAGCAAATGCGTCACTTTCGGGAAAACTTTAAAAAATCATAACTAATAAAATAATTAACGAATAAATAAAATATTCAAATTATAATAGTATCTTAAATTGGCCTATCTTAAAAAAAATATATAGCTTCCAAAGATATAGCCTCGCCCACTGTTATATAAGGATTACTTCTTATATGAATCGTTATTAAGATTTTAAACACAGAATTGTGTTATAAATTCATTTACCACTTTGTAAATTTTTACCTACCCGAAGTCACCTCACATTTATCTAGAAAACTTAATTTAATACAATTGAATAAAGTTTGTGACATGAACTGAATAAAATAACATTTACACTTATTGAAGGCGGTAATTGTTTCTTTAAAAACACATGAAAACCAGGTAATGTAAGATCGCATTGGAAACCCCGCAAAAATATCAATATAAACTTGTCAATACAACTAATCAATGTGTAAATTGTAAAACATACCTATACAAATTCTCTTCACTCATACAGTAGAAATAACAAGTTATTTCAACCATTAATACAGAAAACAGACGAATTATTTAACGGCAATAAAGATGATAACAGGTCTTTATCTATGAAATTGCCGCTCTGCAGTACTGGCCATTTCAAATATTATTTTTTTTGCTGAGAATTCTAATTTCAAATAAATTTCATTTTAAAAGTATGAAATAGTGTACATTTTCATCGCATCTAAATCTACACACATCTACTTTGTCTAGGGATATTGCAAAAATGACCCTTTTGATGTTCTGAGTATAAATATATATAACTCAAAAAATACGTAACTGATTTCAAATTTTTTTTAGCATTACAATGATACATTATCCTATAATAATTAAATTTCTAGTTACGTTAAAAATGTGGTTCATACAAATTTCTGAACGCTTGTATGGAACGCTACAAACATCGCAAATTCTCGCTCCGCGTTTTTAAAATCGGCTATTCTTTGCTGGATTTGGTCATAGACTCAGTTTAAACATTACAATATCTTGCTAGAGAGATTTTTATTTTCTTACCTAGCTAGCGAGATAACAACAATTAGCCTTTTTAATTTGATTATTAAATTTTCAGGGCAATAAACTTACCCCTTAACAACGTGGCCCGCCTGAAATTATTGATGTTTTCCCGTAGGAATATGAAGTTTTCTCCAAGTAACTACAAATTTTATTATAGGATGATGTATGATTGTAATGGTGACAATCAATCAATTGAAAGAGTTTTATATATTTATAATCAAAAAGTCAAATCGGTCATTTTGCAATATCCCTAGACAAAATTGAGGTGTGTATATCATCGTCATGGATATGTACGTTAAATATTCGAGTAAATATGGAATATGTGTACCGTCGTGGCAGCAACGCGGCATAAGCGGCGCGCAAGATCAACGACGTTTACGGAGCTAACACTACTAACCAACGGCCCACCTATTACACAAGTCAACAAGAAAACACAACCTGAATAAAAATATGATAAATATGAAGAGCTTAATATGCTGAATCTAGATCTGTTATCAGAATTTTCATATCACGTCAAGTTATTAAGTTACAGAGGGTTGAAAATCTGAAAAGTAGCACTTAGTGTTTTTTTGGGATTTATTTAAATATGTTGATTGACCGGATAGCGCAATTGGTAGTGACCCTGCCTCTTACGCCAAAGGTCGTGGGTTCGATCCCCACCCTGGACAAACATTCGTGCGATGAACACTTGTGTTTGTTCAGTGTCTGGGTGTAATATATGTATTTAAGTATATATTTGTGTTCCTCTATTGTCTGATATCTGTAACACAAGTGCTTAAGCTACTTAGTATGGAATCAGGTCAACGTATGAGATGTTGTGAGAATTATATTATATTATTATATTATGTATCAATTGGGATGTAACAAATTTCATAGATATTTTGAAAATAAAAACCCCAAATTATGAAATGCTTTTTAATTTATAATTTGACCAGATTTCCCTGCAAGGCTACAGCCAATTAAGCTATCTTATGTTTTTTCCATTACAAGAATTAAGTGCTGATTTGTATGCGCTATAAGTACACGGATGTTGATATGAATATTACTCAATATAGATTAAAGACTACAAAATACATCTTATTGGTATATATATATATACCTAATTGAGAAAATGAGCTTTACTGATATTCCGAAAACATTTTTTTAAAGTGTTTGTACTTGTTTTGAAATTGCCAATGAAAAAGAACCTAATTCCAAATTTTGAGATATTTGACTCTCTATAAATCAAATACTAGACGAGGTATCAAAATTTTGAAAACAGATTCATAATCAGGGAGTGCAATTTAGTAAAATTATGGACCTCTGTTATTTGTTGCGAAAAAAAGTTAAAAATTTGTTGACTAGTGTTATTGGTTTGCCCGCTTCCGTTCTGGAAATATTTTTTGGGTTCCGTATCTCAGGGAAGTAGTACCCATATCTGTAAATAATGTAAACTAGCAGTAGTAGCGCAACGTGGCAGCTACATAACGTTAGCATACTGTAATTTCTCAAATCGTTTTTCTAAATATTCACTTTTTGAATCCCGCATGTGAAACTGCTCGAAGCCCCTGTTATTAATAAAAATGTTACCTATAATGAATATTTCACATAAAGCAAAAGTCAAATACGTTTATTGCATTCATGAATAAAGTTAAGGTGCTACAATATATATATTCCTGTAGGTACATCATGTAACCATTTTGTGAATAGCCAATGAACGTGAAATGGATTAATAGTGCACAAATGTTGGGTCCAACGCGTACGCGAAAAATTGATTACCGCCAAAAGCGGCCACGTTTTAGCGTTAATCAATTATTCGCGTACAAAAACGGACCCAACATTTGTGCATGGTTATTTAATAAATAGTATAAGTGTTTGCCTAGAGGTTGTAACCCCGAAATTGTTTAAAATAGATCCGGTTTAGAAGCTAAAAATTAAAATCGATTGGCGGCCATTTGTCGACTTCACTCATGGTGAGTAGACAAAGTTCCGTCCGTGTTTTTTTTACGTCCGTATTTTAACTAGTATTTTATAATATTAATAGATTTGCTCATAGAAGTAAGTAAGTAAGTAATTATTTATTGCCAGAATGTGGTTACAATTTATTATAAATAAATAAATTCCAGCATATTCTATCGATGAGTCGATGTGCAAATGTCATTAATAATTTAATTCTTACAATAAATTTATAATTATTTTGATTAACACAATTATTACTCAATAGTATATCATAAAAAAAAGATAACACACAGAATAACGCAAAGGTATTTAATACCTAAATGGCTTCGCTTTTTTTGAACACTTAGTTTTATTGAAAAAGGGATCATTCACTTTTTTACTAGCATCAAACTAATAGCCAGGCTTAATCCCATGTACGCGGATCTGAAACACAACACGGGATAGAATTGTTGGCATGCCCTGCAATCCCTCTGAGCCGCTTGCGCCGTGTTCGGACACGACGCGCCGTATTGCAAGTTCAATCCCTTAAATGGACAGTCTCAGATTAGTGAGGTGAATCAATAAGCATCGTCCTATGCAAATAAACCGACTCGCATCGAATCACAGTAAGTTTTGTTGCGAACATTGGAGTCTGAAACGTATTCAAATTAATATCCACTTAATTTCAGCGGTATGTTAATAACCGTGCTGCTGTCGTTTGTTGTTGCCGTTTCATCTTTACAGAAAAAACATACATAAATGATAAGACTTTTTATTTCATACCTATTTAAAGAAACTCCTATGAAAACAATGAGGTTTTTAGAGAGTTTGCTTTAGGGCGAGATTTTAAAAAAGATTTAGGTTCTTAAATCATCGTAATTTTTTAAATAATAGTTTAGCTAAAAACGTCATCTATATCCAGACAAAAGAATTAAACGTCCAAATGGAACTAACTCATTGAGCAATAAATGTATGCGCTATCCCATGAAATAAAAGTATTCCCCTAATCTAACTATTTAATGAGTTACCCAATGAGTTAAAGACATGTGAGTGTATGCTGACTTTCAAACACAAACTCAAAAAACACTTTTTGGAAAAGAGTGCCGGTCGATGATTAAATACATCGTTACTTTAATTTAATTATATTTTTGTTTGTATTTCTCATTATAAGTGAAATGTAAATTTCTTATGAGAATACATTTCTTTAAACCTAAACCTAATCTAATGAACACCTGTATATGTAAGCCATCGTTTACAAAAATATTGGTATCAAAATATACGACGAGTATGTACTTATGAAATACCCGTAAATTGTGACAGCTATGCATGACAATTTGCATTATTTGAATTATTGCAAGATTTATAACTTTTCTAGACGCAATAAAAATTATGTTTCCCATTAGGATCAAGTCTCATATTTTTTAGGGTTTCGTCCAGGTAAAAACGGGACCATTTTACTGAGACTTCGCTGTTCGTCTGTTTGTCGCCAAGCTGTATCTCAAGAACCGCGATATCTAATCAGTTGAATAAACGAAATCAAATAAATGTTTAAGGGAGTTTCCATACATAAAATCACGATTTTCCTGCCCTTTTTTACTCGATATAAATAATGGCTACAGGTAGGCATGAAATATTTACAAAATACTCAGTTGCATTACTTGAATTACTTACTTTAATATATAAATAACAATTTTTGTCAATTTTGTACGGAACCCTTCGTACGCTTGGTCGAATTTTAATATAAAATAATAATTATATCCAACTGATTCAACTACGGCGGCCTATCTTAAAGATCATCCTCGTACGCAGAATATATTATAATGCTAAAGTGTGTGCGTAAACACAAGAGCGCTTTTTGTACCCTTACCCTCATATTTCAAAGGGGCATGTGACGAGACCGAAGATGAATCAGGCGCAGGACCAACGGCTTAACGTGCTATTCAAGGCACGGGGGTACAAGAGCTTGTATTTTTATATCTATAAAATTATTAATTCAGGATGCGACGAAACGGTAAACCGCCGGTGACGTAAAGAGCGTCGGCTTCCCGACAAATCCCAATCATAACCTGATATTTCTTGGGAAATCGAATTTTCCTTTTGCGCCACTTTCATATTTTTCAATTTCATTCGTGGTTTATATTTAGATTTGATGGCAGTATTACGTATGTAACGTTGACATTCCTTATTACTAAACAATCGCTATATACTAAATAATTGGCTGGTCAATATTCCTTTCATTCCCTTTGATATGGCTGATAAACCTAACGTCTAAACTAAAACATCATAATCAGCTTGTGAACAGGTGTCAGTACCTCTGTTTAACCTTTTTTATTTTCTTCTTTTTCTATTTTGTTTTTTAATTAAATAAAAAGAATAACTGGCATGCAAGTGCTGTGTACAAGCCTAAGCAAAATTAAGTCAATAATACTGTATTACGGTACAACTTTAGAAAAAGTTTCTTTAAAATCATCTTTCGATTATTATATCAAGATTTCTTAGCGCTGGAAAGTTACGTTACATAAAGGGAGCATTTAATAATAAGTTTGTTATTTATTTATTCAATAATTAGAGAGAGAGAGAGAACTCTAAACTGGAATTCAAGACCAAAAAAGCTACTACAATGTGGCCACTGCAATAAAATGATTGCAAAATAGTATATATCTTTTTTTTTAAAACACACGCTGACATAATTTATTAATTGGTAATTTTTAATCTATAATGAGCAGTTTTCCAGTAGGTATTTTCGGGTGGTTTCTAAAAGCAACACCAGATGACGTTACTCTCACTATCAATTAAAAGTTCATTTTTTGTCTATGATAGATAGGAAATATTTGATAAACCAACCATCATCATTACATTTACGGTCCAGCCATATTTAAATTTATTTTACCCAAAAGAAAATAGAGATAAAAAGTAAACCAGTAAAATACATATTTTTACTTGTTTATGAAAAGTTTCGTTTTGAATCACTCTCTGTCATTTAAAATGTACATAGCACTAAAAATACATTTTAACTGCGAAGTATTATGATAGTTAATGTAAAAAACCTAAAACAATTTTCCCATAAATTAGGGTCCACATGAAATATCATACCACACCTAACATTTTCAGGGACTGATTGCGCCATCTAGCGAATCACTGGGAAATTTATAAATACCTACTGGAAAACTGCTTATTTAAATAAGTCATTTTATTTACTTATTTTTACATAAATACAAGACGCTTTAATAAAAACTTAATCATCCGTAATGTATGGTAGCAAAGCTGGCATTGCACATCACTTCAGGACCCCAATTCTCGTGCTCGTGACATTTATTTTCATACGACATATATCACTAAAACATAGTTTTTTTGTATGGTTTTCAGGTGATATCCGCCATGTTTTCAAAATAGCACGAGCACGAGAATTGGGCTCCAGGTGTTAATAACATTTAGTACAACATTTTAAATACATGTTGTTTTGAACAGCGAAGTGCCGCAAAGTGATATTAATATAAGAAGAATCTTTGAATTATATCGTTTTTTACACTGCTATTGTGTGTTGAATGAATTGACACGTGACTAACTTGCTTGGACCTAAAGAACCTTAAAACCTGCGATTTCGTTAACAGTAGTCTTAGCAGAATCCGTAGGTCGATAAAACACTAAACCCTCCGTTTTATTAAGTGACTGTGACTTTGACTGACTTCGACTGTGTTGTCTACGCACTTAGTCAAAATACCACTTGACATTTTTCCTGACGAGTTGTTTCGCTTAGTAACGCCTAAAATCCAAACCTTGACGGATTAGAATGGTGAACAACTATATTATACAAGTGACCGACCGTAAAATTGGTTTATTTAGCTTTTCCATACTGTCTAATCATCGGTAAATCAAGTTCTTTAATAAAATTTTGTGATGTTTGTTGATAATAATGTTACTATTTTTTGAGATAATCCTATGAATGAATTTGTGCCAGCCTATCTATACAAAGAAGCCAACCTTTTAACAATGGCTTCAAAAAGGTTGGCGAAACCTGAAAACTTTATTTGATGACATAAGTGACTTTTATACATTTGACAGTGACGTATCAGTCGTAGGTTTTTGGTCTTGATTTCCATTTTCGCGTATAAGTAGCTTTCCGTTTGCGGTTCCGTAGGATTAAGATGGTTTCTTGTAGTCAAATTTAGAATTAAGAAAATATCCTACAGTTTTATGTCACAGTTATAATGTCTTTCCTCTTTATAATATTCGACTAAGATAGAATATATTTTGCTGAAAAAAAAATAGAATTGAAAATTCAATATACAAGCAGTGTACACTCGAAAACAATTCAAAAACTACAATAACGTTTAGAACATGCATGCATGTGCATGTCTCGGGTGCCCCAAGGGATGCTCTATCCATGCCCTTCCGCCTGACACCTTACGGAACATAATATTGTATACCAAAGATAACTTTACACTAGTCTGTTTTCCAGTATTTATCTTTAATAAAACGATTTACAACATACGAAAAATATTTTAAAAGATATTTAAAAATGTAAACAAATTAGCCTATATGTACATATTTATCACATATATATAAATAAGTAAAAAAAATCTTCCGAGTCTTCGCTGGCTGATGGACGTTATGAGGAAATATGCTCAGTCCACATGAAAGACAAGGTAGTGAGAATTTGTGATGTGCAGGACATCTCACTACCCAAGTCTTTCACGCAGTAAGGAGCAACGCGTCGCCGGCGCCCGGAGCTCTCAATGCTAAAAACATGTCGGCGCGAATGTAACTCTGCATTGCTTTATCGCGTATGATATGTTAACATTGACGTCAAATACAACAACCATAACTTATTTGAAGCTTTGATGGTTTAGAATTGACATTTTTTTTTCTGATTCGAAAGCAAAAGATCTCATCAATTCCTCATAATAAAACATCGATGAAAGGATGACTCGGCTAACATGAAACTCAGAGATATATCATCATGATCTTAAAGGTGGCTAATTCGATTGACGGCACAATTCAATTTGCCCTTCTGTGGCCTCCTTAGGCATCACATAAAATATACCATAAAATATAAAATATCCCAACAAGTTTCATACAAACAGCGATGAAACCTTTACTCTAAGGTGTCGCTGTAGTTTGCACATGTAGATGCAGAATTCGTTCGAAAACTTGGTATATTAAAAAACACGTTATTAAACAGGGTTCTGTAAGAAATGTTGTTATATTATTATTTATGCAATTAGTACTTTTAAAATCCAATTAGTACTTTTAAAATCGACTCGCTATTCTGACTTGAAACGCTCAAAATAATAAAAAATACTTGGGTTTCCAAGGGAAAATTTGGCATATTTATTTTATACCATCATTCACAAGATAATTTTTCCAAATCATTTCAATCAGTAAATGGAATCCTTAAATCAGATTTTAATATCATGGCTGTCATTAAATTAGCTAAGTATTTGCATAATGACAGACAATCCATCTAAAGCTCAGGTTAATATATATGGTAAAATTATGATGCCATATTGCGATTGGTACAATTATTGCCCAGGTAAGATACGATGACGCCACTGCAAATATATCATGTAGAAGTAATAAACAAATCTTAACCCATTTCGCCAAAATTATGATATAAATTGATTTTTCCAACAATCGCATCAATGCAAAGTCACAATGTACAGTAAAATCACACATCAAAGGGAATAAAAACAATATTCAAAACGATATCATTATTAATATTATGGTGCCTTTACATCGCGGTTACTTTTTTGGCTAATATTGCAACTGTCCGGGCAATACAGAGACCTAACAAATATTGTCCGGTTGTCGGGTCGCAAAACAAAAAGTACCTGCGATATGAATGCACCATTACAATTATGTACTAAGCCGTCATTTTCATCATACTTGCTTACCCAAAATGATTACCTATATCTTTCTCATATTATAGAATTGAGGGCCTAATCACTGGTACAGCTATTACGTTAATAAGTACATCAGGACTAAGTCCATTTTCAAATTATGTTTAGCAAATTACATGTGCTATCCATAAAATTATAATAAAAAAATAAAGGGTAAATAAATTTATGTTCAGACTCCAACAAACTGATGTAAAAATTCATAACAAGTCTCGTCATTTTGACATTCATGATCATTACTAACTCATATCTGTTATGTATATAAAAATGTTATTGATGCTTCTTTTTAAAATCGTATCATTTCATTATTTTAACATATTGGTTGTTAAACACTCTATTCTTCATAGTTAAAGACCTTCTTGGGATATCAAACTTGAATAGTTGCATGGTTCGAAATTTTCTATGCACAAAATAACAAGCTGGTTAACCCGGTTTTGACTTCTTCAGGGAATTTACGACGTATAATGCACAACCAACAGTTCTACATGAGCAGACAACAACACTATTTCTTGCAGGCCACACAAACAAAGAAATAATTTATCTCATTGCCAGTTTACTAGGAAGTAACAAACGACTTTATTTTTAGTTACTTACTTTGAAAATATGTTTTAAATAACTAACCAAGAAAGTAACTCAATTACAAGTCACTTAAATTAAATAACTGTAAGCCTTATCTTTTTCAATGTTTTTTCTCCATTTTTTAAGGTGAAAATAATACAACCATTCATATTTCATTATTCAATATAATATTAGTGTTCGTATGTAATCTAGCTGATTTTGGTATTTGTTTTCAAATCGTTGTTTTAAGGTTGTCTCACTGTGCGTTTTTTTATACATTAAAGCACTTCCATAGAATTTATTGTTGATAGAAAGAAAATAAAGCCTAACGGTAATCTTTGAAAAAACCTACCAAAGTCAAATCAAAATACGATGAAAGAAACCAACATCAATAAAATACATCAGTTTTAATATCGCAAAGAAACATAATAACATAGTGACGGTAATGATAAGGACAGTCATGCAATATAGGAAACAGTAATTTTTCCAGATCAGTGTTTAAATTACATTATTTCTGAAACATTTTGGGTGAAGTAAAATATGTGAAAATGACTTTTTTCTTAATATAAATCGCTCTAGCGCACACGCAGGAAGTTTCTATCAAACATAAGCATAAGTGATATGAAAAGAAATCAATAATGAGTGCAAAATAAAAATAACAGAGAATATGATGTGAGAGAAAACACAACCGAGATTCATATGATGCGACTTTAATATATACAAAAGTTAGATATTTTATTGTTTTTTCTCTCACATTCATCATCATGACCTACCTGTGTATCGTTGGAGATGTTCCCGAGATGCCGGCACGACGGCGGGCACGACTAGCGCAGACGCCGGCGACGCCGAGAGCGCTGTCAAAACGCATCATAAAATCCATTCAAATAATCTCATTCAACCCCTTACACCGCCAGCTTCACATAAATCTAACGCCCAGCTTATGTCTAGGAAAGATAACACGCAAAATAAAAACACAACAAAAACATTACAATATACTGAAATGATATCTTTCCAGACAAAATTATTAACATTTATAACTGAATGTTAATTCAGTTATAAAATTAATGACATTCAATTATAAATGTTGAAGTGACGGCAGGTTTAGCAAATATAAAAATAACTCGCGCTAGCTAATAAACGTTCGCTGAAGTAGAAACTATAATACTGGCTTAATATCTAAACAATCTCATATATAGTTTTCAATATTAACACAAATTACAAAAAGATGATATTTACCTGTGAGTATAAAATATTGCTGGTTCTTCATACTGTTTTCCCGTACGAGTAGCTTGCAGTCTTAGGATAATAATCTCGCAGTAGTCATGTGTTGCGTTTCAATAACTTTCATCTGTAACAACAGAAATACGCTCATTGATCTCAAGGTCGCAAGTTCGAACATGTAAAGTGTAATTTTTTTAACTTTAGGATTTAAAAGACGCACAGCTATAATAGCGCAGCACATAATGCACATAAAATAATACATATTTGGGAATTCGCTTCAGCAGGTACAAGAGAAACTAAATAAAAGACTACGGTACATTTTAATAAAACTTACATACCGATCTACGATTTAAATTGTCTTGACGCGTCAAGTCACCGTGCCGATGTTTCTGTACCTGTTGAACAAGGGAAAGTAATATTAAATAAAATAAATACACTAAAGCGTAAAGGTTGAATGAACAAAAGTTCGTCCAGATCTGTAACTAACATGACGCGACACAATATTTCTAATTACAGAGCAATGAACTAAAACCGCATTATCCAAAAGCTCACCAGCGCACATTCGGGACGCATTCGCCGGATTGGGACGAACCTATAAAATTGGACAATATCTCATGACAAGGATACTCGTAGCCTTTCATTGTAAAAACAATTATCCTTTGGCAATTGATCTACTACAACGACATGTAAATAAATTCTAACGTAACGCCAAATACCAAAGGTTTGGCCAGTGGGGCGTTGAGGTAATGGACTAAAACTAATGAAAGTTTTTGGTATCGCGATGGAATGGTCTATAGCAAATTTTCTACTAATAATAGTGTCCCTTTTTACACCCGTAGCAATAAACACTAGATAATGGCAGAGCTAGCTAGGTATTTCGCAGGAGCCTGTGATAAGAGAAACAAATGGTAGTGATTAGTATTGAATGAGCAATATTAATGAGTACATAGCGCCGATGTTGAAGAATGCTTGAAGCGGACTCGCGGCCATTCGATTGTCTCTCGTGCCAACATTCACGCACCTAGCAATTAACTGGTCAATCTTGAAATACAATAAGCCGCAAAAAAAATACGATCCACTGAGTAATTTTTTATACAAACAAGTACTCAGTGCCCAGTCCCACAATGAGATAAGAACATGTACTTAATCAACATTATTTTCAATACCTACGCATTTTTAAGATGCTTCTTGGTTTCGAAACAAGAACAAAGATGTGCCCTTTGTTCTTGTTTCGATTGTAATGGAATGTAAGAATCGATTAACTTTTTATTTTATTCCTTTTGAATTTAAGGTGATGTGCTAAACGATGAGGCATTTTTGACGTGCATTTACAAAATCTTTCTGAAATATACCTTGGCAGTTTTGTAGTTTTTATTATTTGGCTCGTATTCGGGATTAGAAAGAAATCCCTTTTGTAAATCGAGATGAGAACTAATATTAAATGCAAGATCTAGTCAAGCAGAAAAAGCGCTCACTTCAGCGGATACCGGAGATGCAATAAACTCAACAAATTTTTAATAAAATATGATCCAGGCACGATTATTAGTTTCAATCTTTTTCGTAGAAAATATTCGAGCGAATCATATTACATTTTCAAGATTATGAGAAAAATAGATACTCAAATAAGACAGGTTTAATTTCATAATACCCTATGTTATCTGTACCCTTACCATGAGTTTGAAAGACTGTTCTCGCTATCGAGAAAAATCGCTTTGTCCCTTTCATTGTGGTGCATGTGAAAGAGACAGAGAAATAGTTTTAGATAGCGAGGATAGTATTTTAAACTCATGGTAAGATCTCTGTTCTGCTGTGCGACCGTAAGAGCTGTGTAACAAGCCAATGCAAAAGAACATTTTGAATTTGAATTTTATGAGCGTGACCAATTGTTTCACACGAACGTGATATAATTTTTACGCATTTTACGTTCAAGCGCCTTTCAGTCAAATTAGCTAGATCCTTTCATTGTGTTATATAATGATGTGTTCCATAAATAGGGCGCGCCATTCGGAGTTAGCTAATAATCTAGCCCCGATTATAAGCAATGCGCGAAAAGTATTTTATGTAATTTAACTTATTTCTTATCTCAATTTTTAGATATTTTGTCAAAACAATTGTTTAATATTTTTCTACACCACATTGTTTTTAAAGAATGTTTATGTGTTAGGTGGCCGACGAGTAGAATCACCTAATAATCAACAGTGGAGTCACAAGTGCGATGCCAACCTTTAAACCTCCCTTTCTCACGGATTGGCCCCCGGTCACGCAGCATTTAAACTTTTTGTTTAAAATTTTGACACAATCAGGACAGTTCACACAATCCAAATTATTAACTCACATATATATGTACGGGGCGCTCTATGTATCATAATACAATGTATTATACATATAGTAAAGTAGTATATTTTTCTCATTACTAATCGTCCAAACAATGATAAAAACATTTTTGGTTAAATTAATTTTATTTGCAAATATCGGAAAAGCTTGGCTTATTCCAAAATCAATTCCGGCGCGCATGCGTGGTAAGTGGTAACAGAGTTTGTGTTTAGCGGTGCTGTGCTGTTGCCTTCCCCCTCCATAAGAATAGTACAATGTGCACCCTAGCTTACGCGAAATAAAACCTATTTTACTGCAAGATGTAACGATCTCCTTTACAGATGAATCTCGGAAAAATATCTCAAGTTCTTCTTATAACGAGGTGATAAGTTACATTGTACAGCAGAACTTTAGAAGGCATTGTTGTACTTCCGTACTAGAATTTAATTCATTATAGATTTACAACCAGGGCACCCTATTCGTCGAATGGTTGACTGTATTTTTCCTCGTGATTAGCGTAATTTTCTACGAAATACGGCAGTAAACGATCCGTAGCGTCACTTTAGGGTTATACATTGATTAATTTCGTGGTAAAACTCTCAAAAAAAGAATGCTATTCAAAGGAAAGTTTTAACTATATTTTGCCGCTACCATTGTTCTGGGCATTATGCATTGCTTTACTCAAAAAAAATGTGCAATATGTCACGGTGAGAACCAATGCCTCACCTGGAGCCCAATTCTCGGGCTCGTGACATTTATTTTTATACGACATATATCACTAAAACATAGTTTTTTTGTATGGTTTTCGGGTGATATCCGCCATGTTCTCAAAATATCACAAGCACGAGAATTGGGCTCCTGGTTCAATTAATTGTGAGATCCACTATAGCAAAAATCGTTGTATTCGTGGATCGAGCGCCTATAATTTACAATTTATTCCTGTCGGCTTTTCTATTTGATGAACTCCTCTTTCATCTTAGCGTATGATTCCTGGTGACCTTCAAAGCTGTAGATTTGGAACCCAGGGTACGCTTAGACCATGTTTCAGGACTTGAACAGTCTAGTAATTACAATGAAATGAGTGCAGTCTGACTTTCGATACTCTTTAACAGAGGAATCAGACAATCATCGTTACACGTTTCAAAAACTATCCGAAACGTGCAGGTTAACTCCCCATGTTTCCTCACAGCATAACTAATGATAGAAATATGCACATAGATTTGAAAAATCCAGAGGTGCTTGCTCGGATACGAATTACGACCCCCCCCCCAAATGGAAGGCTCGTCCTTTTTAATTAAGCTACCATCGCTATAACAACATTAAATATTATATGTATGTATTTACAAAAGAAAAGTATTAAATGTAGATATTCGTAATTCCGCTGTTGGTTCTGATATCCGTAACATAGGAGCTACCTATTTCGGAGTCAAATCAATATATGTGATGTTGTGAAATATTTATTTATTTATATTACCAACTTCTAGGTGTTTGAGGCCCGATTCGACTAACCTTCATCCGAAAGTAAATGCATGCCAACACCACTGTCATGCCACACAACTTGAAAAGGTATACCATTGATTTATTCTGGGAAGATCGGTCGAATCGGGCATGAATCGAAATTATTCGCGTGCAAAAGCAGTTAATCAGCTGTTATGTTTGTTTATGCTCATTCGACGGCATGACAAAAGCGTCGCTCACCTGACCTCGGCCTGAGCAAACTGTACACTGTACAGGCCCTCGGTGCAACGCGCGGGTTCAACGCACGCGTTTTTCGCCAACTTTTTATAACGCCTCCATTCAACCCGCGCCATGCTTAGAGCAACACGGGAAGGGAGTACGCATGGCGATTCATTTTACTCAAATATTTATGTGCGGCAGAAAAGTGCACAGGAAACTTTGCTTGTTTCGATACTTTCATCCAAAATAACACTGCACAGACGACACCAACAAAGCGATAAAGGTGATAAACAATCGCAGGTATTGTAAATGAAGCTTACCGTAACATCGAAAATAGTGAAATGTGAAAGTAATTAACATTGAACGCCCCAACTCAACGGTACTATTAATACGGGGAACGAATCCTCGCCGCACACCTGTTGGACAAACATGCATTGTGTACTGCATTCGTCGAAGTACACAAGCGTACTCGTACTTTAATATCTGTGTTGTGTGTGACAACATGACACCGAGGTCGACCCTTATCGCCTAGGGCGCGACTTCATTCACACAACGCTTTGTTATTAACTCTCACTTTCGAACACAACTCGGCTGATACTGATTAGTATTTCTCATTGACCGTCAGATTCAGCGGGGAACGCTAATCGCCTGCATTAGCGAACGGGTTTTCCAAATTTCGTTAACTTTTCACTCTTCGACTTGTATGAGCTACAGAATGATGCGGATTCTTTTCTTCGTTTCTAAGCTGTTCAAATTAATGATAACACACAAAACAGTAAAATAACTAAAACATTTTTTTGTCAAAGTTGCAGCATGCGTAGGATAAACTCCACGAATGATAACACGCTTTACTAGTCTATAACGATAAATAAAGTGATATGATAACATCTCATATAAATATGTATTTACGTATTCTGCTAACTACTCTAAATAAATTTACGTATTCTGATAAGAAACGTGATATGAACGATTAAGTATTACTAAATAAATAATATTCATATAATACTAAATATAATACGCAGTAAGCTGTAAAAGGTGCAATACTATTGTCCCCCAGTTATTTTCATTTACACACTCTGGTGATTAGCTTCATTAGTACACATATATGTAAGTACCTACTATTGTATAGAAGATAAGTACTAAAAGTTAAACATAAATATTGTCGATATGAAACGACACTAAACCGATTTCAACAATAGTGATAAAATATGATAGAAGACCTTTGATAAATCTAATACCCTAATCGACCACAAGAATCAGACAGCTTATAAATAATGAAACATTTACAAAAAAGTTTTTTACTAAGTATCATCAACATTTATTTTTTTCTGTAGTCGCGTGGCGTGATTTATTCTACTTACTTTTCATTTTTGTATTTTTATAAAGGTGTACTAAAACTATTTTGGGTGTGTTTACAAGAAGATTTAAAAAAACCGGCCAATTGCGAGTCGGACTCGCCCATGAAGGGTTCCGTAGCAGTAAGTAAGATATATGGAAGGTAAATTGCGATTTACGGTTTATAGCGTATTAAAAAAACTACTCACTATATCTAGTTCAAACCAATTTTCGTTGTTAGTTTTCATGATCATATATTTTTTTTAGTTTTATTATTCATTTATTATAGAAGTTAGAGGGGGGGGGGGGGGACACAATTTAACACTTTGGGAGCGTCTCTTGCGCAAAGTATTGTTAAGAAAAAAATGATGTTAAAAACCTCAACATCATTTTTAAAGACCTATCCATAGATACCCCACACGTATAGGTTTGATGAAAACAAAATTTTTGAGTTTCAGTTTCAAGTATGGAGGAGACCCCTCCATTTTTTTTTTATTTTTTCCAATTTTTATGTAAAAATCGTAATGCGGTTAACAAAATACATCTATTTACCAAGTTTCAATAGTATAGTTTCGGAGAAAAGTGGCTGTGACATACGGACGGACACACAGACGGACGGACGGACAGACATGACGAATCTATAAAGGTTCCATTTTTTGCCATTTGGCTACGGAACCCTAAAAATACAGTTCAGTACCCTTACCATGAGTTTGAAAATTCTCGCTATCGAAAACTGTCGCTTAGACCCTTTCATTGTGGTCCATGTTAAAGAGACAGAGAAATAGTTTTGGATAGCGAGGATAGTATTTCAAACTCATGGTAAGGCGTCTGATCGGTACTTTGTTGTGTACACCTAGAAACTAGCGGAAACTTGGGCTGCTGCCAACCTAGCTACCACGCCGTACTAGATAATCCGCATTTTGTCGGCGTTTTGTTCTATTAAACGAAAACATTAGTTCGGGGGCTTAACACGTTAAATATGAGTATGTTATCTGCTTAGAGGATGCGGCAATGCAAAGCAGATGCAGTTATAATAACTGAATAAAACATTAACATGACTGCGACTTTTGCAATTTATTTGCATGAGCACAGTAGAGTAGCGAAATATAAATTAAAGCTTAAAAATTTGGTTGAAATTTGGTTTACTGTTTGCTCGTGTAAATTAAACGAGAGTTTATGTATTGCGCGGTATTAAGCTGTGTTGCAAGCACTGAAGTAGGGGCACAAAACCGTACTTCGAGTAGATAAAGTCACGGTGCGGTACCTGACTTTATGTACTTGGTGTACGGTTTTGTCACAGTAACATAGTGAACATCATTAGTTCATGGTTTATTGGCGAGTATCGACTTCTGCGGGTGCTTAGGGCTAGCACAGCGTCTCGTTAGCGGGCTGATAACAGATGGCGGTGCTCTGGTTCGCTGGCGCGTTAGCGATCTCGTTGCCAGTGCGCCAGCACCTAGCCGTGACGATATTTCACGCGTTTGTCATCGTTATATTGTGAACATTGATGTTTTATACATACGGTTTATCCATAACATAAATTATCTATACGTGTAGCTGCAGCTTTTAACACAAGTTTACGATATTGTTTGATTTTCTTAAAAGCCCTATTACGGTTCAGTGGCGCCTTTAATATACTTTTACAGATTGTAATGAAATTAAGACAATAAATGAAAATTTAATCAGGACATTTCAAAAAAAGGATTTGTGATTTTTTAAGCTTATTGTGCACACCCCATTCATCATTGTCACAAACATCTGTAGCAAGATTTTAAAAAAATTGCCTACTTAAAATTAAAATCTTGAGTACGGACAGGACAGTCTACCATAAAATAATTTAAGAATTATATTTGTCTGAAAAATTAATTATAGTACGGATACAGAAAATGTATGGGTACAAATTCTGTCGAACTTCATCTTAATGCAAACACGATTGGTTCAATTGCTTAGCAAAATTATTGCCGTATACTTTATAATACAATAAAAAAAGATAAGTATTAACACTGAGTGAAAGTGACAAATGTATAAGAAAGTGATTTTTAAAGCCAAAAACAAGTCTGCCGTCTGGGCCTTAGGCTGCGTTTCCACAGAAGTGGAGCTACGCGGAGTTGAGCGGATACTTATAAAAATTTACCAATCACGTTGCTCAAAACAGATGAGATGAGATGTGTACTTTGAGCAATGTGATTGGTCAATTTTTATAAGTCTCCGCTCAACTCCGCGCAGCTCCACTTCCGTGGAAACGCAGCCTTAGGAATTTAAACCCAAACGCTCATAAATAAACTATTATTACCGTGTCCGAAGTTTCATATAGTCTAATTTACTAAATTATAATTTAACATACATATTTATACATGACTTGGTGAGGTAGTTGTTACCTACAGAAAAATCAAAAGGTTTATTTTATGTATTAGTAATGTTAATAAAAGAAACAATCTAGTTAGTAGTTTTGACTGTACACTTTATGTTAATATGACATAGAGTTGGTTGATATATCTATTTCCAATATCATTCTGAACAAGTGTTTGTAATTGTAGATGTGTATTGTATAAGTCGGGCACAGTACTTCCAATGTTGTTTGTAATATGACTCACTACCACGGAACGAACCAGCACGCGCCAAATGAAATCTGATCTACTCACGTGAATATTTGAAACCTGTGCAAGAAACTGCAGACTCGATGTGATTATTAAATATTAAAATGAACTTTTCAGTTACTCTTACCTGCTCGGTATAACTTTCAGCAGGAATGATTTTTTTTCAGGAGAATCTCTTCTTAGTGGTTCGTTGAATTGCTTTTCTTCCATCTTAGAATATAATATCTGTAAACAAAAGAGAAATAAATAATGAGAATATAAGTACGTAAGATAAGCGTTACAATTCTTAATATGTGTGACTACAAAACGTTACCTAATATATAATGTTTTGAAATCATTTCTTTATCACCCTAACAAATAACAATAGAAGTCGATACAGAGTCCTGAATATCGCATTAAAATAATGGCCGAACGCTCAATTCTGTGCTGGGAGTGTAAGTCTGTTCCTTTTTTTCCTATAGGAGTCACTGCTCTGCTCAGGCTTCCACCCGAGAACAATAGACGAAAAACGATTGTAAAATACGTCGCATAATTTCAAAGCCACCTTTCTGTAGGCGAGGGTGAATATTGAACAACTTTTAACTACCTGCGTTTCTGGGTTAATAAAACAGACGCGCTCACGGGTAAAAAACTTTGCATCCAACCGCAACTATTGTTACAGATCTAATGCAATCTTACGACGTTGCAGGATTTTAATAAGGTTAGACATCTGGTATAGGTTGACCTTAAAAAAATCCTCGTCATATTGCAGTTTCCTTAAACAATGTATATGACAATGTGTGCCAACCACAGGTGTGATTATTATATTCCTGGTTATTTAGTAGCTTATATACTTTATTTTCTTGCGTTATTTAAGTTAAAAATGCTCGTGATATTGCACGCATAGTTGCAGAAACAATGACAAAATAAAAATAAATATGTAGTAGGTACCTAATGAGGTCTAGATTCGATTACATATAATTTAACAAGATTAACTAGTTAAATACAAAACTTAATCTACTTAATACTGTTACTGCTATCGGGCATTAAACGGCAAATGGAAATAAATTAATGTTTCTTGGTGTGGGATTAAGTTCATTCATGTAAAAATATTTATCATTTAAAGGAATTATTTTGAAATATAATATTTGATTGTGTATTCAATATACAATAATATATTCTGTGAATATTACAAACATCTACCTGTTGCCGTTATCATATATATCAAGAAAACACGGTAAAAATTCATGATTTTGTTTGTAGTATAGGTGACCCACTTAAATATTTATTTTATTTTGTAGGTATGTTGTTGTAGAGGAACGAACGAACGAAAGTACCTACACAGTATCATCTGTTAAATTCTCACGTCTCATGAAATATGTATTATAGCGAAACCGACATACATACTAAATTTAAGCAAAATATGACCAAAAACGTTTTTCTATGAGAGCACCACTTAAAGATCAATATTTTGTTTTCGATATTTTTGTTAAAGCTACAACAGACATTATCTGTGGTATTTATAACTGTCTAGCAAAATAGTTCATGAGATTACAGTTTGTAGACAGACTTACGAAAGGGCCGACATAGCGAAGTTTAATTAGTGTGCCGTTTTTTTCTTTGATGGTACATATTCATTTCAATACCCAAACGGACTCAATAGCGCTTAAGTAGGCATCGGTTGTTATGTTTCTTAAATAGTTCGAAAATCTTAAGTATATCATTACGAAAAAATGATTAATACCTACTATTCTCTTTCCCAGATAGTTTTGTTATTTTTGTTTTTAAGCCCTCGCAAAATTACCCTCGACCTTAGAGGCGTGGGTGCGGCTGAAAATCAGCGCTGACCTACGTCAGCACCAGCCGAGCTGCTACCATGCTTTTCTTGGCAAAAATCGGTTATACGTAGTTATGTTACAGACATAATGTCCATTTTTTTTGTCTTTGAAATCTATAAACGATTTATTATTATTTTTATTTTATTTATTTTCATATTCGTATCTAGAAGCATAATGTCATTATCTAAACCATTAGTTTAAACTGAGGCAGGCGTTGAAACAGGTGGACACTGCGAGCGTTCGCGGTCACGTTAGCAATGTTAATGTTGAATGCGTGCTGCGTCGCTCTACTTGGTGTAACGGAACATCGCGTGGTCAGCACTACAACCGGTTTTTTGATACCTTGCATCCAAATCAGCGCAAAATCTGCTTAAGTGCCTTAGCTATATAAATCAATACAGTCTATATGACAGAACTTCAGACGTGAATCATCTAAAAATAAATAAAAAATACGCTAAACAGTTCGTACACATCTAGATGATCGGTATGAACCGGTTTGCGTTTTTTTCCCTCGCGTCCAAAACTCCAAAAAACAAATACTAATATGAAATGACACAAATCAGCTTAATTCACGCACAGTGATGATGACAATATTAAATAAGTACGTATTTGCATCTAAACATATTAAAATAACGAAACTAGGCAATCGTCTCAATTCGTATACAGTAATTCATATATTTGTAAAACCTCATTGTATAGATAAATATCAGATCATAACCTAGTAGATTTTCCTGGCAAAATACTATTTGAAACCTTTTGCTCAAATATCTGGTGGAGTCAAATTTATGAAAAAAAAAATCTCACTCTCGTACTCTAAATAAAATAGATGAATTCTATATTCTAAATAAATTATATGTGCCCATAGGTAACTAAATCGTTGCGCGCGCATGTTAGTGCTTTTTGGGGTGTGAAATCCCAACTTTAATTTTTTGGGAGTATAGTTGATGATAACTTGGTCATAATATTTTGCATAATGAGTTAGCTATTGCCTAAGTGCAAACAAAAAATTAAATATGCGACACCGTAACTTCTTGATTTTCTTTAAGCTATCAATATTATAAAGCCTGACAAAATGTAATTAATTTTGATTTCTGACTTTAAAGATAATTTCTTATCTTTTCTTTATAATTTCTAAAATATAACTATCGAGAAGCTCGTGTATATCCTTAACGGCTGCAAATAACAAACTACAATGAATCTATAACCAACATCACCTTTGACGCAAGTAGTTTATTCTAATACCACCATATGATTCCAAGTCACGTAACACCATGCTTCGCGTTGCTACGAGCCAACCACCAGACAACAAGTAAGCAGACCTGCGTGTCCATAACTCCATATTACTGTTAAGGTGACACCGCGACGATACTAGCGCCGCCAAGTGTTTTAAATTGATTGTGGCGAATAGGAGACATCTTGTTAAAAGTTCTTCAATGAATACTTTAGGGAAAGTACTACAGGTCGATTCACGAAAGATGACCACAAATGACGATCGTCTACGCATGTTATCTCATGAAGAAATGGCTCATTCTTAATTTGACACATAATAAGGGCTTAGACTAAACACATTCTATGTTTAATTGACTGACCGGATGGCGCAATTGGTAGTGACCCTGCCTCTTACGCCAAAGGTCGTGGGTTCGATCCCCACCCTGGACAAACATTCGTGCGATGAACATTTGTGTTTGTTCGGTGTCTGGGTGTAATATAAGTATTTAAGTAAATATTTGTGTTCCTCTGTTGTCTGATATCTGTAACACAAGTGCTCAAGCTACTTAGTACGGAAATGGGTCAACGTATGAGATGTTGTGAGAATTATTATTATTATTAATTGAAAATGTTTAATGTCTTAAGTTAATTCATGAGATTTCATCCATAAACGCTGGCCATTTGTGGTCATCTTTCGTGAATCGAACTATAACAATGTTTTAGGACGAACTTGTGTATTAATTTCGTCAAAATTGTCCACTTTTAGCATGGTTTGCACCCTCATACGTGGGTCGCAAATATTTGTTAAAGCTTTTATTAAAATATTAATTGAAGTATGTACATTTTTAACCTTTAACCAGGAAATGAATCATACGGGACCACCAGATTTTTAACATTGTGCAGTTAAGTTGAGGTTGTAAACCAATAATATAAACGATGCCTAGTTGCCTGGTAAAGGGTTAGAAAATGCCTCTTAATCGCCACAATCAATATAAATCACGTGGCGGCACTAGTTCGCGCAGTGTCGCCTTAAGGCTGCTTGTTCGGTAGACTGGCGCCGCCATTTGATTTTAATTAATATAATGAAATTAAGACATTTAAAGAAAACTCTCCGTTAGGTACCGGAGAAAAGTATTTGTGATTTTTAAGACTCCTTGTTTATTATTGTTAACAATAAACAAGGAGTCGTTGTTTTTGAGTTCTACCGGCAGAATCCTCGCGGTTACATTTAACAACCGGTGGATTTTCAAGTCACTTTAACAAAGACTGTGGTGTTACGTAATGGTCTTAGATGGATGGACTGGATGGATGTGTTTCGTGATCAATCAAGATTGTTCACGAAACACCCTGTAGATAGTAGTTAGAACGGACCGTATCAGCTAACGCTATTCAAAGGTTTTAAATTAGTATTTTGTCGTTTTTAGTATACAAATTTCATAGTAATCGCGAGTGTTTTAATATTAAGTTATGTGCAGTCTCATGCACTACTTTATCTACATTCATGTTTTATTCTCAAAGTAAGAAAGCATACGGAAACTATTTTGACTTTTTTCGCAGTATAATTATTGATAACCTTGTCCTAATATTGTCATTTAAGAAAATTAACTGTTGCATACAGTGTAAAAAAAAGATCATTATGCACCACCCTAACTTTATAATTTTCTTTATAAAATTAGGGTGCTATCAATATTATAAAGCCTGTCAAAAAGTTTTTACTTCGATTTCTTTATTTGAAGATTATGACATAAGTGTAGATAAAAGATAATTTATGCAATCCAATGGACAACATTTCATATTTTTAACATGTCCATATTGTTTTTTTATATGGAAATAGACATAAAATGAACAGACCCATATTTTTTCTTTTTTCAAAATTTGTACATTTTCATGCATAAAATAATTATTGAAATTCTTTATATTCTAAATAGACGTAAGCGCCAAATGACGTCATCGGACGGCTGAATACAGCGATATTCCTTTGCATAGCATTGTTCTAATACAAAAAAGGTACTACTGTCAAAGGTAAATAATCCTAGTGTCAACATTGTCAACGTCATTCATACATTCAACGTTGACAAGTTGTCTTTTTTTTGACAGTTGCATGTCATGGGTTTGGCATTTCGTAAATTTAAAACTATAATGTGCTAAGCAAAGAAATATTTTACATTCTGCCGTCCGATGACGTCATCTTACGTTTTTTAGTTTTTAATTTTTTTCTCAGTAAATAAGAAATATAAAAAATTAATAAATATATATTCGAGCAGCGGAAAAGTAAATAAAGAATTGGTATTTTTTTTTCAGAGCTTAGCAATTTTGAAATGTTGTCCATTCAAAATATTTTTATTTGCATAGGCTTGTACATACAGCACTTTCAAATCGTTATATATTAGAAATTATAACTATTTATTTGTTAGTAAAATATACATGTAATTACAGATATATGTCGATACATAAAATAAACTAAGAAATGAATAAACATATTTAATGTGATTCTACCACCGGAATCGGAAAGTTGATTCTGACGAGAAGATTCGGCCAGAAACTCGCCAGTTACTCTTTTTAATCGAGTTACCAACCTAATGAAGTCTGAGATGTGGAACAGCAAGCCTGTTTATTTCTGATGTTTAGGCTTTGTTTATCAGATTTTTTGGGAAAAATTCCAGATTTTTATAAATATACATAATACAGTCAAAGATGTACTGTGATGCTAATGTTAAGATGTTAATTTCTTTAAATAAATTTCTAAGTGAGTCCCGTGGCCTGAGTCCGTATATGGCCCTGACAGCTCGCTTCTGTAGCACAAAGATAGCTTGAATATCAGCTGCAGAGCCACACAACAGCAGACATAACACTATGGAAATAACTGAAATACACAAGTCTTTCTGCTTCAACATCGGTCAGATGTCTGATTTTTCGTACTGCGTATGTAGCTGAACTAAGTCTTCCTGCCAGGGCAGCAATATGGGAACCCCGCTGTAGTTATTGTTCACAGTTAACCAATGTAATTCTTGAGTGAGAGCATTATTTACATCGTCAAAGTTATCTTTATGTCTATTAGTTTTAAAAATTAAAGTATAAGTCATCATCAAATAATACACTATGTCACACAAGTCTTTAGTAAAGTAAGGAAGGTCATTTAAATATATAATAAACAGTAAGGGTCCTAATATCGAGCCCTGGGGCACTCCCATATGTAAATGGGCGCCAGAAGAGTGAGTTCCATTAACATTGACTTTTTGTATTCTATCACTTAGGTAAGACCGTACGAATCTCAAAGAGCTATAATATTAGTAATGTTTGATGTTTAACGCAGTCAAATGCTTTAGATAGGCCGCAAAAAATACCTACAGCATTTTGCTTATTTTGCCATGCATCAAAAATGTGTTTGAAGAGTGCAACTCCCGCATCAGTAGTAGATCTGCCTTTAGTAAAACCAAATTGTTTATCGTGTAATAAATGGGTGAGACTAAAATGACCCAATAATTGATGGAATATACTTTTTCAAATATTTTACTAAGGGCTTGTAAAATTGATATTGGTCTATAATTAGATGGGTCACTTCTATCACCTGATTTGAACAGTGGTAGAACTTTGCTACATTTCATTAGATTTGGAAATTTACCAATATCTACACATTCATTAAACATTACAGCTAAATATGGGGCAATAATTTTAATTATATTTTTTAGTATTTCTACTGATATTCCCCACAAATCTACTGTTTTCTTTATGTTCAAGTCTTTAAAAGTTTTGAGTATAGTTTGCGAGTTGATATGATGGAAACTAAAAAAAGTTAGGCACTTGTCCACACTCGATTGAAGAAGACTATTAGCAAGCTCAGGACTAGAATTTAATTTACTAGTGGTAATTAGAAGCACATTCGAAAAGAAAGATTCAAAGGCCTTTGCTACGTCAATATCCCCGTTTATTAGTTTATTATCAAATTTCAAAGAGTACTTGTGTTCTTGAGTAGTATTTTTACAAGTCCCTTTATTAATCATACTCCAAGTGGCCTTTATTTTATTAGGGTTCCGTAGCCAAAATGGCAAAAACGGAACCCTTATAGTTTCGTCATGTCCGTCTGTCCGTCTGTCCGTCTGTCACAGCCGATTTACTCGGAAACTATAAGTACTACAGTGATGAAATTTGATGGGAATATGTGTTGTATGAACCGCTACAAAAATATGACACTAAATAGTAAAAAAAAGAATTGGGGGTGGGGCCCCCCATACATGTAACTGAGGGATGAAATTTTTTTTTTCGATGTACATACCCGTGTGGGGTATCAATGGAAAGGTCTTTTAAAATGATATAAAGTTTTCTAAAAAACATTTTTCTTAAAGTGAACGGTTTTTGAGATATCAGCTCTCAAAGTCGTAAAAAGTATGTCCCCCCCCCTCTATTTTTATAACTACGGGGTATAAAATTCTAAAAAAAATAGAGGTGATGCATGCTAATTAACTCTTTCAACGATTTTTGGTTTGATCAAAGTATCTCTTATAGTTTTTGAGATAGGTTGATTTAACTGTAATTTTGGACTTTGCTGCTACGGAACCCTTTGTGCGCGAGCCCGACTCGCACTTGGCCGGTTTTTATTAGAGTTCTTGATTTTTCTTGAAGTAATTAGCCTTTGCTACTGCGCAGACTTTCTTAAAAAACTTGGAATATTTTCTAACGTGTTCAGTTATTTTAGGATCGTAAGAGTTTGCTTTAATTTTATATAATTCAAATAAAGTACGTCTACTTTTGAAGATACCCTCAGTGGGCTACTGAATCACTAAATTTAGTTTTAGTATTGTCTACTTTGGACTTTTTTCTTTGTAAAAATCCCCATGCGACACCATACATTTTTAATTTTCTAAATTATATAAAATATAAAGCGTGTCAAAATGCGTTTAGCTTTGATTTCTTAATTTGAAGATTATGACAAGAGCGTAGATAAATTGTTAAGTACCTAGTCTGAATATTCATCTCATTATCTCTAGCTAGAATGCCTTATACCTTATTAATAACTGATTTGCACTGCCCTTTTCAATTCGCTTTATGTTTTCTCTATTCCATGGTTGACTAGAAAATATGATTAGTATTAGTCAATACCGTCGAGATTGTATTATTTACCTATGATCAGCATTAAGTTCTGTGCCTTATCTTTTGTGCAATACAGACTATCTATTATATATAAACATTTTTTCTAACTAGGAAGGATGGTCTTTTAAATCGTTTATAGGTAAATAGTTTAATGTAAAGGAAGTTACATCCCTCGCTATTTGACCATCTCACTCATCGTCTACGTTTTGACCATCTCACTATTCATCTACGTCTTTGTAGGTGGAGGATGGTTAAGATAATAATGGCGATAATAAGTATTTTTTTTTAAATAATATTTTTTGAAATTGATTGAAATATATATTGAATATCTTAATGTTACTTATTTAAATTAGATATGTACTTCAAGTATTCATTGGTTAGTATAATTTTATCAAGACACAGTATATGTTTGAGGAAACATCAATAAAGCACCAATGAAGCTCTCTCCATGCATCTGGTCTTGATGTTCACAGAATAAAAAAAAATTCGAGAAAAGAACGGTTCGCATAATTATTATACTTACTTATTAATTATTGTATGACTACATTCTTATTAATTAAATGTCATTACTATTTAGTCAACATTTATAAAAGTTGCAATGCGTTTAAGTGATCATGCACGCGTCGGTTGCATTGTGGGACCAGTCACAACCACCTGCCCCAAGTTAAAAATATGCAACAATTTAAAATTTCACCTCTGTGGTCTCACTTCCTCAATGCGTGGACAAAATAAGGAGTAAGAAACGATTGATTTTTTAACCAGGTCGATGAATGAGGTCGTTGAAATGGTATTAATTTTATGTATGTATTGGATACTGGCAAATAAGAGAGATGAGCTTTCTTCGCATACCGGGCATTGCGTGAGCCATTCGACGCCGCAGCACCTCGGTCGCACTCCACTTCGCACGAGGCCTGCGCTAGCACGCGTAATAAGTCTCGAACACAAGAAATACTAATCGCGAAATATTAGAAGAAAAATATTAACATTCCTGATTTATCTCCTGATAGAGGTAATTAGATAGATCCTTGCTGGAAAATCGTTTTACTATTGATTAACATTTTTGCGAAGTTTGCGCGGCCCGTAAGTCGCACGAAATCGTTGTGTCGAAAGCGCCCACGTGACTGAGAGCCTACAGCAAAACCGTCCCGTAAGCAACGGGACAATACCGATCGCATTCAAACAAAAGAGAGGCACAAATTGTGTGTAAGAGACGGGGATATAAATTCGATCGTGAATTCCGTTTCGTTGTCAGTCCTCTGGGCCACGTCGTAATCCGTGGATTCTAAGAAAGCGATCCCTACTTATACTAGAACGATTTCAATCCCGAAGTCGAGAAACAATTGAGTAAACGTCTTGGTACTGAATTTTTAGAATGCGCGCTATTTATTGAATCTACATTTCCAATACATACTCGTAAGTACGGACTAAACTGTTTCATTAGACAGTACGTTACTTTATAGTTCGATTTTACGCTTGGTAACGTGCTATAAGAAAAATGTAACATAGAAGTTTCATTAAAAAGATTATTATTGGCCAAGCACACAATATAAGCATCGGCAATTCGGCCCGTGTGTCGAGGAGGCCCATCGGGGCGGACTGGTCATTGGCACGAAGCTGCGGGGTCTTCGCCCTTCGCCACCTCATTCCAGTAACTGACCTAACACTAGGCGCACCTTCTACGTTCAAGGGTCGCATTGCACCTGGCGATCGAGCCGACGCTCTTTTTTGTGCTAGGTATCTGTCGGTGGCGGTTTATTTTAATCGCGCGCAGATGGCGCGAGCGCTGGGGTCGCACGCCACTAAGTTGCGGCGCAAGAGTGCACCCTAACGTGCACTGCACAGGGTGCAAGTACGTCGGCGCTCTTACCCAGGGCTAAGTTGTAAACAAACCGGGTGAGGGCAATGCCTGGCAGCCACTCCCCGCGCTCTGCCGCGCCGACGACGCCATTCAACCGGGAAGTTCACGCTTTATTTTTAGCGTTCCACGAAACGAGCAATGCTGATAATATAACGTAGTATGCTTAACGAACCATATGGAAATAACATTTTCTACTTTTCGCTATGTAAGTTAAATATAAATAAAATTTTAAAATAAATAGGCGTAAAATGTCTGTCAATAGCCTTTGTGGCTTTGGTGGCACCGTTATCAGTATCATACCAGTAACTCCAACGAATTGCTCTCAGAGAGTGTTTAGCAAGTCGTGTCAAAGATAAGATAACAAATAGGTATGTAGATGAAAACCGGCGTGGGCGCGTTGAAAAATAAGAACAACAGTGCACGAACGTAACTACCTAACTACGATGAGAAAAAAATCTATATTTGCCGCTATCGTGAGGCGAACAAGCAAACGGCACAGCTCTGTCGACAGGAAATAAAACGGTGCGTCGGCTATTTTTAAAACCAGTTTTGCAAAATAACAGTATGAATCCTTTGACGGTCGGTTTGGAGCATACCGGTTAGGGGTGGTATTGTCATAGAACCAGGTGTAATAGTAAGAGGTCAATAGCCGGCAGAGAGCGTCAAATAACTATCGGCATCTGCGTAGGGAGCGGTTCCGTGGACTAGATTATCATTGGCATTGACATTGGAGATACAGTGCGGGGCCGCAGCGGTCTCTAGGGCCAAGAGCGCGGCATGAGTTCGGAGAATTGTTGTCTTCAGCAGCGTCGTCGGCGGCGGTCGAGCGCAAGTCAATGACCCGAGGGCGCGGAGGGCGCGGGGTGCGCGCGCACGCAGCCGCGCCCCGCCTTTATTTATTACGCTACGCGCGGCGCGGTCGGCGCCGGCAACGCGCGGCGGGGCGGAGGCCGCATTCCGGGCGACCGGCCGCCGGCGCCGTGGTCCATCGTGTGCTGCGAAAATAACGCACCGCACATCTCACGGACCAGCCGACGTCAGGAAACGAGTCACACTTTAAAATAAACTAACTCAAAACTTACTCAGATTCGGGAACGAGTCATGAGCACGTGCGCCAACCTTGTGCACCACTCGAGTCTCTGCGCGCACTGACCACAATAAAGTCACTGTCCTCGAAAAGAAAAGTTCGAAAGATGCCGTAGTGGCGAGCCCATGATGTCTTTAGATAAGTCAACACAGAAGTTCACATGGCGCGCGCGATGTATCGTATCGAGGCAACGGCATGCGCGTCAGGTCCGATGGCGGTATGACGCATTAGTGAGCGCGCGGCTCGGCTGTACGGAGTGCGCAAGCAGACGGGGGGGTGAAACGTTGGCGGGGGACCGCCCCCCTCCCCGGTGCTCCGTGCTGCCCTCTGCGTCGGGCTCATCGACCGCGCTCGCCCTCCGCGGCACTGCTGCTGCCATGCCACTCTCACTGTACCGCAACGACGCGATCCCGCTTGCGCGAGGCTCAAGCTTACTGCTGCCCGCATACCTTACAGGGTGTACCGATAAACAGTTACATCCCTATATCCGCTCCTTCTACTGACCATTCTGAACATCTTTTGTGTTCCGACTTTTAAGAATAATATGTGAAAATTAACAACTTTTCCTACGACCTGATCAGTAAAATAATATCTCATTATTAATTTTGTATCAAAATATTTTTCAAAAAATTCATAAGTTAAGTGAATAAAAGGGTGTAAAGACGGTTTACTGATATATCCCGTATATAACTATTGTATAAACCTTGGAAGTTAGGTACAGTCTACAAGATCATCAAAACTGAATTACTTATTATACTTATTAGAAGATAAACTAAGCACACATTAGACGATTCCAAAATACACAAGCAGCTGTAAAACGTCCAATACCGGCAAATTCTTCGCAGTGACGGACGATCTTTCCGCAATCGATAATGCGTCATGATTCGCAGGGTAAAAAAACGCTGAGTCGGCCGTTGCGCCTTCGTTCGGCTTGCTGCAGGCAGCGGGCGGTACGTTAACGGGCCAACGTGTCAACAACCACGCGTACGTTCAAATCACGGCACGGCTATACTACATCGTAGCCCCACAATGTACTCAAAACTATAGATGAGCCATCGTAAATACACTTGGTACATATCGAAAAACGGATCACGCACACAGAAGTGAAAAAGTCTTGTTTACTTAACTCGCTAATATGAGTTTACCGATATCCATATCAACGAAGGTAAACACAAATTTTAACGGTCAGTCTTATTCGACAATATATTTGCCACATCCACGCCGCGAGCAGATTCCTAGATTCGAGTAAGCCCAGCTTTTTCTGCAGCATTCAATGAACTAGTTTTTTTACTCGCCGACGCTTGAGTAACTACGGCCCCGAATAAGAAATGAAACGCACGATTGTGGCCTCTCTAACGGGTAGTCATTTGGAGCAGATTGCCGGTGCAATAGGATCCGTACGAAATCAAAAGTGCACAGGTGACTGACTGACTAGCTTTTTTATTTTCATTTTGCCGGAACGTCTGCAACCGAGGCGCCTTTAATGATGCAATGACACGATTGTCTGCCAGAGAATACAGATTAACGGGAGGTGGAGTGAATAAGAGGAAAATAATACAGAGCGATTTAGTGTGTATACCATAAAATTTGCTTCTCTAGGAGCAAAATACATTTAATTTTAACCGTTTCATTTTCAAAGGATATAATAAGGATAAGGATAATAATATAATGATATTCGTGTTTGTGAATCTCAAAGTTATAAAAGTCATAATTCTTGGTTGGACAGTAACTAATAATAAGAAATGTAATAATTTTGTACTATTCGATACTACATGTGTGTGTGACAATAATATAAAGATATACTCGCAAATATAAGTACAAAAACAAGGCTTTAAATATTATTTTTGATGAGCTGAATATTTATAGCCTAGACATATAAAAAATTAGTACAAAAATGAACATTGTACATGTCTCTCTGCGGTCTAAAGCAAGAGATAAGGACCGCGTACTCCGCCTACGCGAGTCACACAAATAGCAGCGCGTGCGCCGCCTCTGACTCAGCGCAAACAATGGACCTAGTGTCCCCGCCTGAGACAGCTTTCGCTAATGTCAACACGTCATACGAACTATTTTACCCATTACATATTCCATTGTAAGTACCTGGTATTCCTTACATTAACGAATTAATCAATTTAGAATTTTAAAAATATCAATTTAGTCAGCTCTCTCATAATAATACCTACTTGGTATTTGCTTAGAGATGGGTATATGTCTTAGAATTTTGAGCAGATAGATAGTAATAGCACATTTTAAAGGTATACGAGTAGCATTACTATAAAAAAACCGGCCAAGTGCGAGTCGGGCTCGCGCACAAAGGGTTCCGTAGCAGCAAATATACATTATAAAGATTTTATATCATCGCGGATTTTTAAAGGTGTACAATACTGTAGTATATTTTTTGATCTATCTTATAAGGTTCAGCCATCGTTTTCAGTGTAAGCACAATAACTTAACCAAAATTACAGTTAAATCAACCTATCTCAAAAACTATAAGAGATACTTTGATCAAACCAAAAATCGTTGAAAGAGTTAATTAGCATGCATCACCTCTATTTTTTTTAGAATTTTATACCCCGTAGTTATAAAAATAGAGGGGGGGGGACATACTTTTTACGACTTTGAGAGCTGATATCTCAAAAACCGTTCACTTTAAGAAAAATGTTTTTTAGAAAACTTTATATCATTTTAAAAGACCTTTCCATTGATACCCCACACGGGTATGTACATCGAAAAAAAAAATTTCATCCCTCAGTTACATGTATGGGGGGCCCCACCCCCAATTCTTTTTTTTACTATTTAGTGTCATATTTTTGTAGCGGTTCATACAACACATATTCCCATCAAATTTCATCACTGTAGTACTTATAGTTTCCGAGTAAATCGGCTGTGACAGACGGACAGACGGACAGACGGACAGACGGACATGACGAAACTATAAGGGTTCCGTTTTTGCCATTTTGGCTACGGAACCCTAAAAAGCAGAAGATTTAAAACCTTATTATAAATCGCGATCTAAAATTATTACCGTACTAAAGCTCAAGCCATCCCGTTCCAATACGCAATGTTAAAAGGGGCGGGACTCGTTTAGTTCCGGAACTTTTCTTAGACCGCGTTTTAAAATAAGGGGGTTAGAGACTAACTGAATGATCTCGATATAGTACATATCTTTTTTTGTACAGCTAAAAATAAAACTGCTGAAAAGATGTGAATTGGTCCAAATCACTAACGATGTGAATGGGTCCGAATCAGAATCAGAATCTTTATTGCTTGTAACTGTAGGTATTACAATTTGCAGGTGACACTGCAACTTAATATTAAGTACAACAACAGTTTACCCATATCGGGTATGCAATACTTATTAATTACAACTTACAAAATATAAAATACAAACTTGAAAACAGGAATACAATTGTTAATGTTTACAGTTGAAATATTCATTTAAATTATAAAATACGAGGGGCATTAAATGTATTCTCGGTATATGACAAGGGTAGTTAAATTATCTCATTAGTGAATGATACTTTTTGAGGGTATAAATACATAATTTCATTTAATTATCACCATTATATTCAAGATATCATTGCGAAAAAGACTACTACGATCACTGATTCGACAATGATGAGAAAAATCGAGCATCGCGCTGTGATAAAATTCCTCACAAAACAAGGAAAGACACAAAAAGTAACTCACTAAGAAATGGTAGCCGTTTACCAAGATTCTGCGCCTTCATTATCTACAATTCAGTAGTGGCCAAATGAGTTCAAACGGGGTAGAGTATTGAAGACCTCTGTGCCGGTGGGCCGGTCACTGCTGCTACTGAAGAAAACCTTAAATTGGTCGAGAAACTTGTAAAAGTAAAAATATTAGCAAAAAGAACTAAGCTATCCGTGGGTACTATTCACACTATCCTTCATGAGCGTCAGAATTTATCAAAGGTCAGTGCAAGATGATTGCCGCGAATGCTCACAGCGATTCAGAAACATGGGCGAGTTGACTGTTGGAAGGAGTTTTTGGAGCTCTGTGTAAGTATTTCGATCGAATTGTTACTGGCGATGAAACGTGGGTTTATCAATATGACCCTGAGAGAAAACAAGAGTCTATGCAGTGGCACAAAAAAGGAACAACCGACCAAAGTAGTTCAAAGTCAACCCGTCCGCAGGAAAGCTCATGGCCACAGTGTTTGGGATTCTAAGGAAATCTCGCTAATCGAGTACACAAAAAAGGTCAAAGTATTATTGCTGCATCTTACGCAAACACCCTGCTTTATTTTAAGGAGGCAATAAAAGAAAAAAGACGTGGAAAATTGACCGCAGGTGCAGTTCACAAGGCGCGTATTGTCATAACTTCTGTGCGGGAATGTGGATTTTAAGAAATCAATCACCCACCCTACAGAACGGACCTAGCCCCTAGTGATGACTTCCTATTCCCTAATCTTTCAAATCCTAAAAGACCTTCGTGGAAAACATTTTTCGACGATAAATAGTTGAACGCAGTAATAAATTAACATTTTTCAGGCCAGGAAGAAATTATTTTAGAGGGAATTGAAAAGTTACTTTCCCGTACAAATAAATGTATTGAGATTGGAGGGGACTACATTAAAAAATAAATTTTATTCAGAATTTTCCGCTTATTCCCTCATCCCTACACCGAGAATACATTGAACTCCCCTCGTACATTTTATAATTGAAATATTCCGATGTTCCGAATTGTGCAAATGATTGATGTTTATCTAGTCCAGGCAATATAAACTCAGAAGAAGGGATTAATTGCAGGTAAAGTGGGTAGGTTCATACAAAATAAATGGACAGCACCGAATTTCTATTTCCTAGCTCTTAATCTCTTGGGATAAGTTTCGATCATTATCCAGAATTTGGGCATTGATACGACGTATTTAATAAAAAAAAACTGACAAAATTTCAAAAGACCAGAGATTTATTTAATCAGTGTTTCTTTCTGATAAATGAACGCATGTAAATCACGGGTGGACATTCACGGCAGATGATAAGTAAGAAAGTTGTGATTTTTGCTGAGACATAAACATCAAAATACACCGTTTTTACCGATTTTGGCGGCGAAGGAAAAAAAATGTAAAATTGGACTGTAATGAAACAGACCCATAACTGCCGTTAAGACGAAACAGATAGAGCTTCTGTCAATATGACATCATAAGTTGTGTCAGTGAACGCTGAACTGAGATCTGCATTTGATACTCTTGGTCTAAGTCAAGTGTAGGCGTTTGCCTTTCATAGATGGACGTTGAGCCCTATAATCAGGTAAGATAATACAAAATACGACGGGGCCTTGACCAAAATTGCCCCCAGGTCATGGTAGTTCCATCTAATAGGCACAATATTTAACAGAGGACGCATACTTAAATGCCGATAAAAAGAGTCAGGAAGAGAGCAATTAGACTATAAAAAAGAATCACGGGTCTCTTGACAGAAAAGATTTCAACTTTTTCAGAACAATAGTAATCTTCGGAAAAGTTAATTTAAATTATCCTTTTATTTTAACCCAATTAGCGTTTGGACCAATCGTGAATTGGAACTTCTTATTAAGGTGACGGGTAGGGCACACTAGCGACGCCAATTGATTTTTATTTTTAGCTACTAAACTATTTTAAATAATTTCGGAGTTACAAACTCTTGGCAAACACTTATACTATTTATTAAATAACCATGCACAAATGTTGGGTCTGTCCTTGTACGCGAAAAATTTATTCACGCTAAAAGTGGCCGCTTTTGGCGTGAATCAATTTTTCGCGTACGCGTTGGACCCAAAATTTGTGCATGGCTATTTAAAAAATAGTATAGGTGTTTGCCGAGAGGTTGTAACCCTGAAATTGTTTAAAATAGATCTGGTTTGGTAGCTGAAAATTAAAATCGATTGGCGTCGCTTGTGTGCCCTTCCCGTCAAGTTAAATAATAAGCATACTGAAAATGCCTGTCAAAGTGACATTTATTTATTGTGATTAGGTTATTAAAAAAGCAACAAATATTTTATGATTGTATTGTCAAATGATATGTAATGTTTGCGAAATTAATGTAAATGTTGGTCAAATTAATAACATCCTTTAACCTAGTTTTTTCTCGGGGTTCTCAACATACGAGCAAACGGGTCATATAGTCAGATGGTAAGTAGCTAATCACCGCCGCCCATAACATCTGCGAGCTCAGAGAGATCTCTGATGCGTTGCCGGCCTTATAAAAAGAAGCTCTTCTCTTGAATGAACGTTCTCAAGTCGTAACCGTCAGGAAATACAACGGCCGTCTAACTGTTTCACAAAACTGAGACACATAGTAGAAAGTTCGGTGAGTACAGTTACTGGATACGCACAGTTCATCGTCAGCCCATTGAAATCCCCACTGCTGGGGCACGGGCCTCCCTCAATCACATGAGGGGTAATTGCCATACTCACCACGCTTGGCAGACGGGTTGGCGAGGGTTTTGATATAAATGCAGAGCTTTCCTTCTCTGGGTGCTTATGATCATGCCAGCAGCTTTACCTTAGTCGCCTTTTACGACACCTCTGTAAGAGCGAGGGTGGCCTATTCTACTCTGCCGGGGACCACACTGCCAATACGCACAGTACTGGACCGCAATCCAAAGATTTTGATGGAAAAGTATGTTATCAGGGCCAAATCAGTCGAGAACAAATCGTCGATTTTTTGTACATGCAATGTTTTGTGATCAGGGCGACAGAGTAGATTTCCAAGCGCTTTCATTTCCCTAGGAATTACTGTTTCCTTTAATGTAGACTTCTAAACTGAGACAGCTATAAGTTATTCAAGAAGGTAGGGCCTTTGAACGAACAATAAACGTCCGTTCAAAGTATAAATCTCTATAAGTATAGCTATTTGTCTAGAAATACTATTACAATAATTTAGTACCTACATAGGTACCCACATACTTAAGACTATAATTTCACAAGGCTGATGATACTAAAATAAACAATATGCTAAGAAGCAGTCGCTCAGTAGTCATGATGATTGTTCTTCAGTGCTTCGTTGCGTTACTCATCGGGCGGGTCGGTTTTCCAAAACCTTTTTCGAGGGCTAGATCCGCGCCTCTTGCTCGTGTCATGATTACGACTAAAGAAGGCGGGTACGGGTAAATTGTCGATCGTAGATTTGATTTTTAACTTTATAATAAGCCACTAGCTATTTTATATTTTGAATATAAATACTACACTATATTTGAAAGGGACAAAATTTAGAGAAAACCTGAATTTTTTTATATTTTATCGATGGAAAAACATAACATAGTTAGGACCAATTTTCGACGGATTTATATTCAAAACGATTTATAAGTGCTGTGTTGAAGCTTATGCAAATAAATATTTTTTTGATTAATTGATTCATTACCTACAAATGAACTTACTTAAGGATCTCGTGTTCGTAGACTTCGTAGTTTGAGTATTTCTCATTATGTTTATTTATTTCATAGTATATTTTATGTCATGCTTGACGATCTCAGTAAAGTCTCCCAACAAGTGGGTCTGAAAATAAACATGGACAAGACGAAAATTATGTTGAATTCGTTATGATCGTATCAGAAATGATGAGATCCGCAGGAGAACTAAGTTCGCAGACATAGTGGAAAAGATTGCATGCCTCAAGTGGCAATGGGCAGGGCACATAGCGAGGAGAACAGACGGCCGTTGTGGCGGAAAGGTCCTCGAGTGGGGGCCACGTACAGGAAGTCGCAGCCGTGGCATGCCCCCCACAAGGTGGACCGACGATCTGGTGAAGATCGCGGGAATCCATTGGATGCGGGCGGCACAGGACCGATCTGTGTGGAGAACATTGATCGAGGCCTATGTCCACCAGTGGACATCTATTGGCTGAAATGATGATGATATTTTATGCATTGGCATAAATACTATAGTATAGTATAATACTTTAGTATAGTATAATACTACAATAGGAATATAATATACATCTATAGACTGCGCCCGCGGCGTTACTCACGCAGTTTTAATCTTTATTACAAAAGTCTTCATTAAAAGCCGCGTAACTACCCCTTAGGGGTTGAAATTTCAAAAGTCACTTTTTTTATTCAAAACCGGTGTTCAAACCTCAATTTTAAGATATTGAGTTTTAAACTGTCTAATCCCCCATACTGTATTTCATTCCCTAATTTATCCTCTCAAAGGGTGATTTTCCAAAAACGTTCAAGTGAAATTACTTTTTATTTTAATGAAACGTATATATACAATTTTTTCCTAACATCAAAGATGACGGACCTCCATACAAACTTCAAACCCCCTTTTAACCCCTTTAAAGGTTGAATTTATATTAATTGACGTAAAGTATTTATACTTTTTTTTTTAATTGCGAATAATAGGCAGACGAGCATGCGGCCCATCTGATGAAAAATAATTAAAAAATATAACCATCTGTGCTTAGAGTTTTATCGTTCTGTGGCATTGATAATGTAATGATCGAAGTTCTATGAATTCAATTACGACTACTCATAATGAAATTGCGGGTTTTAAGAGCCAATTATACGGAAAGAAAGTTGGCTACCCGACTTAGCAGTATTTATTGTTTTTGCAATGAGATGCCGCAAAATTATTTGTGGTCAAATAATGTTGCGGCATCTCATTGCAAAAATAATAAATAAATGCTATCAAAAAAAGACACTACGGATCATACGACATACAATTTCTTACCTTACCCAATGTCACTGTCTCACTAAGGCTGGATTCGACCAATCTTTATCCAAGGAGAAATCTAAGGTATAACGTCAGATTTAAGTAATTTAAAACTATTTAAAAGTACTGATGTATAATTTACATGTTATGACATATATCCACATATATGTCGATACATAAAATATACTAAAGAAATAAATAAACGTCTACCACCGGCTCGGAAAGTTGTTTCTGGTCGAAAATATCCGGAAAAAACCTCACCAGTTCCTCTTTTTAATAGGTACCTTTTTATATAATGATTTATTGTAATAAATAATCATACCAAGTCAAGTGTGTCTAGAATACAAAATAGAATGAAGCGAATAAAAAGCTAAATATAAGGTAAACCGAAGCAGACCAGTCCCCAAAGGTAGCTGTTCACAAGCATGACTATGTGTCAGCCATCATTTCACTTAAACATATTAGAATGAATATAAAGACCCGTCACATAGCAAATAAACATGTTGTCGTAAAGATAAGGCTGTGCTGTTTTCACTATAATACCTAATAGTTTATAGTTATTAGCACTAGACTGCGCCTGCTCTGTTTCCCACAACTCGAACTCCATTATGACGGATTTTCATATAAACTTCGAACCTCCGACTCATCCCCATCGGGTTTGGATTCTCAAAAATTTAAAAGTAACTTTTTTCTGTAACATTCTTTTTCCCTCCCTCTAAGTGCTCAGTTTCACTAACAAAGGAACCCTCGCTAAATATCAGGATCTAAATTCAGTAGTTTGGGCTGCGAATTTATTGTAGTATTGGCAATTAGCCCTCATGTGATTGAGGGAGGCCCGTGCCCCAGCAGTGGGGACTTAAATGGGCTGATGATGATGATGATGAGTCTATCGATTGTAGACCTCATATCAATAGTATCGATTGTTTGGAAACAAGCGATACTACCGATAGAATCGTTACTCTTAAAAAAATATCGATAGCATGGATTTTAAAGTTATAAAAATGGCATTGACAGTGACAGCGCGGATATATAGGCCATTATGATGAGCCACCTGGCGTGATAAAATGGTAGTGAAGATACCTCACCAGAACAAACATACTTAGATTATAGTCTATAAATATAAGGCACGTATTTAAATTAACGCATTTAGAATAAATTCTACTAAGCCACGCAGGTACATTCGGAATGAAAATTCAATAAACAAAGACCGGTCCTACTCTGCTCACACAACACATTTATATGGTAATACGCGTCCACTCAAGTTTGTTAGCTATAAGATTATCTAAACCAGTCTCAACGGCCATTCCTTAAGACGTCTTTTAGAAAAAAAAAAGAAATACACGCGTATCAGTCTCTTGGTTCAAAAAGAACTAACCAAATAACTAGTTCTATGATTTTAACAAACTTGATTAATACTATTTAGATTACCTAACCTTTTAGTTTGACTAATCAATATACTTACCAGAGAAAATATCTTATAAGTAACATGATTTCAATCCAGCCAATACTGATGGCCTTAAAATTTATCGACGGTCAATTTCAAGATGGCGCACTCAGCCGCCCATTTCAGAACGCCGAAGTGCGGTTACTCAAATATTTCTCGAGCGGAGTGCTTGGCAAACATTACAAGTGGCACATACTAATGCGATGCTAATCATTACGCTGGACACATATTAATTTAAGTACGGCACTTTACCAAGGCGACTGAGCCACAAAGGCCTCCAATCAGTAACGGTCTAGGTCTTCGAAGAAAGGAACCCAACGTGCCGGGCTAGCGGGTCTCCGTGCCCCACGGCGAGTTTTGCATTGTGATGTGATGAGAACTGTCGTCGTAAAGAGTAATCATTTATCATTTCGAAACGATTATATAAAATTAATATAAAGGTTAACGATTACTGCCACGAAATTGTTGGCAAACAGAGTGCACATAAGTAAAGGAGAGGCGCAATAACGCAGTTAATAACAAGCGCTACGGTGCAAATGCGGCCATGCAGTTACGGGAACGGCCCTGTGAATATTTTTGCACCGTGCATCGCCCGGACTGGTCCAGCAGCATTCTCCTCGCCTGCGCACCTCGCCAGCCAACGCTCATACCATACTGGGCTACACTAACCATACCTCTCAGCAAAAACATTACGGCGAACTATGGGCCCGACAAACAATCTTATGTGCTTGTATCGAGGATATAAAACTTTTTAGTTTAAACTTACATAGCAATCTTTATATTATAACCCCATTTTGTAAACGTAAGCTTTATTAGTTTTTATTAATTTTCAAAAGAAACATCACTCCAGTGTTTCTTGTTAATTGCCATAGTCGTCTACCAGCTTAGTGGTACACATATCGTCGCGATAGTAAATATGCGCATATGTATACTGCACAAAGATATATTTCACAAACCGTGTCATTCATACCAAAGCGTGTTTCTTCAAAGAAACACGCTTCGGCATGAATTACTGGAGATATCAAGACCGCATAGAAAACTTTCTTATTAAAGTTTTCACAGCAAGTATACATTTTCCTCAAGATTCAAACGCGAAAATGTTTACATGCTGTGATAACTTTAATATTCAGCTATTTAAAATCAGGCGTTTTTTTATATGAGAGGTGGCAGTCGAGCAGAATGATAACGTGATAGTAAGCGATAGCGTTTATGTCTGAAAGAGTATATAACCTTGTAAGACGAGGACGTTTTCTCATAGAGCAAATGCATGATGCACAGCGACGCAAGGGTATAGTGCGTTGATATCGCGCGAGGCGAGCCGACGCGAGACAGAGATGGCACGGCCGAGAGCGTGGGAAACGTCTTTTGTGCAGGAGTGTGACTGCATTTGAGCCTGGGCCGCAAGCCGGCTTCAGGCGATTCGGGCAACAAGTTACTGGAAAAAACTTGTCCGTGTGGTTACTTTGTCGTGGCTTTCGAAAGGCTCGCAAAAATAACGGATCGCTGAACATCGCTAGCGTGTACATTTTTATATACACAAGTGTAATTATAAAGTTTTCAACCACATGTAGGCTTTCATAAAGTTTCGATTGGTTTCAATTCAACTTGTATAATTAGTTATTAACTAGGCTTATAGAACAAAGCCTCTCAAACAATAAATAAGTAGGTAATTAACTAATGACTGCGTTGACTTTGATTTGTTATAATTACTACATTGTATAAGGTGTAAACAGTTCTTTACAATCAATAAATGTTAAGTATTATTTAATTGAGAGCCCTTTTGTGGATCGGTTGCGTCGCCGTCGGTTTTTATTGATCGTAACTAATAAATGAAATAATAACAACAATCAAGACATTTATAATAAAAAAGGATTTTTAAGCTTATTTAGCACACGCCATTCACGTCACAATCATCTCTAGGAAGATTTAAATGTTTAGTAAAGAGGTAAATGTATTTAAAAAATTAATATCTTAGGTAATTTGCTGTTGTCTTTTTTGAAGATTTTACCCTAGGCCGCTAATAAAAAAAAACAAACAGCAGTGAGTCAACAACTGTTGACTCACTTCAAACCCATTTAATCAGCTTCGACATTATAGAAAATCTCAGGTACCTAAGACGCATAACTTCCGAGATATATTTTCGAAAAAACTAAAATGGGACATAACATGAATGTAAATAAATAAGTTGTTGATCTTACACTATTATTTTAATCATCTTTTAACTTGAAATTTGAAAAGCCAGCAGCACAGTTAACACTTGTTTCGAATAACACATTTATGATGTGCATTAAGATTTACAATAAATTACCAGATGCATTTAAAGGTTTAGAACAACATAAAATTATAATTAGTATTAAAGAGTATTGTGTCTTTTTATTTTTATTTTAAACAAATGTTTTTATAGCATACAAGAATATTATGTTTTTTTTTGTTTTTATACTAATTAATTGTGTACAAATACTTGGAAAGCTAGAATCAAGCGAGAACTACTTGTGAACGAATAGATCTAATTGAAGTAACCGTTGATTTCGTGTACAATAAAATTCATTTCATTACATTTCAATACTCGTGCTACGATGCTACGAGTCTACGAATAAGAGATTATTGAAAAAGTTAATTTGCAATCAATCAAAAAATATTTATTTGTATAGGCTTGTACACAGCACTTAAAAATCGTCATACATTTAAGTTATTAAAATATATTTATTAATATATAATTACATATGTGTAATTTACATGTTAATACATAAATATGTCGATACATAAAATATACTAAAGAAATAAATAACATAATGCGATTCTACCAGAAAGTTATTTCTGGTCAGGAAGATCCGGCAAGAAACTCGCCAGTTACTCTTTCTAATCGCCAAACCTTCATACAATATTAAATGCTCACACAGTTCAATTATAACACAAAATAAAATGAAGGCAATAATAAAATAAATATTATGAGATAAACCGAAGCAGACCTGTCCCCAAAGGTGGCATATGTTCACAAGTACCTACGACGTTCGTGTCAGCTATTATTTCACTTAACCATGTCAGAGGGAATGCAATCACCCGCCAATCAAACCAATAATCAATCTAGCACTACAAATAGCTCGAAAAATGTAGGTGTACCATCATTACAAATGGTGTGAATATACTATGACCCTTACTAATATACCTTACCCTACCTCGTTAGATGTAATGGATAAGATGTTTAGTTGCTTATAGATTTTAATACCGTTTTCTTCTTAGTCTTAGCATGGACTAATATAATTAGACCATAGTCTTAGTAACTTTTTACTCTTGCTGGGGACAATAATTACTTGTGTATCCAAAAGTAACTCGTATATCCGAAAGTAACTCGACTGTTCCGTCTTCACGCCAAGTAAGGAACCGACTTAAATGAAATTTTGTACACAGACCCTATTTTAGAAAAACGTACTCAAGCACCGGCTTTAATTGTTAACTAGTAAGTTCATAATTATTACGGTATTAACGTTAGTTCTTCAATCGTTATTATAAATCCTCAACTAAATAATTACTAATTAGTACAGTATATTATGTAGTAAGGTGGATCAACATTACTGTTGACATAAAATTATACTTGATATGATATTTGTTCAAGTAATTGAGCCTTAAATTGCAATGAAACCCTTATTTTTTTTCAAAATAATCCCTTTGTGATGCTTAAATTATTGAAACGTCTCTTTTATTATATTTCTCGTAGTCAATTTAAAAAAGTACGTACATATCCGAAATAGTACCATAGAAGCCATAACAAGTGGATTTTTTATATGATAGGTGGCAGACGAGCAGATGGATCGGATGATGGGAAATGATTGCCCCGCCCATAGACACCCGCGACACCAGTAGAGTCACAAGTGCGCTGCCAACCTTTAAACCCCCCTTTTCCCCGAATTGGGCCTCCGCGGTACCCTCACTTACGCAGCGAAACACAGCACAGTGCTGCTTCACGCCGATTTTCTGTGAGGCCGTGGAATCACTCCTGTCGAGACGGCCCATTCATGCTGAAGCGTGGCTCTCCAACGGTGATGTTAAGGCATCCACATAATATACCTATTATCTAAATATTACATATAACCCTAGACATTACGACGGCTGCTTTAACTTTTTATTTGTATAATGAAACACAAAAATATAACATCCAGTGCTATCTTAATATTTTAAAGAGGAAACATTTTTATGTTTACAAACGTCGGATTCCTTCTAGAAATAATAATTCAGCCCACGCGGACAACTCTGCGAGCAGAAGGCTAGTCAGGTATAAAAACCAGTCGACTGACAAAGAGCGCCGGCAACATGGGGCCGTTCACACCAGCCAGAGATGCTGCGCCTGTGCCGGTGCACCACACACGTCTAGGGTTGCCCAGTCTTTCCATCGCAAAGCCGGACACACCTACCCGTTTATCCGGATACTAGTGGCTTACCCTCATTTCGTTTCAGGACATAAGTTCCACTTTATAACATTAGATGTCGCCAAGTGTCGATTGCATCGGGCAAGCGTTTCGTGTTTTCGGATTAGAGAATATGTTTTTTTACATTATGGCACACAAACGAGCAGACGGTAAGATTACCGCCGCCCACGAGCATCACAGATGCGTTGCCCGCTCTTAAGGCATTGTATTTATAAGCGCTGTCGCTGTTTGTAAAATTTACCATTTTATAAATTGTATAGGTTTCGGTTAACAAGCCCAACGCCCTTTAGGGTTCTGTACCCATCATCATCTTAGCCTGTCATTTCCGGTTGCAACCGAAGCCGTCGCGAAGAAGCCACTTTTCGAAAACGCTTGAACTAGGATCAGGGATTTGGTGTGCCCAGTAATTACAATGAGGCGATTGCCATTTGATCTTGAGAAACTATCTGTACCGAAGATTTCCTCACAATGTTTTCCTGACTCTCGGACTAATGAGAAATACGCACATAGTTTATAAAATCTAGAGGTGCGTGAATGATTGAATTCGAACCTACGACACCCATTTAGGAAGATGCTCGCGTTCTTATCCACCGAGCTGCCATCGCTCTTAAGGTACTGTTACACAAGATTATTTTCATGCTTAAATCAAGCTACTTTTGAGTAAGTGCTACTTAAAATTTAAATTTTTATAGCAATCTTTTACAATTCATTCTTAAGTAAATAACACACTATAAATTTCATCTCGTGTTCAGGCGGAAGTGCTACTTAGTAGCATGTGTAGACGGACGCGCTACAAATAAGCATGCTAATTTTTAAGCATGCTATCTGCAGCGGGGGTGGAAGGGGTAGTGTGGCGGTGTGCTTTAGCACGTGTAGACAGGTTTGCTTATTTTTAAGCATGCTAAAATAGTGGTAATAGCATGCTTATTGATAGCAAATGTAGACAGTTCCTTAAGCATGCTCAAATTTAGCATGCTTAAAAAGCATGCTACAAATGAGCATGGGTAACAGTAGCTTTAAGGTTCAGTAGCCAAAGGGTAATAAAAATGGGACGATTTACCGCTCCCACCAATGCTAAAAACATTATTGAAATATATTTTAGTGGAGTGGAGTAGCAAACGCGGTCGGTAGTGCCCTTCACGTATGCAGAAAAGGTTATCGTATCAGGATCACATTTCATCACATTTCAGCGTGCAAGTCCCGCCCGGTTGCACCCAAAGCTTTGGGGCCCGGGCTTAGTTAGACCATGATGCAAGATTTGGGGAGTCTGTTAAAGCGATTGCCATGCCGACTGACCTTTTCAACCCTTTAACAGGAAAACCAGACCAAATAAATCATGGTTACACGTTTCAGAAACTATGCACTGCAGGTTTCCGATTTTTTCGCTCACCGTAGAACGAATAGTAGAATACGCACATAGAGTAAAAAATCGGGAGGTGCATGCTCGGATTCGAACCTAACGTTCTCCCATATGAAATACGCGTTCATATACACTGAGTTATTATTTTTACTTTCTTATTTATTTTTATTTTATGATGAAAAATATAGGTATAATAATATTACTACAATTTTATTCATAATATACTCTTTATTGCACAAGAAATATTGGCGTACTTAATGCTATACAGCATTCTAATAATTTAAGTATTAATAAAGCACAATGACGAGCGAATTGTACGAGGGCGACACTGAAAGTTCTTAGAAAATGAAAAACAACAATTTACCAAGTTGTTACTTATTATATCTTTTTAAAATAGTGTCCCTTCACATCAATACATCGCTGCATTCAATGAAACCACTGAGAAAAGCACTTGACCCACTCTTCTTTAGGGGTATCTTCGACGGCCTTTTGATACGCAGCCACTGCTTCTTCGGCGTCCGTAAAACGTTTTCCTTTTAGTTTTTCTTTTATTTTTGGAAATAAATAAAAATCGCAGGGTGCGAGGTCTGGGCTATATGGCGGGTGACCCAGTAATTCTACGTCTGACGTCGCCAAATACTCGAGTGTTTGCTTGGCGGTGTGCGGCGAGGCGTTTTCGTGGTGAAGGAGGATCCTACGGCGAGGTCATTTTTCCCGAACTTTTTCCAAGACAAGTGGCAAACAGTTGTTAGTGTACCACTCTGCGGTAAATGTTTTTCGATCCTCTAAACAAAATGTTACGAAATGACCTGTCCTTCCAAAGATCGAGGCGACCATCTTCTTTCCCACGCTGCGACCTCTCTTCACTTTAGTTGGCAACTCCTCGAATGGAAACACCCATTCAGCAGATTGTCTTATAGTTTCAGGATCATAACAATAAATACCAGCTTTCGTCACCTGTTAGTATGTCAATCACAGAATTTGAGTCACCTCCTTTAAATCTTTGAACCATTTCGCGGCACCAATCAACATGACGTAGTTTTTGGGCATCTGTCAAATTATGAGGTATCCACCGGGCAAAAAGCTTCCTGGCCCCTAAATGTTCTTGAATGATTTTGTGTATTTGACTCATACCAAGGCCTAAACTTGTCCGAATCTGCTGATAGGTCACTCTTTTGTCGGCCTCTATCATACGTCGCACAACACTGATGTTATCTTCGGTAGTCGCCGTACATAGCCGTCCCTCACGCAAATCATCGGTGTGATTAGTGCGACCACGTTTTAACTCATTAAACTAGTTGTAAACAGTGGCACGAGATGGAGCTTCATCGTGAAAGGCCAATCGAAGTCCATCATAACTTTCTTGTTGACTTATTTGACATCAAAAGTCAAAGAAAATCATTGCACGGAAATTTCCTAACGTTATATGCATGCTCACTTGTTAAAGATTATTTTCAATTTGCCGCCAAATCGGAAAAAAGAGAATCGAATTAAATGCATAGACAATAATATTGGCAAAGAGTTCCATTTTCAAAATGTTAACTTATTTTTTTAATCATCGTCTTAAAGTGGCCAGTTCTAAAAACTTTTAGTGTCGCCCTCGTATAGTCAACGCAAGGATTCGCGGCTGCCGGTAGTGTATTTCATCCACTAATATGAATTATATAACAGATATGTTGTTCAATATTTTCAGTAGGTATAGTATCAGGTTATTTAATGTTACTGTCCTACTGCAGAGGAAAGGCCTCCATCATAGATATCAAGTCATCGCTACTACGATGGGATTAGGCTAAATCACCACGCCACCACGCTTGCCTAAAGTGGATTGGTGATGATTACAAACCCAAGCTACGTTCGGAAAATACGAAACATACTTTTTGCTCGTCCCAGGACCACCAGGAACCACTAGACCAACAGGCCGTTTGTCGTAGTTGCTTTGTCAGTAGGTATAAAGATATTTAAATGTTATACTCGAGCCAAAGACTCGTGGCAGTCAGCGATTTAATAAATTAACGAAATACGTCTGCCGTCTGTCCTTGCGTTGACTATAAGAGAAGAATCATAGTACTGAATAAACTTGCAATATCATCTATAGTGAAATTTCAGTTTGTTCGTACACCAAATGTATTCATGGTATTATAAATATACAAATGGCAATTAGTAGATATTCGGTTAGCTGGCTTTGGTCTGCAGTTTTGCACATGAGCATAGTGCACCGTTATTCGGTCATATAACGCGTACTTATAGCGTGCTACGAATGAATGAATCAACAATTACACTCTCCATCTAACAGAGCCAATTTGTTACTTGATTAAAGATTTAACTATCTAAACATTTTCCCTTAAAACACTAAATATCTACTTAATTTATAATTATCTCTTTCCCGCTGAAATGTGTTTCTTTTTTTAATTTCATACAGAGTCAGATACCGCTTCAGTACATTCACACTTCTAAAAACCCAACTGGGCCTCTAATATAGCGGTAATTATATCGATTGAATCTACATAGGTACATAATCAAGACTCTTCTCGTCAGTAATCGAATTAAAAACGTTAGCGGCAAAACAATAAGTCGGCTCATGGTAAGCCATACCACACGTGATAAGCCATACACATTAAAATAATCATTAACATTTAAAAAAGTTTTAGTTTTTAGATAATTGGCTATTGATAGCAAAAGACATTCAATTTGTATGACCACCTAGAGTCGGGTCAACAACCTTTCGATTTAGGAATGCAGATTTTTATTTTCTCTCGTTATTTGCGCAAAGGGCAAACGAGGAGCGGTGTTCAATAAAAAGTTACAGAGTACTAGAATGCGATGCGATGCGATGATCGCGAGGCAGTTGACCTTGCTTCGGTGTTTACATCGCGCGCATCGGTCGCGGGCGCGCCAGGGCCGCGCGTTGCACTGTGCGTTGGGACACAAACAACCTACATACCCATACCTACGCCAATGCTAATGCAGTTCCATCTACATAGTGGTTCGAGTATGCAGGACGCCGCCGCCGGCCGTGTCCGGTTAGGCGCGTCGCGTTCCGATCGGGCAACATGGAATGGATGGCAGTGAACTCTTAGCGCCCATTGTGGGTCCTAAGGCTTGTGCAGTTGCTTTTGTACTTATATACGAACCTACCGCTCAGCACATTTAACTAGAAACGAGGATCATTTCTTAACGGTAATATAAGTTTCATCGGAGAAAGGTTAGGTGGCAGGAGGTCCTATCGAAGCTATTTATGCTTTTAAGGTATCTAAACACTTAAATAAGTACTCAGGCAAATCGTAAACGCATATGTATAATACACGGTAAAGAAGCATCAAGTAGTGACAAAAATAGAGACGCAATTTAAAAACAAATATTGAACAGGGCCCCCAGTAAAAATGAAATCTAAGTCAGAAAATTCAGTTATCATGATTATCAGCTTTCAAAAACCCTCAGCCTGACAAGTATATATATAGACTCCATGCAAAAATAAACTTAGCAAAGCTGATGCGGAATAATATCTTGATTTAATTACTTAAAGGGTAAAGTTAGGAAAAATTTAAGTACCGTATTTTTAAAACAAAGAAGCTCAATCAATTAGCTTAAAAAATGGAGAGTCCTATTACGTCACTTAAGACTAAGAACACAAGTTAAGTCTTAATTTGACGACCCGATTGGAACAGTGGTAGTGCACGCTGCCTCTGATACAAGGGTTGCGGGTTCGATCCCCGCACAGTACAAACATTTGTGTGCATGAACATGTTTGTTTGTATTGGTCTGGGTGTTTGCTATGTATTATAAGTATGTATTTACAAAAGAAAAGTATTATATGTATATATTTGTAATCCCACTGTTGATTCTGATATCCGTAACACAGGTGCTTGAGCTACCTAACTCGGAGTCAGATCAATATATGTGATGTTGTGAAATATTTATTATTATTATTTATTATTTATAATTTATAATTCACTTATTTTCTTTAATATCATAGCAACACATTTAGTATATTGTTAGATCGTGCACCTTCAATCGCCATTTTAGGAAGCGTAGTAAAAAATATTTTTAGCTTGGGCTTTCTTCTGGGAAGTAATAGCTGATTGGTGCATTATAATCGTAAGGAATCTCTTTAATATCAAATAGTAGAGCGGTAAAATATTTTTACTCAACCTTGCGAAAGCGGCATTATGGCAGTAAATAAAGTTTCTGATTCACCGTGCATGCGCAACAGGTGCACGTCAACTGGTAGGTACGCGTCGCCTTAACAAAAACAAAATATCCTCGAAGCATTCTTTTGAGCTGGAATATATATATATATATATATAAATATATAATAATAATAAGCATGTGAATCTTTTTCAAATTGGTCGTGATACTAGCTCATAACAAAAGTTAAATGTTTTTTATATGGTAGATCTCTGTGTTATGGGTTGTATTTTATACTAATATATTACTATTTTATGCCGCCAACATACTTTGTATAAGTATTCACATAGAAATTTATAACGTATCACATACTAAAACCAAACCACAAAATATTTAATACATAAGTAACCAAACGTAAAAACCAAAACAACCGCGCACGTTTACACGTAAAATAGTGACTGCCCCACTCACTTGACTACAAGCTGGACGATCTAACTGGATCTAAATCACGTACCTAACCTGATCAGGCCCATGTCAATTTGATCCTCTAATAGCTAATTGAACTATTTTTAATAGCCTAAGAGCCCACGACGACCAGACTTTTTATATACGTCCATGTTTTATATTTTCGTCGGGTTCAAATTAGATTCAAACATTATCACGATTTCTACCCTCTGCCAGACACCCCTTAACTTTACTATTTTATATCGGACAAAACATGTAATATTAAATATATCCCACCAAAAACATTCATTCATTCATTTTATTTCATTAAATCTTTTTAATGAAACTGTAGATCTCTCGAATAATATAGTGTAAGATAAATTTAATATCATAAGGGTACAAAATAAGAATTCCGAAGTCTCGCACTTAGTTGATTCTTATTATCTTTGCGGAGCCTCTTTTGCACTTGTCGATGCGGCTTCGTTTGGCCAGTCAGATCACACGATGCCGATAAAATACCAAACATTGTTTGAGGGCTTTACCTGCTATGCACGGGAAAGTTGTAATCGCGTCTCGGGATGGCCAAACCCTAATGTCTCAAGTCGTACGGTTGCAATTTACTTGTAACAATAAATAAAATCTGTTTAGATCACTGTTTACAAATGGAGAGTCTACACGTTTGATACGAAAACAATTATACATTCATTTCATTATAGTACATTGCTAACCTTAAAAAGCTATAAGGTAAATACAAGCACCGACAAAAATAGTGATTCCGTTTTTACGTTTGCAACGGTATTGCAACAAAAAAGCTGTCAGGAGTTGTACAGGGCTGTACTTGTAGCTGTACCTGTTCGAGTGGCTACCTCTACCTAGTCATGTAAAGTTTAGAGGATCAGAAAGGATCAAAATTCATCATCATACATCATATTTCTATTCCATCTAACCACCATAAATATGACAGGTATCACGAATAAGAACTCCAATCAGCTATATAAGGGACATTTTGCGATTTAAATGTTGTCTGAATAATTTACGCTCATACATTATTAACTTATTTACGTATGTAGAAAATGGCGTACGACGATTGCATGCAACTCACTGACACGTTTGCGTTATAAAGGATTCAAAAGGCCGAACTTGTAACTGATATGGCTTCCCGTTCAGTTGAATTGCAGAAAGTTTGATATTAGTTTCAGTCGATTTACATGTGGTGCGCCGTTCATGAACCGCGAGCACAGGCACTCGCCATACAGACTCAGCACAAAGTAAAACCTAGTTAAAAGGACGCACTACTTATATACTAGGAATATTGTATCGACAGTGATACTTCAATACCGCATATGTGAACTTTGTAAATACCGGTTATCTGCAAATGTTGCTAAATTTAATTTTCGCGCCAACGAATTTGCTGATGCTTACTAGATCCAGTGGGGTTTGTAGTCTAGATATTATGTATTACTTCGGGATTGAGATACCCAACTGAAAATGTGCATGAAATTATTATGAAATCTTACAATTTGTCTCAAGACCTACATGGGGTAAGCATCTGTCAAAAATAAAGGCAAAACTTTTTTTTTTATATTTGCTAACATCTCGTTTCTATGATTGATTATTGTAGAGCCTATGATTATTCCCTACCACGAATAGATTTCACAAATTATTTACACATTATCCGTCGGTAGTATAGCTATAGGCATCTTACAAGAAACGATTATTTAAAATTATAACTGTAAAAGGGTGAAAACAGGGAAAAGTGAGTAAGTTCTAAAACTTATGTATTTAGACGGTCTGAATACCTGTACGTCTAATCTACAAGATAAGTGATTATAGCGCCTTAGCAAAAGATAGTCAATATTATTAAAACATAGTGATGACTTAAACAAAAGAGGTCTCGCTCCTGATATGTACCTTAATTGTTCAAGTATTTAACACACAAGTCAACCTTTTTAATTTTGACTTGTATGATGATGAAATGAGGGATGAAAGTACTTTCACATTTTATTGTATTCATGATGTATATGAATGTAATATAATAATAATATAAGATAAATATAATATAAGATCACACAGACAAAATTATAAAAAAATCTTTACATCATGCGTAAATAACCTTTTAGGCGTAGCATATTATGAACTTTTCGAACATAGCTCGGGTTTGTGATCACCAATCCGCATTTGGCAAGCGTGGTGATTAAGCAAAATCCCATCATATTAGCGATGACTTGATTTCTATGATGGAGGCCTTTGGCCTGCAGTGGGACAGTTAGGCTGATACTTTACTTTTTTTAATATTATGAACTTAAAAATAGATTGATACTAAAGTAGAAGATGTATGTTTATAACTCATCAGTATCATTATCTATTTATTATATTTATATTTGGATATGTATTATTGTCATTACTACCGGAACACCAAATATGAGGATCAATTGTTAGGACGTTTTTACCAAAGCGAACAGAGCGGAGCTATATGAATGTAAAACATTTTGGTAGACACATCAGGTGGGCAATTCTCGGGCACTTGACATTATATTTGGCATTATATTTGGCATTATATTTGAAATTGAAGTCGAGAATAGGCCTTCTGGCAAGGCCTATTCTCGCAAATCTAGGGATATCTCTAATTCGACTTTAATGTAGAGCGCTCAATAATAGGCCCTCTAAGCTCCGCATTGGGAAAAAGTAATAATTATTGCCTTAAGTATCAAGCTACACAACCTAAAAACTGTTGGGTTGTCGATTGTTCACAATAAAACTGGGCGCAATGTTTTCACGCTGAGAGAGAACTACGGTAACCAACGCGGTGTGTAGCGTTGTGGTAGCGCGCCGCCCGCCGTAGCACAGACTCGTAGTTCTACGCATCTCGCTGCACCGTGTACAATGTAACAAATGACACAGAAGAAAGTATAATTGTTTTCGTAGTTTGGGCGTGCGTGATACGGGGAAAACCACATTATGCTTTCGCAGTGAAACTCATAGAGGGTGAGTGGTCAATTCAGGAAAACGCTAATTGGCGTGGCAGAGGTGTTTTGAGTGAGGGGGGGTTTGAGAACAGGGCCTAATTCTCGTTCTCGTGATATTTTGTAAACATGGCGAATATCACCTAAAAACCATACAAAAAGACTGTGTTTTGGTGATATATGTCGTATGAAAATAAATATCACGAGCACGAGAATTGGGCTCCAGGTATGTTTTATTGTACTGTTTTGATGGAAAAGCCTCTTACACTGTTTAATGGAAGCGTTAGGCGCTTGCATCATTATAAGGATCGTTATTAAATTAATATAATGCCAATAAATCACAATCACTTGATCGTATATGAAAGTACAAAGATGCTAACCTATTTCTGCTCTCCTGGTACTGGTACCTACTCGAAATCATTATTATCTATACTATAAGTTAGCGCTTAGCGAGACTATGTAGCGCATTGGAAGTAAATTGTTTTATTATAATAACGGATTAATGAAAATACAAGGTAAACAACGTCACAACACGAATTAAGTTTTTAGTGTTTACTTATTTAAAATAATTCTAGAGACGATAGCGTGTGCAAAATAATCTTTAAAAAATACAACTCCTTTTTTATGTTGAATGTCTTGAGCAATTTTTCCTTAATTGACTAAATTTCATTACATTAACTGAAAATCATTTGGTAAACCAAATAAACGGCATGTTGGACGCACCAGGTATTTTATTATCATCAATAATGTTCGGTTGAAACCACTATCAGTACCTTTATGTACAACGTAACGACAAATTCATGTAGTCGTGTATAATTTTTATCGTGACGTGAGTTTATAAAACGGTTTTTTTTAAAATTAGGAATAGGTACTGTAGATTCGGTAACTTGGATCAGACAAACTTTTATCGTTTTCACGAGTCACAATATTTTATTAAACCGAAAGCTTCGCGACCAAAAATTTCATAAGCCGCATAGAGTTCGCCAATGGGAGCAGAATATCGATATTCTAACTATTATTACCAAATATAATAACAAAAATTTGAGCGCTTTAACTGTTAGACCGGGAAGATGAGCAACTTTTAAGCCCATAAGTCGCCTAACATCATTGCCAATCCAATGATGACGCAGAAAACGCTCGATGAGGCACAACTTTCGCGCCTTAGCCCGGCTTCCGAAGTTCGGACGCCAAACAACGCGCACAACCTCAGAAAGGTATAGAAAAGGAAAGAATTAGTTCTGGTGTAGGAGTGTGATAGGGACGAAAGAGCGGTCGCGGAATGCGGCGCACTTAATTTTTGTAACGGACTGCGGGTCGAAAAGCGCGCGTCGCAGAGAGGGCCATGCCATGTAGTACGGAGCGCGGCATGCGGGGGTCGGGGGGGGCTCGGCTGTAGTACGGACGGGCCGCGCTTCTCGTAAAGGAAGCGACCCTGGCGCGGTCATTGCTCGCCGCGGCCGCATTCCTCTCCCCCGCCCCCCGGCCCTCTGAGGCGCCTGCGCATCAATGAACGGCGCGCGCGCAACTGCCGCGTCCACTCGCCCTATCTCATTCCCGCTGTGCTTACTTCGCTTTATTCCCCTCCTGCTCCATCATCTTCTTATCTGCGTGACTCTACTCCGATAGCTCTATTGCAGGTCCGTCATCATGTATGAGAGCACACATACATACATGTACAATGTCATTGACAAATTACACAACTATTCGCTATTTTTAGATATATCTTAGACAAATTACAAGCCAGTTTCGTTTACATAATTCTAAGAGGTATCATATCCAAATAATTAATATATAAATCCCAAAGCTATATACTATATAGATAGCAAACTATCAGGCTAAAAAATCAAGAGCTCAGCTTCTTTTTGTGTTTACTCTGTAACATACTTTTTGAGTTCGTATAAATAGGTATTATATTGATACCCTCTATGGTATTATTACTGTTTGTGAATTATTCTGTATCCTATACAATGCAGATTACATTGCAGGCTGCGTTTTATATCCTTCTAGGAAATACGTATATAAATAACGAATTATTTGTTAACATATTTATTTGCGTCATAAACTAATAGGTACAAGACAAAAAAGACAATGATCAAAAACTTAGGCCGCCCAGGCACAGAATGGTGTCACTGGAATTATTTTTAAAAGAAGAGTAAAGTCAAGGCTTTTTGAAAACGACCATACTTTAAAACGACAGATCAATACCTATATTATTTTAATAACACTAGTAAGTGTAATTAAAGCATCCTTGGGCTATCCACGTAAGATATCTATTAGAATTTTGGACAATAAGTGGATCTTAGCGATGTCTTAGTGTCACTTTAATACAAATAAAATACTTACTTCAGTCTCTTTTAGGAAGCCTTCATAATCGATTTTGTCAGGTAAATTTTATTTCACTCTTACACACATTGATATCAGGCGGCCCAAAGTTTCCGACCAAAACGTGAAAATTTTAAGGCTCGTCAATGAAAGCCAGGAAATGCAGTTGTGCATCTTTTGACAAGCACTCAACAACTCATTTTATGATTGATTGAATGAGCCAATGCGAGTATTTTTGTTGAAATGAAAAATTAAGCTTCCGCAAATCAAAAAGACTTGGGACTGTGTACGGGGACACTGCGCTATCATTTACAAAAGTGAGATTTTGGGCAGCTGGTGACTTTTAGCGTGAAGTCAGTAGGTAAAACTGCAACTTCTGGCGATATCATCGCTCAAGTTCGCCAAATATGGCTAAATGACCGCGCGTTTTAAAGTGAGAGAGATAGTAGAGGCTGTGAAAATATCCAAAAACGCCACATTTTGAAACAATATTTAGGCATGAGAAAGCGTGACTTGGCTACAGCGTTAGCTCAATTCAGAGCAAAAGGTGTTTAAATGTACTTCGATGAAACTACGTCGAAATATTTTTTGAGTAATAAAGTCTTTTATCTTACATAGGCCGGTCAGTTTCAAGGCTGGACAGTCGCAATGATGCGAGCGGAACACTAGTATTTGGTAAGTTTATATCCCCGGAGCAAATATACACTTAAGTTATGAAAACCTTAAACATGTTTTAGCCTGCTTCACGCTACCTGCCAAAAATAACTCTAACCGAATCACGACACTAGAGTGAACCGGAGCAGAGAATGTCACTTGCGAATATAGCGGACAAAACACTAAGGGAGATTGCGTTTTATTTGCAGACGACCCACGAAGTAAGCTCTACAGATAATTCGATCAACTTTAAAGTCAGCCTATGATGCTGTATTGAACTAGAGCACAATTAGATCTGAAGATCTAATACAATTATATTGATACAGCTACGGATACCGGACCGCTATATCACTTCAGTGAGTGATATATTTAGCGGAATATTATTGCATTTACTCGTATTATATTACGATACTAGATCTATGATATAGCGCTGCCATTCTATACAAATCGTACTCCGTCTTATCTGGAGGTCGTAGCCATCAGCTATGGATTTTTCAATTCTTTGTGCATATTTCTACCATTAGCTGCGAGGGAAAACCTCGTGAGGAAACCAGCACGCTTGGGTTAATTTCTAAAACGTGTAACCATGATTCAGTCGGTCTGGTTTCCTTGTCTAAGTGTTGCGAGGGGCAGACGGCTGTGGCATCATTGTATTACCAGACTCAGCGGGCTCAAAAGCGATGTCTTTCGAAGCACCCTAGAATAACACGCTGTTAAGTACGATGATGCTGATTATGTGAAGATAAAGTGAAAGGTGAAAAAGAAAAGGGCTCTTCTTCTAGATTTTTAACATCACCAGGATGTTAAGCGAATACCTGAACTGGTCAAGATCTTGGTGCTGTTCTTGGTAGGCTGCACTAAGAACGCGATAGCTTAGCACTTACTCAATACAATTAAATATAACATATTAAGACAAATCTTTATCCATGGATAAATCTATGGTATAACGTCAGATTTGTATAGAATAACAGCGCTATACCGTAGATTTAACATCGGATTATGGTTGGTCGTATCAGCCCGAAAACGAATAAAATATCATAAAATTACTTAATAACAGAAATGATAATGTTCTTCAATTTATTGTAATTGCAGTTTACATATTGGTATATGATTACTACCATTATTAAAATGCCGACTTATAGGACAGCTCTCCAAGCCGATGTGAACCGGTACTTCATGATATTAAGACAATGAGTAATGAAATGAAACTTTGCCAGTCTCTTAAAGGTTAACGAACTCCATAATGGGTGTACTTGAGCTTATACCGCCTACTATGGGTCTCAATGGTCCACTGGAACCTACTACTAGTAGCTACTAGCTACCGTGTGTTATTAAAGTGTCTATGTCAAAAAAAATTGGGTTCAATGTCGTTAGAGAATATTTTTTAGATTGTAGTTCCTCACCGTCACGTGCGGCTGTTTGTACAAGGTGATTTTTATTTTATTTTTGTAATATATGTTGATACAAAACCGAGGTTTGCTACAGATGTACATATTGAACTCATAACCTTAATGTAACTACTAAATTGAATTACAGGTGATAAAATCAGTCTTATCTGAATAGCTGAACGATAAATTAGTTTATTTGCGGTATCCTATGATGCCGCGACAGTGCAGGGGCCGTCGAGTGATAGATCCAAATATGTGTTTTAAATGTAAGTATTTCACTTGGTTAGGGGTGGTATCACGCCACTTTTTTTCTACGAATATACTTAATACTTACTTTTACTTGCAGGTTGTACCTATATACTTCTTTAAAAACACCCTCTCTACCTCTATCTCCCCTACCCCTCTCCTTTGCTCCCTTTCATTATAATTACCTCAAGATTATATTATAATCATTTATAGTATTTCCATATTGAAACAATTGCAAAATATATACTATTGCACAAAATATTATTTCAGATATGATTTCGAAATAAGACGTTTATCATTTCAATAGATCGTTATTTGTCAAACATTTGTGAGCCAAGTAAATGACGCACTGAGAAATTTAATCGCGTGTCCAGGCGATATTTCCAAGTGCGTTATTTACTAAAATTGGATTGCATTAAGTTTCTATAAGTAACAAAAAAATAATATTCGAGCACAATAAGTGCCAGCCAGCATGTACGAGTGAGATAAGTGCGGCAAAGAAGCACACTGAAAGCGTACATCGTTTAAGGTTTACGGGAGCTATCGAAAGCGTCCACTGTACTTGTTCAACGGCTTTGCGCTTCGTGGCAGGCGCGCGGTCAACGCTCGGCAAACTGCCGGACCTACAGGTTGGACATGGGGCAATGGAATCCGCGGGGGACAAAAAAGAAATGCGCCCGCGCTGCCTTGCCTGCCTCGCCGCCTGGCGCGCGCGCTTCTCGACTACTAAACAACGGCGTACGGGCCAGTGTTACCAGTTACGCGGTAATTTCCTTATTATACACATATGCACAGTTTTTTTGACATAAATACGGTATATTACGGTGTTGAACATGGAATTACCGTATTATAATTTTTAAAACATTTTGATTATTGTAGTACAGCCACACATCAAAGTATACAAAACTGTTAAATTTCTTCATTCGATTCTCACCTTAATGTCAAACAAGTTCGATTCAATATCAATTTTAACAGATTGTGGTAACCCGATATGAATGGGTAAAATCTAGCTAGTTATTACAACACTTGTTTTGCGCATCACCGACGAGATCACTAAACCACATTTAAGGCGACGGGTAAGGTCAACTAGCGACGCCAATCGATTTTAATTTTTAGCTACTAAACCGGATCTATTTTAAACAATTTCGGGGTTACAACCTCTCGGCAAACACTTATACTATTTATTAAATACTTATACTTAACTTTTGGGTCTGCTTTTGTACTCGAAAAGGGAATTACCGCCAAAAGCGGCCACTTTTGGCGTGAATCAATTTTTCACGTACAAAAACGGACCTAACATTTGTGCGTAGTTATTTAATAAATAGTATAAGTGTTTGCCAAGAGGTTGTAACCCCAAAATTGTTTTAAATAGATCCGATTTAGTAGCTAAAAATTAAAATCGATTGGCGTCGCTACTGTCTCGTCACCTTAAGGTAAAGCAGTACGGACACTACAGTGCCTAAAATGTTTTTATAAAACGACAAAATAAAAATGTTATTGAAATAATCGAAACGTTAAAAAATTTCAATAATGCTTTTTTTGTGATATTATAATACACTGTATGTCACTGATCATTATAATTTGGACATCTTTTAAAAAGCATCTTCTAGGGAATCGCTTTCCACCTTAGACCTCATCGACGCTTTCCATCAAGTTAGACTGTGGTCAAGCTTTAGCCAAGCAAAAATATATACATAAACATATATTATCTATTAACCAGTATATTAATATTTTTCGTGCATAGTAAAAGCTTGTACTTATTTAAAATATTTATTTTACCGTTTATTTATTTTTTACTTTTTAGTTGAGCATTTTCTTTAGTATATCCATTTCTATTAACGCTTCATTGTAAAAAGGTCTCTTTCTAGTTAATTTTGTGCAATCTAATTCTTCAATTTATAGACCGTCACACAACGTTACCAAAGTAACTTAGACATACCTTAGTTCAGCACAAACAGTCCACGCGAAGTAGTGTTCCTTTGACTGTATTCCATCTATATCATCAGAACATCTGCATTGTACCATAATATTCAACCCTTAATCATATCAACTCCATGATACCGTATTTTTGTATTGTTACCAAAATTACGAAGATATACCAAATTTCAGCTCAATCGGTCCACAAAGACCGAAGTTTTTATGGTCACCTTCCAACCTCATCATCAGACCAGCTCCATGGTACCATATTTCTGTATAGTTACCGAAGTAACGAAGACACACCACATTTCAGCTGAATTGGACCACAGTAATCGGAGTTCCTACGAGCATCTTCCAACTTCTCATCAGATCAGCTCTATCTATCTGTCTATATTTTTGTATTGTCGCAGAAGTTACGAAGACATACCAAATTTCAGCTCAATCGGTTTACAAGAACCGAAGTTTCAATAGTCCCCGTCAACCACATCATCAGACCAGCTCCATGGTACCATATTATTGTATTGTCATCCAAGTTACGTAGTTATACCAAGTTTCAGCTCAATCGGTATATTGGTAGTGGTTCCAAACCTTCTTGCAAGATTTGTAAACATAGAAACATACATATGTACATACAAAAGTGAAGTTAAAAAATAATAAAAGTAAAATGAAAGGAAGTTAAATAAAAGCTTGTAAAAAAAACAGTTACTTTTTAACTGTTGCAAGGCATTATTTAAACCTAAAACTCAGAATTTTTAATCCGGCAGCACGGAAATTTTACAATTATAAACTGGTAACACTCATAGGGGCACTCGCCTGTACTGGCCATACTCGCCACTCGGCCCGACCATAAAATAATTAAGACTCAGAACGCCGGCTGCCTACATCGTGAGCCCGTTAGGCTACGTACCCATATAGCGTAAGAGTGATTTTTGACATTTCACGTCACTACTGTGCAAAACTGTCCCAATCCCAGGGTATTTGACTAAGCTCGAGATTTTACAAAATAAAAATATTTTATCAAAATATAGGTAAATATGTGCCAATAGCAAAAATTCTCAATTAAAAATATAACGTCTAGCCGGTTTTATGGTCATTCAAAGATTCATGGGCAAGTCCATTTTAAAAGTATGAATTATTAATAAATAATTAAACCATTGAATAACCCATGTAATTTACACCAACTATTATAATGGAACCATTGATATAAACGAAACATTTGATATAGCTACCATACAACATTCAAATGAAATGCATACAAAATACTGTCGTGTGACGTCACATCTCAGTAGACATTTGTATGGAGCGTTTTGGGTTTGCCCAAAATAATGTGATTTTAAAGTTGTGATATCTCAGATAGTTTAAATGAGAATCAAGTGATTCTTTCAACGATGTTTCTATCATTGAGAGGTCTTTTGATTACAAAAATAAAAAAAAATTAGTCAAATACCGTAATCGTACAATTGTCGTACTTGGAATTACTTTACATTCATTTTACGACACAAATTTTGTTGTATGTAATACCAATTCTCGTATATTATACAGGGTGTTTCATGTAGTGTGTAAAGCAGAAGACCATAGATAGAGCACCCCTTGGGGTACCCGAAACACACCCACGTATGTTCTACGATTTTTTATAGTTCAGGAGTTTTCAACATTTTGGAGAATTCCCTGCTTAAAAATTATCAAGAAAAAAAAGAAAAGACGTTTTCAACTCTCTTTTTTGCAAATAAAACTTCATCGGTGTATCTTTTATGTTTTAAATAATCAGATTAGTTACTTGAATAGCAATCATGAAAATCTAAGTCTACGCTGAACTATAAAAAATCGTAGGACACATGGGGGTGTTTCGGGTACCCCAAGGGGTGCTCTATCCATAACCTTTTGCTTGACATCCTACATGTACCCTATATAAACGCACTGATAATATGACTGATGATTACAACATAGAATAAAAGATTATAAAAACTATTGGTTAAGGGATTGTTAACGTGTATATACTTTTGAGTCGAACGAGAAACTAGGTTTCAGTATATGTATTTTTTAATTTCCGATATTTCGGCACTTTTGCCACACTTGCAACAGAGACCTAAAATACTAAGATTTTATTAAGTGAATCTTAAGATTTACCGCAGTTCGGACTTTTTCAGAAACATATATGTTTTTAAATAAATAAGATAAGTTAATTACTGTTATGACGTTGCATTGTCATAATATTTTCAACGCCAGACTTGCGATGCGTATCATGAAATCTAACTATGGGGATGTGGATAACACCTTATTATCACCGTTTCGCTCTGGCAATTTGAGTATGTCGAATGTACCTTCTTTTAAACGTAGAATGATTACTAGATTTCAATGTCACAAGGGGGAGTTTTCAATACAATCCTTGTTGACCGTGATGATTGTTACACGTGCTTATTTTATGCTTTAAGCATGCTCCTTTTGAGTAAGTGCTACTTAGTAGTAAGTGTGGACGGACGTGCTACCAATAAGCTTGCTAATTTTGAGCATGCTCAAAAATCGCATGCCGGTCGATTTTAAAGCATGCTACCTGTAGTGCGGGTAGAAGGGGGAGTGTGGCAGAGTGCTTTATTAGCACGTGTAGACAGGTTTGCTTATTCTTAAGCATGCTAATAGATGGCTTAATGATAGAAAATGTGGACAGTTCATTAAGCATGCTACTTTTGAGCATGTGTAACAGTAGCTTAATGTAAATCTAGAGGGGATGGTAATGTCCAGCGGTGGATGTATAGATGAAGTTGATGTTGATTGATTCTTACAAAATGTTCAAATAAACTAAAACCCGACTATGGTCATATGTACCTACACATATGACCATAGTCGGGTTTTAGTTTTTAATCTTTTTTTTTTTTTCATAAAATATTTTTGTACATAGTGACATCCCTACCCGATGAAGCAGCGCCGTGTCGCGTCGCGTCGGCCGCATTGCCATCATCGGCCAAACATCCGGCTCATCCGGCTGCGGCTGGTCAATTGTTTTAACTGTTTATTAAATAAACGAAACGCCAAGTATTATATCCGTTAATTACTAGTCATGGAACCTGGATGTAAATTCTCTAACGAGTACTGCTGACGAGCATATTTACACCGAATACTCAGTACCAAAACTATTTATTTCTATTAGGTATTTAATGACGACTTGCAGGTCTCGAATAAATGTTCGTTTGGAAATGGTAATTAACAATAAGTTAATTTATTATTTTATTTTAATTACAAATAATAAAACTAAATAAATTAATGGTTTTGGAAATCAGTCAAATGCAACAAACTTACGCAAACACAAAATTACGCAATTCTGTTATTTCTGTTCCCCGTCCTGTTTCCCCTAAGGTATCACCTTGATAAGAATGAGAGAAATATGTGGCGCCGACTGGCCTTTCTGAGAAGTGTCTTTTCTCGGAAGAATGGTTCAAGCTTTTTTACGCGCTAAATTCATATTACAATGAGATGCGGATGCGTCGACGCGCAGTGGCGTTCCGAGAGCTCGGCCCTTGGTGGGCGCGGTTTATTCAATCTGGAACGCTTGCATCCTACTCTGGTGGCGTTGAACTCTATACTAAATATTAATTCGACTTATAAGCTTGACGTTTCTTCGTAGACATATAATCATAAAATAAAAGCTCCGAAATAAATAAAAAATATCGCAACAAGTGCAGATTTTTATTACGAATAATTTTAACAGCACAATGTAAATATAACATAAAAATAATACTTGAACAAAAAAAGGTTGAATCAATCTGATACAAGGGTTGCGGGTTCGATCCCCGCACAGTACAAACAGTTGTGTGCATGAACATGTTTGTTTGTATCGGTCTGGGTGTTTGCTATGTATTATAAGTATGTATTTACATAAGAAAAGTATTATATGTATATATTTGTAATCCCACTGTTGATTCTGATATCTGTAACACAGGTGCTTGAGCTACCTATCTCGGAGTCAGATCAATGTATGTGATGTTGTGAAATATTTATTATTTATTTATTAATCTATGAATCGGCAACAAATAGCAAACAACTACACTCCCTCTAATAATTTTGACCGTAGGAGGACCACGCTTCGACATGAATAGGCCAGCTCGACCGTAGTGATACCTCACAGAAAACCGGCGTGAAGCAACACTGTGCTGTGTTTCGCTGCGTGAATGAGGGTACCGGAGGCCCAATCCGGGGGAAAGGGGGGTTAAAGGTTGGCAGCGCACTTGTGACTCCACTGCTGTCGCGGTTGTCCATGGGCCCCGGCAATTGCTTACTATCAGGTGATCCGTCTGCTCGTCTGCCACCTATCACTTAAAAAAAATCTTTCACGTCTTTATAAGAGTAGAAGACATTTAAATACTGCAATACGTTCATGTACATGTTACTCTTCCTATTGCTATTGCAATAGTAAAACACAGATATTGTTGTCCTTTGTACGACAGAGTGTAGTCGGGGAAGATGAGTGCCAATTGTTAAAGGCTGCACCCCACCTAATCGCTCAACTATGGTTCCGGATCGGTGTCATTGACCGACCACCGTCGGAAATAGATACTCCCTCCTACAGTTCCGGCGGGGAGTCCTCCGTGCATAAATTTAACTACTATGTAATAGGCGATACTACAATTTATTGTGGGTGAGCTTTGACGGATCAAGGCGCCGATGTCGATGAGTTTGATATGCGAGTCAACCAAATAGTCAGTCAACGTAGTAGTAGTAGTAGCTCAGTTCGATTAGTCAATCGCATTAAAGGCAAAACAATCGGCCATTATAAAGTTTGACTTAAAAGTTTCATATATCAAGAAACTCGCATTCGTCTTTTGCTGAGACATAAGAGGGACAGATAGATGGATAGATATTCTTTATTGCACAAAAACAAAATACAAGTATGATGCAACAACAACAACAACAACAACAGACAGTACAATAAGGCAGTCTTATCGCTTCTAGCGTTTTCTTCCAGACAACCTTTGGGTAGAGGAAAGAAATAACGTATTTGTAATAGGGGAAGGTTGTGCAAAGCAGTTTAACAAATGACAGAAAATGGCAGAAATATAAATACATATATATGAATAATATTATATGACATAAATAATAATAAACAATACATACATACTTAATAATATATTTAGCATTTTTTAAATGTATTGCTCCCTTTACCTTTACGACTTTTGCATTGTTCATACACGATGTAGACCATACTATCACAGTATAACAAGAGCTTTCCTTACAGCAGTTCGACGGAGACGTCTGGACAGGACAGTGGTGCGGGGCGTGCGGGGTGAGTGAGACGCGAGCGGAAGGAGCCCAAGCAACATACTTCGCCGTCCTTAGTAGCTTGGGACACGACTTCTAGGGCTATCACATAACATCTTAATGAGTAATTTACACGTAGGTATTTATGAACTTCCAACTTACTTACTAGATGGTGTAGTGTATATCCTCCCTAGAATTTGTCATAGGTATCAGACGAGCAGACGGATCACCTGATGGTAAGCGATTGCCACTGCCGCCAATTTATGAAAAATTAAAATTTAATTCAATTTTGGTCCAGTTTTCTAGATATACGAACGGTATAATTAATTTATATTTGCTGCTCTTCTCACCGCTACTTTTCTTCTAAAATGAGCCAAGAGAGGCAAATTGTTTCCCAAGATATTTTTGGTACAATTATTCATCTTGATTTTTGATATAATTACATTTAATAATAGAAACTTAATTCCGCTCTCTTACCCTTTATTTTATTTCTAATACCACCCTAACTTAATTTGTTTTATATAATTTCGCAATACCAATACAGGGTGTATCTGTGAACATTTACATCCCTTTAACCACGTGTTCTAGGTACTTAACAATTATGAACAACATTTGTTCTATCACTTTTGGAAATTCGCATGAAAATTTGTCAACTTTACATACAAAGTCGGTCACGTGTCTTGGTCATTTAGTATGGGGAGTCGAAAAAATTTTCGATAAATTTCGAAAAGTCGTTGAACAGATATTGTTCAGAATGGTTGGTAGAACACGTGGTTAAAGGGATGTAAATGTTCACAGATACACCCTGTATATTCCGATTCGTAAAAGAGTAATTTAAAAATCCTAATTCTAAATTTGTGACAACCATTTCTTATTTAAGTGAATACCTACACTAGCTAGCGGCGGTATCGACTAACTTCAAAGGCGTTGGCCTACTGTTAGGAAAGCTCTTGTTAAACTGTGATTCATTTATCTACAAATTCTTCAAACATATATTTTTAATCTTTAACCGATTATATACCTACAATTGTTGCGACTGTAATAATAAATATTTCACAACATCACATAGTACATTGATCTGACTCTGAGATAGGTATATATACCACGCTTTCTTTTTGATTTCGGACGGAAAAATAAAAGGTTAATTATTATAGTTTATGTCAAAGTAATGTTCACCAGGACGACGGGATTGTACCCAAAGAATATTTCATTTTAAAAAATGATGTAGTTCTACTCATAGTTCGACTTTTTCCTTATCATTAAGGCGTTAATTTTAAGTAAAGTTATTAAAAAAAATCTCGCCTAAATTATCATTCAACATTATCATGCCTAATTTAATGATAGTTTCTTTCTCTTTCAATTCTTTATCTTATGGATTTCTCCAAAGCAGTCACTTCGGATAGTTAGATTATAAAAAATAAATCGAACACCAACGATTCCATAGATCGATCAATTGAATGATATTGATTGACGATGATCGTTAGCTCCAAAAGTAATTTGTCATTTTCTATATTTTGTGGTACTTTATAAATTTCCCAATATCACCTCTCAATAGGTTCTATTTTGGTTAGTACTAGGGATAAGCTTACAAAGCATGAATCACGCGTTTATCCAAACGAAAGACGATTCCTACTTGCTTCATTAAATGTAGAGTTAACCAACCACGTCAGAGGTGGTTTGAAACTCTAACACTATACACGATAAGAAAAAGGTTTTTATATTCAATATGCAGAGATGCATTGATTGCACTATGTAAAGGTGACCACTCATCTAGTTAACCTTGGTACCTAATTAATGACAGGCGCTTGGCGCAAACAAACAAGTTGTTTCTCCAAATTAAAACAAATGATAATAACGATTTGCTACTGTTTTCTGCACCGCAATCAGTAACCATCAAACATTATTTCATATATCAAAGCATTAAATTACATAATGCCATAAACAAACAACAATTTGATGAAACAAAACATTAAAGAAAACCAATTTCTTAGTGTAAGACATACTGCAAAAAGAGAAATAGCAGTGGTGGGCTTCCACTTTGGAAATATATGTTATTGAAAGATACATATGGAACCCATCTACTCCTGTTAATACTACGAAAAAGCGAATTTGAACGAAAAGTTAAAATTGTCAAAGCAAAATTAATCCTACAAAAAAACAAAATCAACAAAAACCTAGATTTAAGAAAGAACAACACAAATGAGTTTTATTATTAAAAGAATCAGATACCCCTCTCCGTACCTTTAAAATCGAAGAAAAAGTAAGCCGATTGAGAGCTTCAGATGCGCCATTCCTCGGCAGGGGTAAGCGGAGATAGTCGAGAGCGTGCGACACGTTCCACGTGAGAGCAGCGGCTCGCATCACCGGCGCGACGTCCGCTCGAGCGGCGCGACCCGCGGCCGCGTCACGGCGGCGTCGAGCAACGCTCGTCGAGCGGCGACGCTGCAGCATGTCCGTTTCGATCGTTCGGTTCGAGCGACGGTGATGTTTCGCGAGTAGGTGGGTCGGCTGATCTCACCGGCAGCATTGCAATGCACATCCGGGGCGGTCGATACGGGCGGCGACTTGCGCGGTACCGTTGCGTCCCTCTCCGCCCCGCGCCACAAATGCGGCCCCCTCACGTCTTCGAACCCCCTCCGCGACGACTCACATCGATTCGCGCGCTTGATAATTATTAAGAGCTTGTTGGGAAAATTTATCATCTCGCAAGAAAACAGATCTCGTGTCACAGAGAGGCCGAAGCAGCTCTAAAGATTTACTGCAAGGATTTCTTGAGCCGAGACTTATGACGTTATAATTTATCACGTTTGTTAACAAATTTACTGGAATACTTTTTCAAAAAAATACAGGACTAGAATCTAAGAAGCTATATTTTATTACATGTAACCTAATTGCACTTGTCTTGCGAATATGTGGCTCGGAAAGCAATTTTGTAAAGACGTAAACAAACACCACATATTGGTTCACGTAATATGCGTGTTACCTACTTCTGGCATATAAGTCCGAACAGGACGACAATGTTGTAGATTAGTCACTGGGTTACTGGGTAACATAAAACCCAGTAACCCAGTGACTAATCCCGCGACTAGCGGTAACATCACGTTAATAACATACGCAGTTACAGTCGACGAGCTACAAACCCGCAATTCTGTATATTGCTTCATGTGGCTTTGCTTTCAGGAAAGATAAGAGCCAAACGGTTACATTACAGATATTTTTAAGTTCCCTACCCGTAGCTTTTGATAAACATACAAGTAAAAAGTAGGAGTATTCTTGAACGGAGCACAATTACTATCCTGAAGATTGTACAGAGGTTTATTCTTTACTTTTTAACCAGGTACATGGAATGGTGTTAATTACACTACGATGATGACAGGACTTATATCAGTCATAAATATATAATGATGACGATATAAAACACTGAAGTGGGACTGGGCTGGTCACTTTTACCACATGTCATATCATGTACACTTTCTGCTAGAATAGCCACTGAAAGCGCAGCCCGAAATTCTAAGGCGACACATGGTAGACCGTAAAGTCCACAGGCGCCCGAAATTGTGAAGTGTCCCACTCCTGGGCGATATTTCGTATTCTAAGGAATTCTCTATTGCTCTAACATTATAACAACAACATCAACATCCAAACTCATAATCTAATCTAACACTAAGTCACGTGGAAATGCGCCCAGTGAGTGGAAACACAGGCGAGACATGATGTTTCTCTTCAGATTAAACACGGCTTTAGCCGAGATCATTGCACAATATCTTCAGGGTAGTAGATCGATGGTGACAATGGATAAGCAAATATTTTACTACAACTGACGGATGAACATTATTCCAATTTATGCATCCACACCGCTGTGTTTGTTAATCAACAGTTTGCAGCAACAGGAGAATAAATATATAACATACTAGCTGGCCCGACAGACTTCGTCCTGTCAAAAAAAAATGTAATGTGGCAACAAATATGAACTTTATATAATAGCAATAAAACTCAAATTGACTTCTACGTTTTAGTTAGAAAACGTTTGTATGTGAAAAAGAAAAGGGTTTTTCCGAAAATTATTCGATTTTGAACCATCCCTGGACTTCAACGAACATTTAAAAAAAAGAATTGGCCAAATTGGTCCAGGCATTGTTGAGTTATGCGCTTACCAACACATTTTGCGATTCATTTTTATATTATAGATTACATTCGTAAATCATGTAATTTTTAAATTAAGAATGTCGTAACCGTGACATCCATACGTCGTAGCCATATCGTAGATTCGCTCACTCCATGAAATGCTTGATAATTTTATTAAATGGTCGCTAATCATGAAAGGTTACACTAACTTTTGGCCACATCATGTGATTTCGATAGATAAATGATAATATAGATAAACAAATCATTTCTCGATATGGGCAACTAAAGCCATGCTCATTCATGAAATGATCAAGATTATATGATTATGTCGTAATAAAAATAGTTACATTAATTAGCTATAGCTAAATTACCGAGAGAGGCGCTACAGCGCCTCTCTCGGTAATTTAGCAATATAGCACGTTGTTTATATGTAACGAACGTTCTATCCTAAACATTTTTTTTTTACAAATTTTCTAAATTGGGTGTTAACTTTATTATAATTTGATTAAATTGCTCATACCAGTAAATGCGACCATTTCATAAAACTATCGTCAAATGCGCCGTATATAATTATCGGGGGATCGGCTTGTGCTTATGTGTAGTTGAGATATATTACGATTTAACTTAATTTTACAACGCTGACTCGGCGATCCAAAATGGCTTCCGACGTCAAATTCGGCATTTTATTCATCCTGTGCTCATTACATCCAATTGTGCTCGTGTAGTGCTTTGATCCTTGGCGACTTCGTCCTTCCAGACATATTTCGGACAACCCACAGGATGGCTTCCTGTTGGCCGTCCCAGATAATTTGATGCCCTATTCTCTCTCATTTTCTCCACATGTCGGAGCCAGCATTTAACTGAATCTGGATAGCAATTTTATTTGACCAATTCCTATTGATGCGCAGAGAACGGATCTAACTACAAGTGGATCTAAAATCAATATGCATTAAGAATTTTGAACTTTAGTAGCAGTTTATCTTTAGTATCAGACATAGTCCACACGTTTCTTTGTTGTCTGCAACCACTTCTGATATTTCTTAAGATATACCTTCATTGAGCTTAAAGTTCCAACGGAAAAGGTATTAAGGTACAGTGCGACTACGATCAGAAGGCATTTAACAAAGGGACGAAAATATTGCAAGAGGGGTATATCCTCCAAAAGATTCGGCTGCGGCGGCCGAAGGCTTAACGATCAGCCATCTCCGCAGGATATATTAAAGTTTTCAAGTGTGTGCGTAAACACAAGTGCACTCTAAAGAGTACATCCATCCAATGTATGTACCTATATAATATTTTGATGGGACATTAAATTGACGACCGAAGAGGGATCAGTACTTTCCGAGGCATGTGGAGACACTGAGAATTTCTTAACAGAAAATATATATAAAAATCTCAAATACCAATTTTCATGATTCTAGCTATGAAGACAACGAAACGTACCTATGACGTTTTTTCACCCTTTTAGGGGTGTGAATAGAAAAAGCTGCTGAAAGCACTGATATTAATTCTGTATAAACAGTTCAAATATAAATTTTCACGACTCTAGCATTAAATATGACGAATCTCCCATCAACCCCCATTTTGCCCCTTGGGGGGTTGAAGAAAAAAAGTTGAAAGCACTTTTATTACATTTGTATAATGGGCCCCAAAGCCAAATTATCATGACTAGCTTTAAAGATGTACAACAATGGTTGAATAAAAAAAACTGGAACGGTTAAATCTTTATTTTTGATAAATAAACAGAATCCTGATTTTCAAATCTCTAACATCACAATAACTCTTAAAACTCCTTAGTGAGCGCTTACATGAAAACTATCTATGTTCCAAATGTTATGATTTTTGGTCGTTTCGGCTGTGCGAGATCAGGCAGTCGCTCACTAATCGAGGCGTTACCTCTTTAATTATATAAAAAGCAGTGGCGGCGCTAATCGTCGGCCTCGCGCCAGAGGAGCAGCTTTATTGATTATTTAAAATTTTGTTTTTTTATGCCTATGAAACGATGCCATCGAAGCCCCATCGAAGCCACAGCGAAGTTCTGTTTCCTTCGACATATCCAAGACTTTCGATAGGGTCTAGTACGAAAGTCTCATTAGCAAGCTCCCGTCGAACGAAATCGATACAGGCCTTTGCGTAAGGATTGAGTATTTTCTCGGGCAGATCAATTCGGATAGTCATTGCTACTCTTCTGTTCGCCATGGCACCAATATCGGTGTCCCTAAAGACTTTGTTTTTTTCCAACTCAAGATTTGCTGCACATCGACAATTCGCTATAGGTTTCCGGTATTTTTGGGTACGCTGATGTCAGTTTCGGAACACAGTTTCGGAAAGATACCTGTTCGATGCGAGATCCGATGCATATATCGGTTATTCGAGAGAGGGCATGGTGGATGGGGTGAATGCAGCCCCGAATGGTATCTCTATTTGGGAAGATGCCAAAATGGTTGGGTTCAACCGCACTAAAACACATGACTGTCTTTTTTCGGCGAAACGAAGTCCGTTTCATCCGACTCCGACCTTTCGAATTGTCTGCGTTTCGGTGTCATACTACCTTGAGCACCTGGGCATGGATTTTGTAAAAGTGATTGCTAGGCATTATTTTGAAGATCAGGCGGTACGTACTAATTTAAGCTCTAGCAGCTATATCGAGCTCAGATTCGCTTCTGGTTAGAGTACTGCTGTCACATTTGGGATGGTTCTGTTCGGTATCTGTTACATGCTCTAGACTCGAGGAAGCACCCTGCGAAAAGGCTCATCTATATGTAGCACTCTCTTAGGATGGCCTGCAGAGCCAGGAGCAACGCAGACGTGTGGCAAGCTTCGCGGTCTTCTACCAGATTTAAATCGGGGAGTGTGCGGAGGTTCTATATAATTTGATCCCCCCCAGCACATTCCATCATACGGTCAAGACGCAGCGAGTTCTTTGATTCTTATGTGGTAGACTTTCCCATTATCCGCACGGGGCTGTATCATGACACTTTGGAACTCGGGGCGTACCAGTCTGGTGCAGGAACATTTTCATAAATGGTATTGGCCATGTATCTAGTCATACATAGGCGTAGGCGGTGTAGGCAGCCACACGTCGTCGTGTGTCTGAGAATGGAGCTACGGGCAACTAAACTGGCCTGAGTTTTAGGCCGCCGAACACTTATTGGTCATGTGCCTCGAAACGCGAATACCTATATAAACACATTTCCATTTATTGGCAAGCACACTTAACAGCATTACAAAGCCTCATAATGAGTATATTAGAAAAAAGGACCTGCTCTCTTTTATAAATTTACCATGAACATCACAAGGCTATATTCGAACTTCCAAACTTTTGCGACCTTTTATGACAGCATATCGATTTTTTTTTTTTAGCGCATCTAATAGCGTCTATTATTTTACTTAGGTCTCAGCATTAATAGGTTCCAAGATATATTAAAGATGTTTTAAGAAATATATAATAATATCCCAACCGATTACGGGTACGGCGGACAATCTCAACGATCAGCTACGAACGCAGGATATATTATAGTGCTCAAGTGTGTGCGCAAACACAAGTGCACTCTCTATTCCCGTACCCTTATATTCCTATAGGACACTACTATGACACGACCGGAGAGGGATCGGGTGCAAGAAAAACAGCTTAACTTGCTTTCCGAGGCACGAGGGTACAAGACCGCCAACTTCCAGACTCCGGGCTGCCACTAAGAAATTCTTACAGAAAACTTAGGTACAATTTTTTGTCCCGACCCGGGGATAGAACTCGGGACCTCTTGCGCAGCCGTCGCTTTAAAGTGCGACCCACTAACCGCTGCGCCACCGAGGCAGTCAAATATATGTAAACAAAGATAATGATGATGAATGTACTCAAAAACCTGAATGGACTTGAAAACCAAATTTACAGGGTTTAATTACCATTCAGTTATAAGCTAATTAAGATGTAATGTTACATCTTTTTTATTACATTATTATAGTAATATCAAAAAGAATGGAACTGTCATGCCACTAAGAAAATATGCATGACAGACAGCCACATATCTACTTAACAAATCTGTCAAAATGTCCATACATGTTTGGTTCAATATCAATTGAGGAAATGTGACATGATTGCCGGTGTGTACATGTAAATAATTTGTAAACATTTTTGCACATACCTGAAGGTAAGTTTTCCCAGCTACATGATTTGATGACCTACAAAAAAAAAATTCTTTACAACAATATCTTTGCAGAATTTAAGTTGAAAAGGTGTTTGTGTTACCAGCCATCCTAGTCAAAGTAACTTAAAATATATAGCCTTTTTTCTTTTAAAAGTGTAATCATATTTAATTATTTTTTTTATGATATAGGTGGCAGACGAGTCGACTGATCACCTGATGGTAAGCGATTACCGCCGCCCATGAACACCTGCAACACCAGTGGTGTCATAAGTGCGCTGCTTACCTTTTGACCCCCCTTCCCTTTAGATTAGGCCTCGGGTACCCACACTCATGCAGCGAAACACAGCGCATGTACTGCTTCATGCCGGTTTTCTGTGAGGATGTTTCTTAAATATTTATGTATGTCTCTCTACATTTGAGTTTCGATAGAAGGTGTCTCCGATGGTGTCCAGGCAAGTTTCATTAGTAGCCCATATAATTCCATTCCTATTCAGTGCATTTTGATTCCAATCAAACTAATCATAATATACTGTCTTTCATACAAGTCTATTTCAAATTGGTCAAGTGCAAAAATGGGAATGTAATCTTCTTAAGTAGTCACATGACTTTGTTTTTGGAATTTCTCTACAGAAAATTTTGCAGAAAACATTCCAATAATGTCTTTTATAGCCCAGAACACCCTTGATCCACTGTACAATTAATGTAATAAATAAGTTAACAACTCTCGGTATTGTTTCATGGACCATGTACCTTCAAGAAACAAAACATTCTAACAAGTACTACAACATAAACTACAAAAATTGAGTCTTGTTGATGTTAGCTGTTCCAAAATAATTGTACTGTAGTTGGTTTAAATAGACAATGATAAAACACATTACCACCATACACATAAGTCAATTGAGGAACATTAGGTTAGATTTTCTATTATTATCAAAGAATTTTCGAAATATTATGTACTTTATCCATTCACTTTTATTAATTGATCGATAAATCAGACAGTTCAGATAACAATTTACCTTCTCCTTATAAGATCAAGCATCACACCTCCAAGAAATGATGCATCTTTATTTTCTTTAGTCATAATTTATTTTCTACAGTTATTGTAGTACATAATTACTACGACATTTATTTAATACGATAATATTATTCATATTCCAAAAAGCAAAAGAAAACTTCCCTCCTATTCCCTGTCCTCTATACCGGTATATAATACTACTCTTTGCTCTATACCTGACGCCTTAAAAAAAAAATGACTTTTTTTTTTCTTCACCGACCCGGCTCTTTGACTTTGTGCTCTCTTTGCTTTGGAGGCTGGAATAATGGAATGCTGACAGCTGAATTCACAATCTAAATAATTTAGATTGTTAACAATATTGATGAGACTATCGATAGCTCATGTCGAATCAAACACTAACAAATTTCGTCGACTTAGTAACGCGTTCAGTGATATAATTGGTAGTACATTCACCCGGATTGTATATATATCAACTATTAAGTATAGTAAAGTTTTTCAATAACTCTTCATATTAGTAATAAATCCAGAGCCTAATCCTCGTGACGTGATATTTTGTCATCATACGTTATACACCGTTATATTTTCATCGTTTGACATCCATTTAGCATGTCAGTGTTAGATAAACAAAATAACCGAAAAAATCTGATGGTCTATGACATACACCATCAGATTTTTTCATAGACTCTATGACATTATTGCTGGGTGGATATTCTATTGTGTATGGAACAGCAGATTTTTACTTATTTTGTTGATCTATCATGCTAAATAGATTTTATTCACGATACCTATCATGTCATGCTGGAGCCCAATACTCGGGTTTGTGACATTTCAAAAACATGGCGGATATCACTTGAAAATCATACTAAAAAACTATGTTTTGGTGATATATATCGTATGAAAAGAAATGTCACGAGCTCGAGAATTGGGCTCCTGGTGTCTTCTCAGTAGAAATCGACATTCCGAACCAGCGGTAGATATTATATACATATTTTGACATTCATAAGTGTTCTGTGTGGACCTAAATTGAATAAAGATTTTTTATCTTTATCTCATCTGTCTGTAAACGATGAAAAAATAACAAAATATCACGAGCACGAGAATTCGGCTCAAGGAGCCCAATTCTCGTGCTTGTGATATTTTGAGAACATGGCGGATATCACCCGAAAACCATACAAAAAAACTATGTTTTAGTGATATATGTCGTATGAAAATAAATGTCATGAGCCTGAGAATTGGGCTCATGGAGCCCAATTCTCGTGCTCGTGATATTTTGATAACATGGCATATATCACCTGAAAACCACACAAAAAAACTATGTTTTAGTGATATAAGTCGTATGAAAATAAATGTCACGGGCACGAGAATTGGGCTCATGAAGCCCAATTCACGTGATTTACGATAAATGAAAAAAAAAATCATACATTAACGTCGCATGAAAACCATTAAAAAAAACTTTGTTTCATACAAGTTTATTTCAAATTGGTTAAAGGCAAAAATGGGAAACAATGTTGTCTTCTTAAGAAGTCACATGACTTGGTTTTTGGAATTTCTCTACAGAAAATTTTGCAGTTTCTCAGCCCAGCCCAGTGTTTTCTCGTGCTCGTGACATTTTTTTTCATACGACATATATCACTAAAACATAGTTTTTTTTGTATGGTTTTCAGGTGATATCCGCCATGTTTTTTTCATATCAAAATCCCGAGAATTGGGCTCCAGCTTTTTATATAGAGGTATCAAATACTCTGGGGCAGACACTGCAAAAGCTTTTTCTGAGTTCTTTGCTAGCGTTTACACGCAATATAAGGTTAAACAAGCGATCATTAAACTGAAATGGACTACATCTTTTGGTCCTGCTGACGGCGTGCCGATCTCAGTAATCAAGGCCAACAAAGAATCTTTGAGTCTTCCTATTTGTCATATAGTGAATATTATCACCACGACTAGGAGTTACCCTCTCGAATGGAAGTTATCTAAACTTATACCAATACCTAAGTCTAGAGATAAACGAGCCCGAGAATCAGGCTCCTGGGCTCGAAATCGAAACCACCACTACGTAAGCTGGATATGTGATGCCAGAAGGCGCGAGGGTTAGTTTTGAGATTGCTTTCAAGTGGCTGAATGTAGGTAATATAAGCAAATTGTATGCGTTTCTTTATAGATGCACGCAGCTGAGAGAACTGGGTATAAATAATGGCACATTTACTCTCCCTTCATCTCCCATATGATAGTCTCGGGACGCCCTGTGTAACGTGTTGCTCTGTCTCAGCCTTTGAAAAGAGAATTCAAAGGTCTCAGCTCAATAATTTGGGCTATATAGTAACGCAATAATAGTATTTAGTATTTTTTCATAGTAGAGCACACATTCTAGAATGTGTGCTGTGCTATGAAAACGTTTTCTTGGCATATTACGGTTTTTAATACAAATACAGTGCACCCACGATCAGAAGGCACTTCCGGTGTATTTCTCCTAGGGAAGGGCTTAGGGCCTAATTTAAAGCAGAGGTTAAGACCGAATCGGAGTTTCCCTCTCTTTAACACGCGCTGTGTGTCTCCTTTGTTTGGATGCGACAGGTATACTCTCGTTAGTTACGGGATGGCTTTAAATTGAGCCACTAGGCCCCAGCGGCCTATCATTTTCCAAAGGATTCCGGGTAGCATCAATCAATCAATCAATATTGTCATCATTTGTTACACCAGTGACTCGTATTGATTTAGCTACGACGAGTATTTGCGAGGCCGCCCTCAAGCGCGAGGCTGCCCGTCGGCGCACTGGACTTACATGACTACTTATGTAAAAGTTAATCTCATTCCTCTCACCTTCACGCCGTGCATCCTGTTGTAACGAACAACGTTCTGGCGAAACATACTCCCTAACCCACACTAGACCAGCATGGAGAGTTACGATCACAGAGTACTTTTTAATATGTTACGATTTAAACATAGAGTAAAGTAATAATATTCTGGGTTTAGACCACTTTATATTGGTCCTATGCAAGAGATTATGATGATAAATTAAAGATCCATCCAAGTCAATTTCACTCACCTGTGCCTCCTTCACCTTCCATAGAATATAATAGTTTGATGAACTAACTTACGGAGTTCCCGTCCCATACCATACCGAGTAACGGGCTACCCAGAGTATTATTATTACCTTACTCATACTACTGTTTGCCTTACTCTATGGGGCCACCATATCCTATGACATAAGCGGCAGTGGCGTTATCATTTTTCATGACATTATTTATTTATTGACTAAATAATGATGAACCCGTTTTACTCTGTGGTGTCGCGCGTAAATACAAGACGAAATAGGTCGTTATCTGTGGTATCAATTTTGTCTATGGTCGCCCCACCATTTCTTTCCATGAAGCCGACTGTGTTTTGACATTAAAATATTTGATATTTTATGGTTTTATTTGATTTATCTGCTCGTTTTATTTAATTTACAATTCGTTTTTATTTTTGCTACAGTGAAAATGACGTGGGGTTTTGTTACTTGTGGTCCTAACGAGGCGCTGGTGGTTTCAGGTAAGTCTACTTGAGTCACGACGACAGCCTTGTCATAGTAATAAAATCTTTGGGTAGGTACATATATCGGGAATAAATCTTAATACTTTTAATATTATTAACTGTGCGTGAATACATTTTATTTTAAAATTGCGAATATTATGGTGCTACGCGAATGGTTCCTTTTATTTTAATATAGGACTCTTTATTATTATTTTACTGCATGTTTCACTGCCTGCGTACCTGTACCTGCTTGTAAAATAAATACTCACACGTATTATTATTTTTTTTGACATTATTTCATGATATACTAGTTGAATGGTAAATATCTTATACAATATTTTTTATTAATTACTTTAGTGGCAGGTACTTTACTTAGGTAACTGGTTAAAGCGTAAGTAATATTTTATTCAAAAAGATTTACCTATGTAGTAATAACTATGATCTTTAAATTTAATTAGACCTTTAAATGTTTTGCTTATTATTTCCCAACACCTTGTCGCTAAAACCATAACACCACTACATTCACTGCCATACACCACACTGAAAATAAACTACACCAAATTTTTGCTTATCTTGATTTCCATTGTATTCCACAAATTAGAAATTGACTTCATTCTGCACACGAATAAGAAAGCAAGAAAGATTTGTTTTGTACTTATTTTTAATAAAGTCACAGTTTCTTAGTGGATTAGAATGCGCCTTCCATGCAGCGGGTTAAAATAATGTTGTCTCGTTGAATCCGCTCTGATTCTCATGTATGCTCATGCACCTCTGGATTTTTCAAATCGTTGTGCAAATGTCTCGGTTAGTTTCTCAAAAAATGTGGATACCTAAAATATATGAGATATTATTTCTGATGTGTAACCATGATCCAGATTGTCTGGTTTCCCTGTCCAAGGGCTGCGTAGGGTCAGCTGGCACTCACTTCATTGTAATTACTAGATTTTCCAAATCCTGGATCGTGTAGCAAGCATACCCCGGGGTCCGAAGCAACAGCTTTGGATACAACTGGGAATCATATGCTAAGATGAGGAGGACTTACTGTTACGTTAATATAAAGCTGTTCAAATTCAAGACATTACACAAATAAATCTTACTCACCCTGCAATTCTTGGAAAATAACAATAAATGCTACAAATTGTGTTAGTATGTAATGAAATGATTTAAACTTATTTTATACTTTTAAAAAGACTTCCAACTTTTTTGTGTGTGGAGCTTGACATAGTCTTAATTCTTAATCAAGCGACTAGACAATATTTTCTTTCATTAGTTTTGAACCATAATAATATCTCATAAAGGGTGTATCTGTGAACATTAACACCCCTTTAACCACGTGTTCTATCAACCATTCTAAACAACATTTGTTCGATGACTTTTGGAAATTCATAATAAAATGTCAACTTCTTATACAAAGTCGGTCACGGTCATTTTGTAAGGGTTGTCGACAAAATTTCGAAAAGTCGTTGAACAAGTTGTTCAGAATGGTTGGTAGAACACGTGATTAAAGGGATGTAAATATCCACAGATACACCCTGTATATGTATGGTTTTTTAAGTATGGTTAAATCTTAAGTTACAAGTACCTAAAATTGTGTATTTTGTTATAAACCCATGAAATATAAGCCTAATGGTAGAGAATATACAAACAAGAAATAGAGAAAATAATTAAGAATAAGAAAAATATTTATTTAAGTACCAAATAAAAGGCAAAATCAAATTACATAAAGTAACATAGCTTACCGCATGAATACACTTGGAATTTAAGTGTGTAAAACCTAAAGTTTCTGTGAGAAATTTAATCATTATTAATAACAGTATTGATTGGTAGAATAAAACAGCCACTTTTTCTGGTTTGATTCCAATGGGGAACTTGCATTATAATAAATAAATTTTATTATTCTGAACTTATTACATAAGTAGATACTTAAAATATAGCACATTTTCGTTGAAATTCTAACATGACGTAAGTAATTTTTTGGCAGTTTTACATTTTTAATGACATTCGCTAGACAATCGATAGACGTGTCATTTTGCCTAATCAGAATCAAGATACGACCAATAAAAACCTTTAAAATGACCTACGCTTTGAGATGACCACATATGTCACAATTGTTTTTTTACTTTTTTAATAATTTATTGGTGTCGGTTATGACATTTTGATGCCATTCGTTAGAGACTTGGAGGACGGATCGTAATTTTCGATCAGAATTCAGTTGCGGCCACCTAAAAGCTTTTAAATGTTGAAAAGGTAACAGAACTGAAGTCGAAAATTTAATACTAATATGGAAATAGCATATAAGTCTCGGATATTTCTTTTTGCTTTCCCGAAAAGTTGCTTAAAATGAGTTACGTGGTGTTAGAATTCAACGACGACATGCAAGTTTTTATTATAGTATGTCTCGAAGCTCAGTTTGCCTCTTGGCATAGGCCTCCTCCAACATTTTCCACTGGGGCCTGTCCCTGGCCACCCTTCACCAGTGGTGTCTAGCAGTCAGTTCGTTTGATTGTGCAGTGCCATAGGGAATGACATCACATCAAGCCAGTGAGCGTATCCGCGCGAACTTAGAAGTGTCCATTTTTTGTATATTTAAGTTGCCATTAAATGTATAGGATAGAATGTATAAAACCAAATTTGAAAAATAGTGCAAGTTTCCCATTAAAAATAAAAAAAAATACTTTTTTTTTTAATAAAGGTATGTTACCTTTAAGTCTTCCTCATCTAAACTAATATTTTCTTTTCTTTTCTTCTTCTTTGTGATTCTTAGTGGCGTACCCACCTAGTGGCGTACCCAGGGCTCCAAAGTTATCGCTTTGGAGCCCTGGGTACGCTAGGACCATATATTCCAGGATCAAGAAAGTCTGGTAATTTCAATGAAGCGACTGCTGTCTGACCTTGAACCAGACCAACTGGATTACGGTTACACATTCAGAATTATTATCTTAAATATTGTAGGTTTTCTCAAAATTGTCTACAATTACAAAATATCCGAGACGAGGTTTCCTCTCAATGTTATCCCTCACTGACGAGCTAATGGCAAATAGATTTGAAAAGTTCAGAGGTGCATGCTCTAATTCGAAACTACGACCCCCAGTATGGAAGACCGTTTTTATCCACTAAGCTATCATGTCTCTTTATGAATGTTTCCTTTAAGTAAACTCTATCAATTAAGTGGTTGATTCCGTTGAGGAACTAATTTTATTTCCCTTGTTTTTAAAATGTCTCATAATAGCTATATAAAAAATGTCTCATGTCGCTAGTTTCGGCGATTCTTGGCCTTATGTTATTATTGTGTGCTTTGTATGTGCTATGGTTATCATAATGTTTGTTGAAATATGCCTAAGTATGAGACGTGTATGATAAGGCTTTGCATGTGTCATCAATAATTTCACGATTGAATTGAAATTTCAATGGTTTACTCAGCCAATTTATCATAAAGAAGAATCTTATCATGAACAATAAAAAATAGACATATAGTAAATCTATATCTCAACATTGCATTGCTCTGTAATTTAGTCTTAAAATGTACCAAACACATCTCTATTTAACTATTTTTTTAAATACATACATGTCTTACAATATAATAAACGTAAATAATGTGAGCTAAAATGTAACAAAGACTGGAGACTAATAAAATTTGTCAAATTGAGTTCCGTCTGTGAAATAGTTTGATGACATTAGTCATCAAGGTCACAGTGAGGTTAATTAGTTCAATTGGGGAATGACGAAGACAGAATATTAGTGTGTTAGAAATTTGGTCATGTACTAGATTGGCCTGGACTGGCCCATTGTAAATAAGGACATGCTATGCATGATGCTAAAATGTACATAAACTAACTCGTCAAATAGTAATAATACATTTAAGCTAACTCTTTTCCCTGATTTATATTTAAAAAATATTTTTTTGAAAGTGAGCAAACGCGAAGCTCTAAACCAAAATGTTATGAATACACAAAATAATAATAAACAAAAAAAGGCACGGACCAAGAGTCAGAGGAAAAATCTTATATTAAAAAAACTCATCAAATAGAGGTTTGTTTGTAATTTCCTAAAACAGGAGTCTTGCTGGAGTGTCTTCATGTCATCTTTGTTTCTGTTTATTAAACCAGACAACTTTAAACATAATAAATTAATGAATACATTTGTATAATAAACTTGTATTTTTAAATATATTAAGAAGGAATACAATATGATTATTTTTACTTAGGATGTTGCTATTCAAAGCCCCTCCTGGTGCCGGGAGGCCGCGCTTTCGTATGGCCCGCGATCCAGAATGTGCAGAGGATTTCCCTAAACACGATGACTTTGCAAGTGGAATCCCCTACGGTGTACACCAGCCAAGGCGTGCCGATATCAGTAACAGGCATCGCACAGGTAAAGTAATTGACTCTAAATGACCAGCTTCAACAGGACAACGAAGGCTTTTTGCTAGGCAATAGTATTTTCTATGCTTAATTAAACAAGACGGAGTAGGAGGTTAGGTTAGGGTTTAACGCCAATCAATTTTAATTTTTAGCTACTAAACCGGATCCACGTTAAACAATTTCGGGGTCTATCCTCTAGGTAAACACATAAACTATTTATAAATAACCATGCACAAATGTTGGGTCCAACTCGTACGCGAAAAATTGCTTCACGCCAAAAGCGGCCACTTTTGGCGTGAATCAATTTATCGCGTATTTAAAAACGGACCCAACATTTGTGCATGGTTATTTCATAAATAGTTTAAGTATTTGTCTACAGGTTTGAACCCCGAAATTGTTTAAAATAGATCCGGTTTAGTAGCTAAAATCAAATTAAAATCGATTGGAGTCGCTAGTGTGCCCTACCCGTCACCTTAAACAATTGGGAAGGATTGATAAGGCCAAACGTAAACACACACTTAAAATGACAACGCACAAAATATTTACTTGTACCTACATTATCTATCAGTGAAATAAATTAGATAGGTTCTTTGTCTAAATCCATAATACATTTATGATTGAGTTAAAAATGTATTTGTTTATACGTGTTTATAAAAAATATAAAGGCAAGCTACAATCCAACAATCTACATATGTTCCAAACGGATGAACAGGAAAACTGTTTACCAATATCAACATCATGACAAAGGCAGCAGGGACTTCACGGTTAGTTAGACCACCTTATGCCCAGTTACCTGCCAACTGTAAATGCTGACTTAGACAATTCTAACGTATTGCTGTCTGAATCACATGATAGCGGAACAAATTGACAACATTGTGAATATGTACTGATTGTAGTTGTAATTCTGCATCGTTAGACCCAAACTAAATGATTTACACACACTAAAAATCTTTCTTTGCTTGCTATGGGAAACAACATTCTTCCATGGCCACTACTGAAATTGCAGAATTGATCTAGTCACTTCTAGTTTAATTCTGCTATTTCAGTGAATACATAGTTTTCATGGATAAAAATCATAAACAGAGCAAAATCTTATAGTGAACGTTATCTACTAACTTTTTTGGGCAATACACCTGGCGAGCCGTAAAAATGATAGGTGGACTATAAAAATTACCGAATGGCAGCCAAGAATAAGACGTAGACTTGACCACCTGCATGACGCCCGACGATTATGTAGCGGTAGCGGGGAAACAATATATAAGGCTGACAGAGGACCAATGGGTCTGTGAGCTCTACAGTGTGTGGAGGTAGGCTGATAGGATGATGATTATAATTATTATCTAAGCTTAATGCAACTTTAAAATCATCGATCATCGTGTATGCAAAGAAACGTCAAGCTATAGCCCCGCCCTTTTGGTCCGTCGTTCAGTTCCCTACTTCCATGTTCTTGTGTTCACAAAATTCTAAAAACAGTTTAAGGGCCTCATACGAAACAACCGATAATCGGTGACTGATTTTTGTAGGAGAAAAATAGAACTTTCAGTAAGTTCTAATTTTCAAATTCAGTTCAAATAAGAAACGCACACGTCCTACAAACAAAAAGTCGGTCGTAAATACATAGTATGACTAATCGGCTGACTTCTTGTAGTTTTGTTCTTGTGTCGTTGTCGGGGTCTAATATTCTCTTATAAAACAATTTGTCAGTATTTTATAGTATTAATGTATTTCATAATAGTGATATAATGATTTCAGGTGAAGATACAAGGTCAAAACGCCGAGATGCTGCTCTCCGCGTGCGAGCAGTTTCTAGGCAAGTCGGAACAGGAGATACAACATATAGCCCTGGTAACCCTCGAAGGTCACCAGCGTGCTATTATGGGCTCCATGACTGTTGAAGAGATATATAAAGATAGAAAAATGTTCTCTAAAAAGGTACGCTTGAGGATTCACGTCACGTGTATGGTTATCTAGAAGCACAGCAGGCTTTCGGACATTTAACTATAATTTCACATAAATAGAAGTGGTGGTCTATTTAGTATTATATTAATGTGTATCACATCATCACATTTTCTACTTATTTTTAAAATATGAAACTTCTGTGTGGTCTTGTTTACCGAGGATCTTGCGTATATTCCATCCACATTCTTGACTGCGGAGGTTTAGTATTGATTTAAACATTTGCATTCGTAATTATCGATACGAATTTTCATGATGTTCATTATGTAATTACACTTTTTACAATTTTCAGGTATTCGAGGTAGCTTCGAGTGATCTCATCAATATGGGCATTACTGTGGTTTCTTATACGCTAAAAGATATAAGAGATGAGGAGGTAAGTCAGGAAATCCCATATCAATATAAAATTTATCCTTTATCTTATAAGTAGATAAAATACTTCAGAATTTGTGATAATCGCGGTGTTTGTTTAAATTTTAAACGTACGTTTCAATGTGTACGTAGGTAAATATCTACTTATTAAATTATACATATAGTCATCATTAGTATATATTATGACACTTTCTTAAAACAGTAAAATTTTCGTGATACTAATTTCCCCATTCGATGCTTTTTGTACATATCTGCCTATTCGTTTGTAACTATACGTTGGTGTAATACACGCATTTATGCTTCATACACTTGGATGTGGGAAACAGTATACTGGAATATGTCATACAAAAATAGTAATTTAATAAATCCTGATATTCATCTAATGTTGACTATATTATTTATCCAAAATCAAACACCAACAATACATTTCAGTACATTTTTTTCTCTTAATTTTGCCACAGGGAGCGAAGGTATGTCGAAATTATGTGGTACCAATTACTGCTGCATTGCGTCATGTCACAAAACTTCATGAACAAACCGCTTATATCATTGTGTGCAACTTAGGGTCGTAACTACAAAAAAATATCTCTCTTGAAGAATTGATGATATTTGAAAAACCCTTTGAGAATGATATTTTATCATTTTTATGATAGATCGGCCGATTAGCTTAGCTCACTCGAGTTTAGTGAAAAAGACGCGGCGCGGGGAGGGTGATAGCACGATAAAATGAGAAGTGTTTAGTTAGGTTGATATTTTCGGTTTGTATCATATTTTTATTAGGTCATTGGCCAAAAAATTGTTAACATTTCTCGCTCCTCTGATATACCTCTGTTTTGTTTTCAAGGACTCGAACAACATATTTATAAATATATTTCTCGCCGTTCATTGCCTATGTTTATGTATGCATTCCATTTTTATATTGAGTGCCGGTTATTTTGCAGCATTAGCTTTTTAATAAATAAATCTCAGATTAATTTTAAGTCCTCTAATTGGTTGCCAGGGCTAAAAAGTTTAATCTCCAGTTCATGCTTTTAGTCAACTTAATGTACTCAACGACTTCAATGGAATTTGGACAAAGATAGATTATTGTAATAAAATGAAATTTATAATAAATAAATAATAATCTTTATTCCAAAGACCAAAGTTATTAAGGTTTATAAAGCAGAAATATTATTATGCTAGGAGTATTAGCTAAATCGTTTAGAAATAAATAATTTTAATGTCGTTTACTTACTTATACTGTTGTGTTATGCAGGGGTACCTGAAAGCCTTGGGTATGGCTCGCACAGCTGAGGTGAAGAGAGACGCTCGTATCGGTGAAGCCGAAGCCCAAGCAGAAGCCAAGATCAAGGAGGCGATGGCGGAAGAGCAGCGCATGGCCGCGAGGTTCCTCAACGATACCGAAATCGCTAAGTCTCAAAGAGACTTCGAACTGAAAAAGGCTGCCTATGATGTCGAAGTTCAAACGAAAAAGGTACGACGATTAGTTTATACTACGCACATGTTTTGGTTTACGAATAAGTTTTTTTTGTACAAAAACGTATATACCTTATTTTGTCTACACTCGTGTCATAATCTTCAAATTAAAAATCAAAAAAATACATAATGACACGCTTTATAATATTGATACCTTTAAAGAAAATTAGGTAATTGTCACTTAATGCAACAATCAAATTTCTTAAATGACAATATTAGGACAAAGTTCATGATTTATACAGCTAAAAAAGTTAGAAATTGACAACCTAAAAACGCCTACAATCCGCGCGCAACAATATACTCGTATTTATCTGTCACACGATTTGTAGATTTCGCGCCATTTTGTTTTATTTTTTTTACCCGACTGCCAAAGAAGGAGGGTAATGTTTTTATTACAATATAATTTATCAATTTTACTAACCGCCCTTAAAAAGGAGGAGGGTCTCAATTCGACTCGTATATTTTTTAGAATCTGAAAGTGACAAATCGGCAGAAAAGTAGTATAATTTTCACGTTTTTACTCCACCAGATTTTATAGCAAAAGCATCAAGAGTTACAAAGTCTTTTACCAGGAAAATCTACGAGATTATCAGGTATATGTATAAACCTTGTTGTAGTTTCTCTATGATTTACTTTGAAGATTGAAACATTAATGTAGATGATGTACTCTATAAGGCTGCATATAACTCGGTATTAAAACACACGCTAATGATATTAAAAAATAAAATCTCGCTCGTGTCTTAATAATCAGGTCAACCTATGAGATGTTGTGAGAATTATTAAAAAAAAAAAAAAATAACCCTAATTATTTGACAGTCACACAAACTACTACTATTATTGCATTCTTTGGTATTGTTTTATAAAAAAATGTAAGCCAAGTAATGTAAGGTCTGGCATCTCATTACAAATTATTATGGTAGGTGGTGAGACCCTGGAGTCTGGACAAATATGTTTCCCTTGGACATATTCTTTCTTTTGAAAAGAAGCTCATAAATCAGTTAGTGGGCGGCATTCGGTAAGCTGGAGGATGTTATGAGGTCGGAAAAGATTCCACAATGCCTGAAAACCCGTCTCTATGACCAGTGTATCCTGCCAACCATGACTTACGGTGCCGAGAGATGGACTCTCACAAAGGAGACTGTGCACAAAATTTAAGGTGCACAAAGGGCCATGGACATAAAAATGTTGTGCATCGGACTCCAAGATCGAACCCGGAACTCTGAAATCCGTCGCAGGACTAAAGTCTAAGACGTCGGATCAAGAGGGATGGAACTAAAGTGGAATTGGGCAGGACACTTAGCTAGGCGCGGTGATGGCAGATGGAGTAAAATCCTGATCGTATGGTATCCAGTGTCACCAAAATCGTGGGGAATAGATAGATAGATAGATAGATATTCTTTATTGCACAAAACAAAATACAAGCATGATACAACAGTAACAGACAGTACAATAAGGCGGTCTTATCGCTTGTAGCGATTTCTTCCAGACAACCTTTGGGTAGAGGAAAGAAATATCGTATTCGTAATAATAAGGGGAAGGCAGTGCAAAGTAGTTTAACAAATGAAATTGAGAATGGCAGAATTATACATTATTTTATATATTAATATACATGGATCCGAGTGGCTCAAGACCAGGTACATTGGCGTAAAGGAAAGGAGGCATATACTCAGCAGTGGGTACTACTAGTGGGCTGATGATGATGATGATACAACCAAACATAAAACTACTCAATAGTATTAAAGTCGAGGCCGGTCACAAGTGCTTTGGTTTTTTATTATTATGGACAGTAAATAAGATATCCGTATATGAGGAGAAACACCGCTAATACACTCATTAAAGCAGCATTCCTAAATTGTTTGTAACTATCAGGCCGAAGCTGAGATGGCATACGAGCTCCAGGCGGCGAAGACGAAACAGCGAATCAAGGAGGAGCAGATGCAAATTGCCGTGGTGGAACGCACCCAGGAAATCAACGTCCAGAAGTGGGAGGTCCAGAGGCGTGAGAAAGAGCTTGAGGCCACCGTCCGTAGGTCAGTATCAATATAATACAATACAGAATATCATTGATAGTGTTTTAAAAAGGGGTTAGGTCAGGTTAGCTGTGTTATCAGTGGTATGGCAGCAGCGGTCAATACGTGGTTGACTCAAATTACTACTCAATTCATTGTTGGAAAGTTGTGTTGTCGCTGTCCAGTTTATGCAACGTTCTATTGTACAGACCTTTACGCTTATTTTAATAGAAACCAGTATCTTCAATAGTATCCAGTATGTCAATGAATGAAGTAATTAATGAATCTTAGTGTTCGTAGTGAGATATTTCTTCCAATAGAAGCTTATCTGAGACATGCTCACTTAACCCCTTAACAGTGTACCCGGAGACTTATTATGAGCTTAAAAGCTATCATGATAAAAATACGCAGTTCTGTGATCCGAACAAGAATGAGTTCGTGTATAGAAATTATGAATGGAGGGTATCTCGCGATAAGAATCCTTTAGATCAGAGGACTGAAGTCCATCTACAAGGTGTACGAACGCGAAAAGTCAAAATGTCAGTTAAGGGTCCGGCGAACAACTTATTTCCCATGGAAACGTAATACTAAAATAATTTGTAATCTGGGGATATCTCGACATTTCATTGCTGTTACTCGGATTAAGGAAATATATGTCTCGGTTAACACCTGCTCTTAAAAATATTTCCCCACTTAACAATATTACATTTCGTAATTTTTTCGACGTAAACGACCTATTTAAAGTAAAGTAAATTTATATGTTTTATGTTAAAAACTCAATTATTCATTATTATTAATTAACAGAGACACCGCTTGTATGGTCTAGTTACACAATGTCTTAAAGAAAATCAAAACACAATCAAGTTTCTTTCATCATTTTTGGTATTCGCAAATGCACACAATTTTCTTACTAATTTCAAAAAGCCATCTTGCTATTTCTGCTCGCGCGGAAGGATGGTACGACAGAGATAGCGACATGTCCGGCGAACGGCGAAGCTTGCCTCGAGTTGAATTTGAACTGACCTCCGCAGGACTCTTAACGCACGAAACTTTCACATGCGCATTCGGTGTCGAGGTAACAGATAGCTCTCGAGTTAAGTTAAATCACTACTATTTTTCAGACCGGCCGAAGCTGAGAAGTTCAAGCTTGAGAAATTGGCGGAGGCCCAGAGACTCAAAACCGTCCTCGAGGCGGAGGCTGAGGCGGAAGCAGTCAAAGTTCGAGGAGAGGTTAGTTAAAACCGAGCATTAGTATTTGGGTTCCTTACGGGGTATCCTTGCGGGGTTAAAGCGATGATTTTACGGTGGAAAAAAAAAACTTAATTATTAAGAACATAAAATAAAATGAATACAGGAAAAAGTTGCAAATCAGAGGTAAAAGTAATTTTCCTCGTAAGACAGCGGTAACAATGTTGAAAAGGTTATGAACTACTACAAGCCCTTCGTTAGTTACGCCACTATGATCTCACTTCTTAAATTTTATATTACGATTAATCTATTGAAAGTTAAAGAAATAAGTCAATAGATATTCTCGTTAGATCTTCATTGTCTCATGATTTTATAGAATTAAACTTCCTAAGGTCTAATTACATATATTTTATGATTCTCAATTCATTTGAGGACTGCTACGGTACTGACCGTGTGTGGCCACCTTTTTATTAAATTCTGATGTTGGTCTAGGCGGAGGCCTACGCCATTAAAGCCAAGGCAGCCGCGGACGCCGAGCAGATGTCGAAGAAGGCCGAGGCGTGGAAGGAGTACGGGTCCGCCGCGATGGTCGACATGATGCTGGAGACGCTTCCGAAGGTTTGTGTCATCTGTTCAGGTCATTGTACAGGGGTTAAAGTATTAAATTTTCGATTTGTATGTAGATTTTTCATAAAGCTGTGTATCCCATACGAATATTTTTTTAAATGAATCTTAGTGTATAAAAATGGTACTGTTTCATATTTAACTGGGCTTCAATGGACAACGTTTAGGTACATTTAGAATGGTTAGAAAGGTTTTCAGAAAAACACATTGTTTATTTAAAAAGTTATGAATGATGAAAGCGGTCAATTCTGCCTGGTAAAAAAGAGACTTCCAAGATTTTTTTCTCCATCAAGAATGCGATACTATCTGGTTACAGCACATTACTCTCATTTAATATAGGGTCTTTAATCAAAATAAAAATAATACTTACAGGAATCGTTCATCCAATTTCATATTTTAACCCCCATTATTTTCTTACATCGTCGTAGAGTGACGACCGTTTTCGCGCGGCTCCATGGCTTTGAATAATGTATTTAAAATAATATTTATTTTCATTTATTATAAATATTTCATTCAGAAAATCATTATAAAATATAAGGATTATTTAATCTGTCAAAAACGCTTCATTCAGCAATATGGCGTCGAATCATTCGAGTGACGTCAACCTTTTGTATACCAGTAGGAAATTTGATAGCACACGAGAAATTTGATAGATGATTAGCGTCCGGCATAGATTTCAATCTACAATGGCGTCGAGTTTGTCACTTATTTTCCTTACAAAAGGCTGACGTCACAGTAAAGAAAGCCAATCAAAACCATTTATAGTCACGTGGTTCCAACCACAAAAAACTAATTTTATTTTGTTTTATTTTTTATGAAATATTCAATATTTTTTATGTTTTATTATTAATTCCTTTTTTTTATGATATACTTTGGTGGCAGACGAGCCACGGATCACCTGATGGTAAGTGATTACCGCCGCCCAAGGACAACTGCAACACCAGTATATAGTAACACCAGTATTATAGATTAAAGCTATAAACTACGCGGACGACTGTAAATCTTTATTGTTCATACTGTCAACTAGCCTATTTCGGCCCCTGTAGCCGAATCGGTTGGTTGGTGGGAGGCAGTGGCGTAACGTGCCTTGTCAGGGCCCCGTATAAAAAAAAATATTTGGAGGCCCTTATATTGGGGTAAAGATTTTTCACAAAAGGAAAAAAAATATTATGAAGAAAAATATTTATTTATCATAACATAATTTAACCATTTTACAAATAAAAAGTTTTGATCTTTTGAACGCACGCTTAGGCGGGAAAAAAAGTTATTGCTTTATAGAATTTTGTCATTTGTAAAATAAAATAAATTAGAAAGTTTCTATTTTTTTTCCTTACACACTTTGGGGGCCCCGTATAATTGATACGGCAGATAGGGCGGTAGCTACGCCCCTGGTGGGAGGTATGAAACAGCAAGTTGCCTGTGCCTGTACAGGTGGCGGCGGAGGTGGCGGCGCCGCTGTCGCAGGCGCGCAAGGTGACGATGGTGTCGTGCGGCGGCGGCGAGGTGGGCGCGGCCAAGCTCACCGGCGAGGTGCTCAGCATCGTCCAGTGCATCCCCGACCTCGTCAAGGGCGTCACCGGCGTCGACATCTCCAAGGTATGTCAACCTATAGTATTTCCTAAATAAAAGGCCAAATTTGACACTTCATTTATATATTTATTTATATTCATATAACACGACAATTAATACCAATTGCATTATTTGAATTAAACTATTTAAGAATACAACTATAACACATTACAATACGCCCTGATGGTCTAGTGGTTTAAGTACCGGTCCGTGATCTCAGGGTCCTGGGTTCGATTTCTGGATCGAGCAAAAAGTGTGTTTCGAGTTTTGGACGAACGCGCTATTTCACTCGCACCCGCTGACTAATATATCCCTCACGCTCGCACCTACATTAGACTTTTTATGTGCCTGGCAACATAAAGGAACCACAGAAACTGTCTGGCTATTGGAAAAATATTATTTTATAGTTATCCAAATAACATATATAAATTGCAGATTTTATACTATACCGTAAGTATAGTAACAATTAAATATACTTTAAGGGTGTCTGGCAGAGGGTTGGAACCATACGAAGTGTCTGGCTTTCGGCAAGATGACTTTTGGGATTATTATAAGTAAAATATGTAAAATCTGAGTTTTATATTTTACCAAATTTAACACACAATTTTACACACCTTTATTACCTGATACCTGCGAAAGCCACCGCGACCCAAGTTACATAGACGGGATTCGTTCTTACCTGTGTTGGGGACATACATTGAGAAACTTACAGGTTTTATACTTTACCGAAGGTCTGCGGGCCGCTGGCTCTTAGACTATGATATCCGTAACACAGTTGCTTGAGCTAACTATCTCGGAGTAAGATCAATGTATGTGATGTTGTGAAATATTTATTTATTATTTATATTATATTTATTATTTAATAAGCTTCAATGATATTGACAGGGGGCGACGATGTCGCAATAAGCTTCAATGACATTATTAGGGGGGCGACGATGTCGCAATAAGCTTCAGTGACATTAACAGGTGGGCGACGATGTCGCAATAAGGTTATCAGTAGTAGTATCAACCTACATACTGGCCCACTGGAAGGCAAAGGCCTCCATCATAAAACTCAAGTCATTGATACTGTGATGGGATTAGGCTTAATCACCACGCTTGCCAAATGCGGATTGGCGATCATAAATCCGAGCTATGTTCGAAAAATTCGATACAGGATTTTCGCTCGACCTGGGAATCGAACCCAGGGCCCCGAGATCACGGCCCGGTACTTAAAACCATTAGTCCAATAGGGCGTTGGGTCAACCTTGTGAGGTTACAAGTAATATAAAAAAAAATGTGGATGATTACGAGTATTAGGATGAATTTGAGAAATCATTTTTTATTGTTACGAAAGATAGTAAAGACAGTTATTCTTTATAATTTGTTCTATGTAAAATGGAACTCCTACTCTGCAATAAGTGTGATCACATGTTTTTTTTCAGCATATTTGTGTATAAAAAGGACTTTGTAAATTAATTATACTTATGTTGACTTTCCTGAATTCATGAATAATTCATAAATATTAACTTAAATAGTTACGTTAAAATAGTGGGTCTTTTATTATATTTGGAGGAAAGTCTGGCTACAATGGTGACATTCGGTGAATATTTTAATCTGTGTTGCATTAGTTCCCACTTTTGCCATGATCGGACTATAATCCTTTGTTAGCTAACACGGTGTTATAGTGCAGTTTTGACGTTTAAAACAATACTTTTTCGAAAAATGATGAACACTGCTTTATGACTGCAACGGTGTTGTTTTAGTTAGCAAAGGTTTAACAATCATTTATGAATAAGGCCCAACATCCTTTAAGGTAATCATTGGAACAAATATTTAATATTTATAATCGCTACATCTGGGGAAGGCCTTTGCCCAGCAATGGGTCAGAATAGGTTATCGCAACTAGGAGGTAATGCTAGAATAATATTTAGTTGCAGCTCGTTTGTCGCGCCTCAAAATAGTAGCGCTTCGAGGAATACCTCCATTTTTTGAACGTGCACCAGTCGAGCTTAGTTATTAATGGGTCGGCTCGACAGGAGTGATACCACGGCCTCAGAGGTAACCGGCACCAAGTAGTATTTTGCTGCGTGAGTGAGTGTACCGAAAGCCCAATCCGGGGGAAGGGTAGATTAAAGACTGGCAGCGCACTTGTGATTCCACTAATGATGCGGTGTCTATTGGCGGCTGAAAACGCTTACCAGATGATCCGATGCTCGTCTGCCAACTATCACCAAAAAAAATAAACAATTTACATGATAAAAGGCAACGATAAGGACCCAGTCTGGTCGCTAGCGACGCTAATGTATTTTTATTAACTACGGTGAATATCATTTAAACATTAAAACTCTGAAATGCACTCGACTATAATATTTCGAATATTTTTTGTACAGGTACTTCAAATATAGCATTGCCATTACAAACAAAGTTTTTGCAATTAGATTACAATTTTGGTTATATAAATAATTTAGGTACTTGATTCTCAAAAAATATATACGAGGATATCTTACCGTAGTGCACTACGGTAACGGTATGTGTTATTGTATAAATATCTTAAATTCACCACAATAAATAAAAGAGCACACAGCGATTCAGTGTCAACCTTAGATTAAATCAAAATAGCGGAAGATAGGGCACGTCCTTATAATTAACCAACTAAAAATGCAACTAAAACGGCTTGATCCATAACCACATACTCTCAGCTCTATGACACATTTGTTTAACTTTGTACGATATTGGAAGACAGAGACTATAGATATAGAGCCTATTTGTTTGTCATAAGCGTGAGTGAGTCAAGCGTTCTACGCGCAGCTACGCGTCAGAGTTGGGTCTTGTCAAAAGGACTTAAGGTGACGGGTAGGGCACACAAGCGACGCCAATCGATTTTATTTTTTAGCTACTAAACCGGATCTATTTTAAATAATGTCGGGGTTACAACCTTTCGGCAAACACTTATTAAAAAAAAAAAAGTGTTTGCCGAGAGGTTGCAACCCCGACACTGTTTAAAATACCTAGGTTTAGTAGCTAAAAATTAAAATCGATTGGCGTCGCTAGTGTGCTCTACCCGTCACCTTAACTCGTCATTACTATAATAAATCACACATTAATATATCTATCACGCTCTGCAAAATGGTGGCCAAAACATTAATGAATTTAGAAATATCATGAGAAATTAAAACTTTTCTTCTCCTTATGAGTGAAATGTGATTTCATGAGATTTTTTATTTCTTTTTGAACGCGTAAAGCGTATTTTGGCAACCTTTATCCCACTTAAAATAATTAAAGAATATATTTTTGTGACACAACCGATTATCAGACTCGCCAGTTTGCGACTGTTTAAGATTGGGCGACGGGGACCTAATTTACGCGGTCCGCGCGGTATTGGGCCGGTTTCTGAATTGAGAATTTGAAGTTAAGTTCGATTTGATCACGAACTTTGACAGTTCAGTTATACTTCAACTGTCAAAATTTGTGCTCAAATCGTGCTTATCTTCAAATTCTCATTGAGCAGTTTTCCAGTAGGTATTTATTAACTTTAAAGTTACTCGTTAGAGGGTGTCAGCAGTCTCTATATATTTAAAGTGTTGGATGATATATCCTGTGCTCCCTAATTAATGGGAAAATTTCCCAGTGCTAGGTTTTTCACGTTTACCTATTATTTCAAAGTACCTAACCATATGGTTGGTCACATAGAAAATACCAACCAGTTGATTTTTACCAACGTCAAGTAGATCTAAAATAAGTTGTGAAAAAATGTCTGCCATGGCGTAAGGAGATATTTTTGATTGCTGCCCGTTTGAAACTTTGCAGTTTGTCATTAATATATCCATCGAATTGTAATTTTTACAAGGAGTTCATTATTGTTGTTAATTATTGTAAATAAAAATATTTTTGAATAAAACTTCTTTCATTAATTCTCGGGTAAATGAAAATGAAACATGGCAACACATTAAATGCCGCGTCCAATCGCTGTATTTTTTTATACAGATACGGGTAGCGACATCTGTTATCACTTTTCAGAAACCGACTGACTAGTGTCATTGGAAAACTCCTCAATGCGGGCCATAGACAAGTCATCTATCTTCCGCTATTTTGATTTAATCCAAGGTAACCAATAAATTAAGTCAACCAATAAAAAAATGACGGAATTAAAAATCAAACTAAACTATAGGACGATAGTAATAGCCTCGGTTCCTATACAAAACGATTGTTTAGTCATAGCTTTCTTTATAATTCATTCACGTATATTATGTAAATCACTCTATAGCTAATATGTAACCGTAGTCTAGACACTACGATTCTGAATACCATTCGGTTACCGACCGAAATAGGAAGTTCATTGACAGATGTGCTCACGAAACGGATAATACGGAAAATGAGACACTAAAAAGCATGAAAAAAAAATCTTCTATAAAAACCGCCTTCAAAAAACACGAACCTAAAAAGTATAAATTAATATTTTATACTTTTTAGTTCATGATTTTTGTGGTTGGAGAAGAGGTGTTACCGAAGTCGGCGCCTAATCCCTGTTCAATAATTGAATGAAGTATTTATTACGAGATGGTCTTGGGAGCCGACTTCGTTAACACCTTTTCTCGGGTTTACTGTTATAAACAGTTATTTGAAGTGTAAAAATATTATTTTATAGTTTGTAGTTCGTGGTTTTTGAAGGCGGTTTTTGTTTTTCGTAATTTTTTTTTTAGTTGTATAGTATCAGCACTATCGACATACAGTTAATTACCTCTCTTATTATTAGAAAAATGCATATTAGGAGTGTGTTTGTATTACATATTATTTAATATAGGGTTTTATATTTTTTACAATTGGATTGCAGCTGAACTCAACCTGAGCTAAAATTCTCCACAGACTCACGCGCTAAAACACCCGTGAAATTTAATTCGATACCCCCTGCCTAGCCAACATAGTAAATATGTGCGCCTCGTGCATATCCTTATACCAGTTACGTCAACGGTTATGTATACTAAACGAGTTAATGATGCCACACAAATCTAAGTAGCATACAAGATGTAAGAACCGTTATACTCAGACTATGAATGAAATCCGGTGCGGTCATATCATCATTCGCCCGACATAGACCAAAATTAATCGGTCACTTCATTGCAGTTTACGATATTTACCCATGGCAATATGATAGCCAATTGCTTAGATTGTGTTTGGTGATATTTTTGATAAATTACGATTTGGATACTTGAGTATAAAATATTATATATTAAAAAAAGTCCTTTTAGCTGAAAAATTGGAAAAACTGTACTTAGCATGTTTGTCTTCTAGACCATCGTTTATATTCTATAACTGAGTTAGAAATTTTATCGTTAAATATGTAAAGCGATTTTTAATAATACATTCGTTTTGATGTGTAAGCTTTGTTTTTAGGCGTCGTCTCCGTCTTTGTACTGGCCGAGCACGACAGGAGCAGCTCAAGTGCGTAAAATATGATTTACGCTCGGTCTGTAAGGATACGGGATTTCCGGGGAATTAATTGTTTGTATTAGCCGAAGTTCTGAACGCTTACACTATGAGCCTTGGGTCGATTTTTGTAAGGTGAACGGTGGGGGTTGCTGCAAGATAAATAGTCTGGGCGACCGCTGCACGTCTACTTGCCTTAGTTAATGGAAATTAACACTTGTTAGTGGAGGCGCTAGTTTCGTCGAGGTATCGCCTTAACTGTATAGATAACTTTTTAATTTCGTATTAATATAAGACTGCCTCGATGGCGCAGTGGGTAGTGGGTCGCACTTTAAAGCTACGGCTGAGCAAGAGGTCCCGGGTTCGATCCCTGGGTTTAGCCATAAATGTGTACCTAAATTTTCGGTTTCATTCATAGTGCTAGCCCGTAGTCTGGAAATTGGAGGCCTTGTACCACCGTGCCTCGGAAAGCACGTTAAGCCGTTGGTCCTGCGCCGGATCCCTCTCCGGCAGTATCACATTGGGGAATAGAGAGTGCACTTGTGTTTGCGCACACACTTGAGCACTATAATATGTCCTGTGTATGTAACTGATGTTGAGATTTTCCGCCGGAACCGTAATTGGTTGGAGGATATCATATTATAAGATTACCAAGTTATATTTACTGGTCTTCTCATAACCAGTTTTCCTCCAAGAAAAGACATGGCAGACCATTTTTTACAACTACTTTTATTTTTCGAATAAAGTGGTACGGGTATCTTCTTCCTAGATGGTGGAGGTACCCTATCTCAGTGTGTCATTCCAAGTTCCGTCCAAATACCTTGTTTCGGAGCCCAGGCTATGCTTGAATCATGATCCAGGTTTTGGCAAGTCTGGTAATTACAATGAAGCGACCCTCTCGCAGCCATTAAACATTTATTTTGTTTATTTATTTATTTGGAAACAAACAGTCATTTACAAACTTTGCACAAAAAATATGATTAATAATAGACTTAACATGGGAACAATGAGGGAACAATCCGAGGTGTAAGGGGTTTCCTCTCGTTATTTTGCCCTCACCGTCGAGCACGAGAACTTCCAAAATAAGCGTATAGATTTCAATAAGTGCAGTGGCTGCCCATATTATAAATGCTTTTTTAAATTGTGATTCTTATATTTCTTTTTCTATTTATAAATTCAAACACAGTAAACACATAACAGTCAAGATGTTTAATAGTTTACCGCTGATTTTAATTTAAAATATTACATTCTTATAGTATTACATTGAGAACATAATTAAAATATTGTATCTCAGCCACTACCTATTGTATCTCAATTTTAACCGTCAATAAAAGTATATCTATTTGTAATGTTTCTTATGTAAATAGGGATATCAGTGGTGTCTGCCAATTTATCAAATCACCTCTGACATATTTGCACACATAGATACGTAACGGCGATTAGACAACTAAATGGACTATGGATGTATGATACATCGTAATAAAATGTATTGGATTTAATACAGTCGCTTGTCGCGACCTATCATATAAAAAATCGTTAGTATTGTTCCATTCATTATCTATAGATAGATATATGACAAACCGTTAACAGTGTCAATGCCAATAATAGGGTATATGACTAAGCTCAAGGTTTTACAAAATATAAATATTTTATCAAAATATAGGTCAATATGTGCCAATAGCAAAAATTCTCAATTAAAAATATTACGTCTAGCCGGTTTTATGATCATTCAAAGATTCATGGGCAAGTCCATTTTAAAACTATGAAATTATTAGAAAATAATTATACCATTAAATAACCCATACAATTTGCACCAATTATTATAATAAAACCATTGACATAAACGAAACATTTGATATAGCTACCATACAAAATTCAAATGAAATGCATACAAAATACTCAAGTGTGACGTCACATTTTAGTAGCCATTTGTAGGGAGCGTTTTGGGTTTGCCCAAAATAATGTGATTTTAAAGTTGTGATATCTCAGGTGGTTTAAATGAGAATCAAGTGATTTTTTCAACGATGTTTCTATCATTGAGAGGTCTTTTGATTGCAAAAATAAAAAAAAAATAGTCATGTACCGTATTAGATATGTACTCGTAATATACATAGAAATCGCTAGTCTAATCCAGATGATGAAAAAAAAAGTTAAGGAATGGATCATCACCATCTTAGCGTTTAATCCCGGCTGCGTCTCAAGCCGTCGCTTCGGAGCCCGGGGTCCACTTTCCTGCTTCTACTCCTCCACTTCGCACGATCTTGTGCATCCATTGTAGTCGATTTATTGGCACGCATATCCTCCAAGGAATGGATACCAGATGCAATGAAGAATTCATTTATTACCCTTTCTCGGGCAAAGGGTAAATATTTCCCACCAGATTTTGAACCTCATATAAGTCATGACATTAGAGCGAAAATCAATGAAATTCATTGATTTATGCCTTATTAAAAGTTAAAACAATACTGAATGTGGTTGCTTCGTTGTATGTTGAGTTAATTAAGGTGTAACTAACGCCCAAGACTAACACGTTCGTAAATGTGATGACGGCGTGAAGCTCCCGGCGAGGTGCCATGTCGCCGTGGGGTTGTACGGTTAATTAAATTCAAAGTTGACACGACGAACTAGTAATTATATCTATAGCAGGAAAAAAAACGTAATACAGTACAAGATTAAATAAATTAGCTCTTAATTTTAAAAGAAAACAATCATGGCAATTACTGACTCTTAATATAACAGTAGAACTTCCTTCAATATTCTGGTCTCAAGTACCACTTACCTATTTTAAACCGAGGTAGAGGTTATAAATTTATTAGACTGTATGTTTTTATGAAAAAGAAACCAATCATTGCAATTACAAACACACACACAAACATTTGTGTGCATGAACATGTTTGTTTGTATTGGTCTGGGTTTTTGCTATGTATTGTAAGTATGTATTTACAAAAGAAAAGTATTATATGTATATATGTGTAATCCCACTGTTGATTCTGATATCCGTAACACAGGTGCTTGAGCTACCTATCTCGGAGTCAGATCAATGTATGTGATGTTGTGAAATATTTATTATTATTTATTAATTAGCAATAAATTCAAAATAAATCAAAGTAACTTTAACAAAATTATGCTAAATATACACCTTGCTTTATCATTAGGATATTTGTAACTCCTCGAGGATATTATAGGTGACTAATGAAAATAATATCTATCACTTTGTATAGAAAAAAAATGGTGTTTATCTGTATAATGCCCTAGAGAATTTTTTAAGACGGTTAATAACGCAATATGTATACCATCGGTAACGGATATGCCACCGTAAATGCCGTTGTTTTTATGTAGCTATTTATTCGTTTGAATACTTACGGCTAAAATAGATAAGCAAGGTTAATTATATTAATATTTAGTTATACGCCCACATTAGACTATTAACAAAAAAAAACATTTCATACAAACGCACTCCCTTTACTGCTCATTTTTAATTAATCAATTCAATTGACCCAAGAAACTCTATGGATCTTTAGGTGATCTGAAAAAAAAACACGTTCTTACAAGCAACGATGTATAAGATGAGAAAACATTTATGCGTATTCCCTAGTTTTGGAGAAATCCAGGATTTCCTTGAGAATCTCAAGTCCTAAAGTAGTTTTGCTAAATTGAAAACAATAAGTCCCTCTTTGTTTTGTTGAGCCGTAATGAGAGCATGTTCGTATTAAATAGCGGGGTAGCCTTGTTTCTTGTCTGTCAGTTGAGAATAACAAATATTTAACAGGTCTTTACTTGATACTTAACCGTAATATGTATGCTTTATATGTAACTATGTGGACTAACATGTACTATTGTTGTTCTGTCGCATGCTTTCATTGCATAAATTGACAAGTGCAATGTGTTTCTAACAATGTATTTGTTATGCACTTATTCCATAAATCTAGTTGTGTCCACTTACATTTTCTAATCAGTCCTGGATTAATTAAATTAAATGACAAGTTTGGTTCCAATACCCACTTTTGAAGTTTTGTAAAGTTTACTTGCACACTTGTGTTGCATCAAAGTAGTTTTCAAGAGGCGTATAGCGTGAACCAAACAGTTTGTAATGTTTGACATCGAACGAATATTATATGGCTTAAAAATTAAAAACTCACTAAAGACTCAAGTTGAGTCAAATGTCACGCTTAGTATTATAGAATTTTATCCTTAAATCCCCTGTACATTATATTGAAAAGTTAATCCAGTACTGTTACTGCACTGCAATCATGTCTAACGCTTCGCTTAACACTCTCCGTGGTGGTAACAGGCGGTGGCGGAGCCCCCGCCAGTGCCCACTCCGACGGCGCGGGGCGACTCCGCAAAGAAGCCGCGATAATTCATCAACCACACACAAGTACAGAATGCTCATCAAGGTAAGGTCATCTTCAACAATACTTACATTTATACTGTAGTCTGCAAACTTCTCGGCTGCTCAGAACTGTCAACACTTTCAACATAGCCCTCGTACGGGAAATTTCCAGAACTATGATGAAAATGGTCTGCCGGGATGTCCCCGGTTGAATCTCTAAATCGAATTTTAGGTAGTAAATACCCATCACCTTGCGCGAAGTTCTAAGCAGTTACAAGTATGCAGATACATATTCATACACTTTAATCTGACATTTTAATCTCTGGTGGTAGCATGCTCTCTAACAAATGATGACACCAAAAAGTACTTGTTGTTTGAATGTTAACCCACATTTCCTGTGACATCACACGCTACTAGCCACGAAGGCCATAAGGCTCTATAATGTTCCTGCGTGTATTATGAAAAATAAATTATTTATTATAAATATTAGTTTTCCCAAGACATTTGGTATTTATATAGATAGTTATATAGACCTGAGGTACTAACAATTTTAAAGCTTAGCTGATTCCTCCTGTGGACTTCGTTCATATGTACCCACTCATCCAGCAACCTTGAGTTATTGTTTTGCCGGTGGCGGTGAACGCATGAAGAAGTGCCTAGCTAATATGAATAAAATCTATGCCTTTTTAATTTTGCTAAAATACACGAAATAGGAGATCCACCCGGCAATAATGTATTTTTTTCTCTTAAATAGTTGATCTAACATGCTAAATTTTTTTTATCGTTTACATCTTGAAAACCACATAATAGGTATCGTGAATATAACCCTCACGATACCTTATAAGGTTTTCAGGATGTAAATGATAAAAAACAGTGTATAAGATTAAAATCAATGACTAAAGAAGACCAAAGACGGTTTACCTTTTGGAAGAAATCTATGTTATTTAGCGCCGATTCGACCAATCTTATTCCGATACTAAATCTATGGTATAGCGCTGTCATTCTATACAAATCTGACGTTATACCATAGACTTATCCACGGATAACGATTGGTCGAATCGGTCCTTATTAGAATAAAGTACATTACTTATTAGGTAATTTGGTACCCGAAGTTAATAATATGTTTTAGACGCTAATATGTACTCGACGCCCTGTTGGTCTAGTGGTTTTAGTACCGAGCCGTCATCTCGGGGTCCTGGGTTCGATTTTAGGGCTCGAGCATGAAAAGTATGATTCGAATTTTTCGAACATAGCTCGGGTTTGTGATCACCAATCCGCATTTAGCAAGTGTGGTGATTAAGCATAATCCCATTGCCCCTATATAGGCTGATACTTTAATTTACTTTCTTACCTACCTACTTACTTTATACATAAAATATAATTATACATACATAACTAATTACGATTTCTGGATTAGGAGATATTGGAACACACGATGCATGCGGCGAGTTGACCATCTCATTCAGGATATTTGTCATTAAATAACTTGTACATCGTGGTGGGAACGATAACAGATTGCCGTTCGTTCACAAGTCAGCATAATCTTTTTTAAGTTTGTGTGGTTGGCTTGGCCGGTACATATCGTGCTTACTATTTATTATACGTTTGTTCCAAATACGAAGTCCTTTTTGACAGATGTCAATATTACAGTCCTAGTGAAGTACCCTTAGGTCAGCGGCATAGATTCTCGATGTCTAACCAATTTTAATCGAATACATTTTCAACAATGCACATTAGTAGACGTCGAAACACAAACAAAACGTCCAATCTTGTTTTTTGACGAAAATAGAACAAGATTGCAGGTTTTCTATAGTTGTATGATGTGAAGTGTAAGTACAAAATGAATAAATACTATCCGGTAAAATATAAACAATTTAAATATACACGCAAATCACACTTCAGCTATACAGTGCCGACAAATTAATTTTCATTCGCGCATGATCGGTAACTAACCAATCAGTCGCGTATATTTCTCAAAAGATGATTTACTACTAAATACAAAATAAGATATTTAATTGAATTTGTATGAACCGTGCAGAGTTACGTTCTGAGAAATGTCAAAAAGGACTTTGTATGTGGAACAGACTGTACATGTACCTACTCGTGTAAGAGCATTATGCCGCAGGCCTTTTTACGTAATAGGCCCTTGATTATTGCTTCTTTTATTTTATTTGAAATTTGATTTGTTAGTACTTTATTTTCGATAAATAACTTAATTTGTACAGCGATCCAGTAACTGCTATGGGCACGATGGAATATCCGACGTGACTTCTAAGAGCGGTTTTCCTATATTGCGAATTGCAGCCCGCATACGGGCTAGTGGCCATGATTGTTCCAATAAATAAAGAAAAGAATGGAAAAATTATTGGTAAAAATGGCCGCTAGCCCGCACGCGGATCGTAATCCTCATCATAGGAAAACCACACTCAGCTTAACGAAGTGTGCTCCCATTACTTCAGTCAGTCTCATTCGGTTAAAATTAAATAAAAACCTTATGGAAGTATATAATAACAAGTAGGGAAACTAAACGTATAAACTAGTAAATCATTTAATATCCCATATTGTGTATAACTTTCATATTCGTCAAACACATTATCGTTGATTTAGGCCAATCACGCGTGGGAGTAATTAATTACTTCAGTAGCGTATATAATGCAGAAAGTCGAAATGTTTTGATTTTGTCGGCGTAGTTCGCGACGCTTGAACGATACGGCTAGTTTAATTAATATGTTTATAAAGTTTTGTACGCGGTTTGGATTCCGAATGGTTACTTAATAGGCCTTATGGCTTTTGTAAAATTAATACATAAATATTGAAGTCAATGTCTCCCTTTACTAAAAATAGCTATGTAGGAATTATCTCCTTATCTATGGACTGTGAAAATATGCCAGTAGACTTTCTTCGTTCTAATGTGCCAAAATAGGATATTTAATGCATTGAAAGTATTTTCCCAACTCCCACTACCAAAGTATGATTCTGTATTTTTTTTATGACATAATATTTGACACAACCTAATGTAAAACATAATGTATTTAAAAAAAAAGGTGTGGTTTTAAAAAATTCACCCCAAACGGTAAATTTAAAGTTTGCATAAAAGTCTGCCATCTTTGATTTCTAGACTGTAACGTATCTGTGATGCCTCATGTGTTGCAGAATGCAATTGCCCGTCGTCATCGTCATCGTCAGCCCATTTAAGTCCCCACGGCTGGGTCACGGGCCTCCCTCTATCACATGAGGGGTAATTGCCATACTCACCACGCTTGGCAGACGGGTTGGCGAGGGTTTTGATATAAATGCAGAGTTTTCCTTCTCTGGGTGCTGATGACCATGCCAGCAGCTTTACCTTAGTCGCCTTTTACGACACCTCGGTAAGAGTGAGGGTGGCCTGTTCTACTCTGCCGGGAACCACACGGCTAATGGCGTTCATAATGGTTGATAGAATACTTGGTTAAAGGGATGTAAATGTTCACAGATACACCCTGTATACTGTGTCACTATAAAAAAAATCTTGTATGTTTAAATATATTTTTCTTTTTCAGAATGCTCGCGCAATGTAAAGCCGCTGCTCGTTATCTACATAAAAAGGATACTTACCTACATTAAATGTTAATTCAAGTTGATACATAATGTAATAATATAATGTATTGCGGTAAGTGATCATTTTATTCGACCTAAGTGCCACTTTTGAAAAACTCTTAGGGAAAATACCAAAGCTATGTAATTGTATTAATAATTTTAATAATAGCTACGATGTTGTTATGTCAAAGACTACACCACCTATATATTACAATGTCGAATTATATTTTCATACGGTATCTACTAGTTAATATTGTCTCAGTGAAAAAGCTAAACAGCCAGTCGTATTACGCTACTAATAAAGTTCGGTCAACTCTTTGATCCATATTATGGTACGGTAAGAATTTCCAAAATAGTTTGATGGTGTCTGCCTCCGGTGTTAACTTTTATAGACTAGTTCATTTATTTATTAAGTTCGGGTCTTTTCGTGATTCTAAGGAAAAGAAGAGTCCGATTTCGATATAATGAATACCAGCATAACAAGGGGCCTAAACCTGCTGATGTAAAACTCCGGCATCTTCTACTTACTAATACAAACTGCTGTGTTTAATTATGTATCTTAAGTATCTTCGTACTGTCCATACCAGAAACTGGAATTCAAGACCAAAAAAGCTACTACAATGTTGCCACTGAAATAAAATGATCGTACAATAGTAGGTACATATCTATTTTCTAAAAACATTCGCTGACTTAATTTATTTTTAATTTAATTTTATAATTTAAAAAAGTTATTTTATTGACTTATTTTTATATAAATACAAGACACTTTAATAAAAACTTAATCATCCGTAATGTTTGGTAGAAAAGCTGGTATTGAGCTTGTGTTAATTCAGGTGATAATAATATTTGGTACAATATTTGAACTTACATGTTGTTTCGTGCAGTGAGGCGCCGCAAAGTGATATTGATATAAGGATAATTGAATTACATCGTTTTTAAAACTGCTGTTGTGTGTTGAGTGAGTTGTTACGTGAAAAACTTGCTTGGACAGAGAGTTAAAATCTGCGATTTCGTTAAGAGTAGTCTCGGTAGAATCCGTAGGTCGATAAAACGCTTAACCCTCCCGTGTTATTGAGTGACAGACTGACTGACTTCGACTGTTGACTACCCACTTTGTCAAAATATCATTTGACAATTTTCCTTAATAACGTCTAAAATCTAAAACATGTGCAAACTGCACCAATTAATAGTGGAGTGGTGGAACACATTATCATACAAGTGACCGAATCAGATTCGTACTCAGATATTCTGACATTAGTGATGGTGAAGATGAAGATAAATAAAAATTTATTAATCTTCATCTTCACCATCACTAATGTCAGATTGTTTGTTATTTTCAATTTGTTTAATTTGTTTAAGATCTTTACAATAAAATTTTGTCAATGTTAGTTGTGTTGAAAATAAAGTTTGTATCTAATTAAGTTTCTATTTTGTGAGAAAATCCTTATGAATTGTGCTTGCCTATACTTAGAAAAGAAGCAGAACAAAAAGGATGACAAAACCTGAAAACTTGATTTGACAATGACATAAGTGACATTGTAGTTACTGTTACTAATCTAATACCTACAAGTGTTATTCTTTTAAAAGTGTCTCTGGAAAGAGCGGGCTACTCTTAATGCAAGTATTTTATACTTAACAGGAACGCCCCACGCATTAACGGACCCGCGCATGTAATTTAACTGTTAACAAATAAAGAAATTTTGTATTTGACAGTGACGTATATGTCGTAGTTTTTTTTGTCTAGAATTCCGGTTTTAAGTATAGTCAATGTTATGTATGTACGTAACATGTTATCGCAAAAATGGCAGTGATATCTCGTGGCATTTTTTGAAGTAATGGCGGTTAGACTGGCTAGTGAGCTTAACTGTAATGAAAATATTCGGTCATTGGTGTGCTAAATTATTTAAGACTACTAATGTGACCTGATGTCGTAGATTAACCTTTAGAATTTGTTCTGTCAGTGTTTAAGATAAAAGTACATTAAACACATCATGTGGTGATAGATTTGTAATCTCGAGTAGCACACACAACGACGTACACAATATATTGTAGTATGTTGAGTAAAGTAAAACACTTTTGACCAATCGTCTAAATTTTTCCCAATGTAGATGATTATTACAAAATGACTGTTATACAAAAAATAATACCTATATTTTTTTATTTAGCTAACTGTCGTTAGGGTATAATATGAAAATATTTGGTGTTCAAAAAGTGCAGTTTAGAAAATTTAATAAAATTTAGCGCGTTCATTGACATTATTGATGTCATTTTCTAAATTAATACTATTTTAGTAGTATTTTAAGATTTTGTGTGAAAGTTTCAAATATTTTATAATTTTCCTCATTTAGGCCTCACCTAGTCATTATTAAAAGATACAACGTTGAATTGTTTATTATGTGTAAATATATAGATAATTGTGTCTACAGATTTATATACATAATGATTTTTTCTTTGTATATATCACCGTAAAATTGTAAGAAACGCCAGTTTATAAGAAATCAAGCGAATTTTCCGACAGCACGGTGAGACATACTATTAATAGGTATTTGATTTTGTCAATACAGTGACGTGTTCTGGATGGTAATAAGGTGAACTGTAATGTGATTAAAGTTCATAATATTCCTGTACCTACGTATTTATGAATTTCCATAAAATAGTATCTATTTGAATAGTCTACAGAGGTAATGTGAAATATTATAGTTGAATAGTTTCGATTTCAAATTGCGCTTATGATCAAGCCGTCTACATTGATGTCTGATAAGATATTTGGTGTTGAGGATCTACATAATATTGTGAATTGGTGTGATTTTCCCTTGAATGAGGATATTAGACCGCATCACTCGGTCCTCGCGCTGCGCTCGTACCGACGTGCGTACCCGCAAGCACCGAGTCGTCCCGCCCGGGCAGCCTATAGCTCGGACGTACTCTGTGACACTTACTAGAATAGGTGTGCTAATTATATTTTATGAAACTTGAATATTTATTATTTTTCTATCGCTTTTTCAACTGCAATGATTAAGTTTACCCGATATAACGATAGTTGCCTCTGATGCCATAGTAATATTATTGCCTATTTTACATCTTATGAGTTTTTTATTGTTCATTTTTATATTTGATACATATTTTAATTAGTTTTTAAGATAATGTATAATACTTATAATTGAGAGAGATTCGAGTAATTTAATAGAATTTGTTATTTACTACTTTTTATTGCATTATGTCTGTGAAACTTACTCGTGGCCGCACAATGATATAAATTTATTAAGTTATGATATCTGATGCAATTATTTTCATTAACATGATAATATTATATTTTGTAAAAACGTATGTGTTAATTTAACATGTACATGTTAAATACCATATATGTATAATATTTGCACAGTATTTCTTGTGAATTACGTAATTTATTGTCTTTCTAATTTTACTATCAGATTATGAAATAGATGTTGTTTTATGAGTAGAGATAATGTAACTTCGCTACGTATATATGATTAAGTGTGCTGGAAGCTTGTAAATGGATTTAATATATTTAAGAGAGTTTTGTTTGGTATTGTACCTATTAGTGAAATGTTGAAGCGAGTTCCTGCCCACAAAGGCATCGCGATATCTGACAAGAGATTGATGCACTGAGAGTGGCACAATGATAAAAGATTTTCGTTCTGTGTGAATCACAAATTTTTCATAATGTATGTGTATTGACGTGGTTTTTATTAATGTATATTCAATAAACTTGCAGATTGAACATGTTGTTTTATTTAACAATATTTACCACAATAACATGTACGACTTGGGCGATAATTTAATCATAATTTAAAATAGAAAGAGAATAAATTTTAAAAGCATTTATTACATAATATTGTTTCAATCATTGTATTAGTTTTTTGATCACTTCGTACTGACTAAAGCGAGGAAACATCAACATAACATATTGTGTTGAATATCACGAATAGGTACCGTCAATGTTACAGAGGTATGTTATTCATACCTCTGTAATAAAAATATAACTAATTGGTTGCAAGAATTGTTTACATTGTTAATTAATATATTATTCTTATAGTCTCTTTAAACATTGCCGCGTCCCTGATTACATAACAATAATTAGCATCTGATAAGAATTTTGCTACTTTCAATTGATTAACGTTAGTTGAGAGTTGGTAAGTACCTACAAAAATTTTATTCATATGCCTACAAAATTAGAATAAAAATACTCGCCATCATTTTAACCGATGATTGCTTTACTTATTACTTTAGTCTGAAATGGTGGAACAGACCATAGGATAGTAACAAATAACATTGCTATATTAAGCTACGTTGAATTGTTACAACTCTACTAACAGGACAACAAAAAAAAAACGAATATTCAGATCTAAGATTTTTGGTTGACAAGTTAGGTAGCTACTTATCAGTTATAAAAAGTCGATTACATACTAAATTAATTTACAATATTAAAGAATTAATTTGAACAGGTAATAATTCAAGCTACTCATTAACAATAACATTTCGGTTCTGTCTAGCCTTTGTTGTATTACTTATTTGCTAAAATGGGTGTAGTTTTAACACCATACTTCTGCGTTCCTCATGAAAATCTAACCCATGTACCTGCAATATAAAAAGGTGTGTTAATTATGAAATATAATTGAATTAATGTACCTACATATTCGTACCATGATACCTCCATGTTTAAGGTGACGGGTAGGGCACACTAGCGACGCCAATTGATTTTAATTTGTAGCTACTAAACCGGATCTATTGTAAACAATTTCAGGGTTACAACCTCTTGGCAAACACTTATACTATTTATTTTACATGCACAAATATTGTGCACTCGCGTTGCTCGCGAGTGTAGTGGGTAGGATTCAAAACAGAACGTAGTAGGATCGAATCTGAGTAGGAACGCACCTTTGTGTAACTAACTACTACGATTATTTAAGTTAAGGCCACTTTGACCTGTGCGAAATAAGCTTGAAGAATCAGATATTCCTTTTTATTTTAAATGTTTTGATATTTTTTTTATTTATTGTCTTCAATTTCATTGCAATCATAATACCGGGTTTAAGTGAGATCCTCATTCACACACGCCTTTGCAAAGAGAGCGCGGGAGGGGCTGACAGTTTCCATAAACAAAATATCACATGAAACTTTTGTTTTAGACAGGTGCAGGTCAGCATCAAAAGTAGCTTAACACTTTAGTACAATATCAAAGTCGGTTACTTTGATTCTGCCTATTATAATCAGTTTCTAAGGGGTACGTACAAAATGTTACTTCGACATGGTACTAATGTGTTAAGCAACTTTTGATGCTGACTGTACGAACGAGAAAACACATGGTTTGCACCAGCAACCACCATCGCATTGCTTCCAATTGCATCACTATGCAATTGGAAGCAATGCGATGATGGTGGTCTAATAGTGATTAGAGGTTGACAAATGTTAGGCGTTTTATTGCCAAAGCCTGCGCATTGGGACCATTTTATGTGATATACATGTCGCAGCCTCTTGTTTTAATTTGCCATTCTATTGGATGCCTAGGCTGATAGTTGTTAGAACTAAAATCATTCAACATTTAACAGCTTGGCGTATTGGAAGTTAGCGCATTCGAAATGACTGATCAAAACTCAGCCAAGTAATTCAAATTTATTTTCGCTCTTGCGACTGCAGAGTTAGTAGTCATCAAAACAAATATGGTGTCTGCAGTGAAAATAGCTGAGAATCTTATGGTTCTTTTAGTGTGCAATTATAAGCAAATTTAAGTGTAATTGCCATAAATAGTCTATAAAAATGGAAGTACCAATAATAAGTAACTAATACGTCGTCGGCCTAGGCATCTAATTGGAAGAAGGTGGCGATAAACGTTTAGTCATTTGGTTAATTGTAGCGGTCTTCAGCCATTTGATAGGATGCCGGCGTTTGACGAACGCCCTAGGCGTCCGATAGTACGGCTGATTTAACCAGATGGCTGCGACGTACATAATGGTAGAATAGAATCGTTGACCTAATGGTAAGCGAGCTATAGCCGCCGCCCAAGGACAAGAGAGGAACACCAGAGAGAAATCACAAGTGCATCACCATGAATGTGTAACGTCCTTTAATTAGATCAACATAATTGTAAAAAGCTTCAGCTGTTCCATATATCATTATAGAGTAGGTATGCGTACCATTTTGTAGGTACAGACTACAGAGCTGCAACTTTTTTTCGTTTTAATTTTAGATCGAACTTGCTAAAGCAGTATAATTATTATCTTACTCTATGGCAGTACCTTAGCCACACAGTTATGTAAGTAGGTATGTATTTGTTAGTAGGTACAGTCAGCATCAAAATTATCTTAGCTTATCTTCAACACTATCTGACTGAGCATTTAAAGAAAATCACTTTTAGCACAATGTCATTTGGGGTCAGTGTCCTTTGACAAGTGCTCAGATGTTTTTGGTAGGTTTGTACCCTAAGATAATTTTGATGCTGACTGTAGTATGAGTAATTAGTAAGTGGATATAAAAGTAAATAAAAAGATATATAGGTATTATAGATGTGAACATGGAGTATACGTTCAACAAGTATATAAACAAAACTATTATTAGGGTAAGTGGAACCTACACTTATCGCAAACACAGTAAAGTTCAAAATTATTATCTATTTTTGCGATAAGTGCATCGAGCTTTTTTATACGAGACGAAAATACTGTTTCATAGCAAAGATGTGCTGTTAGTGGACCTAAGTAAATAACAAGTGTATTTCAATAAAAAAAACGGAGTAAATAACAAAAAAAAATTACTTATATCACGAGCTGCACATAATCAGCCCAGACAGGTGGCCAACAAGTTTTCCAGAAGGATTAAGGGCTTTATTAATTAACGTTCATTAAACCTTTCAGTTTTAGAGCTGTTTTAACTTTTTCAAACAAAAAAAAACATTATTATTTGTTAGAAATGGGGTGAGCCCTGCGTCTCATAGCCACTGCGACCATAGATGATCTATTGTGGCAGCCCCGTAACCGTAATACATCACCTCATGAAGCTCCAGTTCCAGGATAAACCCGAGAATGGAGCTGATGGGGGAGCTCTTGATCTCGTCAGGGTGCAGCGCTATGCACTCGCCGAGGACGTGGATAATCGTTTCCTCGTCCTCGCGACAGAACCTGCAGATTTTGGTATCTCAAAGGCCCATGTTGTGCAGGCGCTTGTTTAATTTGCAGTGCCCTGTGAAGGTCCGAGTGAGTGCCCTAACATGTCCTCTACTCAGTTTTATTATTTCTACAGCTCGTCTCTGATCGAACGCCTGTATATCAACGCCTTAGACTGTTCTAGTCGAGGTAGTCTTTTCCAAAATTCAGTGCTTTGCTTATGCTCCCACTCTTTTAACTCGAACCTGACCATGCAGGCTGGAACGCCACTTATTGGTTCCGGTCCGAGTAGTGGGCTCTGTGCCCCGGCCTTTGCTAGCACGTCAGCGACTTCGTTGCCTCTGATATTGCAGTGTCCCGGTACCCAAATTAGATTTGCGATGTTGGCATTGCCAAGCTGGTTTAGGAGCAGGACACACTCGCTAGTGAGTTTGGAGTCAAGTTCACAGGAACATGAAAAAAAAACATAAGTACAAAATTTCCGAAATAGAATGCAAACTGCTAAATAACACCGTTTTAGGTAGCAAAGGTTTAACAAACATTTATGAATAAGACCCTAAATAAAACCTACTTAAATGTTAATCATCATATTACTTGACGTTGCGCGTTGGTAGAACTAGCAACACAATTGCTAGATATTTTGAGATTGTTGATGTTGAATTAGAAAAATCTAAATTAGGTACCTACGTATATTAGAAGTAGGGACGTACGACCTCTAGTACAGTAATCTATATCTAACTAAATCTACTTTATAATTGAACTTGTGTCCGTTATGCGCCAATGCAATACACGAAGTTCCTACCCCTATAAAAATGAATATACAGGTGGCCGATATTTTGTTTGAAATTACATATTATTTGAAGTACTCACTTACAACAAGTTATCGTAGGGCTTTATTCAATAAACCTTTATTAGCTAAAACGGTGTTTTAGGGCAATTTTGACGTTTGAAACAAAACTATCATACACCATTTACGAAAAAAATTATAACTGCTTTATAACGTTTTAGTGATGCTTAGGTTGCCTGCATCGATACATGACGTGCTGTTTATCAATTTTATCGAGGAGTGTAACCGGCCAGCATATTATTGTGCAGTGTTTCAAAAAATCAAGATAAAAGTACTGCTGATTGACTACTACCGTGTCTGACTGGGTAATGGACGTACCAACCACTGAACCTTGAAATTTGGGAATGGGGTTCCTTACCTATATGTAGTGAAAGTGTGCATTTAGGGGTTTTTAAAAATTCAACCATTAAAAGGGTATAATAGAGAGTTGAAGTTGAATTTGTCATCTATGATGTTATTTTTTAAATAGTTGAATTGTTGAAATTAGACTCCAAAGTTGATGTTTGGGCTCCTGGCACAGAATAAAGTTACATTACATTTTAGGAAATCAACTCATAAGGAAGTAAGCCTAGGAGTGTAAATTTATTTTCGTCAATATGGAGTTGAAGTAGAAAAAGCCGGGGGTTTCAGATTTAAAACACTTATTTATCATATCACATAATGAAATAGGATTTTACTACTTGACAGACTAAATCTGCGTGAGCAGCGCAACGCCGCGGGTGCATTCTAATAGTAATTTAAATATGAAAGCTTCATACTATCGAAAATGATACTTTTTTGTAATAAATTATAGTATGCGATGCACCAACCATACTTGATAATGGTTATATAAAGCAGAGCCAGAGCCAACACAATATTTAAGTAATCCGACATTCCATGCCATTTATTAGTAGGTTTATGGAAAAATGCACATACCCTACTACATAACTACAATAACCACCACCACATGGCAAATAAACTTGACTGACCTTAGCCTACTTTGACTCCGCTTTCCAACCAGAGGCGAAGAACCAAACTGTTAGAATATAAAAAAAAACAAAGTAAGAAATAATAAAATAATATTCATAACATGTAATTGAAACAACAGATAATAACAAAATAGACTTTAATACATCGCATAATTATTTTTATCTACGTCCAATATATTGCTCTTCAAGTTGTACTTATTTATTTATGGAATGTCTTATTTTAAGATTACGGTAACATTGGGTAGCTAAATATATTTCAGCGATCACATTTACTTATCAGTATAAATATAAAATCCACATTTTCATACCCATAGAAACTTGACTGATATGTAAAATTAAATGCCTGCTTAAACTATGTATTAGATAGTACTCATTTATTATACATACACAAAATAGATTTACTTAACATATTTATATTATGTGAAGTCCACCACAAATACCTATATAATTGTTATATAGGTAGTAGGTATTTATATAAACAGATATGTATATAGCGACGATTTGATTAAATACAGTCTACTTCTGTGTATGTTTAGAAATACGGAAGCCTTATTCATCGCTACTGTAATTTATTTATTCGAACATTTTTCTATAAAAATATCATTATAATAAATAGGTAAAAGAAGTCTTAAGGTGTTGGGTGGGGCACACTAGCGACAGCAATGGATTTAAATAAAATTGTGAGTTATCTATTTTTAACCCTTAATTGGATATGAGTCAGTGAAAAATTTCATTGGTTTTCGCTCTTATGCTGTGACACATAAAGTTCAAAATGTGGTGGGATCTATTTTCCCACTGTCCAATTAAGGGTTAACAAAATGGAAGCTCCAGCTTCTCGGCAACCATATAACTATTTATTTTATTGTCTGCCCTCTTTATTGGTCCGTTTTTGCACTCGAAAAAAAGGTTTAACGCTAAAAGCGGTCACTTATGGCGGAAAAAGCATTTTTCGAGTGCAAAAACTGACCAAAAAGTTAAGTTTAAGACTTTAACGGCCGCACTCACAGACGTCTTTTAAGCTGTTCATTAACTTTAGTGTCGGTAGTGTTTATGCGTATTAAAATAAGTGTCAATATTTTTTCTTAAGTAGCCAACTAAGTTAATCAACGACTCTGAGTGTGGCAGTAAGTATCACATAGTATGATTTCCGATAGGTTAGAGCTTCGAAATTGTTAAAATTATATTCGGTTTAGTTGCTAACAATTTAAATAAATTAGCGTTGCTAATATGCCCTACTCGTCACCGGAACATCGCATTCAGGCAGTGGAATTAAAATCCAAGTCTAAAAACTCTCACACAGACACGTACGCATACCTGCATACTCGCAGTTCCATTGAATATTTTCTTTACCTAGTAGTATAACTAGGCGACAACGCCACGTATGGTTTTCTCTATTTTAGTTTTTTTTTCATAATATTTTTTTAATAAATAGTAATGTAAATTTGGTAATTAATGAGGAAAAGAGAATATCTCATTAATCTGGGCTTCAAATACGTAAACATTTTATCCCGCAATAATCAAAATATTATTATCAATTAGGAATGTAGGAAAAGATACTCCCATTTTTTTCAGTCTGAGGCACGAAAGCCCTACAAAGAAATATTATTTATCGCGCTATTTTAATGGTTTCTCGAAACCACCGTAAGACCTAAATGTATAGTCACAACACAATAAATACACAAACTCAGTACCGATGTCCATGCCATAGACATGTTATCTATTCACTAGTTTGATCACAAACTATTTAATGAATTCGAGTCAATCCAGGCTAATACAAATACCTACATCGACCATCGTCGTCCATAATACCTATTTATTAAATAAAAAATAATTGAACAGTTTCTTACTTACCTCAAAGGCATTAGATAACAAATTAAGAATGTAAAATAAATATAACTATTTCCGAATACGATGATACACACATTTTATACATGGTAATGTATAAAATGTTATTTATAACCGAAGAATCTTTATATTCTGTTACTGGCTAGAAGGTATGTTTAGACCAAGGGTTACAATGAATGTATTCGGTAATTTTCTAGTCATATATACAGGTACGCTCCTGCCTTTATTTAGATGAGTTAGTACCTAAGTATATACAGAATATCTTAAGTGATTCGCACTATCTACCGAGGCAATCACATGTAGGTGCCGAGTAGAAAGGTAACCTTGCCCTAATAGATATATATTATATATGTATATCTATTCAGGCGAATGGTAGGGCACACTAGCGACGCCAATAGATTCTAATTGTTAGCTACCAAAACAAATACATTTTAAATAATTACGGGGCTTCAGTCTCTCGGCAAATACTTACACTATTTATTTAATAACCATGCCCAAATGTTGGATCTGTTTTTGTACTAATAAAATTGATTCACGCAAAAAGGGGCCGTTTTTGGCGGTAATTCATAATTCGAGTGCAAAACCAGATCAAATAGCTAAATATAACTATTAAATAAATAGTATATGTGTTTACCAAGACACTGAAGCCCCCAAGTTGTTTAAAATAGATCTGGTTTAGTAGCTAACAATTAAAATTAATTGGCGTCGCTATTGTGCCCCACCCGTCACCTTAAGGCCCTATTCCACCAATCTTTATTCAATAATAAATCTATGGTATACGCTCTCATACCTTACTACTCTAGCGTTATACCAAAGATTTATTCTCGGATAAAGATTAGTCGAATTGGGCCTTAATATAATAAGTAATTAATTACTTAAATCAATTGCGACAACAACAAATTGAAATTAAAATCTAGACTTTTAATAGCTTAATTAGTAAACTTTAAAAGAATGAAATAGAGAACATTCGATAACATTAAATTGTGACAAGTTTTACTTCATTCAAAGTCTAATATAAAAAACTCGGAATTTGAGATATATAAGTGGCCACTTCAGGTAATTATAAGAATTACAATTACTTTCCTACATTAAGATAATATTATATAATACGCACGTCAAAAACTGTTAATACTTGTTCATAATTGAAGTATTCTCGATAAGTAGTATTTAATATAGATAATTATTTATAAAATCTTAATCGGGAGGGGTACTTTCAACGAGAAATTGGGCCCTCACTTTTTTCCACAATGTATTTGTACCTCACCGGTTCTTATGTATGACAGCGAGACTTGCCCGTTGTGACAAGCATGTGTTGCAATGTCACGGAGATGAACATACTACGATGGATGAGTGGAGTTACCTACGCGGAAAAACCGCAAGAGAACTTCCCCCCATGCGTGGAAGTTTTCATGTCCGTGACATAGCAGACTAACTGCTGGAGAGTCGCCTATATTGGTATGGTCATGTCATGCGAAAACCAGACAGCTACGTGGGAAACAAATGTCTGTCGTGCCATCTCCGGGTAGACCTAAACAGGAGTGGCTTGACGTCGGAGTGGATGGCATGCGTGCCAAAAATCTGACCTCTATGGATGTAAAAGACCGTGGGAAGTGGAGGATTCGACGTAGAAAAGCGGAGCCCCCACTACGAATCGACAGAACACTAGGGTTGATGGTGACGATACACTAGTAATCTATACAAAGGTGCAGGTTTGGCTGGCTTTACATCTCAAAATCCGAGGTGAAACTTTAATTTAATGAAATAGACTTTAAGTAATTTAACTACATTACCTACCTAACCATTTACCATTTTAGAACTATTCTAACCGATTTTATTAATATTCAATAATACGTAATTATCGGGACTAATAATAAAAATATTTGTTTGTTTTCAAATACATTACCTACAATAGACTAATTATTTTATATTACTAGAAGTTGGCATAGGTTAAGTTTAAGTTGGTTTTAGTCCTAATTTAATGAATTTATTCACGGGTATTTTGCTTGGTAATGATGTCGCATTAAGAACACGTATAAAACTACTCATTCCATAGTTGTGTCACTTCTTTCATTTTACATGACCATATTTTGATAGCATTTCAGTAAATTTTCCCGTTCCATACCGTACGAGATGCTATTTGATTTATACATTGAGAAAGCTGAGAGGTTTTCTTTTCATTATGTACTAATAATTATTTTTTTTATGTAATTAAGGTGCTTGCTATATTCTACATGCTTATATTAATGTCAGATGTTATAAGCTAAGATCAACATGATAATAAAATTAACTATTATATTAAGGTACCTATTTGTTTCCATTGTTATTATCAAATTCTTTGAACTATTAAGCGTCTGTCCGTATGTTTGTTGTATTAGCCATCTCTTTCATTTCGCGGATGTTCATGGACGGCGATGATTACTTTCCATCAGGTGACTCGCTTACTCGTTTGTCGCCTCTAGCATAAAAAAAACTCCTTATTGAGTGGCCACCAGGACCCCAATTCTCGAGCTCGTGACATTTATTTTCATACGACATATATCACTAAAACATAGTTTTTTTGTATGGTTTTTAGGTGATATCCGCCATGTTTTCAAAATATCTCGAGCACGAGAATTGGGCTCCAGCTACGTTCGCGTAAATTTCTTTTTTTTTATATATAAAACCGCAGTCCCTGTCTTTTATCATTATCTGGCGATGACGATAAATGTTTTATATATTTATTACAACTAAAAATAAGAAATTTCATTTAGTATGCCTAGTTTAGTCAAGCTACCGCATAAAAAGACAATAGTGTGATAATTTTGTTTGAATAGTGACGTTGTTCTGTACACCCACGTACATTGGTGAACACAATAGGTTCCCTAAAGCATCGGTGCATACGTACTAGATATTTACATCACAATTTTTTAGAATTTAAGCTGCGAAAATAATTAACAGCATCTCGTTCCATAAACGGATAGCGTCTAAAATATGTATAAGTAATGTTATGAAATACATAGGTAATGATAATAATAATTAATAGTGATGCGCCGATTACTACTTTTACCGAGTAACCGAGTAAGTACCGAGTTTACTCGGTATAAAGTCCCTCAAACCGAGTACTCGGCTGAGTTACTCGGTTTGGTTTAAGGACACAAAACCTTGTTCTATTTTCAGTATAAGTATTTTTTACGGGACTGCTACCATATTGTTACCTAATTTTTGAGTTAGTTTTCTGATATTTTAGCACTGCTGAATGGTATTACCGTGACCATTGCACTTTTAACTGTGCCGAACCGAAACATGGTACCAATTCCCTAAAAAATTATTCTAACGTTAGTGATCATGGAAGTTTACCACTTCCGGAATTTCAAAAATGATTATTTTGTCTCATATTTGAGTTTCAAATTAATGATTGCTTTATATATAACACATCATGTAAACCGACGAGCGATGGTAGCTCAGTGGATAATAACCAGAACATGGACCTCTGTATTTTTTAAATCTATCTGGGCACTTCTATTGCTTACTATAAGGCTGAGGAGAGCCAATATACTGTGTCATTACAAAAAAAAATTGCCTGGTTACTCGGTATTGGTGTCGAGTTATTCGGCCGAGTTCCGAGTATCAATAAACACCGAGTACCGAGTAATAACCGGGTACTCGGCCCATCTCTAATAAATCATATAAAATAAAGTTTTGGATACACTCATTTAAGGAAAAAAAACTTTTAAAGTATCGGAAATGCTAAAATAACTAGATTGGAACAAAGTTTGCTGGGCGCCCCACTACACTAGTTAGATAAATGAGTTAAATACTTATATAATATACTTATTTAGTATGTACAGACAGCCTCACGTTATGTAACTAACGTGTACTTGTCTTCTTCATCCGATTCGTACCTTAATGTTTAAATACCATTATGGTGATAATCGTATGAATAAATTTAACAGATTGTATGTAATAACCCAGCGTGTGGCTGTCGTACATCAAAAATAGTTTCTTATAAATATTTTACAAAATATTATAGACTTACGTATCATTGTGGCAGTTTCAGAGAGACATAATTAATCATACCGATTACGTTATTTAATTCAATGATTAATAGCTTTGTTTTTGGTATCCCAAGGGAAATGCGTTACGCATTGTCGGGCACAACGGCACAGGTTCACCGACTAAACCCCCTGGGAAGAGTCCCAGAGGGCCAAGAGACCTCATCGTCCATAGTGCCATAGTGGGAGAAAGTCGTGGACCATGGTACGAAACCTGTCACGTCTTCTCCTGGACGGCAGTCACTAAGAGTCCCAAACTAAGTGCGACAAGGCTATTTTGGCCGACGACCCGAATACCTACACTATTAAACAAAACAAAAGCACTCCCTACCGACTCCTTAGCTTTGAAGAGTGCAGCAATCTAAAATGGATATTGTATCAACATACTCTATTTTATAAACAGCATATAACCAGCAGCAGGTTAGCGAAATAGATTAATATTATAAGTATTTTCCCCGCACGTAATATTTATTAACTTTTAAAAAACTTTGTATAAAAATAAAAGTAGATATTATTTACATGTATAGACAAGACACGAATGGAATGGATGCAATCAACGTACATAAGTATTTAAATCGTATGTAAATAGGTCCATTATATAGTTTGTAAAAAATTAAATAGGTAATTATTTAGAAAATGGACACAGTCAATTCATTTGATCCTGTAAATGTCTACTATCGATACATAAGGGACAGGACAGCACCGCATTTGAGAATAGTTAACAGGGACAGGGGAATAAGTTTATCTCAGCTGAGCTCACGTGGCAAAATGTCGGGTCCCATGTTATTGCATACCCCATTTCATTAGAAAACCATGGTGGCGCCACTATTCGCCACTTAAAATGTGTACAGTTGTATAGAGAGCATCTCAACAACCAAGTTGTTGCTGGTGAACGACTCACCCGAAGTTTGATATGTATTTTTCGCTAGACACGATGTTGGAGCAATAGGTCGTGCCACCATGGTGTCTCTAATGAAATAAGGCCCTAAATATAATTAAAAAAACTGTAGTATCTAGTTAGTTTTCACCAATGTCACAAACAGATACAACAGCAACATCAAATAGATTTCTCCATACTTAATATGGAACTCCATACAGAAATAATGTTAATATAAGCAACAAATATATGCTATCAAGAAACAGATAGAACATATTATTAGATTACCAATGAAATAGATGTAAATATGTATGAATGAAAAGCAACTAATTGTTAATTCATTAATAGGACAATGAAAAATGAAAGAAAATGCTAAAAGGAAGTAATTATCACTACATACTTTAAAGAAAATATCTAATGAAAATGTGGGACCAGATATGATATGCATTTACTGATGTGTTGTTTGCCGAAAACTTATAAAACAAGCAGAAAAAATCCTTTTCTTTTATTTGCACAAGCTTGCTTTGGGCTTTAAACCAGGTTACAACCTATTCAAAAAAAGTACCTATGTCCGATGGACTCAAGAGCGAATAGTTAAAATGTACCTATTAGTCTTTTCATGCCTTTCATTATTAATGTAATTATTGTCCTTAAAGTATGTTAAGGAAATTATTTTTCATGAATTACCAAGATAATATTTCAAATAATAGTATATTAAGACCAAAATTGTTATTTTAAATACACAATTTCAATAAGTTCATGCAAAAGTCACACTGCAAAAGTCACGCAGCCCACTTGGATTAAAAATATAAAATAATATAGTACATTTAAATAGAGACCATGAAGAAATAACTATAATTATGAATTAGACTTAAAAACATGCACTGCAAATGACATCATGCATGTATTTATTGTGTATCATAAATAATAATAATGAATTTCAATAATTAACTTCCACATTTTGTTTTTACCCAATAAAAATACTTTTTTAGCATTTTGTTTCCAGTTATAAGTATAAACTGAGATGGACACAGAAAAGGTATAGTAAAAATATCTAGAGCCAAAAATTGTTATAATGATTCATGACCATACTTTACCCCGTCCATGCTTATAATGACGCTTTCTGTAAAGACGTTTTGTTAGAAAATATTTTATGACTAGAATAAGAATGATAAAAGATAATATGTACAGGAGGCTTAACATTCCAATATCCAGGTTGGAGAAGGGGCTCGGAGCTGTAGCTGCAGATCTGGTGTGCCGGGTGTCTCGAATGTTTGCAGAGCCATATGTATTTTGTAGATATTGGTATACTGCAGGTAGATTCCAAGCACCACGAGCTAATCGGCACTCAGGACATCTGGTTACACTAGGAAACTGTATTTTTGGATGCTCAGGATCTTCAGTAATATCACCAGCTAGCCTCAAATTCACTTCATTATGTGATATCCATAACCATAGAACAGCTTTATCATTTTCTTTTACATCAAATAGCCTGTTTCTTGCTGCCATTGCTTGGAAATGTTCAGCACATGTGGTGCACCCAAAGAAGTTTTTCACATAGCCATGCATTGCTCTCAAAACTTTTGGACCCTCTGTTCCTGGTTTCTGGGCAGCACTAACAGTTAAAGTGTGGAAAAGGGTCCACAGGCCACAAGTATAACCACGATATTTTGACTGACTTCCTTTACAACCTATGTATTCCAATTCGGTCATATACACTGGAGCGTGTACCGTCTCTAACTGTTTCACTATCTCATAAATATCATTTCCATTCCAATCTCGTCTGATAATTAACGTAGCATATAAATCTTCTATATATTCTTTCAGGTTATTATTTTTGAAGGGAAATAAAGTCTTAATGATACTTAAATAATCTAATAAGGCTGTCAAGGGTTCTCCAGTGAGACTTTTGTGCCTAGTAATTTCTGTATGCAGACTTGTTTTTAATGTTTTTTCTAAATCACTGTAGTAAACTGCATCAGAACTTAATGTTTTTATCTTATCATCATTGCTCTCATGATGTTCATTATCTTGATTAGGTATATCACGAATGGGGAAGACATAATTTTGGGTCTTTAGAAATGAGTTAATGGCTATTAGCAAGTTCTGTTTAGTTGGGTTTTTTGGAGTGAGAGGAGTAGGCTCATATGCAGCGTTTACAGCTACAAGGCCAGGGAAGTGGCTCACTCTAGCCACCTCAGTTAACTCACTGGTATCATGTACACGTTTTACTTTAATTTTCTGGTAATCATTAACATCTAAGGCAAGTTCTGGCCCAATACTTGAATTTTCATGTTCAAAAACAAGAAAGGTAAATGCAATATCATTTGGCACATCACTAATTGCTGCAGCATACGAAGCATAAGATGCAATAGATAATTTAGGAGCAAATGACAAACGTCCCATGGATTGCTCAGATTGCATCTTGGAAATAATTTGATTCTTCAACTTTTCTGCTGTATCAGTCATTTGAATACGTTCACCAACGTTTCCATTGGCTTTGACATAGTGTTCATGAATATAGCGTAAGGAAGGATACGCCATCACCTCGAATTCTCTACATATTTCATTATTATCCTCTATAGAACAGTCAATAACTTTTAATTGAATAATAGGATTCCAAGGTGCAATATCTGCTGCCATTGATTTAAACTTTGGCGAAAAGGCTCTACAATGGCCACAATAACTATTATAGAACTGTATTAGTGCTGCATGGTTTTGGTTGTAAATCTTCCTCTCAAAATTTCGCTGAGTTAAGATTACGACATGATCTGACTTACTATACAATCCTTGTTCAGAGATATCGTCATCGTTTACAATTACAGCACAGTCAACTATTGAAGGAATTATTACTATTAGCAGATGCCAAAGATTCATGTTCATCCACTTAATAATAACATTCAAATAATTTAAAAATATTTTAGAGAGTCGGCCTCTCACACGGCACCACGACGAACGATCAAATGAGAACTGACGAGACGACTAACATCAAACTACAAGCAAAATTATGAATTAATACACAGCTCACAGTCAGGCGTTGCGATAAATTGCATACGTCATTTCAATACAAACAATATTTGCTATTCGTTCGATTAGATTTTATATTTATAGGTAGGTTGGATAGGATAGGTATATTAATTATAGGTTATGTAAACTGTCATCTGTCAATGTCATTCATCACAGATAACGAAAAGAAATACACATTTTTGGACGGCGGATAGAATGATACAGTCCGTCAAGAAAGTTCTAATTAATAAATATCGAAGAAGATTACTTGGTACCTATATAACAAAATTAATACAGGAAATCAACAAAAGATAGAATAAAAATGTGAACTTTTAAAAAACACAATACTTAATTAATAAAACAGATACCAAAATGGTCTCCGCTAAGTAGGTACCTATACGCGTATGGTGTCATGCAATGCCACGCTAAGCCACTGGTATTCGGCGGATTCCAACCAAGAGATACCAGTATTATATTTATCTATGCCAAGAGAAGCACGCACCCTCAGCCGACGACAGCTATCTTTACACAGTTAGGTAATTACATTATGTGCCATCACTCAGTAATAATGCTAATTTTAATTACATATAAAATACGCGTATCGCGAATCGCACAGCTGTTACCGTTGCACAATGAGGCGTTTTACAAAAAAATAGAAATAGTTCCAAAACACTTACTAGATCTCGTGAAAGTCACAAAAATTTAACTGTCAAATCAATGAGTGTAATTATATTGTAACACTTTGAATAAACGTTATTTTTAGGAATAAAGTTACGTACTTTGTAGGTAGACGTTTAAGTGTAATAAAAAAAAATAGTCGTCCCATTTATAGGTATTTAATATTTGTTTTCCTACCCTAAAGTGACAGTGGATAAAAACCACCAGATGTCCATCAAAAAATTGGATGGCATCTACGGAAATATTCGGATCGGATAATATTTTGTTCGGATCATTTCACCCCAAACGATTTTGAGACTCACTTAGTAGGTACACAGTTTGTTTTTACCGAAACCAGTTGAAGAAAAATCGCAATAATGCAACAAACACATGAATTAATAATGAATTGATGAAAGCTTCTGTGCTTTGATATTTTATTGTATGATATTTTATTGTATTTATTGTATGATATGACACTATTTTTTTAAAAAAAAGGAGCTATAGTTAAATTTTAATTAAACAAAGTGATTTGACAGTTGCTAATGTCAAATACATTTAGACATTTTGCATTTTGCAAATGTAATGACACATTGACATCTGTCAGTTTACTTTGTCTACTTAAAAATCCGACGGATTCGGCGGGTAGGGCTAAAACAAGCCGCGTGGGCTGATGCAATTCATATTAGTGTCTAATGGTTTTTAGTGTGCAAATTTGGTGTTTATTTGTGCAGTGAAGTGCCGCAAAGTGATCCTATTAATAAGAATCGTTGGATTGTATCGTTTTCAACACTGTTATTGTGTGTCGAGTGCGTTGTCTCGTGACAACTTGCTTGGACCTAATAGTCTTAAAACCCGCGATTGCTTTTAGAGTGATATCCGCTGAATCCGTAGGTCGATAAAACGTAAAACACCGGCGTTTTATTTAGTGACTGTGATTTTGACTGACTTCGACTGTTGACTACCTACTTATTCTCAATAATTTACTTGACATTGGCGAATTATGTTCTGGTAGAGCCATAACAAAAAAAAAAACCGACTATAGTAGGTACGTAGTCAACGGAATTGACAGAACAACAGAACTATTTTGGCCTGCATAGCGCCATCTATTGAGTTATTATATTATTAGCTTGTATTTTTTTTAAGAATCTTAATAAATGACAATAAAAAAAACGATGCAACGTTGTTAGCGGCCGCCGCTCAGATTCTTACTAGCACCTCTAGTGTCTTTCTGAAGCTGTACATAGACGACCATTAGTTGAAAATTTGATAAATCAGATTTAGATTCTGGTGTTAGGACTAAAACCCTCTGCGTGGGCTGATCACACAGGTGCACTTGAACTCGACTGAGCCTTTTCATAGAAAGCCATAATTGAACCGCGCTAAGCCATAAGTACTGGGGTGTCGTGCTGAGCTAATATTTTTAAATTATAAATAGGCTATTGCTGCAGTACAACAAAAAAAGGGAGTTACATTTTCAACCTGAGAACACGAGGTCACCCAGCGAGCTCTAAAATACCGCCGCCACAAAAATTAACCGACGATTAGAAATGCCATCCAGGGAGCTAGGATGGGCTTCATCATTTCCCTGACTGGACATCGAGCCGCCAGAGATGTCGTAATGTTTGCGGCAAACAAACCTACATAATAATATGGTGTTTAAATAAAATGCAAAATGTATTTATGTTTAAATAAGGCAAAAATGCTTTATGCACCAAACTAACGGCGTAAATAACACTTATTACATAACTGCATAACGTCCCATATTTAGTCACAATTATTATTGATACTCTGATCTCAATTATGACTCATCATTTTTTAAAATTATTTTCTCCCGAAAATATCCACCTCAATTTCTTAGACAATTTAACACGGAAAGTGGTAAAGCGCAGATTTAGTTTTAAAAAATCTGCGAAAATCCGCGAGGGGGGGGGGGGGAAGGTTTAGAGATGGTCTGGATATGAATAAGTAATGAATTAATGAAGATTTTTGTTTACGAACATTGATGAATCATTTGTTCACAGCAGCGAAAATGCATACCTCGGTGGCCTAGTGGTCTGGGCGGTCACCAGAATGGTGAAAGGGTTGAATTGTTGAAACAGTCATACAGCTATTTAAGTGCAATTAAGTTTCTGTAATGCCTATTTTTTAAGTAGTCTATTTTTTGCAATAAAGTACATCTATCTATACAGTGTCAGCTGTTTATTCTAGTAAAAAAGTAATATGCATCTAAAGCTGTGCGTAGAAAATTTACTTAATATTTATTGTTTGAAAGAATGTACTCCTGCCTGTCACCATGTCAGGATCTGATGATGGAATCTTAGGAAAACCGAAGTGACTCTTAAACGTGAATTCGAAATGGGGTTTTTGAAAACGTACCTGAACGTTGAAGAATCACGTTGGTCGTGTACTTTGGCAAATAGGAAATCGTGCACATGCCACGTCACGTCCCTTGTTAATTTGTCAAAGCAATATTTAATGGTTTTTTTTCATAAAAGTAAGGGTAGGGGGTTAAAATCCGTTGTCAGGACTTTTTCGATGCATTCTTTGAGTATATAGCCCCCTGGAGATGCCATAACGTCAACGCTTCTAACAATAATTTTCGCTATTTTTAGGGGGGGCGAGGTAAACACGTACAGCACACTACTAAAAATTTAATGACTCACAGACACTATACACCTACACAAAGTTTTCACGTAACTACGCAGCATACATAAAAACAAAATTATGATGGGACACAAAGAATGAGTGAAATCAGATTAGTGAATGAACTGAACTATCTTGTATTATAAATTCCGGAGTAATGTGTTCCGGACTTGTACGTGAGGGTGTCCAAGAATCATTTTCTTTATTACAAAATTTTCTCCATTATCTTTTGGAAATCTAAAAGGACATACACTTATATTCAATAAATAATAGTATATAGTATAGTATGCATAACAAATACACTCATAGCCCCGGACTTATTCATCCAAATATTTTATAGCCAACAATTATTTTCATTTTCAGGCTAAATTTCAACATCGTATGACCAGAAGAAAGGAAAGTATTTTGTCTAATTCATCTTACAAGATTTAAATATAACATACGTCTCTTCCATTTTATTCAAAATTATAATAAAAAACGGATTATGCAACTAACTGCAGTGAGTGAGTGATTCATTCAAAGGAAAGTGCTGCCTATTGCGACTGGTAGAGGAGCTACAAAGTACTGTATATACATAGCTATATGGGTATGTATAGCAACATATTTAGATACTTATCTAAGTATGTTTTAAGGATAGTACTTTACCCATAAATATAAACAAATTTCTCTGGGAAACATTATTGTTATGGCGAAATAAGTATAAAATATAAACATTTCATCAATCAGCACCGGCAAGCAGCAAATAAGTACGGGTGTTTTTCAGGATTCAAGAACTGATGAATTGGTACCCCTTGTGCATCTGAAAGTAGTTAAGACAATATTAAGTTGATATTAAAAAGGTTTTCTGTAAGTTTATTTATTTATTAAAATAAAATAAAATTGTATTGAAAAACTTTAGCAAATAACAAAACGGGTTACAATACATACATTTTGTTCTTACTATTATATTTAAAGTTGTGAAAATCAATAGCTTAGCAAATAAACATGATAATACACATGATGAATTAACTTTGTATGCATGCTTGTTTTGTCACATTCCTTTCTTGTGATGTACCTATTTTTTTATTTAGTTTTAACTTAACCTATCTATTTGTGTATTGTTATTTGGGATTAGGCTATTTATGTTTCCTCTAATGTGTATTCTCATGTAAGTGACAAGACGTATATCTATGTGAGAAATAAAGATCTGTTATTTAAACTGAGTCCCTCTTATTCCAAAACGAGGTTTAAAATAAATAGTGGGATTAATACTTTGAATTACTGAAGAACTAGAGTACACAATATTACAATATATCAACTATAATACTTAAGTTAAACCACCCGGACCCCTTGTTTAAAATGAGTACTAAAATAATAACCTCAAAGTATATATTCAGTAACCATGACCACTTATCCATGTGACAGGTCATTCTGTTTTACAGAAAGTTATTTGTGAGAAAGTAGTTAATTTATTTTTTGGATTTAATCCCAAAAATATGCATATTCCTAAAAACCTTACTTTTGACCTAAGTAAGGTTTTCAAGTAAGTATTTTAATTTGTTATTGCTTAAAAGCAATTCTTAATCATCTATTTTACTTCAGACAACTAAATAAGGTTATGTAAAATGAAATGTCACTGAATGAATGATTGAATGATTCGATCAGTTTTGACACTATGCCGCGGTACTAAGTGGTCGAGGATTTGTAATAAAAATTTAAGAACTAATATTATTCCGTAAGTAATAGTCATGAACTTGTTAGTTTACAATTAAAACCGGTATCAGGGCTGTTTTTTGTTATAAGAGGGAATAGGTTTTCAAATAGTAACTATGTTCACGTGAGGTAAGAAACGATTCATCAAATACAATTCTTTTCATGAGTGCATAAATAACTTTAATTTTAACCAATTCTGCGAGTTAATACCAAATATAATTTTCCACAGAAATGGTCTACAAGCTAATATCATCTTTAAAGATAGTCTAGAAAAATGTTTGTTTTGAAGTGAAATGAATGCCTGATAAATACAAAGCTACATTCTTACCCAAAAAATCACAGCCAAAAATGCAAAATCTCCTCCGAGTTACGCTCATGTTGAGTAGAAAACAAGAGTTGATAATGAATGATGGAGGACGGCACGAGATTCTGACAGAAATAAGATGGCTGCCAATTTTTGTTCACCTACCAGCGTCCAGAGGTCGCTGTTAACTATGTAATCGAGTGACATTCTAAGTGTGCTATGTAATCGAGTGACTATGTAATCGAGTGACATTCTAAGTGTACGGCTAGGATCAAAGAGGAGTGGACTACCACACATGAAAAAGAAGAATGGTGCAACACTGAGCATGCAACTTTCACACCTGGTCACACCGACACCAGAAATCAGTTATCTGTGCAGCAGAAGTCAAATTTCAAATTCACAAACTAAGTAGAAGATGTTCAAATTTAAATACAATGTGATCAAAGAGTATTATAATCTAGGTATAATATATTCAGGACAATGTGATTTATTAATTTTAATCATAAAAGGATTTCTGGTCTGTGCTTAAATCAAAATCGTGAATCATAACAGCTTTGCGAGCAAGCTAAGATACGCAATCGGTTTCTGTGGTAGCCTACTGGTAGGTTTAAACCACAGAATACCGTTAAGTGATAATATACACAAAGTTCTCGTCTTGTTTAACTTTGGGAAACTTGTTATGAACCTCTTCTCTTACCGATTTTTGATTGAGATTGCGAAGTATAATATTTTCCAAGACTGCTGAAAACAACTTTGGGGGCAGTGGGTCTTCTTGTCTGACTCCTCACTGAATCTGGAACTCCTTGCTCAGGACTTCTAATTAGAATTTCGCTTTACTACTGGCCTAGGTGTTTCTGATGATATCAATATACGTTTTACGTATACTTACCTACCTTGTCCTTCTTAACTTTCTCATATTTTGTTGTGACTAATACAATCATACTCCTTTTTTATCGTCAGAAATGTCTGCAAACATTCAACATTAAATAAATAAACAGTTAAGTTGAATTGATAAATTCCTCCTTTTGAAGTTGGTTAAAAATCTAATTGTAAGGGTCATGTGTGTATTACAGCAATGCGATTGGGTGATAGCTCAGCGATATTTCGCTAAAGCACAAGCAGCCATAGAAAATAGTTATTTCAGTATCATGTTTCAGTGATTCTAAAATTGTATGTGCAAATATATGCAAAATGCGACTTTCATTAGTATGAATGCATTGAGCCATTATCCTATAGCATATAAGCGGTGTTGCTCTACTACTACTTCATTCCGAGAGTTAAATACCCGTTTTTATCCCCTTAAAGGATGAATTTCCATTTTCTTTCTTAGTGGTCCTATTAAAGGAACTCCTGTGCAGAGTAAGTAGCATTGCTAGATAATTTAGTCAGTTAACTTGTAATATTATTATTTCTTATTTAAGTCGACATAAGTAAGCACTTATAAAAAATCAATATTTTTAAAGTTGCTGCACAACTTCTAAAATATTCATTTTTTGCTTTCAACAATTGCAGCAATCTTTTATACATTGCTAAAAAATTACACTTACAGTAAGCATCTGTGAAGTTCCAGTCACAACGCACTCTCAATTTGAAGCACCGGGTGGGGTTCTTTGTAATGGTAATTTTCTATGATGGTTTTCAAGTTACCCAAAAAAAAGCCAAATGTTTGGCTGCCTTTTACTGACCAACATCCATGTCTGGTATTGGACAAACTTTGCCATGTGGCCGTGCTCATGTTGAAATACAATTTGTCGTTTTGAAGTTGACCTGTGATGATTCTGGTGTTGTATAATACTTTTAATTTTATTAATAATAATTTTTAATAATTAATGCCTGGTGCTGTATACACTGGTGCCAGTCAACAATCTTCACAGATTTTGGTGGAGTTTGGTTGATATAGATTAGTTTATAGATATAGATTAGTATAGATTGTATTGTAGTTTACTGGTAGGTATTAAATTCTTTAACCACATCAATGCTGTACTATTTTATAAGATACGAACTCAAGCTCTTCAATACTTTTCATGTCTTCTTAAAACATTAATTCATTCCTTTTCATTTGAAAAAAGACAAAGGTTTCTATCTAAGTAATAAATCAAGGTTTGATATAATATCGTCAAATGCATGCCCTTGTCGTTGTGTGTGTTTTGGAACATAATGATGAAATCTCAAAAAAACCGGCCAAGTGCGAGTCTGACTCGCGCACCGAGGGTTCCGCCGTACAAACGTAGCGGTTTACAATCGAAGTGTCGGTATAAACAGCTTTTGATCGCGTTAACTTAGCAGTTTGTTTTTTTCACAGCTTAAAGGGACAGTAGACCTAGGTATTTGGTATAAATTTCTATTTGATACCTTTATTCCTTCGTGAGAAATAAGGTAGTAAGTGTCATTTTATTAAAATATTTTTATTATATTATATAACTAAAAAAATGTGATTTTCGGAATTTTTCCTATATTTGCATTATATGACAATGCTTCATGCCAAATTCCAAGATTCTGAGTTACGGGAAGTACCCTGTAGGTTTAAATTCCTTTGCGAGTGTCGAAAATTTGTTGAAAATATCGACATAATCGGCTGTATCTTTTGATTGGCTTGGCTTAGAAGTTTGATATTTTCACAGCTTAAAGGGGCAGTAGACCTGAGTAATTGATATAAATTTCAGCTTCATACCTCCACGCGTTCCTGAGAAAAAGGGTCTTGACAGACGGACGGACGGACAACAAAGTGATCCTATAAGGGTTCCGTTTTTTCCTTTTGAGGTACGGAACCCTAAAAGTAAGTTTTTCAAAAAGTTTGTTAATCATAATGTTAAATCCTTAGATTAAATCAAAATAGCGGAAAATAGGTGACTCGTCTCTACCGCGTGGATCGCATAAATTAGGTCCCTGTCGCCTAATTTTGCGTAGCATGCACGTAGCAGGTTTGACGACTCCCTCAAGCTTATGTCAAAACAAATAGGTCCATTTTCATCTTCCGCTATTTTGATTTAATCTAAGGTTAAATCGCATAATAAAGAATTTTTAGAATGTTGAATCTCGAAATGTTGAATTCTCAAAATGTTTATGCTCGATAGGTACTTATTTTAAAACAGTGGTGTAGCAACAACATGCTATATAACTAACAAATAAATAAAACTTAGTAATGTGTAGTTAATTATTTTTTTATTGATGAAAAGAGTTTAAACAAAAGTCTTATTACAAAAATTACACTATGAAACAAAATAAATCGGTAAGAAGTAGGTGTTATAAATAAATCTTTATTTATTTATTAAATCTCTATGATGTTGAGTAATTATACTTGTATTCATTTTAGCTCTGTCTTTTTACATGATAATAACATCCGTTGCCGTGGCGACGCTCACAGGTTATACTACATTATGAATGACTAGCTTTTGCCCGCGACTTCGTCTGCGTTCACACAATATCTTTATAAATTATAGCCTATGTGTTATTCTGATCTATAAGCTACATTACTGTAAAGTTTCATTAAAATCCGTTTAGTAGTTTTTGCGTGAAAGAGGAACAAACATCCATCCATACATCCATCCAAACAAACTTTCGCCTTTATAATATTAGTAAGGATTAGTAAGGATGAATTCGTCTGATGTGAATAGGGTATATGACTAAGCTCAAGATTTTACAAAATATAAATATTTTATCAAAATATAGGTCAATATGTGCCATTGGCAAAAATTCTCAATTAAAAATATAACATTTAGCCGGTTTTATGGTCATTCAAAGATTCATGGGCAAGTCCATTTTAAAAGTATGAAATTATTAAAACATAATTATACCATTGAATAACCCATACACTTTGCACCAATTATTATAATAGGACCATTGACATAAACGAAACATTTGATATAGCTACCATACAAAATTCAAATGAAATGCATACAAAATACTTAGGTGTGACGTCACATCTTAGTAGCCATTTGTATGGAGCGTTTTGGGTTTGCCCAAAATAATGTGATTTTAAAGTTGTGATATCTCAGGTAGTTTAAATGAGAATCAAGTGATTCTTTCAACGATGCTTCTATCATTGAGAGGTTTTTTGAATGCAAAAATAAAAAAAAAATAGTCATATACCGTATTGTGGTCCATTTTCTGTTACTATGTACTTCGGTTAACCATAAGTTGAAAATAAGCTCTCAAGCTTGGATATGATTGCCAATGATGTTTTTGTTCTCATAGGTACCTTTAACTTCTAGCCACTTAGAATAGGCATCTAAAAATCGATGTGTAATCTATACCAAGGTTCGGGTGGGACACCCCAGCTGCCCAGGAGTAGACTGGCACCTTGTTCACATTTTGTTTTGAAGTTTGGCATAGAGAACACATCTGTGTGTACTCTATAATGTCTTTCTCGATGTCGGGCCAGTATACATGCAACCGTGCTATTGACTGCATTGCGTTAACTCCTGAATGGCCATGGTGCAGCATGTACAAAATCTGTTTACGTAGGTTTTTCGGTATGAATCTGCCTCTCTGACCTGACCACTGTTACATTTATATGAAATTCAGCGAATTTTCTTAGGGAAACTATAATTACAGGCCTCCAAAACTATAATATGTACTATGCATCTACCACATAATTACTGTCACAAATAAGGTTTTACTATTTTTTTTATGAATTTTTACTTTGTTTCGGGTGTTACCATGGTTTTTAATTGGTCTACCATGGCTTCAAGTAGTTTATATGTATTTTATTGACAGTAAATACATATAAGACAATAAAACAATATTATTAATTATTTGAGAAATATTTATTTAGAAAATCCAGTTTCTTCCCATAATCGTCAACATCATCAATAGCTTCGTCAGATGCTTTTAAGTTTTTATAAAATTGCAAACAATCTGCTGGAATGAATTTATAAAAAGATCGTAAATCAGCCAATTTAGCTGGAGCAATGGGTTTTCCTTAAGGCAGCTGTTTAAGATTAGATCTGTTAATACTCGATACCCCTCCTTTTACAGTCTTTTTAATATCTAGTTAGGTACTCTTTATTTCAAATTATTAGTCAGTAGACAAATTTTCACATTTCTAACATCAAAACTTTTAACCCCCTTTTTACCCCCTTAAGGATTGAATTCAAAACTCCCTTCTAAGTACTCACTTTCACTATTAAAGGCACCCCCTTCCCAAATTTAAAGTTTCTAAGGTCAGTAGTTTGGGCTGTTGGTGCATTCCTAGTCACCTGCTTAACTCACTTTTACTATTAAAGGCACCCCCTTCCCAAATTTAAAGTTTCTAGGGTCAGTAGTTTGGGCTGTGGGTGCATTCCTGGTCACCTTTTTAACTCACTTTTACTATTAAAGGCACCCCCTTCCCAAATGTATAGTTTCTAGGGTCAGTAGTTTGGGCTGTGGGTGCATTCCTAGTCACCTTCTTAACTCACTTTTACTATTACTGGCTACTTAGTAACAAATAATCTTTTCAAAATAGTGTCCCTTCACATCAATACATCGCTGCATTCGATGAAACCACTGAGAAAAGCACTTGGCCCACTCTTCTTTAGGGGTCTCTTCGACGGCCTTTTGATACGCAGCCACTGCTTCTTCGGCGTCCGTGAAACGTTTTCCTTTTAGTTTTTCTTTTATTTTTGGAAATAAATACAAATCGCAGGGTGCGAGGTCGGGGCTATATAGCGGGTGACCCAGTAATTCTACGTCTGACGTCGCCAAATACTCGAGTGTTTGCTTGGCGGTGTGCGACGAGGCGTTGCCGTGGTGAAGGAGGATCCTACTGCGAGGTCGTTTTTCTCGAACTTTTTCTAAGACAAGTGGCAAACAGTTGTTAGTGTACCACTTTGCGGTAACTGTTTTTCGATCCTCTAAACAAACTTTGCGATATGTATGACCTGTCCTTCCGAAGAACGAGGTGACCATCTTATTTCCCACGCTGCGACCTCTCTTCACTTTACTTGGCAACTCCTCGAATGGAAACACCCATTCAGCAGATTGTCTTTTAGTTTCAGGATCATAACAATAAATCCAGCTTTCGTCACCTGTTAGTATGTCAAACACAGCATTTGAGTCACCTCCGTTAAATCTTTGAATCATTTCGCGGCACCAATCAACACGACGTAGTTTTGGGCCTCTGTCAAATTATGAGGCACAAAGCTTCCTGGCCCCTAAATGTTCATGAATGATTTTGTGTAGGGGAGAGTGGGGGAATTACGGACGCTTAAGGGAAATGATAAACAAAATCTATACTATAAGAATTAATCAGTCTTTCTTTATTAATAATGAAACTCTAGTTATCCATCTACAAAATCAACATTAATTATTTTACGAGATCAATCTACAACCATATATTTTTAAACAAAAACAAAACCCTTTGTGTCCGTAATTACCCGTAGCTCTTGGGGTAAAACCGGACCGATGCTGGGTTAATTGCGGACATCACAGGGTATTTACGGACTAGGTCTCACTTTATGCACAATAGTCACAAAAAAAAGCCTCTGGAAGGACTTCCAGCAGTGCAGTTCTCATGAGCCCACTTCTTGCACTTTAAACAGATAATCCAGTCGTCGATGGGTGGATCACAGTACTTTTCTTGGCAATAAATGCAAAAATAACCATTATGTTCTTGTTCATTTTCAAAATTCTTTACGAGTTCTTATGAGAACTCGAAAAAGCTCAAAAGCTTTTGAGCATTTTTCTGTGTTATTTCTTGGTTTCTTTGGCTTATCATTTATATTAATTTTTACTTTAGTAAGAGTACTAAAGAAAAAATAAATATAAATGGTAAAGACTAAGAGTAGGCTAGTTGTAAAACTTCTATGGTGTTCCTTTTTTCTAATATATTTTCGAGGCATCTAAAAATAAACAGTGATTGGTTAGTGTTATTTAGAGTAAACAGTAGATATAGTAAGCCAACTAGGGGCAATTACGGACGTCCATAAATACCCCAATGAAATGTCCGTAATAACCCCAAATGGAATTTAAAATTTCAACGAGGTATTTTTTTAGATTATTAAAACGCTTCATCAAAACAATTATTTGCAATTCATACTCCATTAGCATAAAAAACCTTAGAAAAAAACCCTTAGTTACATCACTTACTACAAAGATTTGTCACCGAAATTAATGGTCACCCAAAATTAGAACAAAATTCACCAAAACATAAAATTTTATTTACTTTGAAAAGCGTGCGTTGCCGGCCGTCGTGGATGTTTGCACGGCACTAAAGATGGCGAAATGTATCCCGTGATTGCATCAGCCGGGCGCGGGAGGAAAGGAGTAAGTAGATATTGGTTAGTCCGGATTTACCCCGCGTCCGTATTTCCCCCATCGTCCCCTACTTGACTCATACCAATGCCTAAACTTGTCGGAATCTGCTGATAGGTGACTCTTTTGTCGGCCTCTATCATACGTCGCACAACACTAATGTTATCATCGGTAGACGCCGTACATGGCCGTCCCTCACGCAAATCATCGCTGAGATTAGTGCGACTACGTTTTAGATTCTCATATAAACTACCTGAGATATCACAACTTTAAAATCACATTATTTTGGGCAAACCCAAAACACTCCATACAAATGGCTACTTAGATATGACGTCGCACCTAAGTATTTTGTATGCATTTCATTTGAATTTTGTATGGTAGCTATATCAAATGTTCCGTTTATGTCAATGGTTCTATTATAATAATTGGTGCAAATTGTATGGGTTATTCAATGGTAAAATGGACTTGCCCATGAATCTTTGAATGACCATAAAACCGGCTAGACGTTATTGGCACATATTTACCTTATATTTTGATAAAAAAATATATTTTTTAAAATCTCGAGCTTAGTCAAATACCCTACCCTATTGCAGACGAAACTATGTATAATGAATACTTTTTTCGAAAATATAGGCAAATTTTAAGACATTGTACTAACTTGAATATTGTTTCCATTTTTTAATTAGTTAAAAATGTTTAAAAAGTTTTACCGTGAGTGACGCATTTACTCTCTCAGTCGTCACTTGCGGTGAGACCAAATTACCCTTATATTAGAGCTACACTGGTCAGAGGGGTAGGACAACAGGTAACAAAAATACATATAAACAAAAAATTAAGAAAATGTGCTAATATTGCCTCCTTCACTTCGTTATCAACCAAGAAATCCAAGAATGTTCTTCTCTTCTATGCTCGTTTTTTAAATTTGGAAATATATATAATAGAGGTTAAAGTATGAAATTTCCGTTTTTTTTTCTAAAGGTAGATTTGGTTAGTGCGAAAACGCTGTTTTGGACGCCGGTACGCCTTCAGGCGTACCCGCGACACTGGTTGCCGAGCGCGCGATGGTAAGCCTGGGCTGTGTCCAGCTCCGCTGCGCGGGGGTTGTGCGGCGGTTCTCCGGCGGGGCGCCTTTTGATGTCGGACTCCTCCGAACTCTGGTGTTCAACACCTGCGTGTGGGGGACCGCTTGGCTGGTCTGCGCTGCGTCCCACAGCCAGTGGCATGCGGTAATGACTGACAATAAGGCGAGGAGCGTTGCAGCGGGCCGTAGGGCTGACTGGACGGGGCCTTTTGGAAGCCTGCAGGTTCCCTACACTTTCCTCGCCCTGCAGTCAGTAGGGTGCGGCTTTGTGGGGACTTCTGCAGGAGCTTTTGCCCGCGACGCTCGCATCGCAAACCAGAGCATTGTTAAGAGGGCAGTAGGAGCTGCCCGGGGAGACTTTAAGCCCCTGGTTGAGGAAAGAGGCCGTGCTGGCATGCCTCACTGTCTATGGGTAGAATGAGGTGCCAGGGTTAGTCCGTCTAGCCCGTATCCCACCCTGAAGCACTGGACAGCCTCACATTAGGTGAATCTCCAGTCATGGGAGAGCCCGGCACTACCTGTCCGTCTACCAGCGGACAGGCACAGCAGAATGGAGACATCTATTTAAGCTGTGCGCAAAACTATTAGTTTGCCTCCAATTGTCCTCTACTTGCCGGGTTTTTTTACCCTGCATTTTTTTTTAAAAGTGAGCAACGAATACTTAAAGGAAAGTATTAACAATTTTTTGAGACAAACTTATGTAAGAATTTCTTCCTATATGTAAGATATCTTCATATTATTGCTAAAAGTGGCCACTTTAAGCGGAGTATTATTACCTTGAAAGATATTTTATGTTCTCTATGGTGCATGTCATGTTTATAGGTTGTCATCAAAGAGAGTAATCACAGCGTTTTAGTTGTCATGATCAAGCAAAGTCAAGTCGAAAGCTTTTTCTTACACTTGATTGGTATTTTAAGTAGGTAAAAACGTATTTAAATCGTGCCAGGTATTATGTTTCACAGTCATTCAACGTCGATATTTTGTATTATCGCTACAGAGTTTTGCGAAAGGTTTTCTTTTTGTGGCTTGAGGAGTAAGTACATATGAAAACATTACTTTTAATTTTTATCAGCTTTTTGGGTTTCTACAGTTCAGCGTCAGCCAAACTACAGCTTTTTTAACTTCTTTTTAATTACAATAGCCTAAACTATTAATCTGTGGTACTTTTCAGTTTTTCTAAGATCAGAGTTCTAAAATCTACTATAAGATTGAATCGGATCTACATATTATGTATGTAGTTACTTAATAGCTTAGATATGACTCTATTGTCAACTATTATTCATAGTTCAGACGGCGTCAGTTCAAGTTACTTACCTCCTAACCCCTCTCTCCCGCAATGCAAAAATAACACTTGTGTCTCAGACATAAGGATGGTCCAACAATGGTAACTGACGTGACGCCATAAGTACAGTCAACTACATAGAGATGTATATGCATGTTAGTCTTACAAAGTCTTACAAATCCATACTATAATATTATAAATGCGAAAGTAACTCTGTCTGTCTGTCTGTCTGTCTGTCTGTCTGTCTGTCTGCTACTCTTTCACGCCAAAACTACTCAACGGATTTAAATGAAATTTGGTATACAGATAATCTAGACCCTGAGAAAGAACATAGGCTACTTTTTATTGCGAAAAGGGGGTTGTAAGGGGTTGAAAGGGGGGTAAAAAGTTACTTTTCCACGCGGACGGAGTCGCGGGCGGCCGCTAGTAAATAAATAAAATGTAGGAACTTTTTTCGAGAAAATGTACCATGTTTTCAAAATACCATAATATGAGCTGACTTTCAATACGTCAAGCTATTAAACGTTGAGTGATTTTAGTTCTAACTACTATTGGCCTAGGAATCCAATTGGATTCCGTCATTTAACAAACGCCCTAGGTGTCCAATTGGATGGCTAATTTAACCAGATGTCTAAGACATTATGACCGTTTTATTCAATCATTGACCTCGACTGCTTGACTACCTTATGTTTTAATTTTTAACTTGTTATTGGTGAGTTATCCTCTCCAAAGAAGAGGGTAAAGTATATGTAAAAAAGGATTGGCGACCCACACATTATTTTATTTCTTTTTATTAATTATTAATATTACTTGAAAATAAAGCCAGTGATTTATTTGTCCAGCAATATTATCACTCTACTTGAGGAACGTCTTATGCCTGCACGAGAATGCGGCGACTGTCGTGTACCACATATTCATTATGTTGTGCTACACCATGCCGTTGATGGGAGCGATTCTAGCAGACAACTTCATTGGGAGATACAAGTACCTTTTAATTATGTTTTAAACCAATTTCGCCTCAATATCTATTATTATCAATATGTACCACAGAATAATAATATCTTTTTGTTTTATTAAATTTTATATTGTCACCGCTAGTATAGGTGTGGTTTGCTGCCAGTTTCGATGGCTTCTCTGGTTAGAGGGAATGTAACGAACAAAAGCGTATTTGACTGAGGACTCAATTAGAAGAATGGCCGACAATATTCGTGACTTTTCATTTTGTAGAATTAAATTCAGGTTAATTACTCCTCTAAGACTGCGTTTCCACCAGAGCGGTGCGAGGATGTGATGTGGAGCTATGAAACGGTGCTCGGATGAGGGGAGCATATTTTGTTATATATAAAAATGTTTTTTCCATTGATCCATGTTTACGTATATTACAGTTTTATCTTTGGCAATTCCTTTCTGGCTCTATCCATAGCATGCATCTCTCGGATGCATCACCTCATCAGGCTCAGCCGCCTTTTTGCCGCCGCGATTTATTTGTTTCCACCAAAGCTGCGCTGTGCAAAGCTAGGTAAATTTAGCGTTTCCATTGGTTAACGAACATATACCTCGTACGCAACGCATCTTGGCACATCTCTGCTGGAAACGCCGCCTAAATCCGTTTTTTAAACTTCGTTGACAGTGGTCGGTCATGGTTTATTTGTTTGCAGGGTCATACTGTATTTCTCAATTATTTATTTGGTTGGAACGGTGCTGACGTGCTGTTCTGCTATTCCTCCTCTGATGTTACCGCCCACGTAAGTCTTATTATGTAATACTAATGAAATGTATAGTCCACTAACAAAGCGGTTTATAGCTTAGAATTTCAATATATTTAGTTTATTTGGTTTTTAAACATAAAAGCAAAGCGGGCATAGTATTTAAACTTATTTTTTATTTATTTATTAAGATGTAAATAATATCACACTAATTAGGTAATATTCGTGACCGTTCGTTCGTGACACGTGTACGGGTCTCGAACCCTAGTGTATATAACCCTAGTTGTCTCTGAACCTCAGTCTCAGAATAAAGACGTCATCAGACTGAAGCAGAAGGGAAAGTTCCCTCGTCAGTCGTCAAGTTCATTATCTGCGCATCAAGGTTTGGTTGCTGCGTCCTTTGACATCTATAATGTATCCATCCACTATCAAGTACAACCACTAGTCTGGTGCCAGAGGGCAATATCACCTATTGTTATTAGAACAAAAAAATCTAGTGCATAGTTCGAGATTGACTACTTGTACGGGTTGGTCGTCATAGCATTTTTGTTCATTTTATTTCCCTTATTCCCAGTCGTCACCACTGGCTACGTTCCCACTGGCGACAAACGAGAAAAAAAAAACCTATTTATTGCCAGTGGTTAAGGATGGGTTATAAAAATCCCAGTTGTTGTCAGTGGCGACGGATGGGTTTTTATAATCCCAGTTGTTGCTAGTGGTGACAGTTAGGATAAAAAAATTCCAATTGTGGTCAGTGATGAAATATCAATATTTGTTGGCAATGCTGGTGGAAATTAAATATAAACGAGTTTATTGGTTAAGACTGATGTTTAATTTGAAAAATTCTTAAAAATAATCACAGTAATATCATTATTAATTACACAATGATAAACTTTTTTATTGTAATCACAGTACTAATCACATTGTACCATACCATTACCATAAGAGTATAAATCACTATTCAAAATGAAATATCACATTTTAAATCGTAGAAAGTTTTCATAAATTATTAATCACATTACATTAATCCTAAGAGGTTAAAAACACAATTCAAAATGAATATATTTTTAACAACAGTAAAAACACAATTCAAAATGAATTTGTATTTTACAAGTGACAAACACGATAACCTACAAAAAGGATAGGTCTCAGGCCCGGCGCTGATGGATACTGATGAACTTATATTAAAAATATATTTTTAATAATAGAGAAAAAAAATACCTACATGTACAAGCGGTCATTTTGTATTCAAGTATTTTTTTTCTTTATATTAAACAAAAATCAATTACCTATCTGTTGTTTCGCTGATTTTGTACGTCGTATCTTATTATTTTTATAAGAAATAAACAGACTAACACAAACACAGACAACAATATAATATTATCTACCTATTCAATAAATAAATATAAACAAAACTGATGTAGTCTTTTTTATTTTTACGATTAGTAAAATGCGAGCAACAGTTCATAACACAATCTTAAGGATTTTTTTTGGTTGATTGCCTAATGCCTCATAATTTCCAAAAACTGACCAACAGATATTTCACCTATTTCAAGTTCCAATTGAATTTCTTAAATAAATTCATCAGTAAGAATGAACTTTTTCAATCTTTTTTTAAGAGGTTCTGTTTTGTTCCTATAAAGAATAACACAAGCCTGCATAGTATGCCGCATCAACTTTTAAAATTTCAAGAAAGTGCATAAGATTTGGATTCTTCTTACTGACTGCTCGATTCAGTTTTGAATGCCACGCCTCTAGAGCATTGGTATTACGGTGTTGTTCCCAATAGGTTCACCTTACGGACATAAATTCTTCTTGAAGCGGTTGGTTTTCCATATACTTTTTAAATTTGACAGCTTCCGGATCATCATTAATCCGACGAATAATGAAATTCCACCCGGTCATAATTTCGCTTTTTGGAAGCAATGGAAGAACAGCACTAAGCGCTACCATTCTTATATTTTTTGGGTTTTTAGACTTGGTTATTCCTAATTCAAGCCCCCTTAGCCCATACGGCTTTATTAAAATGGTAGTAACAGCCTTTTATCTCTATAGATGGAAAAACTTCTTTAAGAGCTTTTATTACAGCCTTTTCACCAAAAAATTCGTTCACTTCACAAAGAGTTTGTCTAGCTAGATCGGATGAAAAAACGAATATTTTTTTACTACCGCACGAATAATCTGCCAGTAAGAACTTTTCATACTTTGGTGGAATTTCAACTTCTTTTACTGATTGACACTTTAGTTTTGATATCCCAGCCACAGAATTCCTGTGTCGGTAAAGTGATGATTTTACTTTGGAGAATTTTGGTATATTACTTATCAATTCCAATCCTGCATCTTTCATAATACCAACCATTGTGTTGTACACTAGGGACACTTGGAAAGTTTGCTGTAGTGATATCTTGATTACACTGATAAAAAGCTTCTTCGATTAAATTTTTCGTGAAGTCTGGCCTACACGTATGAGGTTTTTCATCAATGACAGTATCTACCTGTAATTTAAATAGGTATTTTTAAATATTTTATTAAATTGTATTAAAAATACTAAAATGAATATGTTGTAAAAAGTTTGTAGGTAGAAAGGTACTTACTTAACTCGTATTAGTCCCTTGCATATTGGCCGTTTCGTGCATTCCCAGACCGTTAACCCAATATTGTGCTTTCTTTTCGTGTGATATTCGTGTCCTGCACGGAGTAATACAGCGTGTTTATTTGATACGGGCGAATATTTTAATGGCGATTACTATCGGACCTAGGGAACCTGTTTACATACATTTCTTTAGGAAATTAAGGTACTTTTTTTTTCATAAAAAATAATTGAGCACGCAATGTATTGCATCCACTGGTAGTTAACGTTAATAACACCAATTAACGTAGACATAAGTATCTAAACGTCATACGAGTGTCATGACACTCATGTCAGTGTCAGTCGTTTGCTTTATTGATTTAAGTAACTAATTTATAAATAAGATGCTCTGGCATTCCGTAAGGGAAACATCATGGTATTAATGCAATAAAAGTCAAAATTAATTACTTTAGCTTTATTAGTAAGGTTTCTTAACTAATCACGCCTATTCATTCGCCTGAGATATCGGTTTTCGACGTGATGCCCATGCACATCAATGCAAGCGATGCAGCGACGGTAGATGGACTCTCTCACACTTCTCAAATTATTTGCAGCTCGTAGTCTGTCAAATACTTCTCTGATTTTATCTTTCAACTCCTCCACTGTTGTTCGTGGCTGTGAGTATACCTCGTTTTTCACAGCACCCCATAAAAAAAGTCCAGTGGTGTTAAGTCCGGGGAGCGAGCAGGCCACCGGCGAGGACCAAACTGACCTAACCACTGGTCACCAAACATTCTGTTCAGTTCCACTCTCACTCGACGCGATGAGTGTGCGGGAGCCCCATCTAGCTGCAACCAGGTGTTTATGCGTTCTTCAGCCGGTAAGCTATTGACATAATCAGTGAGAGGTCCATTTAGTAGGTCTATGAATTTCTCTCCGTTTAGATTACCGTCAATGAAGACAGGCCCAATTATGCGGTATCCGTGTATCGCTGCCCAAACGTTGACAGCCCAACGATACTGATGCCCTGTTTCCTTCAGTAAGTGTGGATTTACCTGCGACCAGTAATGGCTGTTACGTTGGTTCCAGACACCGTTTCTCGTGAATGTACTTTCATCTGTCCAAATGATATTTGATAAAAATCTCTGATCTGCTTGCTGTTGGTCACGTATCCACGTACAAAAATACAAACGTGGTAAATGATCGCGTGGTAACAAAGCGTGAGCTTTTAAAAATTTGAAAGGATGTTGTCTGTCCCTTTTCAAAATTTTGTGGACGGTCTTGTGGTTCACATTAAACCGACGACGTCGACGACCGACGTCCTGCTTCCCTGGTGCTGCTTTCTGGGTTCAAATTGAAATGTTGTAAAATGTTTTCCTCCACTCGCCCCGGCAGTCGGTCACCGTTTTCTTCTCCGTTTGCTCTTCCAATAAGAGGCAATCCATCGCGAATACGCTGAAGAGCGTTAACGATTACTCGTGCGTTTCTCGGAGTTCGCCTGTTTGGAAAACGCTCTCTGTACAATTGTAAAGCTCTTTGGCCGATTTGTTGAGCTTCACCGTAAATCAGTATCATATCAGCGAGTTCGTTCGGAGGAAAATTCGATGGTCTCGGCATTTTCAATATATTTTTTTGATAACTGATTGCAACATGACAAATTATGTCAGAAAAACATAAACAAGGAAATGATTTCTTTTATCGATGAAAAGAAAATCAAAAAGTTTTTATTTATCTACTTAGTCACCAAGAAGTCAACTAGACGATTAATGAACTCCTTCGCTGTTTAATGTTTATCAAACCTTTTTGATCAAGTTGAAGAGTAATAATGTTATCATTACAGATTACGACATAAGTGTCTGACAGGCAACGTCAGTCGTTTGTTGATAAACGTGGGTTTCAACCTGAGGTTTCCGCATGAATTTTAACTTTAAAGTAAAATGTGGTTTCTCTGAAATTAACTTTACAGCTTTCTGTAAAGTTTAATGACGGTAAAGTAATAACTAGTTTAATAGCGAAATTTAGATTCAATAGTCGTGATAGCAACAAAACTAACGTAGCTTGTATTAGATCTACCAATGTTCCCCGAACTTTAGTGATTAGGTACTGAAAAATAAAATTAGTTTCAGGATCATTCAAAGAACACATCAGATTATTGCGAGTAGATAAGCGACTTTAAAGAGTTCGTCTCAAACTGACAAAAAAAAAGTAAACAAACAGTTAATTACTTGTCATGTCAAACAAAGTTGGACGGCATACATTGCTGCTGGGTTGCACTTTAGAAAAATCATTACACCTAATTAACCACAAAATTTAATGAAATGATTATCTTATACGATTCGTAGGATCAGATATTATAGCTGGATTAATTATTCGCCCGTATAAAATACACACGCTGTATAGTGCCATGTCTTCTTTTAATGTAACTTAACAATGTCCCGGAAGAACCAGACGCAGTTGCACTTTGTTCCGCCATTATTAGGCGCGTACTGATAAGATTTAAAAGCTAGTTTTGCCAAAGTGGCAAAAAAAAAAAATAGAACAGAACTAATGGGTACTTCATTTTTATTATTTATTTGTACATAAATAGTTAGTAAATAAAACAAAATATGGCCCAAGTAGTTATTACTTATTACTTATTCATAATAATAATTATTACAAAAGTAAAAACAATAAAAACATATTTTTTTCCTCTGATGATAATCGGGAATTATTTATCTCAAACTTCACCACTAGTAATGATTGAGAAGTTTCTTTATCTAATTGTCACCACTGGTGGTATCTGGGATTTCATTTTCCCTTCCGTCACCACTGTCGTCACCACTGGCAATAAATGGGATTTTTTTTCTCGTTTGTCGCCCGTGGGAACGTAGCCAGTGGTGACGACTGGGAATAAGGGATTTTATCCCTTATATTTTACAAATTACAAACAGCTACATTTAGGGATACTTACAGTCACAGAAAAAAACATTGAGAGCCAATTACAAGTTTCCACTGATAATCACTTAGTTGTTTAACAGAAATACAAATGGGTAATGTTAAGAAAGAAAAAAGTTACTAAATTACAAACAAAATGAACAACGTATTTGCCACTCTTAGAAGAAGAAACATTGAAATTGATCGAGTCATCTGACATTATCAGGAAAAAAAGAAATTAAATGACGTTTGAGAAAAAGTTATCATTCAGTACACTTTTCAATTTCGAAACTGAAGTGTTGAACAAGTTAATGTCGACATTTACATTTGCCAAATTAGTTGACATGTTCTAATGATACATACACATACATAATTCATTTAAAAAGGGTTATCCAATGATTAATTTCCGCTTTCCGTTAACGCCCTGGCAGCCTCCTGTTTCATCACAGAAAATACGAAGTTCATCATTTGCTCCATGGCTAGGGTGATGGAAAGCTTTTTTGGCTAGTGATCACACCGCTGCTGTCGGCGCGGGGTGTATTTTCGTTCAAAACACTTTGACGACTTTAGAACCATAGCGATCCAAGTCATATTTTCATCTTTTTGAGAAAATGAGGGAAACACACTTGTTGGACTTGTATTATGATTTTTTTTTTAACTTATTTAGCCAAATTCTTTATTAAAATGATGTCTAATAACTTATATTTAACTAATAATAATATTATAATGAACAGTGGTTATTGTTCTTAACAACATATTGATATTTGATTAAAATAAACACTTGGAACATTCTAGCATAAACAAAAATTATCAATAACATTTTAGGTCAAGTATTATTCTGATATTGTAAGTAGAAAAAACATGGTAACCTTAATCTAATTATCTTCAAGAAGTGCTGGAAGTATATCTGAATTATTAATATCCTCCCCTCCTCCTTTTCTGGGAACATATAATAATAATTAATAATAATTCTCACAACATCTCATAGGTAAGAGGCAGGGTCACTACCAATTGCGCCATCACATTCATATGGGATGGACAAGTAAAAAGGGTGGTGAATGGGGGAACAAACTTCAATATCTTTTTAATGTCTTGCATCTTCTTATATGGGATCGGTTTTTGTCCAGGGACGTAGTTTTTTTTTGATAGATAGATAATCTTTATGGCATATCATACAAAACATAAAAGCTAGGTATACAGAGATACAATGTACAATTTAGGCGGTCCTATCGCTGGGAGCGATCTCTACCAGACAACTTTCAGGTAAAGGGCATTAGATAGAAGAGAGGAGGGAGGGTCCTTTTGATTTTGAACATTGATTAAGTAAATGTATGGTATAAATACATATATCTAGATAATAAATAAAACGTTATCATAAACTAATATATTTCGAATGTTACCTAACTAAAATACAATATAACCTACACAAATTATATAAAATAATATATTCGATTTAATAAAAATACGTTCATATCCATTTTATTTGGTTTGAGGTCAGTTTCTTTATGATTTTCAGAATAATCGTCATTATAATACACCGAGCTTGAGCCCTTACAGAATTTGGTTATTCTGACACCTTCTCGTAAAACAGTTTGATAGTCTTTAAGGTGACGGGTAGGGCACACTAGCGACGCCAATCGATTTTAATTTTTAGCTATTAAACCGGATCTATTTTAAACAATTCGGGGTTACAACCTCTCGGCAAACACTTATACTATTTATTAATTAACCGTGCACAAATGTTGGGTCCGTTTTAGTATGCGAAAAATTAATTAACCCCAAAAGCGGCAACTTTTAGCGTGAATAAATTTTTCGCGTAAAAATGTTGGGTCCGCATTTGTGCATGGTTATTTAATAAATAGTATAAGTGTTTGCCGAGAGGTTGTAACCCCGAAATTGTTTAAAATAGATCCGGTTTAGTAGCTAACAATTAAAATCGCTAGTGTGTCCCACCGGTCACCTTAAACTGACCTGATAGACTTTCAAAATTTTCTTTCATATCTCGAACAACGAAAGGATTCCGTTTGTGGCAGTACGTGCAAGATCCATCCATGCCTGTGGCGATAATATTTTTTGAGGAAAAGCGACTTGTTGACCAGAAACATAATAATATGCAATATATTCCAATTCCTGTTTTGACCAGACCAGCAATCACTAAAAAACATAGAGTTCTGGCGGTAACGGGCGCTAAATCATCTAATAACCAGCGGTGTGATCGGGGCTACCCCCCCCGGCCGTGCCATAGGCTGAGTGGGCGCCATTTTGGTCCAATTACTTTCGTTTTTAAATTCAGTGTATTTATATGTAATGCCGGACCAAATAAAGATTTTTCATTTTCATTTTTAATAATAAATATTAAAGTGAGGACATAATTTCCTAAATATCCTCTTGCTCCACTGTGCTCTGGCTGGCCACATATCCATAAGAACCATTTCAATATCTTTCAAATACGTATGAATACCGAAATTGAGCATCTGAAGTTGTCTTAACTTCCCCTGTATTCAAGTACGGAAGAGGAAGAGTGCGTTCCAGATCAAAAGCTATGAATGATTCATCATTTTTAACTTTAGTTTTATAATCATTCAATATAACTCGCACTTTCATTGCTAATTTTATATCTTTTTCGGATCATAAAGATAAACACTTTTCAAGCACATCACATGTTTTGCATGTGTTTGATTTAGGTATGTAAAAATGCAAATTGAATTCTGTTACGAACACCCGGTTGTAAATATTGTTTAGAAGATTTACTTTCCCCTTAATAACTTTTATATTTAGGAAAGCTATTAATATGATCTCTGAGCCAATTGAGTTTTTCTTCGGAAATTTTGTTTGGAGGTGTTCTTCGTCCTATTTTATCTTTTTCTGGTATACCGGAAACCGGTTTCTTATTTCGTAGTGCGTAATAATTTTTTTTGTTACTTATTTGTATCACTCTTAAAAAAACTCTTTGCATATTCTTTTGTCAAATAGTCTAAATTGTCTGGTATTCTTTTTATGGCTAGGTAGCTGATTAGCAAGTCTCGTTTTGCGACGCTTCGGCTCTACTGTTCTCACGTTACTACATAGCCATGTTGTTTGAGCATCCCAAGAAGGCAATTTGTAATACATATGTATATCTTCTTGATTTCCTGAAGGCGAGTTCCTTCAAGAAATCAAGAAGCTATACATCATTTGTACTGCTCACTGCATTTAAAGCGACAGTTACAAATGACTGGGGAAAACTGTTTTGCAGGGACAACGTTACCTTTTACGGTACAATATTCTTGACCAGTAGTCCCTCTGCGTTTTCTTATATTTTTCTTTCATTTATCTTCTAACACGCTTCCTTCCTCTAACTTGTTCGTCATGTTTTATGCTTTTCTCTTCTCCTAAATTACCAATATCTCCCACTTAGTGCGCACTAACAACTTGAAGAATATTTTCGTTACCTTTAAATTAGAAATTAGCAATCACTAAGAGCTCAAGCCCAAAACCAGTCCTGAAAGTAACTATTTTATTAAGTTCAGGTAAAAAACTTATGAAAATAAAAACACTTTTTCTATTTACCTTCGTCATTACCTAGTCCCCTTTGATTTTCATTATAATCATTATGGCAAGACGATTGTTCATAGGAAATTTCCTCATCATTTGTAACATGTTTGTCAGTCTCTGCGCTTTCCACTACATGCATATTAGTAATAGCCCCAATTAAGTGCTCGTTAATGTCTTGAAGCACATCTTCGTTACCTTAAAGTAATTGGCAACTAAGCGCTTAAGCCCACACCAGAAACAGCAAAACGAACCCAAATTATCGAATGTTCAAAATTTTAATCATGCTTATGTTTAAAATGCATTGAATTTATAAGTATACCTTGGTCGTCAAATTCCGCTTCACTTAGATTTTCAGTATTTTTTATCCGGATGGTAAGAGGAATGATCACTGGAAAAATCCTCGTCACTGGTAGACACGCTTGATGCTGGTTTTTGTAATGACAACTTAACAATACGTGCGGCCCTTCTTCTAGTATCCATTTTATAAAAATGGACACTATATCATCTATTTTGAACCTATAAATTGATACACAATCGCGTACCCACGTGCATGTGCCGTGCCGAGGACGCAAAAACACATGACAGTATATTTTTTTACATTTTAGCTTTTTTGCGGCTCATAAATTGGTTGGTTTTGGGAGATTTTTGTGTGGCCTGATACAAAAACCGTTTCAGAATTTTAGAATAATAAAATTATGTAGTTTGAAATAACTACTAAGTACTTTTTATGATTTGCTTGGTTCACTTGGGCTGTTTCACACGACTAGAATAATAATGATCCAAGTGCGTTTGTTACTTGTATGATCTGTCAGTATTCCTGCAATTATGTTCTAATCTAAAGTGAGCGATATGAGTTTCTTAATAAAAACTGCTTCAATAAGCACTTGGATCAGTGTGGCATATAGTTTGTTTTGATATTTATAAGAAAATAAATATCAGACAGACAAAAATGTCACTTGGCTCAGCATGGTTCTAACGTCGTCATTTATTTAATTTTCTAATATCAAAACAGCATATCTTTAACAGTAAATAAACAATAATAACTACAAATAAATGAAAAAAACGGTCTTTCTTCCTTTTTTTTTCAAAGATAATCAAAAATAAGTACCTACTAACAATTCTTATTTAATGTCGATATAGAAATTTATCGGAACCAATAGAACAAATTTAAACAATTAATACAAATTTAAACAGTACTTACTTAAATTATTGAGTTAAATGTTAAAAAAAGTAACTTATAGTTATACTTATATTTCCTTTACAATATTTTACAGGATGGCAAAGGATAGTGATATCGCACCTAAAGTGCTATTGTGATTTACTAGATGGCGCTACTAGTAGTAATTTAAATTATGAGATAATACAATAATTTAGGTGCAACGTATGGCTCTAACATGTGTGCCAGACGTCAATGTATACAAATCTATTATCCTCCATGAATGAGAATAGGGGCTATCGCGTGCGAAAAATCCGCAAGATAGCGTACTATAGGAATGAGGTCCATCTCGTCAAATTGTCATTTTACGAATTAATCAGCAAATGATGTTGAAGTTGGACCTCGGTTCTCAAGCACGCCATCTAGCGAATATTTCACATGCGATAGCCCCCATTGAATGGAACGGACCTAACTGCAAGAAAAACGTTTTTACATAAACCAAATCTCAGAACCAAAGATGGCGCTCTTTAAAGCTGCCATTATATATATTGTCAATATAATTATCGATGAAGATTCAAAGAGTGTTTTTAGATTTAAACCATGGCGTTAATTAAAGGACGATATTTTTTACTTATCCAACTCATTCCTTTAAAATGGCAGACAGAAAAAATGCTTGCTATTTTAAGTGATCTGGAGGTTCTAAACAACATAGAAAAAGGTTTATTTGTATAGTAAGTATTGAATCACCCCTTAAATAAATGAATGACAGATCAACAAACACACACATATTTATTAGGGTACAATACTTATATAAATCTTAAAGGAGAATTCCCACTTGCCCAGACATCATTGAAATAAAATCAATTCCAATATAAAAAGAAATGATTCAACACAAGAATATTAAAGTAACAAAATCATATACATTCTATCAAGATTTGTATTACATTGATCTATGCAGGCTTGCCGTACATTACCATGCAAATTCTACCGACAATTGGTTTGAACGAGATCTATCGAGTAGTTTTTTAATACACCATAAACCGTATACCGCAATTTACCTTCCATTCAATCAGCTTACACATAAAAATATTCATATTATACTTATATGTGTATTCACTTTACCAAAAAATTATAAAATTACTGCGTGCTGTGTGAGTGAGGGTTCCGGAGGCCCAGTCAGGGTAAAGGTTAGCAGCGCATTGTGACTTCACTGGTGTCGCGGGTGTCGATGGGCGGCGGCAATCGCTTACCATCAGGTGATCCGTCTGCTCGTCTGCCACCTATCATATGAAAAAAAAAACAATAGTACGGAACCCATCCAACTCGCACTTGGCAGGATTTTTAGCTTTCTCTTGTAAGACAGTCTAATTTTTTAATTTTTTTTATATGTGCATTATTATATTATATGCACCAAATTTTTTAATGTTACCTTCAAGCAATGCAATCAGTCTTATTCATTTAAAAAAAACCTCAATTACAAATTTATATAGATTTTTAGCTTTCTCCTGTAAAAAAGTATCATTTGTTTACAATGTATTTATATGTAGTGTAATCAAATTTTAATTGAGACACATAGGGACATAACTACTTTCGATTGTTGGATTTAATTAATAACTATTACTCATTACGAAATAAAATATTTTCCGACCTTTTTTTGCCATAATATTTGTATCTTAAGTCCATATTATATTATTGTACAATTTTGATTAAAGAATATTTGAGACTTGAATTATGTTGGCTATCAGCTATATTAAATAAATTTTGAGAATCAGCGAAAGAATTCATGATAAATTTAAATAAGTATAAAAATACAATTCAGGCCGAATTTTTGGAACTTTTAACAAGGTTACTGTTTTTGTTAAAATAGTTTCCATACATATTCTTCGAGGGATATTTCAGTCGGCCTCTGCTTCCATAGTTATTTAACTGCTTTTATAATCATTTGGATCACCTAATAGCAGTGATACACATATTTCGCATCTTAGAGATCGTGTTAATTTTCTGGCTACAAATCAGGCTATTTACGTTGCAACGCGTTTGGAATAATTTGCCATATTATTATTGTACAGACAATAAATTAATTCGTCATATAAAAGGCTGTCATCTTCCGCTACTTCTATCAAAACGACTTAGATCCACTTACTATAGGTACCTACTTCTTCGTAAATGTAATTGATACTTTACAAAATGGTGCGACAATCATAAGCATTTTAGTACACCAGTATCTATTTACGATACTGAGATTAATAATAAGCAAAAAAGATACGACTTGCCATAAAGGTACCTCCAATAAATCAATGTTTTCCTAGTACTTTCATGTTAAACCTTGAAAGAAAAAAGACACTGGTGACAAGTTTTTATCAAGCGTTCACATACCATACCTAGGTGTGTTACGAGAAATTCTGTATTTAGCCATGTCACAACCAGTAGTGTCACGAGTATACGAAATTTGCCGTGGCACAACTAGTTTTGCCAAGCAGTTGTGTCACGGGTAATGAATAGTAAATGGGTACATATAATTGCAATTGTTATAATTATGCCAATTTGTGTCAGTAGATAAAATAACAAAATGAAAAATGTTTATACTTTTTATTTTTTAACGATCTTTTACAACGTTCAACGTAACTTATCTAAAGCATGACCTACGGTAATATCACCTGTAATAATCAGTTATAGCTGAACTTCTCGTATGTAGTCATCATTCTCAATGTGAACATTACGTCTTTTGTGTGCGATTTCGTTTGATGAAGTTGTGAAATTTTCTAAAACATTTAATAGACGTAACATTGTAACATTTTTAGCGTTGATGCGCTGACTTTGTTTTGCATGTAAGCTTTATGAAATGTTACTAGTTCTATGCCTCTGGCTTACACTTATAAGCCGAGAAAAATTAACAAAATTTCCTTTAATCCAATAACGTTCTATATATTGTATGAGTTTTTTTAGCTTCAAAAGCACTTTCTTTTTTTGAGTAATCTCAGCCTTCTTCAATTCGTTCACACGGCAAAAGTGGTAAAACTGAACATAATGAAATAGTTCTCTTGACTTTTTTTGATTTACTTTTGGAGATACCTAGTTTTTTGATTTTCTCCAAATACATTGTGACCAATGATAATAACAGCCTAAAATTTTTAATGTTGGGCAAAATTCTTTAAGGCTGTTCAAAATAGACATTTCGAAGTCAGAATGTAATATCTTTGGATTCCAATTTAACTGTGATCTTAGCATTTCAAATAGCGCAAAATAAGTAGATTGCTTTTTATCAGTTAGGAAAGCAAAAACCAAAGGCACCACATTAGTTGACTCATTTGTGCTTCCCGTATCGCCATATACAGTAAATAACTGTACGAAAGGATTAGGGCAACATTTAAAGGTTCCGTCCGCGAAAAACTTATTCAATTGTGTCATTAACTCTCTTGCTTTTAATGAACAAAAAACCATAATACGCGTTCCTTCATAATAATATTCAGTAAATAAGAAATCTTTAAATTTTTGTGGTACTTCTATTACTTCTGCATTAGAAAATACCGTTCTTGAAACACCTTATGATTGATTACTCTCTTCAAAAACGGACGTCGCCCAAAACCGAGGCCTAGGGCCACTCCCATGGCCCACCACTTCACCCTTTCCGGAATCGTCCACGTTGCTGGATTGCAACGCAGACGCTCCGGAAGGGACGACTGCAGACCCCTTCTCCAACCCATACCCTGCTGGCTGCAGGGCAGAGAGAGGAGAGAACACCCACAGACTTTAAGCTGGACCCGAAAACCCTCCCGTTCGAGCATCCCCGCTGGGTTGCGGAGACAATCGATGGGACGGGAAAAGCGGGGGTGGCGAGTCGTAGCTGCATCCCACTGGCTGCGGGACTCAACACAGATCCACCATAAAGGTGGGGGGAGCGCACCTGAAAATCGGGGCGCAACAGTCTGTTGGGAGGAATTCCACCACCGTGGAACTCTCCAACACCCGAACGCGCCCGAAGGAGCGACAATTCAAGGCCCGAGAACAAAATGGCCCCCATATGGAACCATCACACCAGGAACACCGGCCCACCGCAGGCCAAACCGCCCGACAGTGGGTGCCACCACACCCCAACGTCAACCCACGGCAGAAGGGGGGGGGGGGGGGGGGCTGGATTAAGAAGGCAGCCTCCGTGCCCGGCCCTATTGTGCTCCGGTCCGTAAAGAGAGGCCGGTCATCTAAGCCCTCAGCGGACAATGAAAGCCCCCGAGTGGTGTGCGCTGCGCGCGATCCACTGCGTCGGGGCTGGTCCGCCGGAAATTCTGTGCATCCTTTGGCCGTCGGGTAGCAATCCACGAATGAATTACTACCCGCCGTTACCCGGGAAAAACCGTGCCCCACGGTAACCGTTTCTGCCTAATACCAACCGAAGCTGGAATCAGGACAGAACTGATTACCAGCGGGGCCGCTCTAGGAGGTAGATACACCTGAGTCCCCAGAATTAAATACGTACATTAACGGTCACCGATCCTTTATTTTCTTTTTGTTTGCGCATCTCCAATAGGTATTTTTGTAAACATGAATTTTATAGTATTGACGACAATCACGTAACATTACCAGGAACGGTAACTTTTCTTTTCACATAAACACACGGCACCTGTTCTTCCATTATTTTATTAAATATTATAGATTGATTTCCTTTACGAATTAATTGCAATTTTATTAATGCATAAAAAACTCGCTGACACAAATTGACACAATTATGACAAATGGAATTATAACTAGAATTGATAACAGCCAGCCAGTACCTACCTATCCATTTACTGCAACGAGGTTCAATATAACATTAAACCATACAACACGTCTTTACGTGTTGTTGTGTGTTTACGTGATGCAGTTTGAGGTTTTTAGGGTTGGCAAAATCCTTCCCGAATCGTAGTCACACCAGTGTGACAAACATAAATGTTTGTCACAACCAGTACCTTTTAATAGACTGAGAGTCACACCACCGATTTTTCTACATCATGCATCACTTTTCGTTCATAATTAGTGAAAAAAATCGACCGTAAACTGGTCTATCTACTCCAGGAGTGTAATTGACATAGATTGAAAGGCGGCCGTAGTACAATATTTCTCTAATGGTGAGACAATACAACAACAATCTCACATACAAAAAGTATCTTATATGTCCATAAGATACGACTTGTAAGTACACCTCCTATAAATCTATGTTGTCCTGGAGTGGAATATGGGCAATACATACCAGTAGATGGAGGAGCTGAGGGAAGACTGCAATGATTAAGGTTTATGTTCCTTAGTCATTGGAAAACTGTGTCAATAGAAAAAAAATGCAACTTTTCTTGGAAACCAGCAAGAGAAGTACTAGGGTAAAAGACATTGTTAGGAAGTTTCCAAATCCATTGAATAAGTTGTGTTTGGGTATGAATTCAAACAACTAACACAATATCGTTAAGAATAAAAAATAAGTACCAAGGTTTTAAGTTGTGTGGATGGGAATAATTTTTAATCAAAAAAATTCAATTGGACCATGGAACTCTCAAAAGGTGCTGTGGTCCAACTACACTCGCGAGCAAAAGTTTGGAATCACTTACTTGAAATTGGTTTCGCGCGATCTTGCTTAGTAAATAATTTTTTTATAATTATAAAAATGACACTTGGACCACTGCCCCGGACTGACATTATCGCCATATGATTCTCCTGCACACCTGAAAAATGATATAATATTTTTGCAACAATTGATCAGAGGTTAGAATACACTTATTTCCTTATTTTCATATAATGATGTGGGTCTAGATAAAAAAGGTTATAAATAAACTGTACTTTCGTAGTTATCTTAACATTCGTTATCAGTGTCGATTTTGGGCAGACTTGTACTTTGGTTTCACAAACCCCAGGATTGAAGAAGTTTTTTTGGCGAGGCAAAGATTATGCGCACTCCTCTAGCGGCGATAATTGGAAGCTCTCTAGGAGCGACACTTAGCTATATTTTAAAGTAATGTTTGGGTATAAGTTTTGAGTTATTCATGTTCACGATTAAATCATGTAAACCGGCTGATAATAAAGCATAAATACGAAGTATTATTGCGTAAATAAAATTGTAATAAATTATTAGTACCTACACACAGCTTTAGTTTTTTGATTTGAAATTGTGTCATGATTACGTAATAATTTCATACTCGTTAACTAGCCTAGAATGAATTATGTCCAAATAAACATTAAGTAAAGAATAAAAAAAATGTCATCAAATGAAACTCTTCTGATCACTAAATATTTTCCTGTTGCACGCTTTAATATTTCCTCACCAGAACATCATTGTTCATCCAATTTCTCTCTTGTAGATCTTGTATAATATTTTTAAAATCAGTTATTTTGTTTTTCTGCGTAGTTTTTCGTTGTATCTTTTAATTTTCTTTTTCAGACTGTCACATATCGGCCGATTCTGAAACGCAAGAGAAAGCAATGCTTGTTACTAATAAGCATGCTAATTTTGAGCATGCACAAAAATCGCGGTGGGAGTGTAGGGGAGTGCCTTAGCACGTGTAAACAGGTTTGCTTATTTTTAAACATGCTAATAGATGGCTAATAGCATGCTTATCGATAGCAAATGTGGACAGATCATTAAGCATAATCATATTTGGCATGCTTATGGCAGGCAATAGAGAGTGCGGGGACTACGGCAGCGGCCTCTTCGTGTTTCAGTAGTATTTTTGGTCTGTTTGGAGCTGCTACCGAAACTAACAGCTGCACACACACGGGAGGGCTCCTGGAGTCGTTCTGTCGACCCCCAGTTGAGCCCCCCCAGGGCCTAGGCCTCTTTTGTTCTGGGCCAGGGGCCCTGTCCGGCGTCACCTCACATGATTGCGTTTTGACGTGGGCTCGATAGTTGGACGGGGTTGCCAACTTTCCCGGCTCCATATCCAGCGGAGTTGGGTTTCGCGGCGGCTTCGCTTTGAAGCCTGCGGCTTTTATTTCCCCAACTCACTCTGCACTGCAGCCAGCAGTGTATGAGTGAGGAAGGGTACCCGCAGTCCGTCTACCGGTGGTGTTTGCACTGCAACCAGCAGTGTGGGTGCCATTCGGGGGGCGGTGTTTGGAGGGCTGTGGAAGAGGCCCTGGGTCCTTTGGACCGGAGTTCTGGTGAGAGGCCGTGCTAGCGTGCCTCCTTGCCCTGAACGGTTTGCGGCGGGATCCCTCGAGGTCATAGGCCCCGTCCGTGTTCCTTTCGGAATTTTCCGGGCAATAGCTGGAAATAGCCTCTGAGTTTTTAGTGGGTATGGCACTGGGAGCACCCCAGGAGAGAGCCCAGCGGCTGGGTGTGCATAAGGTGGCGCCGACCACCGGCGCCGACGTCTGCTCCGTTCCAGGCGGCCGACGGTATTTTCTCCGAGTCATAAAAAAAGGGAATAGAGCGTGCACGTGTGTGGGCGCACACACTTGAACACTATAATATATTCTGCTTACGTGGGTGATCGTTGAGATTTGGCCGCCTTAGCCGTAATCGGTTGAAGGATATTATTTTGTTTGGCATGCTTTTTAAATATGCTAAAAATGAGCATGTGTAAGAGTAGCTTAAAGGTACTGTTACACACAATTACTTTCATGCTTAGAGCATGCTACTTGTGAGCATGTGTCCAGGCACAGGTTTTGGGACTATAATATATACATCTGACGAATCACGTTGAACAGTGGATGGAGTCTGGTTAATGTCTAGATCAGCTAAAGTATTGGATAAACTTTATCGGGCTGGTGCCTGAAACAAAACATTATTCGTCAGACAAAACTGTTTCGAAAATATTTATGAAAATATACATAAAGGGGATTCAAACAGGCAGTGTGGAGCTGTTATACTTTGGGTCAGATTTATTTACTTGAAATTTAATATTTATTATGTAGGTATTTAATGAATATTAATAGGACAATTAAAGAGGAAACGTTTGTATATCTACAAGAGCGAAACTTGTGGATAGGTTAAGTAAAATATGTAGCCACTTATTAAAAAGGTTCGTGATGTCCGAAATCCGATTTTTCGAAATGAAGAAAGAGCAAATAGAAATAGATGGTAGCCCAGTGTGTAAATTCTCTATGCTTACCTATTAAATCGAACCAACTTTGGTTTTTCAATTAAAATGTTTACACTAGAAACACACTTGAAAATATCATGATGAGACGATACCGTACCATCACGAACCTTTTTGGTAAATGGCTACATATTTTACTCAATATATCCCAAAGTTTATTACGTGTTAAAAAAAACTACTCACTAGATCTCGTTCAAACCAATTGTCGGTAGAATTTGCATGGCAATGTACGGCAAGCCACACATCAATACACACAAAGCTCGATAGAAACTATTATTTTGTTACTTTAATATTCTTGTGTACCCTAATAAAATGTGTGTGTTGGTTTATCTGTCTTTCATTTATTACAAGGTGATTCATTACTTGCTATACAAATAAACCTTTTTTATGTTGTTTAGGACCTTCCGATCCTTAGATTAGATCGGATAATAGATTAAAGCGGAAGATACGGCACGTCCCTTCAATTCGACAACGGAAAACAGATCTATTTGTTAGCTTGCTACATATAGGTATAGTGATCTCTGCATATTTGTTTTGACATGAGCTTGAGAGAGTCATCATACGTGGTGCTACGCGCATGCTATAAGTCTAGGTGAAATTAGGCGACGGGGACCTAATTTATGAGGTCCTCGCGGTAAAGACGAGTCACCTATCTTCCGCTATTTTGATTTAATCTAAGTCCCGATCACTAAAAATAGCAAGTATTTTTTCCCAAATAATTTACGAAAACTTAAATGCCTGCCATTTTAAAGAAATGAATTGGAAAAGTAAAAAAAAATCGTCCTTTAATTAATGCCGCGGTACATACTTTATATATCTTCATAGATAAAAATATATCGATAAAGAGCACCATTTTTGGTTCTGAGTTTCGGTTTAGGTTATAAATGTTTTCATTGCAGTTATGTCAGTTGCATTGAATTCCCTATTCAAAGGTGGCTGTCTGTGCCATAGACAGACTGTGCCTTTTCATAGAAAGCCATACATGCCAAACTGCGCAAAGCCGTTAGTACTGCGGTGAAATGCTGGGCGACGTTCTTTCTCTACCGAACCCGTATAGATCTGCGTCAGGGCCGGTTAGATCTCTTTCACACTCTGTGACGTTTTTTCGAAAATGGCACATTCCGTTGCGCTCCTAATGAAGCCGTGACATATTTTTCAGAACAACTTCAATGATTGGTTTGGCACTGATAGCTACAGGAACCGGAGGAATCAAACCTTGTGTGGCAGCCTTTGGGGGTGATCAAGTATGCTATTCATATTTATTATCATTATTAATGCGAACAATTTTATCAATATTTTTTTTACCTCTGATTGATAGGACATAGGCTATGATTGTATACTACCTTTATGGTTCTACTTATATCACAAATGCGTTCAAAAAATATTTTCTATTAAAGTTATAGGTCATACAATAATTGACGACAGTCGATAACTAAAATTAGAAATAAAGCACTTCCGAGCTCACAACCTGACTACAGGGACTTCACAATTCTTGAAATACTTTTACAATAGACCCCATAGCAAAATATAAATGTGAAATGAAAGCCAAGTTCAATCAAAACATAGTATAAAATAAAGTTGCTTCCGCTGTCCCTATGTCCCTGTATATGCTTTAATATTTAAAACTACGCAACGGATTTTGATGCGGTAGCTAATAAGAAGAGTAATTCAAGAGGAAGGTTTATATGTTTATCATGATATTATTAGAGCGTGACTACCGGAGTGTTTTTCTAATACCGGTATTTTTCGATACCTAATTGAAAAATACCGAAACACCGGTAATTCGGTATTTATTCTAAAAAGTAAAAATCTGGGTTTAAACAGCAAAACTGTAAATAAATCAGGCAGTGGTCGGAAGTGCCCCTTAGGCGCTTGGATCAGAATACTATTACCAGTATTATGAGTGATACATCAGTAAATATGAGTGTACAATGGAATCATTATATGTTTTTAAACCTCTCTTTTCAAAAGTTTTCCAATATTTTTTAACCGACTTCAAAAAGGAGGAGGTTCTCAATTCGACCCGTATGTTTTTTTTTTTGTATGTATGTTTCTCGATTTCTCCGCCAATTATGAATGGATTTAAATGATTCTTTTTTTGTTTGATAGGCCATCATTCAGAGGTGGTCCCATAATTTTTTTATCAAAATTGACTTGGTGGTTTTTGAACAAAACAACAATAACCAAAAAATACAGAGATTACGTCGTTGTTTGGAGATGAATTTCGGTATATATATAAAGTTTGCGGTCTAAAATTCGGGAAGTATGCGGTCTGGAAAAAGTAGTGGTGGAAAAGTGGTGGGAGACCAGGTCAAATTCAACAACCTACAAAATTTATAACAGATTGAGTGGCAGCTTCCGAACAATTATTACTATTTATTATTATTATTATATTAGTAAAGAATATTTTGGAGACCAGGTTATGGTGAACAGTCCGACTAAACGGTAACACATAGAAAGGTGGTCCTAAATAAATATTATTCAAAATCTTGGGCAAATGCTAAGTGGTCATTTTCTTTTCCAAAATGGCCTCCATAATTAACATCACTCTCAACGACTTGAAAATCAGTATACAATATGAACTGCATGATCATAACTAAGATTTAAGTCCCAAAGTCGCAAAAGTGGTGGAAAACCAGCTCATGATCAATGGGTCACCAAAATGGTAACAGACTGGGTGGAGGCTTTCGAACAAATTGTAATTAAACTCTTGGGAGCGTTGCAAGTTCTCGAGACTTTCCACAACCAGAACCAATCCCACTTGGTTTGGCGCAAGTGGTAGTTGTTCCGCAACTTCAACTACGTCTTTCGCAAACAAAGTAACTTGTCCCTTGCACCAATCTTGACAGAAACGGTTTTGAAGCTTCATTATTTTAAGAAACGGTACAACACGGCATAAAAATCGTTCTTCAAGTTTGGTCAAGTTAGCTAGCTGTTGAGGCACAGTCGCGACTGTCATTTTGTTCCAGAAAGCTACCGACGGAATTTTCCGTTTCCTAATATTATTTTGACAGCGAGAACATGTTACGATATTACCCTGAGAAACCAATTCTTCGGGTAATAATGCACTGTACATTGCAGTATGCAAATTACAACGTTGTGGTGGATATAACGCTTTATTACAAATGGCACATGGAACGTCTGCAAAAATATTTATAGCCTCCTCAAAATCATTAATACAACATGCGTTCCTGCGGTTGCGAGCGGTTGCGACAAGCAAAGCATCTAATCGAGTCGCTCTGGATTCGGCAGATTCATTTGATAAACGATCGCGTTGCAAATTAAGACGATAAGAACGTTGCTCCTCGGTCTCGTTTGATAAACGAGCGCAAATCAAACCAAGTCGATGAGAACGTTGCTCTTCGGTCTCTTTTGATAAACGCTCATGATTCAAGGCAAGGCGATGAGAACGTTGCTCTTCGGTCTCTTTTGATAAACGCTTATGAATCAAGGCAAGGCGATGAGAACGTTGCTTTTTGGTCTCTTTTGATAAACGCTCATGAATCAAGGCAAGGCGATGAGAACGTTGCTCTTCGGTTTCGTTTGACAATCTTCCATGTTTTAAACCGAGTCGTCGATTTCTGAAGTTTCATAACTTCTTGACACATTTGTATATGTCCTCATCAAAGAAAGTCTGTGAGCCCGCTGCTCCTCACTCTCATTCGCAATGGTCATAGAATTTCTGTCTCTATTCTTTTGTAAGCGATCTTGCCTCTCGGCGTCACTCTCCTCTAAAAGACCCTGCCTCATTTAGGCAGCGCGTTTAGTAAGGCCTCCCCATACTAAAAATCACTAACTTTCCACTAAAAAGTGAAAAATAAAATTAATTTTTGAAAAAAAATAAAAACCGACTTCAAGACTACACTAACAATATATTCAATTGAACTAAAAAGTATAAAATAATATTTTAATTACAAGCCAAAGAACACTAAGGGAAAATCAATGAAATTATAAATACTTATGCATACTATTTACATTTTAAAATCAGTTATTTTTGGAGTCGGTGCCAGCCAAAACAAAAACAATATATTAATGACACAAAAAGAAATTACATAAATAATTGAAAAACAACCGATAGTTGAAAAGAAGACAATACAATAATTAATCTATTAATAACACAAAAAAGAAACATAAACTAATGAAAAACAACTGACAATTGAAAAGAAGCGCATAAATATGTTTAAGCATTAAGACACAACCATCAGCGTCGTCTGCCCTCACGCGTCTGCCCGCATTCGGGTATTTCACTCAGACACGTCCCCGCTCATCCCGCTCCACGTCCCGCTGCGCGCGACCGACGCCCGCCCACTCCGTGGCGTGGCGTTTAATACGTTGTTGTAAACACAGTACATAATATAATTATTGTTCTGGAACGGGATTCCCTGTCCTCCGTGGCTGGCACCGACTCCAAAAATAACTGATTTTAAAATGTAAATAGTATGCATAAGTATTTATAATTTCATTGATTTTCCCTTAGTGTTCTTTGGCTTGTAATTAAAATATTATTTTATACTTTTTAGTTCAATTGAATATATTGTTAGTGTAGTCTTGAAGTCGGTTTTTATTTTTTTTTTTAAGCTACTATGTCAATGAATTTTGTAATGCCCCACGCCTTCTTTAGATAATGGAGAGATGAATTCAACTACCGATCCCAGAATAATAGGATAGGCAGGTTTAGGTAATAATAGGTAGGCTTTCAATAAAGTGGTTCTACTTTGAACAAGTTTTAGTCATTTGTCCGCTGTATATTACGTTATTTAAAACCGTTTCTATTATAAAAGTAACGTTGCAGCTGCAATCTAATACTTCGACATTACCTATGGTGGCTCCTTTAAATAATGGATAGAGAACTTCCGTCCTTAGTTTCTAAATGTTTCTTGAATATTGTTTGTCTGATAGAGCCCATACAATTTTCGAAAATTTATATTGAAGTGAATTAATGAACATCGAAATTGCAGGGTTCTTCACACAAGCCATCACAATTCCTTGAGTCAATGAGTCAAACGCACAGTGTTAGAAACTATTACGTTTTTTATTCCGGAACTTGAAATGTTCCCGTTGGAAAGATAATAAATATGATTTTTTAAAGGAGTCTCTTATGGTGGTATAGACTTTCCTGAATTATTAGCTTTATTCCGCCAATTCTCTTGTAACGTGGGCGTCTTCCTAAAAACACTTTCCTTGTATAAGCTTCTTCTTCTTCGCTGTCAAATGTTTTATTCACTGTATTTTTGTTTAGGTTTTGTTCTTTATTTAATAGCAGATATTTATTGCACGTATTCGTCATATAAGTAGAACCGACAATATACCGACATTTGTTTACGAATAAATTAATACGGCTATTTATCTTATTTGTTTAGTAAGGATGCTTTCTAGCTACGCCACTATTTTTATTGAATAACTCCTAAATCTTAGACCGAGAATTAAACTCTCAACAATTACCGACATAATATTGACATTTGCTTTGCCAAATTTCATTCGTATTGCTTTCGTGGCATGGTTCCTGGCCATGGAACTGGCGTGCAACACAATAAAATGGGTAAATTAAACGGATAATTGTGTATAGTGCGTAGGAACGATTCATCTCATTAGTATATAAGTAAATAATAAATAAGTAGGTATGTAAGGTGTTCTTTGTATTAAAAATAAATATTATTATTATAAACAGTTGTCGAAGTTACCTAAACTTTATAGGTATTTAAAATTAAAATGTATATTTATGGACAGTCACTTTGGACGTTTTTCTTGAACAATTTACGTTTTGAGTTTGCATCACTTTTTTTTTCGTAATATGATAACATCTTATCGTCAAATACTCGTCTGCAAGCAGTTTCATCAGATTAACTTGGTGCAATGGACCACATGCGTGAACTGTAGGTGTTACCTACAGCCCGACTGTCATTAGACAGTCGGGCAGTCGGGACAGGTTGACGTTTAGTTTTATTAAGTCTTTAGACTTAATAAAACGAAAGGCAAACCTAAAACACAATATACAATAATAGGCTTTTATTTTAAAAACACATTTTCACACGAGATAAATACGACTAAGAGTGACACGGTTATTTTATTTGAAAAATCGTTAATTGACAACTAGCTATCGAATTTTTGATTTGATTTCTAAGCGCTTCTCGCTAAGAAAGGAAGCAGGTGCCCCTGCCTGCCCCACACAAAGAGATTCTAAAAATGTTGAAATACAAACCAATTGTAAAGAAACCAAAGTCCTCATAAGACTTACTTAAATTTTCTTGCACGAATGAAACTAAAGTAATTAATAATTTACTTTAGCTTCATGCGTTCACCCATCCCCCCTACCCCGAACCATCGGCTAGCTACGTCCTTACTTCAAGATACTTCTCTTACACGACTTCCATAGTTCCGTCTCCCGGAGGAGAACCAGCAGCTGCAGCGGTTCTTCTCGACTTTCTACTGCACCGTGAACCTTGGCGGATTCATGGGCATGGTGGTGACCCCTGCGCTGCGCCGCAGCATCATGTGCTTCGGCGATGACGCCTGCTACGCGCTGGGTTTCGGCTTCCCGGCGTTGCTCGTTCTCGTCTCCATCAGTGAGTAGAGATAGTAGTATTGCTCGATATATGACTGCATCTTGGACCTGGGCAGGTTCATGCTTGTTGGTGACCCCTGCCCGCACCGTGGTCTTATAAACTTTGGCTGATACGTCTGGTACGCGTTGGTCTTCGGCTCGTCTTCATCAATGAGTAGAGTGACCGGTTCTTGGGGCTTCGATATGTAGTCGGATTAGAAATAAATGGTTAAAATGGAAAATTCTCATTGAATTAGACTTTTAACGCCACTGGGATGATATTGTGACATGATGCAATGATGATGATGATTTACGAAATATTTTTTTTATGTTTCGTGCAAATTAGGTCTTAAAGCTCAGTTGATTCTACTAAGTATGAATTACAACTTTCAGTTATTTTTGTTGCGGGGAAGCCTTGGTACCGGATAAAGCAGCCGAGAGATAACGTCACATTGAAATTCGTGTCATGCGCGTGGGTAAGTGGAAAACGTACAAAATCGCTATTTCTTTGCATCGCCTTGCAAACGATACTGATATAACGTAACCCATACATAGCTTGAGGCGACAAAAATACATATTAAAGACTACCTTTTCCCGCGACTTTGTCCGCGAATAAGTCGAAAATGGTTCTAAGAAGATTTTTTAAAATAGTTTTTATAAGTATTGACTAATGAAAGAGAGTGTATGATAGACAGTAATATTAGGTTATGTTATGAATTCAATGTGAGTTATTTAATTTAATGAATGACTAAAACGACTATGTTGTTTAAGAGAATTGACTGCATCTGGTAATAAGTGACACGGATACTTTCAGTTATATTGCAAACACTCCTGGCTCATTACTGCCCTCACCAGCAACCCCTCCATCATTGGGTTGGGTTGCTTGGGTGATTTTCCTGAAGCAGTATTCTGTTGTAAGATTAATGTTTCCTTTGGCATGTCTATGCTATTGTCAGGTACTATTCCTCTCGGGCGATGCGTATCTAGGTAAGTGTGGGTTTCACTTCCTAACCACATGGGCAGGTTATCAGTTAGTTTGGCATTGATGGACTGATACGGGGTCTAGAATTGGTGCAAAAGAGATGACTTGAAGAATGCAGACGACTGCAGACTATTCGCACTCAAAGCTGCCATAATATTACGGAATGCCCTAATTTTAGGTGATTCCAATCGTCGTACCTCTTCAGCTAAGTTTTCTAGCCCAATCTTCTTATAGAACTTACCACCTTTCCTCAGTTCATTTGGCAACATGTTACGGGGAATTGCCTCAACGGGGACATCTGGCATATCATCGTCATCTTGTGAATAGTCTACAGGGAGCTCCTGATAAATGGCATCTTCTCCAGCAAATTCAAAAACGCCTGCCGCGTCAGGGAAATATTCCCGTACTCAAGCTTCAATGGACATTTGCTATGTCATGAGTCCTGTGGACATCTCTATGATATTTGCGGCCACAGCATCGAGGTCATGCTTGTTCTTAGTTAGGTAAGGACCATATTCTCCTGCATACTCAGCCAAGGAATTGTGATTGTCTATCTGAGCCACGAGCATTGCGTTTGTTAATCGCCAGGCATAAATAAGCAAGGTCAGCATACTCTTTTACAGTAACTAGAGGTTCTATTAGGGTGCAGAACCTGTCTACTACAACGTGTAGTGTTAACTATAATAACTGCATTTTAGTGGTTATGTCGGCAATATTGATGGCGCTAGTTATGTTGCAAGCTGCCGCCTGTTCTATTACCCAACCTAATGACGCAGCAGATGTTTCTTCGAGGCATTTGTATGCGGCGGCAAGTATACAGAAGACTTGCTCACTGTTCAGTTTCAAGTTGGCATGTATTTTGCTAAACTCGCTCACAATGGCAGAATCTAAATCTGATAGTCCGGATATGCCGTCTTGGACACGCTTAAATGTACTGTGGATCCATGATAGAGTATTGTTTAGACCCTTTGTCAGATGAGCCAAGCAAGTGAACAGAGCATGCACCAAATCTCTCTCGATTTCCGATTGGAAGGGAATGGTAGATGCGTCATGGTAAGAGCATAGCTGATTGAGTTTAGCCGTTGTCCACTACGCTAGAAACTCTTCATACTTGATATCTAACTCACTTAGTTGATCATTGTTGATAGCAAACCCCTCAGCTTGGGTTCTGGCCATACCTGGTGACAAATCCGACACTGATGCCCAAGCCTTTTCCAGGTAACATTGGTTATCCAAGTCGGGTCAAATACATGCCTACCCAATGACCAAACCTTGTATTTCTGAGCATTCACAGTGCTACCTTGAGTCAACTCGGCTATAGTTGTAAACATAGTGTCAGCAAGCTTTCCACAGCTTCTGGAAAACCTCGACAACCTCAGCGGAAGTAGGTGGATGTGCATGCAAAATCTGTGTCAAATATCTCCTAGCGGACTTCATGTTGTAACTGACATCACCCTCATGATTCAGAATGCTCATGGTCATGTCTGAATACATTATAGCTATCAGATGGGTTGAATTACTGGTAGCTAATTTCTCACGATGATGTTCCATTGCAACTTTGGCTAGTAATTAAAGTATTTTAGGCGAGCCTAGCATCTTGACCGAACTGGTATGATTGAGATCACTCGGGGCAGTAACCAACATTGGAGCAGTGGTCGAAGATGATGCGATTTTTGATTTTTATGCATATCTTCAAGAAAAGAGTTCCGGCGGGGCACTTTTGGCGGTAGTCACTTACCATCCGGTTAGCCGTCCGCCATAGTGAAAACGGTATCATAAAGTAGTTTTAAAGTTCGAAAAAATTATGAAAAATGCTTTATTTAACAAACACCGCTTCAGTTAAAGGTTATTTAACGTTTCATTTATGATAACGCTTTGTTTTCAGTTATTGCAAATCAGTTTGTATATATAATTGCACACTCGGGTACTTAGTGTTGGGGAAATACTAGGAAGAAATAATAATATACCAACCCGTCAGTATCGTTATCGCAGTCTAGCGCTATTGTATAATTTTGAAAAATGTATGTTCCGTAGCAACATCTCTTAATTTTAATATTCGAGTGCGGATGCCTCAGTGTATTACGAACTCAACCGGATAATTAATAGCATCCATGTTTATCACTGAGTCTAGGGATTTTATATTGATATTTATCCCCTTTAAAATGATCTCAAAACTATTTTATTTATGAGTAAGACCTGCTAATTTTTAAGGTGGCACGCTCACACAATCTGAAAGTTTATTGTGTCTTTTGCTTATATCTACAATATATAAAAATCAAATAGCGGCGCCACTGGGCCGTAAAAGCAGCCTTAATTCAGTTAAAGTGATGCCTGTATAGTTACCCAGTCGATGGGGGGTGCAGCTATTAAGACGTCCGAAATTATTAATGGTCTGTCCGTCCCTCCTGGGTGCCAGGGATAAATGTTCAGAGACTGTAATATTTTGTCACATTATTTATATACCTTCTCTTTCTGATTAAAGCTAATGCGACGATATAATGTCGGCAATTGAAGAATAATTCCTTCAGGCTGAAAACGTAATTAAAATTAACTAACGGTACCACTGATGCAAAAAAAAAAAAATTTACAGGCTGTTTCATGTAGGGTGTCAAGCGGAAGGCCATTGATTGAGCTCACGTCGGATTGCCCTAAACACTCCCATGTATGTTGTACGATTTTTTATACTTCAGGAGTTGTCAACATTTTTTTGAATTTTGGACAATCGTAGGAGTATTCTATAACAGCTTAAAAAATAACTAGGGAAAAAACAAAAAGACTTTTTCAACTTTTCTTTTTGCAATTAAATCTTCATTAGTCTATCTTTTATGTATAAAATAATCAAATTAGTCAATGAAAATCTTAGTCGAAAGTGAACAATTCACTTTGTGAAACTTACGACTTCAATTTTGAATTCGCAGTTCTAAATTTAAAAAGGCGGCTACATAATTTTAAATTATGTAGATTGTGTAGTTGTAATGTGTAAATTGTAATATGTAGTTTTCAAGAATACGTTATTTTAAACTACCTATCCGACAGTGTATAAAACTCATTATGGCCAATTTTGACAGATTGCCGCCTTTGATTCTATACGACTCAATAACCAAATCTAAAAACTTCTCCATACTGTCAGCTTCCATAATCACCCAAAAAATTTGGCACTTAATCCCTTCAAAGACAAGAAGGTGGAAATAAATTTTATATTAAATAAAAACGAGTTTTAAGAAGTTTAAGTAGCTCAGAAAATCTAACACTGTCTCTGATACCGACCTAAGGGTGGCAAGGATGATGTAAGAGTGAGCTAGTCTTTTTTTTTAAAGTGTCAGACATAATTGACACTGATGAGCTGAAAAAATATAATAAAATCTCAAACAACACTGAAAGCGTGAAAGGCGTGAAGCAGCACTGTGTTGTTGTTTCGCTGCGTGAGTGAGAGTACCGAAGGCAGAATCCGGGGGAAAGGGGGGGTTGGAAAGGTTGGCAGCGCACTCGTGACGCCACTCGTGTTTTGGATGTCTATGGGCGGCGGAAATCACCATCAGGTGAGTAGTCTGCTCGTCTGCTATCTATACTTTAAAAAAAATTACGTCCACGCCACTTCTTTGGAAGTCCCGTGAAAAACGCTCATGAGTCGCCATCAACATTAAATTTGAGTTTTATGTGGCTCTACTGATGTCGCGGGTGTCCATGGGCGGCGGCAATCGCTTACCATCAGGTGATCCTTCTGCTTGTCTGCCACCTATCTCATAAAAAAACAAGACTATTCCCAGCACTGTAAGCACTTGTTGACGAAAGACGGGGACGACTCCAAAAGTACACCCAGATTCTAGTTAAAAAAGTTAATTTCCTTAATTGAATCAACCGGGAATCAGACCATTAATAAAGTGACAACAAAAGATATACTTTGCTTTTGATGTTGGTAGTTTGGTTGGTGTGACCGTAAGAGAAAAGATGCACGGATCGTTACTTGCTGTAAACGGAGTACAATGTAGTGTAAAGGAAAAAAGCAGATATAATAGTAGTTTATGTGACTGTCACATAATTCGGTTTATTAAAACACTAGCGAGATTTTTCCACCCTATCTATATAAAACCAAAATTTTGTACAAAAATTAAAAATAATCAGATGACTAAATAACAAACCGAAATATAACTACCTACCATTTTTTTATTTTTCATCATTTTCAAAAGGTGCAATTAACATTACCAAATTCATTTTTCAAAAACTATTTATAGTTTTTTAGGCATTTTTTATAGGAAACCTAACGCTAATCTATTGAATACTTCCTCAACATTAATTTAAAATTATTCTCATACAATAAAAATCTCATAAAAATAGATACCTGCAGGATCGAGCAGTGGGATCTTAGGATATTATAAGCATAGAGATCAACCCTACTGAGTTGGTCTAAGATGACAACTGGTCAGTTCTAGCCATCTAAAACATCCTGTAAAAAACCGAAGTCTCGCGGATCCTATAAGGGTTCAACGAGGTTTTGGAGGAGAGATAATAATAAACGCTACCTCGCCAATTGTGTTTTAAAAAAAATTTCGGCCAAAGACTTTTAAATTTCGAATCGTGGTGTTGTCTAGTAGCTGCATTAAGCCCGGTGCGGCTTAAAGGAGCTGCGAGACAACACCTCGGACTGTCTAAATGCGTTACGAAACCTAAATGTAAACTTGAGTACAGTCAAGTCCAAAAATATGTATACACTTTAAGACGTTGTCACAATATATAATATAAGAAAGTGAACCTCTACTTTCTTATAGGTAAGTATTGTGACAAGGTCCTAAAGTGTATACATATTTTTGGAGTTGACTGTACATGGAATATTATCATAATCCATATCATCACGTTCAAACTTGATCTTGAAACTAGAAAAGAGTGGGAGTTAAATGTATTTAGTAATGACTCTAACGAATTGCCAACTCTCAAACAGTTCAACGAGTTCATTGAAACTCGTTTTAGGGCGTTGCTTGGAGTGCTTGGACTCCAAAAGACCATAGCCTCCTCCAGTAAGTACTAATCGATATTAGTTACAAATACTAATACTAATAATTTTCATCGAGTTTTGCAAGGTCTGTCATAAACTCTGTTTTTGTAAAGAGTTTGCTAAACAGACTTATGATCAAAAAAGAGAGTTTGTGATAAAAAATAAAATGTGTTTTAATTGCTAGGGAGGAAATCACACAGTTTACGATTGCAAAAAGCCTACCACTTGCATACTCTGTAAGTGACGTCACCACACCGAGAATAAATTCAAATCTATTGTTAAACCCGACGCAACTAAGGCAACGTTGCAGCTCCTATCGTCACCTGCTTATCTACAGACAGGTTAGAGAGACCCAGACAAGTGAAATTCATAATGGTACTACGATGATTTCTGACACGTTAATACATTATTACCTTGAATGACTTGTTTACGTTGCATATACGGTAATTACCGTGTGGCAACATCTGGAGCCCAATGCTTGTGCTCGTGACATTTATTATCATACGAATATCACTAAAACATAGTTTTTTGGTATGCTTTTCAGGTGATATCCGCCATGTTTTAAAATATCATGAGCACGAGAATGGCTCCTAGTATGTACATACATGATATAATTTATTCACGTAGTCTCATTAAAATTTCAGCTCACTTTTTGCCCCCTTTATTTTATCATTTCAAAATATCCTTTTTTATCGGATGCCTTTGTCATACAATGAACACACCCTATAAAGTTTTGATAAAAAGATAAAAGATAAAAAATTCTTTATTCAATTTAGGTCCACACAGAACACTTATGAATGTCAAAATAGGTACATAATATCTACCGCTGGTTCGGAATGTCGATTTCTACTGAGAAGACACCAGCAAGAAACTCAGTAGTTACTCTTTTGAAATATTGATGATGTTACAGAGTTTCAATTGAGAAGAGAAAAAAATACAATTGTGAAGGTTAATAGACTACTATGAATAACAACTCAAAAGATTAATCAATTAACATGACCAAGAATCCTTATCATTTAAATAGTCTTGTACACTATAGTAACCTTTCTTCATTAGGCAGGTTTTGATATGAGACTTAAACTTATCCAGTGATAGGTTAATGACATTTTGTGGTATCTCTTGTCTCTAGACTCTACAATTAGCAGTTTTGGATGAGCGTTTCCGTCCTGATCCGTAAGTCAGGGCAAAGCACTTTACATGAAGTAGAATATACAAAATAAGATAGAACCGTCTTCATGGCCTCACGCCATTCTAAACGTGGTCTGGCTTAACTATTAGAATTTCTATGAATTCGTTTTAGTATTAATAATAAGTTTTTTGAGGGTAAACATGCTGGCTACAAAATACGAATACGGATGGTTAAATATTGGTTACATTGTCGAGACGTAAAACGCTTATATAATCCTGAGAAGTTACGCCCATCCATCTTGTCGATAGCCATAGTAATAGCTACCTAAGCAACTATATAACATTATCAATCATCACCATGTGGTGGCCTAAAAGGTTTTTTGTACAATTGGCTGTAAAAAAGATCTCATATGATTGATGTTGCTAGGAACCTCTGAACACAATGCGTGGGAAAAACCTATGTAGATAGACATAGTGAGTGGGTATGGGTAGGTGCTTATTTTTGGTAGAATGTCTCCGCTTGGTCATATTAGTTTGATACCAAGAACTTTTCAAGACTTTTATATACTTTTTCAGGAACGAGACCCTAAAAAGATAAATCCTTTTGTAGTTTCAATGCGAGTTTGGTCTGAGGACCACTTCTTGTTCGAACGAAGCCTCATACGTTTTACTGACCGGTCTTAGCTCGAACGATCTGAGACCGGTCCTCATTTGTACACATCCATCATAACCCTTTCAATAAAAATGAAATGATTGAATGAACAAAAGATAATCTGATTTAGCACTACCAATACGCGATAAGAATGAATGAATATACTTTTATTGCACTTAAATGATGAGCTATATCTTCCAGGAAACATTTGGGTACAGGACACTGAATGAAGGTGTAGGGCGGTTAAGGTGGTGGTGGAAGGTGTAGGTAGAAACATGTTACTTACTACATTTTGCACTTTGATTACAAATGGACATTATCCAGTTACAATGATAATAAAGTGGCTATTATTTTACTGTTGAACTAGTATGCTATGATGAAGCGCATCCGGCATGACAGGAACGCGGAGGGCGCGCCCCTGCCGCACTGGCTGGACTACGCCGCGGACAAGTACGGCGAGAAACTCGTCTCCGATATGAAAATAGTCTTTTCCATACTGTACTTGTACCTGCCCGTCCCTATATTCTGGTCACTCTTTGATCAACAGGTAATTTTCTTTATTTAGGTCAGATACCAATGGCGTGTCGTGGCTTAGAACAGCTCAGTATTTATAAATTAGCTGGTGGGCCCAAATGATGCTTGCTGCCAATGGATTTAGTGTACTCATATAGAATTATTTAGCACTACAACTACTGTTTTTTTTCATTCTAGACAGTTTATTGATTCATCGTGTTAAATATTGTTAAGTTATGGTTTTGGAGATTCTGTTATTCTGTAAAACGGCAAACTGTAGAATTCAACTGATTACTCAAACCAATAGAAGTAAACATTTATTTTTGTCATTTGTTGATAAAATGCTTTATTGCTTGAAAATTAAGGTTGTCTAGTAGATAATGTCTGGGCATTAAGTTTGCCTATTTTACCGTTTTGTGCAATAAAGTTTTAAATAAATAAAGAAAATATGCTTTGGCGTTTTCAATACATCTATGAATCTGGTATCTCAAGGGTTCTCGGTGGACATTCCAAGCGTCGAGACTTCGCAGTGAAGTGTTCGGGGTGACGCTGATGCCTGACCAGCTGCAGGTGATGAACCCAGCCATGGTACTGCTGATGATCCCCGTGTGCCCCGGCGGCGCGTGGCCGTTGCTTCCGGACCTGGCGCCGCTGCAGAAGATGTTCGTCGGCGGCATGCTGGCGGCCATGGCTTTCACCGCCGCTGGCATTTTGCAGATCGGAATTGAAGTACGCCTTCTCTGTCTTTTCTATTTTGTCCGTGTGCAATAGGGTATATGACTAAGCTCAAGATTTTACAAAATATAAATATTTTATCAAAATATAGGTCAATATGTGCCAATGGCAAAAATTCTCAATTAAAAATATAACGTCTAGCCGGTTTTATGGTCATTCAAAGATTCATGGGCAAGTCCATTTTAAAAGTATGAAAGTATTAAAAAATAATTATACCATTGAATAATCCATACAATTTGCACCAACTATTATAATAGAACCATTGACATAAACGAAACATTTGATATAGCTACCATACAAAATTCAAATGAAATGCATACAAAATACTGTCGTGTGACGTCACATCTTAGTAGCCATTTGTATGGAGCGTTTTGGGTTTGCCCAAAATAATGTGATTTTAAAGTTGTGATATCTCAGGTAGTTTAAATGAGAATCAAGTGATTCTTTCAACGATGTTTCTTTCATTGAGAGGTCTTTTGATTGCAAAAATAAAAAAAAAATAGTCATATACCGTATTCACGTGAATCAATTCACCACCGTTCCTCCTTAGGAAACATGAACACGAGTTTAACACGAACTTTTAAATTAAAAGAATCGTAGCGTATCGTAAGCAATTTGTATGAACACTGAAAAGCTCTTTTTATCGTTTGTAAGCATAAGTATCTTCTCCCTCACTTGGAATTAAAAGGTATGGCATGGATAGGCTATGATTACGTTACAAATTCCTTGAAAATTCGTGCTTGCCCCCCGGCTCATTTGTTCTACAAAATTTGACGTAATAGAAAAAAAATTAAAAATGTATAGTGACTCTATTTGTACTATAGAAGTACATACTATATAGCTTTAACTCCTGTTTTTACATACCTGTGAATAGAACTATGCACAGAACTAAATGAGAATAGCATTTCTCAAAATTTTCCATCAGATGAGATAAAATAAGACGTAAATGACCAGGTACAGTTCACTATCAAAACAATAAAAGTAATCGCGACATATTTAATATTTATATTTAAAAATAAAAGCAAAACAGCGATTTAACCATAATAATGATTATTTTACTAAACAGTCCACTATAAACTAAAACCATTCCTCCTTTTAACTAAAACATTCATAAGATAAATAGGAAAATACTTATTTTTTGACTGAATAAATCAATTTTGATGGGTTCATAGTCATTATGCACATCGGGTTCCGAAGTCATAGGCTGTCCTGGCAACGGCTCGTGGATACCATACCCTCTTCATTCAAATTACACTATAATTATTTGTTTATTTATTTATCTACATTTTTTTAATATTTTCAAATATTGACGCCGGGTTATTTAGGCTACAATCAATTGATCTAAATAAACTTGTCAAGTATTTAAATAAAATTTTCAAGGCCATTTCGTATAGTCTTTTGTTGCTTGGAGAACAATTCACGATTGCCTATTCATTTAACTTAATTTTGTTTAAAACAAGTAAGTATTGATATTTTCGGACTTGTCAATTTTGATTTGCTCATCAAAAAATAGTTAGTTAGTTAGTTAGTGGAATACCGACCAATGTGCTCTTTAATGAGTCGACAAGTAAATAATTTTGTTCAAAAGCATTTCTACGCTATTTTCTTCAATAGTTAACTGAAGCTGGTTTTCTATATGTACAGTCACGGAAAAAAAGATTCGTCCGTTTTCAAATTGACTCGTTTGATATGCTGCGAATGCTGCGAGAACTTTGTACCGTTTGTAAATTTATCAGAGAAATGCATCATCATCATCATCAGCCCATTTAAGTCCCCACTGCTGGGGCACGGGCCTCCCTCAATCACATGAAGAGAAATGCATAATTATGTATAATTTTATGAGCAACAGCGCTCATAAAATTATACATAACTGTTAGATCAGAAAGTTCAGATCTGCTTGCAACAACAATGATATCTATCTATTACTGTAGAGAGGATTTTAAATGGCCGATGAAGTAAAACTTACGTATTGGTTTGACGTGGTGATTATATTAATCGTGACAAAACTTTTCTATAGGGTTTTTCTTTCTTTGGATACTTTCTCCACATACCACTTTTACTAAATAAGCTTGTCTTAGAAATAACAGCCGCTACGTCACTGTGACGACTGATCACGTGACCTGTCATCGTTTTTGGCGGGAAACTGCTACGAGAGGAGGGCCGTTTGCGCGGGTCATCACCTTTGGCTCGAGCTCTCGGAGACGACGGTCGTTCTTGGGATCGATACTTAGGGCTTTCAATAATTTCATTTATTTAATTTGTAATTAATTAAAATCATATAGTTTGTGCCATTGCCGTGTTCTTTTTAAAAATACCAATTTCACTTCTGATTTCTAAGATCAGAAGTGGGATTGCCGCGCGTTTTGATCGTTTAGCCATCTAGTTTCGTTACTTAAATATTTTAGAGTCGGGTTGAGTGTTTTCTCAGTGATCGATTGTTAATTTTAAATTTTATGCAAGTGGTTGTGTTTTAGCTTCGGTATTTAGTATTTTAGTGTTTAAATCTTTATTTTTATAATCGAATCGGTATGACGAGTCGTTTGTCCAGGTCAAGTAAGCGAGACCGGTCGCATAGACGTCGCGATAGCGATGATTCTCACGGTCGTAGTCATCGTCGCGATGGAACGCCTAGGGATAGACGTACTCGTAGTCCGGAACGTTACCGTGAGGCTAGGTCGCCTAGACGCCGCGATAGATCGCGTAGTCACGTTAGGTCTCGAAGGCGCCGCGATAGCTCGTATGGATCTCGCGACGGAGCCCTAGGTAAAATTATTGTAAGACTTAACGAGTTAGAGGGTAGATTGTCTTCGTCAATAGTTCCACCTTCCACCCAAACGTCACATACTGCCCTTGAATGTCATACGCCGCCTCCGCCGCCTGCTGCTAAGGAGTGCACGGGCGCTGCACCCGTGGCGACCAAGGGGTCGTCGGGCGACACCGGTGCTGCCAAGGGAGACGCAGCGGACAGAATTGTTGGAGCCCTATCTGCGCTGTTACAAACAAGGTCCAGTAATTTTTATATTTCTTCTTTTGATCCTAGTGTGCATGATTTTGATTCGTGGTGCGCGGAAGTAGATCGCGCGCGTTTGTTAAATAAATGGGACGATGGTGAATGCCTTGGGCGTATTGGCGGTTGCTTAAGGGGCGATGCTAAATCTTGGCTACATGAGTGGGTCACTAGTGAGCGAACGTGGACCAATTTTAAATCCGAATTCCGCTCATTATGCCCACCCAGCGTAGATATAGCATCTATATTGTTTGAGGTTATGTGCTCTAATTCAAATAAGTATGTAACATACGCGGAATATGCCCGTAAGTCATTACTGCGTCTAAAAATAGTTACGGGGCTGTCTGATGATTTGAGGACCGCCATTATAGTACGAGGCATTACCGACCCCCAAGTTAAGGCAGCAGCTACAAATGCAAAACTGCAATCAAAAGATTTGGTCGAGTTTTTGTCTGCTTACGTTAAGCCCAAAATTGATAATAATAAGAATGCTCTTAGTAACAATTCTGTTCGCTCGTCTCAAGTAAGGCCTCCTTATCCGCGGAAGCGCGATATACCTAAGTTTGAAGGTACATGTTTTACGTGTGGGAGTAAGGAACATAAGAAGTGGAACTGTCCCAAGAAATCTAAAAATAACCCCTTTTTAATCAAGACTCCATCCACTACTACCCCCACTTCTAGCTCCTTGCCGAGTAGGTCTAATTTGCAATGCACGTTTTGTAAGCGAAGCGGGCACGATGTAGATGCGTGTTTTGCAAAGCAGCGCTCAATTCAAAATGAAAATGCGAGTAGCGTAAATTTTTGCTTAGAGGCGAATCCGGACACAATAACTTAATGCCAGCTGTAATTAAAAGTGTACCGGTTGATGTGTTAGTGGACAGTGGTTCTAATATTTCTCTCATCTCGGGATCTGTGCTTAAATATTTTAATTTTAATAGAAAGCGATCGTATCGACTTATGCGTGGAATAGGGAGTCAGGAGGTCGAATCGACCTCCTTCGTCACTACAGTAATAGAATTCCTTGAGGTTTCACTGGATGTGGATTTACACGTCATATCTGCTGATTGTATCGATGCCCCCGTTTTGATTGGTACTGATGTGCTAAATAGGAAAGGCATAACGTTTATACGTAATAGTGAGGGTCAGGTACAGCCGAGTCCCGGTAAGGTAGAGGCACTAGTCAAATCCCCTAAACCCACAAACGTTAAGGAAGTCAGGCAGTTTCTGGGACTCGCGGGCTACTTTCGTAGGTATATCGCGGGGTATGCATCTAGGACTGCTTGTATTTCCAAGCTGCTAAAGAAGGGTGAGCCTTTTATATGGGGTAGTGAACAGGACGCCTCCCGAGATTACATCATTCATGTCTGACTAACGAACCGGTCTTAGCAATCTTCGACTCCAAGTTGCCAACTGAGCTTCACACCGATGCCAGTGCTATTGGGTTGCACCTTCAGGAGCATGAGGGGAAGCGGAAACGGGTTGTCGGTTATTATAGTAGAACCACACAGGGCGCTGAACCTCGGTACCATAGTTATGAATTGGAGACCCTCGCAATTGTTCGCGCACTGCATCATTTCCGTCATTATTTAATCGGCATCGATTTTAAAATAGTGACGGACTGCAATTCATTATAATTGACAGAACTCAAAAAAGATCTGTTACCGAGGGTGGCGCGCTGGTGATACATGCAAGATTCTAATTTCAAATTAGAGTACAGGAAGGGCTGCCTTATGCAGCACGCTGATTTTCTGAGCCGTCAGCCAGTTACCGTTTCTCATATTCGGAACCCCAATAATTGGGCGAAGACCGCTCAGACTGCGGATACAGAAACGCAAGACCTGATAGCTAAATTAAGAGATGGTCAGATAGATGGGACGCGATACATAATCAAAAATGAGATTCTGTACTACAAATTTATTACGACTGGCGAGGAACCGCGATTGTTGTGTTTTATATAGGACCTAAAGGCTTAGTCTGCTAAGAGTATTTCACGACGATCATGACCACATAGGAATTGATAAAACCAATGTTCCGTTCGATGTAGCACACACAGATGTTCTAGGACCCCTTCCAGATTCTAACGGGTTCAAGTATATTTTAATTGTTGTTGACGCCTTTTCAATGTTTTGTCTCCTCTACTCTCTGTACCGGCAAGATGCTGAGGAATTGAGATGTGTTTTCTGTAACGTTGTCTCGTTATTTGGAACCCCTTGTACTATAGTTTAAGATCGGGGTAGAATGTTCGAAAGTACAGCTTTTCAAAACTGGGTGCGCGATCTAGGTTCCTCGGTGCATTTTATTACACCCGAAACGCACCGTGAGAATGGCCAGGTAGAAAGATGCTGTCGCACGGTACTTAACATGCTGCGAGTTGAGGTGAGGGCCATAGGTTCCCAGTGGGCGGATGTTTTATGGAAAGTTCAACTGACGTTAAATATTACAAAACATGCAACTACTCAAACATCTGCGTTGCATCTTTTGGTGGGGATCGAGGCCGCTACACCTGTTATCAGGTCGTTGATAAGGGACGTGGCATTACAAAACTGCAACCCTAACCGTGACGCCCTTTTGAGCCTGCGAAGGCAGAGAGCTTCGGAATTGTTGACAGCCCATCAGCAGCGACAGGACGCTTACGTGAACGAGCGTCGAAGGCAGCCACATCAGTATGCTGTCGGTGACTTTGTTTTCGTGAGCAAGTCATCGCAAAGTGCAGGGAAGCTGGATTCCTGCATGCGCGGCCCCTACCGGGTTGTGCGGGCTCTGCCGCATCACCGCTACGAGCTGGAGTTGCTGGCGGGAGCTTATGGCAAGACCCAGGCAGCCGCTGAGCACATGGTCCGGTGGCGGGGCGAGTAGACTCCCGAAACATGCGAGGCCTTTTTCGAAGGTGGTGAATCCAGGCAGACGCTATGGCTACTTTGGGCCTACGCGTAGGTATATGTTCTTGACACGCAAATATTGCCTCTGTCAGGTTCTGGCTTTGTCCAGGCAGACACAAACCACGCAAAACGTGCTTTTGTGTATGGGCAGCATGCAAATACGGCCTCTGCTATATTGGGTGGGAATATTTGTTTTGGCATGCAAATATGGCCTCTGTCAAAAGTGTTCTATCATTTTATGAATAATGGTATCCGGAACCATTGTTCATAAAAATTATTTTGTTTCATTTTACTTTAGTGACCAAGTAAATTACTTTTTGCATTTAGATTAAAATCTTTAAGATAAAGTTAAAAGTTTCCAGTTAAAGTTAAAATTTTAAGTTTATTCATTTATCACTACATCTGTTTTCTCGGGTGTGATCACTTGAGTGCACGCTTGTGGTTGTACCAGGGAGACAGATTAAATTATTTTTTTCCATTTGCAACATAAACTCTATTTCGAAGTAATAGACCGAACAAGTGAGCTCATGCTTGACGTATGTTTCAGAGGCAAATGAAACTGACCAGGTGTTTGACCAGGTCGGTGAAGACCTACAATCGGGAGACCAGCCCTCAGTAAGCCAGAGCTGCGCAGAGCGGCTTCCAGCTGTCCAAGGTGATGCGGACAAGCCTTCGAAGAGCCGGGGCTGCGTGCAGCAGCTTCATGAAGACCAAGATGGTGAAGAAGAGGCTTCAGCGAGCCAGGGCTGTGAAGAGCAGCTTCTAGAGGACCATGGCGCTGCAGGACCAGCGGTCGAGGACGCCGCATCATCAGGAGAGGCCGTCTTAGAAATAACAGCCGCTACGTCACTGTGACGACTGATCACGTGACCTGTCATCGTTTTTGGCGGGAAACTGCTACGAGAGGAGGGCCGTTTGCGCGGGTCATCACCTTTGGCTCGAGCTCTCGGAGACGACGGTCGTTCTTGGGATCGATACTTAGGGCTTTCAATAATTTCATTTATTTAATTTGTAATTAATTAAAATCATATAGTTTGTGCCATTGCCGTGTTCTTTTTAAAAATACCAATTTCACTTCTGATTTCTAAGACTTGATATAAGTATCAAAAATCCTTATTTCAAATGGTTTTCAACATTTTTTTAACATATTAAGTCTTAAATTCATAATAATTCATTAAAGTCTATTGGCGGCGCCCCTGGACTGTAAAAAATAATATGTCATTGAATATAATACCAGACAAATGTTTTACACTTATAACAGACAAGCTTCTACTAATCACTAAAACAAAAAAAAAACAAACTAATAGACAAGTAAATAACATATATTTCATTTAAATTCTAATTTCTTTAATGCGTGCTTCGTTAGGTAAAAGGTATCTTAACTAAAATGTACGTACATAGGGTGTGTAAACACAATGGAGCGCCGTGTAAGGGCATAGCAATTAATTTATAATAATAATTCTTTACACGTACGTTGTACACGTCCCAGACGACCTGGTGGTGCCTACCGACTACCAACCTAACCTAACGTGGCTCGGCAAAGAATACCACCTATTGTACTATTAAGAGAGATAGCGGGGAGTGCTTAATCGACTGATGGGCGACTATCCCGCCAGCGTTCGACGCTGCAAGTGCCGGCGCACCATCAGAGCGGGCTGGTGCTGCTCAACTCGTTGGGTTGCGGCGTGGAGGTGGCGGTGAACGGCGAGGGGGTGGCACCCGTGGAGCTGCACGGCACGGCGTTGATGGCGCCACTGCCGCATCGTGAGCTCACCGTCACGGCTAGCTGCCCAGACAACTGCGCCGGTCGTGTCATGAAGAGACACGTGGTGAGAGAGGATCTGAAGATGGTTGCTAGCATGGTTGGCTTTGCTAAATCGTTACTTTACTTACTACTAATAGGATCGACTCAGTTTCCAAATACTGATTTGTGTAAATAACAATGCAATATTATGGTATCATTGAACCGATTGAAACTTATCAAGTGCAAAATTTTTATAAACATATGCTTTTCTAGGGACTTTAATTTAAAAAAAATTGTTGAATTGGCTTAGATTTCTATTCATGAAATTGCTGAGTCGTGAATACGGCCAATTAGATTGGTCATTGTTATTTGACAAGGCAATTCTATAGGGCGAGCCCTGTGATGAATATTGATCAAGTTTATTATCTCTTCCAGTTTATGCCAATAGTTATAGGACAAAATTCAGATGACCAAATTTCGTTATATTACATGGACCCTAATCCTTTTACAAAGTCTTTGACTGGAAAACCCAAGCTTAAGTAAGTGAAGTATTCACTCGTAAGCACATAGATATGCCAGTAGAAACCACCCAGTCACTGGGTTTGATTGCTTGTTGTCTAGCTAGCGGTAGGTATCGTTTCGTAAAAAGGTTAATTCTAGAAAGGTTGCTTGACCATGACGTGTTGAATAGAAGTTACTCGCAAGTAGAAATACAGTTTAGAACTAGTAGATTATTTGAAGATCATTTGTTTTCTCTCAGTAAGCGGCACACGCACGGAACTAAATTTTTTACTGTCGAAAGGGTGGTGTACGTAGGCGACACCGGGCCCAACAAGAACGTGTCCATAGCTGTGGAGACGGATAAGCGCCTGAGCGACATATACTACGTGTCCGACGCTCCCGTCGACCACATAGGGGAGTCCGCCTACATGTGCCTGCAGCCTGGCAAGTAAGTGACCACAGAGCACTGACCACTAAGCCTCTAGCACACAGCGAACTTAAAATTCGCTGACGACCCGCGTCGCAGTAACGCGCGTAGTCTGCGACCTGTGTTGTAGATGACGATTTTTGCATATTGTATTAATTCAAATACGGTGCAAAATAAATACATTCGCGAAGTATTAACTAACAATACTATATTAAACGCAAGTTAAGTATTTCATTCCTTAATACTCATACATATATAATTTATTATATATGACGTTGTTCGAAATGGTCAATAGATGTAATACTCGAGCCAAAGATAATACTAAAAAGCCATCGCTACTATACTATGATGGGAATAGGCTTAATCCCCCACGCTTGCCAAATGCCGATTGGTAATCACAAACCCGAGCTATGTTCGAAAAATTCGAAACATACCTTTGCTCGACCCGGGAATCAAACCCAGGACCCCGAGATCACGGCTCGGCACTTAAACCACTAGACCAACAGGGCATTAGTATACTAATTTTGAATGAAATATGACAGTTACTTAGTTCAAAATGGTCAGTAGGTTTTAAGGGAAGTAACTGTTATACTCGAGCCAAAGATACGTGATTGTCGGTGTCATATTCATTATGAATGAGTGAAAATACTCGCGAGTCTTTGCTTTACTATTAGTATAAAGACACATACTCATACTCCGTTAATTCTTGAGAGTAGGTACTTTGTCTTTGTAGTGGAAATATTGCTTCCGCAACACCCGAGTTTATGGACAAGGGACAGATGAACAGGTGCCTTGTAATCCCGGTGGACTCAATTTACTACCCGTAAAGTTGCCGTTTACTCTCTTATGCCAACCTTAGTTGGTTACTTAGATCGTAAAGAAATATACTTTGTTTCTACAATCGAAGTTAAGTTGTATTTAACAGTAGCTCTTCACTCGCAGTTTAGTCGCATGTAATGAATTTGGGGTTTGGGTTTAAAGTATGAAATTGCCGTTTTTTTTCTATATCTCCATTCAAATCGGAAATTTCAATCTTTAACCCCTAATATGTACAAGTTGAATAATATGAATACATTTTAAGAACAAATCCAATTTTAAAACTTTTTATCCCTTTTGTTAAAAAAAATGGCGGCAAAATGTACGTACATATTAAATCTTACGTACAGTCAGCTTTATAAAGATCTGAGATGTCAAGGTAGTCAAAAAATATTAAGAGCCAAGTTGCAAAAAAATGTTTTCATTGAAAGTCACCTTTATATTGTACATAAACAATAAGTCATAAATAAATTCATATCATAAGTCTCCAATTACAATCATCTTTAAAATGTTCGCTTCGTAACCGCGGTTTAGAGCATGCTCCCCAGCGGACAAACCCACCAAACAAAATCCGTTACTGAAGGCTTTTCAAATTCGTTTGAACTAAAATATAACATATGTCACAAAATGCTATAGCTTTTGATACTCGTATATATATATCAGTCGATTGTAAAAAATTATGATTTTTTTTCGACAATTCCAGATCAGTTTGTAATGAATGCCAATCAGTAAACAATACAGCGATTACCAAAACCCCTGCTTTAAACTGCAAAACATTCGATTTCCATATAGATTTTTATCAGTGGCAGAAAATCCAGCCTATTGTACAATGTGTAAAAAGAAATACAGATATATTATCAAAGTATAGGTCAAAAACTCTTTTACCGAAACATCAGTGGGCTAATATCTTACGAGAAGAAATTTGGAAGACAATTCGGAGTTCGTGTAGCTGAATTTTCCATAATTATTCTATTAAGGATGACGATTGCATTACTTGCATTGGAGCTTGCAAAGAGTGTCGAGCGGAAATTAAAGTCATTATCAACTGGCCAACTGACAAAATTGTACGATACGTAATTACAACAATGAATACCTACATAATATTAATAAAAAGATAAAACTTGCTCCAGTTCAACGACGTGAGTTAGCTAATGAGTTGAAATACGAGTCTGCTATTGTAGTAAAGAATAAAATAGCTTATACGGTGATGAATGTAGAAGATAGAGAACCGACCCATTAACCCACTGTCGGTTGCCTACGACAAATAAAATACGAACATAGAAAAAGTTCTCACTATGATTCTAATGCAATTCAGGCTTTGTGTATTATGTCTTCACTGAAAAGTTATACAGAAATAATAAAACTAGTATCGCTTTTGCCTCTAAACGTATATTGTTGGTTACCAGAGCAAGATGAATATTTAGATAAAGATTAAAGTAAAAAAGAGAGGACTGTTTTGAGCATTATTGATGCCACTGGTAGCATTTCCAAACCAGATGGAGCTGTAAATTTAAATTTATCTAAGCAGATATTCTTCTATTCATGTGTGATGGCGTCTTGTTACAACGAAAGCAGTGTTACTGTTGCTCAACTAATATCTGACAGTCATACATTAGACACGAATATACAAATGGCTGGATACTTGGGCTAAAGACAAAAAAATATCAAATGAAGTAGTTATAGATGACTCAGCTGCTTTGATTGGTGCTGCAGTAAAAGCATCTACAAAATGCAAAACTTCAAAAGAATACATAATTGATTCATTTATGAAATTAGAAAAACAACAATCTACCCCAGGAAAATGCTATATTCGCATCGATACGAGACATTTTATAAAAAAAAAATTAATTTACCTTGTTTTAAACATATTGATCAACGGGTGAATTTTTTTTACTTAAAATGTCTGGTAGAAATAAAAGAATGTGACGATTATGACAAATTGAAACAAATTGTTATAGATATTATAACATTGGCCTTACACAAACATGATGGTAATGATGACAGTGATGATATTAAAACGAGATGTGAAGAAGCAAAAAATAGGCTGAAAAAATTAGAATCTTTATCACGAACTGCAGATTCTGTAATTGTAATCCAAGATAGTGGCGAAATAAACAACATCGAATCTTTGAAAAGCTCTTATATCCAAGGCCTAGAAGCTCCATGCGAAACCGTTCGGGAAGGAGCAGATTCGAAGAGTCCTAAATGGTTCTATGATGCCATAGAAGCCGAAAAGTTGATTATTACCTTAATGGAAGGAGACATTAAGAATGGTCATGGGAAATAATATAAGTTTTATTTCCCAGACTTTTTAAACACTTTGATGCGACTTATAGGTCAACTTCCGCTGTGGTCTAATATTATGAAAAATATTTTTTGATTCAAGCATATTTAATCCTACATCGTCGAACGTGGAAAGCTATTTCAAAAAAGTGAAGAGACATTTATGTAGAATCATCAGCAAGAGTGACTAATATCGGGTAGATGAGTTTATTAAGCATTTAGAATTCTTATTATGGGAGTTAAAAGTGGCTATTGGTAACTTAAAAAGCAACAGAAAAAAGAATCCAAAATGTAAAATGCAACGCGTAAAAGAGGACAAGTGTTATAGAACATGCGGTAGAATAATTTTTACGGAAAATCCAAGAATAATAGAAAACTGGCAAGGACTAGCAACACAAAGAGAAAAAAGAAAAAATACTTTTGAGAAGCAGACACCTAAGGTTATATTTTTGAAAAATGGATTTAGAGCAAAATTTACGCTTTTGATTCTGTGTCACAAGCAATTGTTGTTGCGGTTGTAGATGGATTTTGTATCGGCCGAGTTATCAATACTAGTAATAAAGTTATTAAAATGCTTCTTGGCAATGGTTCACATCATGATATTTGTCAGAGTAGAACTGAAATTCTTAAGCAGTACTTTAATACAGTAAACACGTCTGATGACAGAATCATTATTAGTTGTGAATGTAATGTGACGCACATTTTTGAAAAAAATCTTATAAATGTAATATAATAGTGCGGATAGAATTGAATCGTGCACAAATGCAGAGTGCCGAATAAATAATGTTAAGCGCAAATGTGCCTTTTTGCCTTTGGACTTCAACATAAAATCATTATCAGAATCTGCCAATTCCAGGATAAACCCTGAAAATAAGATGTCTGTTTGTTGTCATATAGGATGCACAGATATCAAAACGTATGAATATGAACTAAAAGATTTGATTATTTTTGAACTTAATTCTTAAGAAAATTTCTAATTTAAACGATATAGAATCTGTGATTACATTTAAAAATATTAGATATTATTTGGCATCAATTATAGAGTTTGTGCCTTCTAAATCGGCTTCGATCGAGAGTATTGGTCATTACAAATGTCACTGTCTTAGAGGAAATTCATTTCAATATTACGATGATATGTCAAATCGAGTAACTAAGAGTCGTAAAAATTTTTTGGATCATTGAATTAAAGTCAACTAAACTACGTTTCATTTCTCTAGCCCTAGCCCTTCTTTTCTGTTCTAGCTTTTTCATTTTTTTCTCTTGTTGTTCATGACCAGATTTTTTTCCTCTCGCCAATAGATGGCGCTGTGCATTTTACATCGCGTAAGATTTGGGTTTCTCAATTCTATAAGATCTCATATGTATCAAATACTAGTTCTTAAGTTCACAGATAGATGGCGTTGTGCATTAATGAATCGCACAAACATTTGGTTGTTCCGATTTGTACAAGTCAATATTGAAAATTTCAAAATATACTCTCTATATTATTTTTAGATCAAGTTACGTTGTTTTATTTAATAATCAACCGTAGCCCGTGCAGAAAATCCAGTACAGAGTCAAAAACTTGTACGTTGTAAATACGAGATTTTCCTGGCCGTCGTCCTTTGTTTGTTTTATTACTTCTTACAACATTCGGGTAGGGTCGAATTGCCTCTGGTGTGAAAACAGTCTTCAAATGAGCTACTATTTGATGGGTTGGTGAATTATTCAAATCATCTGGTTCACAAGCATCTAAATTATTTCTTTGTAGTTCATCATCATCAGTTATCAATGCAGAGTTAATAGTTTGTTTCAGTAGATTCTGGCGGAACCTCCTAGAAATCTTGTGTTCCTGAAATAGAGGGATGGCAGACATCAGAGCTGCGGAGTAGGTGCAGACAAATCTTCAACGATATTTTGAATAGAAGTAACATTTTCTATGTTACGGGATGTATAAACCTCAGTTGGAGCAAAATCTTCATCACCAAAGGCTAATTCATTAAGAGGTCATATGCCGGGTTTGTTAAACCCGCTTGTTATATTTTTTGCCGTGAATTTTCACAAGTTTTGGAATATTGTAAATGGTCAATGCTTTGTCTGGATTCATTGTATGCCAATCGTTGAACGCAACGCAATTTGATTTAAATGCTGCAAAGACTCCTACATTGAGTAGTTGTAAGCGGTGAGATGTATGAGGTGGAAAAGATAGGTAAATTATACCATTTTCTTTGGCGTAGTTGATGGCTTCTGTTGATGACAACACAAAGTATTCTAATCTAAATTTGACAGATGGCAACATTATGCTCGCTCTCTTCCGTTTCCGCCGTCTGGGCTGTTCGTCCACATTTTTAGGCTCTTGTATTTTATAATTAATTTTAATAATTAATGTAAATAACTTACATCAACACGTCGGACATAATAAACTACAGTACATTCAGAAGGCCTCTTAATTGACATTGGTCATTGCGAGCCTATCGAGAATCGGCGCTATAATCAAAATTACGCGCAGTTCGATTACGTTCTTGGTGCAAGGAAAGGTGGCCGCCATTTTGGACGCTTGATCCGAACCGCGACGAGTCAACAATCGCCAATTGAAACAAAGCACAATTCGACGTTTTATCAAAGTGCGCAACAAAACAACGGGACGCAAGAATTTCTGCGACCGGACGGGTGCTAGGAAGTAGCAAAAGAAGGCGCAGGACACAGAAGAAAAATCGATCGCTGCGATCAATAACAACGGACGCGAGCTTTTATGAAAATAATTCGTCTGCGAGTTTTGTGAAAATAATTCGTCTGCGAGAAATGCAAGTGTGTTACGAATGCAGTTAGTAACTGTTGGAATTTAGTGTTTATTATAATTATTGTAGGTAGTAGGTACTGTTGAATTGTCATTATGGACTTAAAAGAATTGAAGGCAGGTAGGGGATACGTGTAGGGCGCAATCACGCGTTTAGGTAAATTTCTGGAAGATAAGGATGAGCTTAGCTCAAGCTCGCTGGAGAAGCTTACAATAAAACGTGATAAATTGCTCGTGGTTTTTAAAGAGTACGAAAAGTATAATAAATAGATTTTTCGCGAGGGACCCCGAAGATTGTGAAGAAATCGAGCAGACTGAAGGTAAATATTACAACATTCTTATCTCGTTTGAGCAATTAATTAAATTGAAAACAATATCTGAACCTAACTAGGCATTAATTTTTTCTGGAAATTATGATGAGTATGTAAATTTTATTGAATTGTTTAAATCTATCATTCACAAGGACGCCTCATTAGACAGTATCCAAAAGCTATATTACCTGAGGTCGTACCTGCGAGGACACCCCCTTGATTTAATTAAAAATCTGCCGCTTTGTAGTGACAGTTACAATAACGCTTTGCAGTTGCTGATTGACAGATACTACAATAAGTACAAAATTGTTCAGGAACATATAAGCCAGCTTTTGGATTTGGCATCCTTGCCTAAGTTTGTAACAGCAAGGCATTTAAGGGATTTTGTCTCTCGTATAAAACAGAATCTAACATCTTTAAAAAGTCTAGATGCAGATGTTGCCGCCTGGGACCCCATCCTGCTGGGAATTCTCATGCGTAAGATTGACGAGTTCGGCGCCCGTAATTACCACATGGAGCGAGACCAAGATGAGGATCCTTCAGTTGATAACCTACTCTCATATTAGGCGAGCATTAGCCCTGGAAATCACCTCGACCAAGCAATCTTCTGCCAACCCGTCTGCCAAGCGTGGTGAGTATGGCAATTACCCCTCATGTGATTGAGGGAGGCCCGTGCCCCAGCAGTGGGGACTTCAATGGGCTGATGATGATGAAGCAATCTTCGTCTTCCTCAACAAACTCTGAACCTAACAATCCCTCCAATCGAAGTATTGACTCCTCCATCACCAATTTTTCCTCCTCCGATAATGTATTGTCACATTTTTCTTTTATTAGTTTTATCGTTGAAGACAAGTATTTGTTTAAAGGGGAGGGGAGGGGGGAGGGGGGGGGGGGGGAGCAAGGTATAGTTAGTAGAAAAGAGGGATCAATCGTGGTAGCAATTTCAAAAGCTTCTTGATTACACTTCTCTCTTAGGGCTTCTGTTTCTGAACTTTTATCCTTATTTGTCCTGTTGGTTCGTTTGATATAGCAAAATACATTTCTGGGTGTATTATCGTCACTAGCCACCATTATTCCGATGTCTTTGTTATATAGTAGTTTTTCTTCACTTGGTTCTGAAAATGGATTATTTGGGTTCATTACTCTAAGGAAATATTCTCTATCATTTTCATTTGAAATCCTTTTGTTTTTCAAAGTTGCCTCATCAACACATAAGTTTTCAACAGTCCACTGGTTGGTCCCCCCATCAGCCAAAAATCTCATGCTATCTGACACTTCGCTATTATTATAATCACTCTTCTTTATATTCCAGACGTTCCTAACATTTTTAACACCTATAACAATTCTAGCCATCGCACCTATTACATTTATGACATGTGTTCTCATCAGCTGAAGTGCATTTGCCGCTACTCCATTGAAGTCATCTTGTGGGTTTTGACCTCCTGGTTTCAACGAGCTGGTCTCAACCCCATATTGTCCTATGAAATCTCCATCTTGATACCATGAGGTATATTCTCCATATCCTTCTGGAAACAATATAGTCTTTTCTTTACTAGGATTTATGCCAAATAAGCGATTCACACTATAAATCAGGCTTATGAGTTTGGCCAAATTGGCTATTGAGTTTGCAACAAATACTGTCATTCACATCAGATTCACACTTAGCACAAACAAGAGATACAACCTGCTTTTCGATGATACTAGAAGTCACGGCACCGGCAACAATATGACCAAACTTGGTGCTGAAGATGCTCAGAGATGATGGCTGTGGCTGCTCATTCAGGTCACTGCATGTATTTACTTTATAATTCTCTTCATTGAGCTGCAGGATCTGAAAAAATACATCCGCACCAATGAGCATATTGATCTCTGATGGCTGGTTAAAAGTTTTGTCAGCCAGGGTGACACCGGCAGGGATCATAATACTTTTTAAGCTTATTTGTGATTGCGGTAAGTTGCAAGTTATTTTATCTACTACATGGCAGTTAACAAGAGTGCTAAATTTAGATATCAGAGAATTCACTTGTAGGGGAAGATAATAGCTGACTTTATTCACACACACTGCTGTCACACCAATGAGGTCAGTCGCTTAGGGGTAAGGCCTAAGACCTCAATAGCCTTAGTTGTAATCAGAGATACCTGTGATCCAGTATCCAATATGCATTTTACATGCACCTCCTTCCCATTCAAACCAGAGAGCTTCACTCGAGCTGTGGGAATCAAAACATTATTAGCGGGGTTTCCAGATAAAAGTACCACCGGACCTGGGGCCACTTCTTCTACGCAGTGGAGCAATGAGTGATGTTCACTTTTCTTGCATTGTCCACACCGGAAGTGGAATTTGCATTTGCCAGGGTGAGAGTTTAAACATATGTGACACAGTTTTTTATCTTTGACAAAGTTAAGTCTATCACTGACTGCAAGCAATTTAAATTTGGGACAAGAAAATAATTTATGAGATGCAGACTTACATTGCAAACATTCCTTGGTACTCCTTGTTGCTGTAGCCAGCACTACTTTGTACTTTTCAGCAGGAGGCAGCCGACGTGCAGACTCCATTGGCACCGAAGATTGCTTGGCCGAGGTGTTTTCCAGGGCTAATGCTCGCCTATCCAAATATGAGAGTAGGTTATCAACTGAAGGATCCTTATCTTGGTCTCGCTCCATGTGGTAATTACGGGCGCCGAACTCGTCAATCTTACGCATGAGAATTCCCAGCAGGATGGGGTCCCAGGCGGCAACATCTGCATCTAGATTTTTTAAAGATGTTAGATTCTGTTTTATACGAGAGACAAAATCGAAAAGGAAAAGACAAATACGACTTCTAGTATCATCGAAAAGCAGGTTGTATCTCTTGTTTGTGCTAAGTGTGAATCTGATGTGAATGACAGTATCAAAAAGCTTTGGGAGGTGGAGCGTGTTCCAGAGTTGCTAGTGGAACAGGATTCAGAGCAGCAATTGGCTGAAAATATTTTTGTAAATTCAGTTAAGTTAGAGGATAATAGATTCACAGTTGACTTACCTTTGAAAGTACAAACTGGTAAGGTAAATGAGGTTTTAGGTAATTCATTTGACCTGGCCCTGCATAGGTTTCTCAGTCTGGAAAAAAGACTGCATAAGAATGTAAATTTGCTTACTGATTATCAAGAATTTATTAATGAGTATATCACTTTAGGTCCTGGGCACTATGTAGACATTGCCACATTCAACTTTGATAAGGATACAATTTATTTTATGCCGCACCATGCAGTTGTAAATGAGCAGAGTAAAACAACACATACCAGAGTTGTTTATGATGCTTCTATGAAGACAGCTAATAAAGTCTCATTAAATGATATTTTGCTGAACGGACCTAAAGTGCAGAAAGAGTTGTTTAATATAATATTACTTTATAGATTTGGTGAATTCACTATGAGTTCCGATATTAAGAAAATGTTCCACAATATATTAGTTAATAAGGAGCACGCTTCGCTGCAGAACATTTTGTGGCGCGATTCACCTGATGTTAATATAAAATGTATATGCTTGATACTGTGACATAGGGCACGAAGTCTTCAAGCTACTTGGCCACACGTTGCTTGCTGGAACTTGCGCAAAGACATAGCTTTCATCTGCACAAGTGGGCTTCTACACGCCCTCTGTTATGGCTGATGTACCTGAGTCAGAACAGCAATTCGCCAAGCTTGATTTTCAAAAGGGTAATTTAAATATGAAGGCTTTGAGGCTCAGGCTTGATGTTCAACGAGACTGCTTCTTAATTAATACTCCAGAACCTTTTAATGAAATATGGTTACGGCATGATTGACTTCTCCAGTCCCGATAGAAGCTTGTCCTAGTCAGTACTACTTAAGTTGCTGCGTATCTTTTCGAATTTGGCTTTCTCGATGGGGGTGCTTTTATATACTTTTGTGATATTTGATAATTAGTACGTATGTCTATTAGCAGCGGGGGATGGTGTTCATGGTGATGGTGACTTAGAGGAGTTGTACAGTTATGGGGTTTATCGAGGACTGAACGAGATTTACGAGACGATTTTTTTTGTACGGAATATAGTTAAACTGAGGTTACATAAAGACAAGGTTTCGAGGAGAAGATTAGCTTTTGATCGTTTACTAGAGTAGGTAGGTAACTTTGGATCTTATGACAGCCAAGCCTGACGCAGAGAGCTACACTTTGAAGTGCATGTGTGCATACTTACTACAGGTTCAGATGGCGCGCGGAGAGCGCAGGCGGCGAGGTGTCGGGCACCGGGGAGGGGCAGCTGCGCGCGGGCGGCGTGTACGTGCTGTGCCTGCGCGAGCGCTTGGGCCGGCTGGACGCGGCCGTGCTGCACGCGCCCAACCCCCCCAACGAGCTGCAGCTTGCCTGGATTGTGCCGCAGTACCTGCTCGTCTCCGTCGCTGAGATCATGTTTGCTGTCTCCGGTCTTGAGTTTTCGTTTACACAGGTGAATGATCAGAAAAAACTAATAATCTTCATTTTTGCATGTCAAAAGAGGCAAACTATCAAGAGTGAACAGTCATCCTTTAGGCAAACCCGTATCATCCTAGACCTCATCGTCGCTTTCCATCAGGTGCGATTGTGGTCAAGCGTTAGCCTATTGACCAAAAAAACTATTTGTTTAATAAAATCGAGTTAATTCAATGAAACAATCATTGAATTTACTAATAATCAAAATCTTGTTTTCAGGCACCAAAAAGCATGAAGACCATAACTATAGCCGCTTGGTATGTGTCGGTGGCCTTCGGAAATCTGATCGTCATACTGGTGGCTCAGACGAAAATCTTCGAGTCAAGAGTGAGTTTGTTCTATTTTAAAAGTATGGCACTAGATTGTAAATTCCATAACCCTAAATAAACTTCGCCCACAGGTTCACCTAGTGTTAAATGTTAATCATATTATAATCTTCATTGTCGTATGTCAAACTTACACATTCTAGGTCTTGCAAATTATAATAAAATTAAAACTTATTTTTTACAAATTCATTGTACATACATATTTAAAATTTACAATGCCCGCCAGCCACTCATTTTATATTTTTTTATATGAATTAACCCCTGACATAGTGCTTAGGCATTATACAGTGTGTCTGAAGATCGGTGTCCGATAGGCAAGTATATATATATAGGCGAAATACTATTCAGTATTGGAATAATATTCCATCAGTTACATACGAGTATTAACGATGTTTTCACTAATTAAATCTGTTTCGTTGCTGTACAAAACATTGTGTTCTGTATTCAACAGTTCAGTCTTTAATTTACGTTAATTATTGAGACAAATTAACTTTGTTTTGTCGAAACGTAACTCAAGCAAGGCACAGTGGTCCCGCGTCTATGTAACAGCGGTCAAAAGTGGAAATCTTGTTAATAAAATAAAATACTTTGTAAAATATTGTATATTATCATATTATTCTGCTGAAATTAAATTAATACACTCGTTGGTTAAAATAGACTTCTTTTTTTTTGGCAAATTTCACAAACCAGTGATATAAGGATCCGACGTTAGTAGCAATCGGTGTTGCATGTTATTCTGGACGAGACATTTCAGCATTTGTGCCTTTTGTTACATTCCATTGCTCAAATACAAACAATCTCGAAAACGAGCAATGAATTTCTTGGCCTAGAACAGAAAAATGAATTTGTCTTGGATTTCAAAGCTAAGTTAATAATGCAACTTTGGACCCCTACTGTCAAGGCCTTTGGTACTCTTGGGTAAAATTGCATACAAAATATAATAAAACATGTTGTCAGCTAGCAAACGACGTATAAATTGTTACGGGGCACGACGGGGAACTAAACTAAAAGTCTAAAAATATTCTACAATTCATCAATTTATTTTCATCATATTTCATTTGCGAATACCAGCCATATTATTTTAAAATTTAGACAAAAAATTGCACATTACCTTTTTCCAGGATTTTCATTATTAAATGCACTAGTTTCTAATACACTTTATAAACAAAACGTTGTGTAAACAAAATAATAAACATAAGACGCGCTGAAAACTACCGTTCTTACGCATGCAATCATTGACTTCTAACTCGCAATAGTATACAGTTTTTTTAAGAAACATGTTGACACTTTAATATTTTCTTAAGCTTAAGGTTTTTAGCTACCTACCTGCGTAAAAAAAATAAGATAAATAGACAACAGATTTTTTTGACTTTTGACCTCTGCCGGGTCTTCTGCGCAAGGGTCAGAGGTTTTCCTCGATGGTGCAACTTACCATCGGGACCGCCCCTACGACGTCTCCTCCGAAGCGATGGATTTGCGCTTTCACTTACATTTGCTGGCAAATCCTCCTCTGGCAGAAGCTGGCAAACCGGCACCCTCTAGACGCCTTAGTCTCTCTCTCTAGGAGCTGTATTTTGCCCTTCAGATCGACTCTTCTCCTATCGCCAGTTAAAAACGGCGCAGAAGGTCCTAGCATCAAGATACCAGGGGAAGATACGAGCCAACACTGATACTGTCTCAAACGATATCGTGAGATAGCTACGTATAATCCTGATCAGTGCTTCCAGATTCAAAAAGTGAAATTACAGTGTTGTCAGTGAAAAAATACAGGGAATCCTAAAAAAATGTAGTAAATTAGACTTACTGAATACAGTAGAACTACAGTAAAATTTTACAAAATTAAAAGAAAACAATGAGTCAATGATTGATTTACTACAATATTTAAAACACTTTTTATTCATTTATTAATCATTTACCTATTCAAAAATAATATTTTCATGCTTCTGATTTCATTCGTTGAAGCTATAGCAGATTGTGCAGCAGGGTAAGAAGGGGTCAGGTTCGCCTTCGAGGTTTGGGTGATCGGGGTTATCAAGGCACTCGTTTTTCCAGTGTCCTCGATGGCCGCAGTAAGCGCATCTGGTTGGCTTCACGCATTTCTTTTGGGTGTGGCCAAATGTTAGGCAATTCTAGCACTGCACGAAGGCGACGTACTGCTCAGTATGTACCCTCGGGCGTTGCGTTTTTGTTAGTTGCTTTGCTGTATACAGATTTGATTCGGGGAATTCCCATCAAAAGACTACTTTCGAGGTCCAAGGCCGGGTCAAAAACCATGTCTGCGTTTCGTTTAATTAACGCAAATATATTTTATCGGAATTGTAATACAGTAAAATCCTACACTGTATTTTACCATTACAGTAGACAGTAGAAAAGTCCAAAATACAGTAAATCTACTGTAATTACAGTGAATCTGGAGGCACTGATCCTGATAGCCATCACCTGCTACGTTGAATGCAGAATGGCGGGCAATACTTCGGCTTGTCAGGGAACCAGCCCTCATTGCACTATCCCTGCGTATAGTCTCCGGCATGAAACCTCTTGGCCCGCAAGGTTGGGCAGCAGTCGACTGAGTGCACCCACCAACTTTGGCGCTAAATGCAGGAAATAGGCGAAGAAGTCCACTTGCTATTAAATATCAATCCTAGGTACTTCATGTTCGACTCGACTGCCCGACTGGAGGAGCTTTTCGGAATGGGCTTTTCCACCCAAAAGCAGATAGCCTCAGACTTATGAAGAACCACCTCTAGACCGAAATGACGAATCCTTCCGACACCAGCGGTCGCCCTTAAAGATGCATCTCAGAAGGATATCCCTGGCGCTGTCTCGAGGATGTCATCCGCGGAACAAGTTACACTGATACCTTCAAGGTTGTCACTCTGCAGCACCCAGTCGTAACCGATGTTCCACAGTAACGGACCTAGAACCGATCCCTGTGGACACCGCATGTAATGTCATGCTTGCATTTCCTCTCATCACGGGTTGGTTACTCGACATACCTCTTAGAGAGATATGCGATGCCAATTGACCGGAAGTAGAAGGCAATCTGGTGATACCTGAGCGCAATCAATATACAGTTCCAGGGGAGGGCGTTGAACGCGTTGATGATGTCGAGCGACACTGCCAACACCACCTCTCTCTGGGCGACAGTCTCTTTCGCGAGGTTCTTTACATGCTGGATACCGTGAATGGTGAACCGACGACGCCTGATCCCAAACCAGCAGTTTGCCTGCCTGCTACAACGAGGATTAATCTAACCCCGATACCTATAAAGATACTGTAAGAAAGATAAAAATATTAGGGTCACTTTTTGTCCAGATTAAGTTTCTCGGTTAGGTTCTTACTTCAATGGCTCAGTGACCCTAAAGTTGTCTTGGCTAATATGATAATAAACATGGTATACCATGGCGAGAATCTAACCTAGCTGTAATACAGTCCTTGGACTAGCAAGGGAGGCAAAGAATTTTGTTTGTATACCTTCATCTTCAACAGATATTTGTAGCGACTACAAATAAGCCCATAAGTGGTTATGAAATAAACTTTTTATTTTATTATTATTTATTATTTACATGGCTCGTAAATTTTTCCTTAGTAAAATGACATTATTTTAGGCGACCGAGTTCTTCGTTTACGCAGCCGTGTTAACCGTAGCGATGCTGGCGTTCCTTCGCATGGCACAAGGGTACCAGCCGCGCAGCATCGAGGGGGACGCCTCCTCGTCTGAGAGCCGCCCGCTGCTGCATCATCGTTCCAAGGTATGGTATGAAAGTGTCAGGCTAAAGAGCAATACACACTAGACCCGTCGGGCCGACAAGAAAATTGTCATCTGCTTCAGATGAGGAACTTATTTGGCAGTTCGTAATTATTGGCTTTTATGTTTTCGAGCCCATTATTCATGCTTGTAATAGTTATCAATTATCGATATACATGTATCGCAAAAAATAGCTTTTATTGTATGGTTTTCATGCGGCATCCGCCATGTTTTTTCATATCGAAAATCACTCTAACTAGGACTACCTCGGTTCTTCTGCGTCATTAATAAAACAACAACAAGTAAATACAAAACTGTATTTTACACAACAACAAAACTGATGTCTGTGCCGACTATCGGATGGTCCCAGCAGTCGGTGGGTCGTTCTTCACGATTTGGCTCTTGAGGTCGCTGCAGAGGCCAAAACCTCAGTTATCTTATAACTGAGGTTTTGGCCTCTGCCCTCGTAGACAATGACTTCATGATGCTTTGAGGCTGCCAGGGCTCCAAGATTCCCCTGTAAATATTTTTAGTAAAAAAAAACGAATTAAGAAAACCAACAATGTTTTTTGTTCATAATGAAAACAGATGTTTTCATGTTACATCACTACTGCGAACTAGTAGCGAGCAAGACAGTTATCTGCGAAGTCATCTACTTTTTAAACCTCCTAACAGGTTTATTTTCTATTGTTAATAGACAGACTAGGGACAAAAATAATTAAATAACTTCATTCCATAAATCATTCATTCTTTAACTCATTCATTCATTTGGGAATCATTATTTTAAGTCACTTCTAAATAAAACGTAGTCTTTTATAGATACTACAAATCAGGAAAAACGCACGAATCGAACGGAAAATATGGATGGTAACTTTCAAAGTCCAATAACCTTTTTTGTATCCAAGCTACGTAGTTACCGCTATACAAAACAATATAATTAGGGATCTTTCGATTCGTATGGGTCTCCAATTGCTACCGCTTGGGTACGTTATTTATGACCCATGATCCTTTGTATCATCTACAAAATATGGATGGTCACACCTTAAAAGTTTTAGTTTAAGTGTTTAAAATGAACTAACTACTCAAATTTTAAATCTGTCCTGATGGTTGATATTGAATTGGTATTAAGCAATAAAAGGTTGACTACCAGATAATTTTGACAGAACTGACTGACAGATGGTTGTATGGAAGAGCCGGGACTTATAACGTAGCACAGTGTTTTTTAGACCCTAAAAAATTTCCCTACTCAGATTATCGCAGTAATCGATCATTTTAACCATTCTAAATGCCCGACGAGAACACCCGAGTGACAGTTCTAAATAGATTATTTTATAAAAAATCGCAAAGTTGACTTGACCGTGCTAGGGTAAAACCATATAATAATTCATAGAAAAGAAAACACACAAGATACCTCATTTCAATCAAATATGTTTAGATAGAACATACTTGATTATTCCAATCCTCCGCCAAAATTGGGTGTACAAAATATTTTAACGATTTTCTTTTTTATTTTTTTTCCCATAATAACAAAAAAGGCAACATGGGACTAGCACAGAAAAAATGTGTTCAATATGGCCTATTAAACCTGAAAATACCAGGTCATAACTATGGCTGCTTTTGCGAGAAAAATATGATTATGTCTAAAGGTTAAATAATCCAATATAGGGTTGCCACTAAAAGGTCAAAAACTTTATGAAGGTTGCCACTAAAAGGTCAAAAACTTTATAAAGGTGTGTAACCTAAATTTTATATTGTGGATGTGTAGAGTACGTATATAAGGTGCTTGTTTCTACTTTTAGTCCACATTTTTAACCGAATTCTAAAATGGATATTATCAATTTGACCTCTAGATTAGTTAGATTCACAAATTCTAATTTTTTCGTTTGTATTCAACTTTCAAAGTCCTATTGTAAAGTTTTGAATGTGTTCTTTTGTATTAATTGATGTTAGTATGTAACTTACAAAAATATTTTTATTCCTTGTTTATTCAAACAAATCACTTTCGTTGCACAGTATTATTGTGTGATCATCTAACATATTTATATTTTCGTCATTATCATTATGGTCGCCTTCACCGTCTGCCGCCGGTACTAAATTGATATTTGAAGGTGTTAAAAGATCAATCACCGCTGCAGGCAGACGATGCCGCTTGGAATATCGTCATTCGTTTACGTGAGCCATAGATATGACTGGATCCGATGACTCTAGTGCACGATGAAAGAGGTCTGTCATCGTACTTATGCGATCCGTTTTGCGGCAGTGATGTTCCCTGTCCGATCGCCAGAACTTGTTACGCGACTCGGCCGCTTGTTCAGTGAGCATCCTGACAGGAAGGGAACAGGATTCAATAATAGCTTCACCGTGCACTAGAATTTTATGAACAGTCACAGTATATAATGTATAATCTATGGTCACAGTCATAGGATGCCAATTATATGTTTCGACGTATCTTTCCGCAAGCGAACGGCAAAAGCAACCAAACTTTTTTGCATCTATTGAAAATTTGGAACATATTGCGACAAGGATCACATATAATCCATTAAGAAGCCATGACTCCAGACCTAAAATCTCAGAAAATATGTCACGGTATTTGTCTGACAATGCTGTACGTGACGTATTGCCATCGTTCGTTGTTCCAGCATTTGGTTTCACGACATCTACCAGTAATCCGAACCTATTTCTTATTTCCATTTGGATATGTTTTTTTCGATGCTCAACTATTTGAAATTCATTGCTGCCTTTGCTTATTCGCCATTTTTACGAGAGAATCATTTTTGTAGGCTAGATGCAACAAAAACTCGAAAATTCGAATCCGATATCCGCTTTGGCGATATTTCTTTGAGTTGTTAAAAATTTCTGGTAAAATTATTTGTGCCAATTCAGTCGAAGTTAGGTCCACAGGTGATCTGTTTTTTTTATGTTTTTTGCATTCGGCATTAATACACTCAAAAATGCGAAGTTGTTTATAACCTGATCCTTGCAGATTTGCCGATACTTCCGGAGTTTGAAAAGTACCGGCTGTGGCGCAATCCACAGCTTCACTTGCCACTCATGTACCAGCATGAGCGTTTGCGCCCTCATGCCCCCCTAGTAGTAAGTCCTCCGGTCGGGGCCCGGACGGATATCCCCAAGCAGGTTGGGTAAGCCCCTGCTGAGGCAAAGTGGCGCCATGCGTCTGGAACGGCTCCATGGTGCCTCACCCCCGTTTCTCCAAGTCATATGCTTGGCGTGGGGTTTTAGCAAAAGCTTTACGAGGGTTGACCCCTTCCCACGCCACATGTGACTCATCATTGAAAAAAACACTAAAATTATTAGTGTTAGGATTGGGTAAGACTTATTTCTCTAAACTTCGAAGAACTGACAATTAGTAAAAAAATATGTTTTATTCAGTACACTATTATGAGTAATTTTTTTATACATGATTACCTTAATTTACCTACAGTTTATTATATTTACAACATACTCTCGTTCACTCAATTGGATAGAGTATTTTATGTTTGAAATATAAAATGAACATATTATTTTATTTTATCAAAACTTAAAATTTCAAAATTTTTTAGATACCTGTCTGTTTTTTTGAAATCTATGAATAAGCTTTACCCATTCTTTTTGTTGATAATAAAGCACCATAGACCATTTGAATTTTTCCCCCAATAAAATAATCTAACTGAGGTCAATTCAAGAGGCAACCCTAACTTAAAAATATAAAATTGTATATCTCGTAAAAGCAGCCATAGTATGACCTGGTATTTTCAGTTTTAGTAGGCCATATTGAAAAAAATTTTTCTGTGCTAGTCCCATCTTGCCTTTTTTTGTTATTATGGAGAAAAAAAATAAAAAAGAAAATCTATTTTAACGATTTTCTTTTTTATTTTTTTTTACGCCTAATTTTGGCGGCGGATTGGAATAATCAAATATTGAAAATATGCGCCTAAGTATGTTCTATCTGAATATATTTAATTGAAATAGGTATCTTGTGTGTTTTCTTTTCTATGAATTATTATATGGTTTTACCCTAGCAAGGTCACGTCAACTTTGCGATTTTTTATAAAATAAACTATTTAGAACTGTCACTCGGGTGTTCTCGTCGGGCATTTAGAATGGTTAAATTGATCGATTACTGCGATAATCTGAGTAGGGAAATTTTTTGGGGTCTAAAAAACACTGTGCGTAGTAGTGATTATATTCTCTTTGGATGTATGCTCATTGGACGGCAAATTTAATGTGGAAACACAAAATCGCATAGATATTTAATGTTTCCACTTTTTGATAGCTTTATGCACCTCAACTCGAAATGATCTTCACAGATTTCTATTATTATTATTTCTATATCTGTCTGCTTCTATTATCCAACTTGTCAATAAGGTCATCGCGCCCAACCGCTTTGAGCCAATCATGTCGCCTATTTTTTTTTCTTTCAAAAGATCTTAAAAAGTAGATGGCTTCGCAGATAATTGGTTTGCCTTACTCACTACTTTAGTCCATTCAGTATCTGAAGGTGAATAGGACAGTTCTATTTTGACATTCAAACTGAGATGTTCCTTTTAAACCTGACCGATATTTTAAAGAATCGAAAATATTTTCTTCAGAAATCTAATCCACTTTTTACTTGTTTGATTTTTAATTTTTAATCAACATTTTATGTTTGAATTTGAACTATCTGGATGTGGAATTGGAATCTTAGGAATTTGGAATCTTTTGATCCCTTCTTAACTGAACCAATGGTTAAAAATAGGAACTAATTGTTATAAATTAGGTTGGGGAAAAACTTCTTCGCATTTTTTTAAGATAATTAAATAATATATATATATATGTATGTACATTTAACTAAAAATGTATGTACCATTTTATTCGATAACCTTTTGCCATTTTGTAAGTAGGGACATGATCCCATTGCTATAAAAATTTTGGGACCTTTAATCAAAATACCGCGACAAGTGGATTTGGCAGTCCTCTCGTGATGTGAACCTAACACTGCCTGAAGGATTCTGAAGAGACCGAAACAGGTAGAAATCTGAAGGTGCAAAGACAGGACTATACGGCGGATGCATTAACACCTACCTCCCAGCCAAACTCTTAATTTTTGCTGGGTGGCTATATATGCGTGAGGTCTAGCGTTATCATGATGAAACACCACACCCCTTCTGTTGATCAATTCCGGCCGTTTTCTCTTAACTTCTTGTTTTAATCTCATAAGTTGTTCGCAGTAGAGTTCAAAATCGATAGTCCTGCCTGGTGGTAACAGCTCATAATGAATAATGCCCTCCCAATCCCACCACACACATAACATCACCTTATTGCGAGTTAACCCGGGTTTCGCCACAGTCTGTGAAGCCTGACCGGCCTTTTTCGCACGTTCTTGTCGTACGTGATCCAATCAATTTTCATCACCAGTTATCAGCTTTTTCAAAAATGATTCGGTTTCGTTACATCGTAATAAAGAAGCACAAATGAGTACACGGTTCATAAGGTTTCTTTCAGTGAGCTCGTGAGGTACCCAAATATCGAGCTTTTTTGTGTACCCAGCTTTTTTAAAATGCGCCAAAACTGTTTTGTGGTTAATTCCCAGCTCAGCTACGTCGTAACTACTGATATGTCGATCTTGCTTCACTTTTACAAAAATGGCACCCATTTTTCCGTAATAGGGCGACCAAAGCGAAGTGCATCTTTGACATCAAAATTTCCGGATTGAAAACGCTTAAACCAAATTTGTGCTACTCTCACAGACACTGCACTAGGTCTATAAACATCGAAAATTTTTTTTGCGGCTTGCGTTGAAACTACGTATTGTCTTTCGTTTCTTTCGTAATTTCATAGTACGAAAAATAAATGAAAATCACACATTTTCCTAATTTGAATTTGGAATTATGTTCTTTAAAATTTTAACTTTTAATAATACCAAAACCAGCCAGATACAAATACTATAGCCAAAGAGATTTTATTACAAGTTCGTACATACTATAATGTGAAAGACTTCTTTTCTTCTTTCCTACCTTTTATATTTAAAATACGTTTTTGATTGATTGTTACCTTCAACTATAGTGGAGCCAAGCTAATAAGCCACAATTGATGTTTCTAAATCTAATGTTACATTCATGAAGAGATGACCTACTAAAAAACTTCGATTAAAGTGAATAATCGATATGTACTTCAAACAAACGTGAATAGAATAGGTACTATAATAATGGAAAAGAAGTTATTAGTCCTTTTATTTGGAGAAATGTCAATCAAAATTACAGAATAGAAAGAGAAAAGTAGGTAAAATAACGAGACATTCGAGACTGTCAAAAATTTTAATACCTTTAGGTAACTAAGTAGGTGGAAAGATATTAGAAAATAATTTTCGTGGCAATATCCCTTAAGCAAAAGTTCCGATTAACGTATTATGCAATTCATTAGAATTTGTTTTAATAACTTTAGTAAAAATAATTATTTGAAATGATTGTTTAGGTGTATTGGAGAATGATTATTAATTGTTATTTAGGAAGAATGAAAATAAAAAACATTGATTTTCATAACTTAATATTTATTCACAATTTTATTCGTAGAATGAAACGTAATGTTTAACTGTCCTATTCACCTTCATATACTGAATGAGCGTATCTAGAGTTAGGTCTCTGTTTTATTGAAAAGTTCCTAGATACAATGGTTTTAAATTATAAAAATATTAAAATATGCTATGAAATACAAATGCCTCGAAACGGTTTTCGGGTTAGGACCGTCGTTTGTGACGTATGTATCTACGTATCTTCTGGAGCGACGTCGAACCAAATGGCAAAATTATTGGCACGTACGTAGATAATCTGCATTTGCATAGTAGTTCAGCCGGAGCTTTCAAGTTGAGCTACCAAAATCCAATTCGAATACGTATTTAGATACCTACTAGCGATAGAGCGACGGACTGGTTCCAGTTAAAGTTAATGTATGAACGAACCGAAGCCAAATGTATTAAAAACTTAGGTGCCTACGCTGTTATTTATTATCATCATCGTCGGCCCATTTAAGTCCCCACTGCTGGGGCACGGGCCTCCCTCAATCACATGAGGGGTAATTGTCATACTCACCACGCTTGGCAGACGGGTTGGCGAGGGTTTTGATATAAATGCAGAGTATTCCTTCTCTGGGTGCTGATGATCATACCAGCAGCTTTACCTTAGTCGCCTTTTACGACACCTCGGTAAGAGTGAGGGTGGCCTATTCTACTCTGCCGGGGACCACACGGCTAATTTATTATATTATTGTAAATTTAGTTACAATTTTAGTAACCGGGCTCTGGATATGTTTTTTTTTTTAATTTTGTTTACAAACGGAATGCAACGTTTACATGAAAACGTAGCTTTAAAATTAATACATTTATACGTTCATTCTAATATTAGTGAAGACTGCATGAAATAAGTGTTAACATTGGGAAAAGCTTTAAATCGGCCTTCGCCGAAGCCACAGAACCATGAAAAATATCAAAAGAGTTTTTAATCTGATTGTAACTGTTAGTCAACCTATACAATGGTGAATGCAGACCTTATACTGTCCTGCAGTATGTTGGCTACAATCGTTTTTCTGTTACAAAGACGGCTACTGGATCGCGATAGATATATAGATTTGAAGATAGATAATGATCGAAACCCAGAATTCAGATTTTTCACTAAACAAAGAGAAAAGAGTGGAAACTCTTGCTCTATGGACGTGAAAAATTACAATTTCTTTGCGTTTGCCACAACGATAAATTACTGATAAAATCTGATATTATTCGGCGTAAAGATATGTACAATAATTGAGTTTAGCGTAGTTTCATAGCTTCCTCCCGAACGACTTACACTTCGGAAGGAGTGAATGCGCATTAAAACTTCATCAACGATTGTATAGGTACCGCAAAAGACTACATGGAAATAATGATGAGTTTTAAGAAAAACAAGACAATGATAGTGAATAGAATGCTTAAGTAAGAATTTCTGTCATCAGATGATATGGATAAAAGAATAAAAAACAGAAAGAAAGCTATTGATGGGTCAAGAGCTATCTTTGCTAAATACTAATGAAATAATGTTGCAAAAAGAAGATTGTTATACGATTCTTATGAGATGCAACCTGGATGAGATGCAACCTGGATGAAGATCACATAGGAAGTGAATATAAAAAAAATACGGAACAGCACTGGCTCTCCATTAACTATAAAGCTCATGTATCATTTGTGGCCGCATTGAAAGCCGGCGGAAGCCAAATTTGAGGACTTAAAAAGTTTATTGCACTTAATCCCAGAAGATGCTCAAAGTATTTTTATGACAAGATAATCGGTAGTAAAGACGTCATCGATAATATACACTCGGCGTAAAAAAAATCGCACCTCTAAGAAAATCATGTTCAAATGTCACCAACTCTTGATATGCAGTCGTATAATTATAATATTGTTTAAAACTTTACTTAATTAACTAAATAAAAAAACATTATTTTTCATTATCAAATAAAGCCTAATGCAACAAATAAAGTGTCACAAAATTCTAAAGAAATTTTGCTGCTTAGAAGAGTCGCGAGAGCGCTACCTTTGTTGGTATTAAGGGGTTAACACAGGTCCATGTGGGTCATTCCACGACCACGTCGATGAACCATTGAGCAGTGAGGAGCTGTTCTCTTCTCAGACGAGACACAAAATTTATTATTATCTTTGTATTTTTTCTTTCCCGGACACCGTAATGATCCGGATCGATTTAAATCGATAAAATTTAAATTTGATTCTTAAACAAAAGTGGTCACTACCTACACGACATGAATCACCAAAAATTGTTTCCAAATCACAATGGTCCTAGTCTTGGCGTCATGGATAACGCTTCGATATTATAATACGATTATTATCTTTGTTAAACATTTTTCTTTCTCGAAACATTGTTTGAAATATTTCAGTAATTTGACTGGGCTCACGGGCCTAGACCAAGTGAGTCCCATGAACTATCGTCCTGAAGAAACTTTTGATCAATACGATTATTTATTATTATTAACAGCAACGGCAGGACAGATGAAATAAAAGAGTGGCTCACTGCAGACAATGTGTAGATTTCCCCTTTTGTAATCGAGACCAACGGCGACTCGGTGGCATTCGACCACGGCGCGATACGGGATAATCATTTCAGCGGAGACATTTTTTTAGAACGTGTTTTATTGGTAGTCGGGTTTTAGTCTTTAAACTTTTTTTTTTTAAATTAATTAATTAGGTATGTATAATGTATGTCCTATAATATAAAATTTAAACGCATTCTATTTCCGATGAAGATTATTTTGCAATGATAAATTAATAAATCGCAGGGTCAAACGCAAATATGGGGTATCATTTTGAGAATTGAGTGTTTAAGGGCAGATTTATCCAATTCTGGAAGGGCAGATTGTTATTATATAGATTGTATTTGTATGTTATTCTAAACAAATCTGACTTTATACCACAGATTTATCCACGGATAGAGATTGGTCAACCCGGGCCTAAGTCGCTTTCAAGAGTGACCACTAAAGAAAACATGTACGGCTATGTATTCTCTAATGAAAAAAGGTGTGAACGCTGTATAAAGACATTCTGTAGTATTAGTATAGGCACGGTACCCGTGCGAAACCGGGGCGGGTCGTCAGTATATGTGTAAAATAGACTACATATACCTTCGTAGATGATACCTACAATATGGAGGTGGAGTAACGACCGCGACGTTTATAACAGGACAGGAAGATAGATGAAGTTACTAAGGGAAGGAGAGGGATTATTATGCCGACCCATGCGGTTAGCTCGGTCGTATGGGTACTATTATCGGGCAGCTATAGTTAAACACAAGTGAAGTCCTTTTTTGGGGCATAAAGAACAAATACAGCATTGTTTGTGCTCGAGCAACAAGTGTTATGATGGTGTAGATATGAATAAGTAATGAAATGATGATTTTTGTTTACGAAAATTGATGAATGACTTGCTCACAGCAGCGAAAATGCAGATAAGTACTAGAAAAATTAAAATTTAATACCTCGGTGGCCTAATTGTCTAGGCGGGTCACCAGGATGGTGAAAGGGTTGGATTGTTGAAACATTCATACAGCCATTTAAGCACATTAAAATTTCTGCACACTAGCGACGCCAATCGATTTTAATTTTTAGCAACAAAACCGGATCTATTTTAAACAATTTCGGGATTACAACCTCTCGGCAAACACATATACTATTTATTTAATACTTATAGTTAACCTTTGGGTTTGTTTTTGTACGCGAAAAATTGATTCACGCCAATAGCGGCCACTTTTAGCGTGAATCAATTTTTCGCGTACAAAACGGACTCAACATTTGTGCATGCCTATTTATTTATTTATTTATTTATTTAATCGATTGTCAACAGAAAATACAGCATTTAGATACAATAACAAATTACAATAATAAAGACTTGCTAACTGTTTTTACAATTACAGACAATCACAACATGCATTACAGATCCTTAAAGAATAAATGTATTGAAGAACAGTAAAATGTCATTTTAAAATTAAAATAAAAAAAGTTATCAAAATAGTCAAAATTCCATTATTACATACCTAAGTTAAAAACAATAGATTAATAAAATATACAGTAAAATGTCGATATAAAGTTAAAATTAAAATGTCAGACAATATTCAGTGCAGTTTGAGGGATGTCACTCTTTTTAGGGTTCCGTAGCCAAAATGGCAAAAACGGAACCCTTATAGTTTCGTCATGTCCGTCTGTCCGTCTGTCCGTCTGTCCGTCTGTCACAGCCGATTTACTCGGAAACTATAAGTACTACAGTGATGAAATTTGATGGGAATATGTGTTGTATGAACCGCTACAAAAATATGACACTAAATAGTAAAAAAAAGAATTGGGGGTGGGGCCCCCCATACATGTAACTGAGGGATGAAATTTTTTTTTTCGATGTACATACCCGTGTGGGGTATCAATGGAAAGGTCTTTTAAAATGATATAAAGTTTTCTAAAAAACATTTTTCTTAAAGTGAACGGTTTTTGAGATATCAGCTCTCAAAGTCGTAAAAAGTATGTCCCCCCCCCTCTATTTTTATAACTACGGGGTATAAAATTCTAAAAAAAATAGAGGTGATGCATGCTAATTAACTCTTTCAACGATTTTTGGTTTGATCAAAGTATCTCTTATAGTTTTTGAGATAGGTTGATTTAACTGTAATTTTGGACTTTGCTGCTACGGAACCCTTTGTGCGCGAGCCCGACTCGCACTTGGCCGGTTTTTTTAAAATATATAAAAACTTGGAAAGACTTTAGGAATAATGTCGAGTTCAGGCCACTGATTGACTAGATTATTATACAGACTGAGACGATGATGATGTGATTGAGGGAGGCCCGTGCCCCAGCAGTGGGGACTTAAATGGGCTGATGATGATGATGATGATTATACAGACGAGATAGACGAAAAACCGGCGCGCTACGACCCATTCTGGTACTACAAAATTTTGGTTTGAACAACTCACAGGGATACTGAGGGTACCCCAAAATCAAATTTGTGCAGTAATAAATAGTATAATTGTTTGCCTAGAGGTTGTAACCCCGTAATTGTTTAGTAGCTAAAAATTAAAATCCATTGGCGTCGCTAGTGTGCGCTACCCGTCACATTAATTACTTATTCATATCTGCACCATCATTAAACTTGTAGCTTGAGCACAAACAATGCTGTACAAAAACAACTCTGAGCAACATATACATACAAAACATATCGTTCAGGATGCAGATAATAATTAATAATTTTGTCAAAGTTGAAGGATGCTTGAGGACGTCGACACAAAAATTGTTGAGCCCTTCAATAGTGTAAGAGACATAATAAATTTCTCTCTTCGCCGAGGATATCAGGCTGCTTCGACACAGCAGATTTTTTTTCAACAACGAAGATTTTAGACGAGAGTCCCAACGAAATCTATTTCAAAAGAGCGAATCCAAGCGTTAAAAACTGAAAACTAATTAAATAAAATTAGCTTAGTAAATACACACGCATACGCAAATACACACACATGCACATACTTGAAGAAAAACGGTTACGAAAAAGAAAATTAAACAAAAAAAAGGCTCACCAATAATCGTACAGAAAACACTTTTGGAAGAATTACACCTGGTATGATTCCACAGGTATTAAAAATAGTCTCATATTAAGAACAATGAGCGTTAAATCTACTGTAACGGTCGATTCGACCAACCTTATTCCGAAACTAAATCTATGGTATAGCGCTGTTATTCTATGCAAATCTAACGCTATACCATAGATTTATCCACCGATAGAGATTGGTCGCATCGGGCTTAAATCAGTATGTTTCGGTCGAGTAACTTAAAATTTAAAAATATGATTAGCGTATCTAATTTCGCATTGTTAATAGAATGGAAAATTCAAGCAAAGCTTATTTTTTCCACCAATTATATTGGTGGAAAAAAAAAGTATTGTATGCAATGAAATCCCTTATATCCCCTGTATAAATATAAAAAGTAGCGGCCAACAATGTTTAATCGTCAGCATCAATAAAGTCACTGCATCGATGGTTTTCAGGCTGAACGTTGACGCCTTCGCGTTAAAACAATACTTACATCATAAAGGGCAGACATGCAGCACAATAATTGTTTTTTCTACTATTTAACTCATCACTAATAGTGTGGTGTTTACAGGTGATATCGGTGCATTCGCTGTCGACGTCGAGCACGCGTCCATTCAGCGGCAGGAGCAGCGCGGCCTCGTGTCTAGGGCTAATGGAACGCGCGCGGCCCGCCACGTGGCCTACGCGCGCCTACGTGAACCTCGCCACGCCCAGCACTAGTGAGCCGCATTGCACTACACTGGCCAAGTAGCATGCAACGGCGGGAGCAGCTCGGCCTCGTGTCTGGGCCTGCCGAGCCGCAAACGCGGGCCGCCGCGTGACCTACGAGCATTCGGCCACGCCCAGCAAACAATAACGTTTTCATCACATCTATTCGAAAAGGATGACATGGTTCGGCTTTAAGTGCGCCCAAAGGTGGTGTCTTAAACTTTTAGCGGGCAGATAAGATCTTTTGCGCGCACTTGTTGAATTTGTATATCTATATGACTGTAGCAAATCATAGCGCTAAAGAAGTCGAACGCATAAGCGAATATAAACTGGCTGGTACGACGGCCCCGTAAACGCGTCGCCGCGCGGTACTAAAAAAAGATTTAAAAAAAAACAAATTAAAAACGCGCAGACTATGTATACACAGCCTGCGATTTCATCAATCTTCACGGAAGTTCATGGTTTTGTTTTGAAAAAGCTTGTCTAAGTGAAAAACTGAATTCTTCAAGTGACAATGAAAGTATCTATATTAACCATCGACATAGTAAAAAAGATATTAACTAACTCTTGGCAGTGTTAAAACTGACGCAAGAAATGTGAAGAGTAAACCTGTCAAATCTCGGGAGAAATACATTAATGAACAATTTATTGAAGGGAGAAATGCAAAAGGTGCCAGGATTTTTTCGAAATCTGTTTTTGACCTACTATTAGTTACTATTTAATTTCAATTTAGTGAAACTATGTTATATTAAATAATAATATTACTGTAAAATATGGGTCGCCTTTTATTTTCTTATAGTGAGTAATGAAAAGTAGAGTGTAAGACTCGGGCGAAAATTATATTGTTATCTCAGACGCCGGCCGTATTTTGAGAGAAGCGAGGTCGTGTGCGTTCCCATTGAGGGTCCACATTGGAATATTGAGCTTTTGAATGTGTCAGGCTTTAGTAAGAGTTATTAAACGATTGTAAATTCAACCTCTAATTTTTAAAAGTCGGCATCAAAAGTTACATTCAGTTAAGTGTCTTCTTATAATCTAGTCAAAATTTACAACTCCTACAGGACTTGTAAATTTTGATTAGTCACATTAGGGACTTTTAATGTGGTGACTTTCTTCGCGTTTTGATCAGCTAGCTCGTTTCCTGTGATACCAACGTGGGCCTTCACCTATATTAAGTCCACGCTGATAGGCGTATTAGTCTTTAGGTCATGGAGCATAAATTGTCAGCGTTTTTTTATATTTTGTTAATTTATCATAATTACGCATTATGTGTTATTATCGAGATGTCAAACAAACAGCAATTATTTTTATTTACTTATCCTACAAAAACCGAATGTTTGGTCACTTCGACCATAGTATTTTATCACGGAGTTATTTCGGATACTGTTCGGTAAAGTAATAGTTAGTAAAAAAAAACTAAATAATAGTCATGTGCATTCGTCTATTTAGCTTCTTTAAGCAACGTAAATTGATTTGTCTACTCAATTGAGGTATCACCTTTAATCGATTAAAAGTTTTGAATGGTTTGTTTTACAAATTAAAGATTTAATTAACAATGGTTTAAGTACTTTTACTAATTCTTAGTCACACCCATATTTTAAAATTATTGTGGATCTCACTTAATGTGCACTTATCGCGATCGATTGAGGGACCACCTTTTGATTTCTACTTTCTATTGTTGAGTCTTAGAAAATTTAACACAGGACGTGGCATGTGGACGCGTTCCCCTCTGCCAAAGTACATGAACGAACGATCGTGTTCGTTTAATAAAACTAGATCGGCGCGATCAATCGCCATTTCGAATTCGTATCTGTCGCTGAGCGGAACTCATCAAAATGGTTGTTGTGAAGTTTTTACTTGCGAACGACGATCAGAAAAATCAAATATATATCTTATGATTCATAAGTAATATTCTAATAAAATAAACGTTATTTCACGGAGTAATAACCTTTTTCATCTACATATTTTTTCGACAGAAATAACCCCAAAAAACAATAGGCGATATCGTGGTATGAATAAACGATGGTGCACGAAGTCGATTGGTGTTGTGACAGTAATAGAAAGAATGAATAATAAATGTCTCACTATTGCTATCAGTTATTGAAGACTTTGGTTACTTTAAGATTCCATCATCAGATCCTGAAATATTTTAAAAAAATTCATTGATAATTTCATCAATCACAGCCTTTAGACGTGAACTATGAGGAACGTGTGGTAGTCTATTGCTTCACTTTGTAAATTGCTTGGTAACACACATTTTTTTCCGAAAACTAATTCATAAGGGCTATATTTTGTCTCCGAGTGAACTGTTGCGTTGAAGGAAAAGCACCAAAATGGTAGCCAGATGCTCCAATTCGATTTGTATTCGTGACAATTTCTCCAATTCGATTTGTATTCGTGACGATTTATGTGTATTTTCAAGAGAACCGATAATTTGATGGTGATAGGCTGTTGAATGCAACTTATTAATTTTTAATAAACTACATACTTCAGATAACACTCTGGAGAGGAATTCTGTTCCTTGATCTGTTAAGATTTCCCTTGGAATGCCATATCTTAAAATAAAGTTATTTACGAAACTTTGAGCTACAGTTACAGCATCTTTTGTCTGTAAAGGATATATAGTTGAAATATACTTATTATTATATTCATCTACATCTAATGTTTTCAAAAGCCGAAGTGGCTGTATTTGTTACGACCATAGGCTCTTTTATGTACCTATTGGTATGTTTAACAGTGTCAAATTCACACCGTTTACACTTCCTTACAAAATCAATAACGTCATTGCAAATTCCTGGCCAGTAAAAATTTTTTTTTATATTATTAAACCTCCTATTAATACCTGCATGTCCACTTGTGGGGAGCAAGTGAAAATCATTCAATATTATTCTTTTTTCAACCGGATCCGTAATTTTCCTTACATTTTGAGTCAAAAGAAATCGCGGGTAAGTTATCTTTAACTTTTTCCGCACTCTTACGAGACTCTTAATTTCGTGTAAAATATTTTTGACTTTAATTATTAATATTTCTGCGATATTCAACCTATTACACAAGGCCTCTAAATCCCTCGCTAACACCTCCGGGGTAAATAACGATCGGGAACATAGATAAATCGTTGCCTTAGTGGGCACATAGATACAAGTTCCTGAATTGGATAAAGTATTTCCTAAACATTTAAATTTGTCTAAGTTAGGTATAAAGAGTAATTCGATAACATTTCTAGGTTTTTTGAGTACCTCTACCACTGTAGGATGATCAGGCCTGGAGTTAGTAGAGTTTTCAGTTGATTCGTTAGAGGCAGGAGTGTGATTGTTTATTTTTGCTCGCTGCGCTCTAGTTAAGACAGAGAACTTCTAAGCCAACACAATCAAAAGATACAGCCGTTTAAGCCGCAAATTTTCGACACTTGCAAGGGAATCAAAACCTACAGGGTGCTTCCCGTGAACTCAGAATCTTGAAATTTGGTACGAAGCAACGTCTTGTAGCATAGATAAAGGAAAAATTACGAAAACCATAAATTTTTAGTTACATCACATAATATATATTTTTTTAATAATTTTAACCTTACTACCCATTTCCTCATAAACGCGTAAAGGTATTAAATTGAAATTCATACCAAATACTCAGGTCAACAATACCTTTAAGCTGTAACAAAATCAAACTTCTATGTCAACGCAATCAAAAGAAACAGCAATTTAAGCTGCAAATTTTGAAACTCGCAAGTACTCGCAAGGGAATGAAAACCTAAACGGTACTTCCAGTCGACCTAGAATCTTGAAATTTGGCATGAAGCAACGTTTTATAGCACACATAAAGGAAAAATTCCGAAAGCCTTAAATTTTTAGTTACATTACAAAATATATATTTTTTAATAAATATAAACTTATTTCTTTTTTTCTCATGAACGCGTAGACCTATCAAGTTGAAATTCATATCAAATACTTAGATCTAATTGCCTTTAACCCGTGAAAAAAAAAATCTAAGTCAACGCAAAAACTCTTAAATTTATGCTCCTCCATCTTTCCCCATTGTAATGTTATGAATTTCATTTTGCAATAAAAATACCACAGTTATGACTCGATTGTCGTAATGAACGAACTTTGTAAACCTTGCAGGTTTGTACGGAACCCTCGGTGTGCGAGTCCGACTCGCACTTGGCCGGTTTTCCTATATTTTTTTAACTACGTAATACGCAATACACAACAACAAAATAACAAGGATAATTATAAGCAAGATATCAGTTGTACTAAGCCCGTGGCTAAGATTTTAGGAAGCTTGCGCGTCACCTGACGCTGTCTGAGCGATGATTACTTCTTCTTTTGTTTTTGTGTTACCCATTTCGTATAAATTATTTCATAAGTAAAAGTAAAATTAGACAGATATTACACTTGAATTAAATTGTCTACTAGAATCTTATTATTAAACTTAAAATACTCACTAATTAATTAAAAAGGATACATATAGCAGCTTGCCGATAAAGATGATGAATACCGCAAAGGCTACAACGATTACTTCCGTTTGGTCCATTTTCTTGCTTTTTCCTGATTGTACTGGAACTGGGCTGGGCACTCTTGGGCAACACTGGGATTGGGTCACAAAGCTTCTGGGCAACACAGAAACTGAGTCAGAGATCTTCCGGCCAACATCGGGATGAGAGGAGAGCCCTCCTGGGCAACTATTTCTTTCTCCTTCTTTTTATTGCATTCTTCTTACAAATGTGACTTATTTCTTCTTACGACATGACATTTATTTTTTTTATACGGACTACTCAATTCACTTAGTCCAACGCAATTTAATAAATCCCATAGACTGGCATAGGATCGCCATGAACTATGAGGATCGTGTGGTAATTAAATTAAAGATGTTTATCTCATGATGGTCGTTTATTGAGAGAGAGCAAATCTATCTTACAAAACAATAAATAAGAACTACGTCACGCGTGAAAGGTCGTTTGTGTCATCGACCTAGATACACTTCTGATGCACATACCTACTTGCACGTAATAAACACACTTTAAAATTATTAACTTATCATACGACTACAGATGCATATTATATTTTTACTAGAATGAACAACTAATATTGTATGACTGTTTCAAAAATCCAACCCTTTCACCATCCTGGTGACCGTCTAGACCTACTAGGCTACCGAGGTATTAAATTAGGTATAACTTTTCTAGTACTTAATCTGAATTTTCGCTGCTGTGAGCAATTGATTCAACTATGTTCGGAAACAAAAACATCATATCATTTCATTACTTGTATATAAGCAATTTTACATGCTTTTATACATGTACCTAATAACAACATTCTTGTATTCAACTAACTCATTCCTAGAATGTCACTCATTTATTCATATCTAGACCAAAAACGGAAAAGCGTGACTAGTGACTGATCCTTAAAAACATTTTAGTTTACTCTATTATTGATAAAAATATATTTATATACCCTCATGTCATGATGAACATATTATTGACAGGCACCATTTAGATCCTAACATTCCAGCCACCAAGGATATCCATTACCTATGTCCTTCAACATAGTGAATACTTGGGAAATCGTAACTAAAAGGATACGAACACCTCTAACTACCTACACATGTATGTTTTAACTAAACAAGTATTTCAACAACAAGCAAACTAACTTTAGTAACAGACCATTATTGAAGCAAAATTTTAAAACCAACATTTAAATTGACTTCATTCTGGTTAACACAAAGAAACTGCTACGTATGCATAAAAAGGCAAAGCTCATATAAATATAATATTTCCTCTTTCTTTTCGAAAACTATTCCATTTAATTTTTTTTTAAATAATCATTCAGCTCTGTCTTTTACTTCCGGTTTTATTTATCAAATTTTCATATCGCACTCCTGATATGTAGCTGCCTGTCTTTCCTTATATATCGATCCCTACATTGTGGAAAATATGTGAACATTTCATTTTGCGTGCATTTAGGCCCTTCACTTTTTTTCTTCCTTCTTTGTATTCTTGCTTAAAGTGACTTTCAATCAAAATTGTCCAAAAGGTAAACAAACGTAGTTCATTGACCCGTGTGATCCGCAATGACACTATAATAGGGTTGTGAAATTTCAGGAGTGAATGAACATTTATTTCTATATTTTATTTTAATGCAGATAGCATAGGGCAAAAGTTGTTTATCACCTAGGTACACGAAACTATTGTTAAAAAACTTAAACAGATAAGTTTAATCTCAGTTTTCGCATAACCTTAAAATGAATTTTCCAGTGCGAAAATTGTATTTTTATGGATATTTGATGACGTAAGTAGTTATATGAAAATAATTTAAAACGACATAAATTGTTATAAGTGATCAAATATATGTACCAGTGTTCATGTACAGAGTGTGATTACTGGATAATTTGACAAAATCGGGTCGTCGTCTTGTTTGTTTACCTTTTGAATAATTTTGATTGAAAGGCACTTTACATCTTCTATCATTACTAATTTCCTCGACGTCTATTACTTTGATCTCTTTTCTGCTATCACATTATCTTGATCCTTGCTCCTCCAAATTTAAACCATCAAAAATGTATGGTAATCTAATTCTTCTACGATCGCTACGATAATACTTGCTTGTAGTTGGTCAATTTCTCTCACTGACATCTCTTTTGATTTTTTTTGTACTTATAGGGAAAATTTAATGGAATCTCAAAATGAAAAAGCTGAGTTCATTAAACTTTTCCCTTATTCTTTCGAAATGAGAGACAATGTTCGGAGACTCTTGAATATGTAGCAGTGAATGGTGTTATATTATTCCGTGATAATAATCTGCCTAATATGTAATTCGAAAGGAAACTTGTGTTGTCATATCTATTTTTCAACTAGTCCCAGCAAACTGAACTCATGTCAAATTGGGTGCTCAATTTTATTAGGTGCCTTCGTGGAAGACACTATTGGGTTTTTAAACAAGTGGTCATCCCATAGTTTCAGGCAGTGACTCGACTGTCAATTTATTAAAATTGGTGGACGAAGACGCTGATTTTATTAATGCTTAAGACCCCAGAATTATAGGGTCTATACATAGAATAATAACAAGACTAGAAGGATAGTTTCCTTACTGCTGTCACTTCAAATTTGAAGCACAAATTTGGTTTTTCAAGTTGGTACTACGTACGTAGTATCAATATAAAAATGCTAATTAATGTTACCAGTCACAACATATTTCCCTAAAACATGGGAAATGGTTATTGCAGTAACTGTACTGTTTTTAATAGAACCTAGAACACCACTCACAAGTATCTACCTAACTGTGATTATAAAATTAGTTGGCAAGTTATGTTTTGATATTTATGATGCCTTGACAATACAATAATGAATAAGAAATAAATAAATAAAGAGCTTACCTACTTATTTTAATGGTTATCAGGGTGAGTTTTAATTCGTGTAAAATGTGGATCCGTGTATTGCACTGTCAGTATTTATTTTTAATATGTTATTTTTTACAGTTTTATAGCCTTGCATTTCCAATTTTAATGCCCTTGCCACTGTATCTGTTTCTTCAAATAGTTTCTCTTTGAGGCCAAAAATAGCAAGATATTTTTTTTCTTTGCTTCATAAAAAAGCCTAGTTTTAATGTATCGCTCAACAATTATTCGTGCCAAATTAATGCCGTGATGCTGCGCATTTATGTGTTCTTCTGTGACTGCAAAAAAATTTTGTTCAATAAGCAAAGGCATAATTTGGAGACTTAACTCTTTTTCTTCCATATGCACATTCGGATATCGTTTAATGTGATTCCTTAGATACGTTTCCGCTATATTACATATTGTAAAAACATCTAAAGATGCGTAAATTAACCCGCCTTGGTCCCTCATAACGACTAATTTATGGAACCAACATATTTCTTTTGACATCAAATTGTTTTTGCAAAAATCACATTTTATTTGCGTGTTCACGTGTCTTACAACATTCCCGGCAATGTAAGCTATAACATGTTTTCTGTAATCAGGATCATCATTAATTTGCGACGCAATATCGAATCCTATGTCAAGCGCGGTCGGAACCTTGGGCAACTCTTTTGATGGTTCTTCAACAGCATCATCGAATCTTTCGGCAACTGAAGTTGCGTTGATACATGTTAAAGCCGATGAGCATGTTAAAATAGCGACATTTTCCAAAGGAACGCAATTTCCAGTTTCACCTACTTGTAGCTCCATGTGGCTAAGCAACTTCTTGTAACTGCCTTTAAATTGTAGGGCATTGGGATTGTCGTTGTGCCCACCGTGCATCCGTATTGCTCCAAATAATAATTCAATATGGTCCTGGCTCAACCTGTACGTTGTGATGTATTTAAGCTCCTGTGTGTCTTCAACCAAGGAGGTAAATAAATGTTTTAAACTTTCAATGCAGATGAGCAAACCTTTAAAACCAGGGGAGCACTTAACATCGACAGCTGCTTCAAAGCTTTTTAATTTGAGCTTGACAGAATTTTCATTTTCGGTGAACTTTCGTTTTCGTGTTGTCTTTATATGGAGATTAAGTATATATTTTTTGGCTTTGTCTAAATATTCAAAAATATATTTTTTATTTACACTGGAAAGAGGGTGTTTATAATCAAACTGTGTCAAGCGTCTGCTGTTAAATATATCAAACAGATTATTAAAAGTCATTAAAAATTCTTCAGTTCCATTGCTGTCTTTGAATTCTTGTAATTTTAATACTTCACGACAAAATGTCAAAGCTACTGCCACACTTCTACTCAGAAGTTGAGATGCAAATTTGACTTTCATTATGGAATTTCGAAACTCAAGGTGTTTTTTGGTTAATTTGTTTGCTAAGTGTAAGCCTTCTTTTTCCTGGAGGTCAACTAATTTCTTTAAAAATTGCCAAGATATTTTATTTTCATTTTGGTCCAATAATTCACCCTTGTCTTCAAAATGGTTCCGAATAAGTTTTATCATATGGTTGGAATCCAAAAACACAGCGACGTCATGATTTGCGGTAGGATGTTTGAATGTGGTTTTTATATTTTTCAAATCTTTAATCCGGCAACCAAGTATTTCCATAGCTGAGATATTAGTAGAATGAGCATCAAATGTAAGGCTGACTACTTTAACTCCTGCTTCTTCACATTTAGAGAGGCACATTTTTATAAGATTTACTTTTTGTGTTGCTGAAATACCGTGGACTAAAAAATATCCCAATGGGATTTTCCAGTGTTCATTCAAACACACGAGCAGGAAAGTGTAAGCTTCTGTAGCTAAGGTTGTACAATCGGTAGTGCCAGTACCCAAATCCACTCTACCTTGCCCTCCCTTTAGGTTTTGTGGTCGTATTGCCATCTCATCGGCTATAAGTGCACACACCAGTTTTTTTTCAGAACACTCAACTTTGGATTTTAAAAGATGGAATGCTTCTTTAGTCAGCCCTGGAGAACCATTTATGGTGCTATACCAATTATAAATGGTCTTTGGGTGAGGAAGACAGGTATTGAATGTTTTTCGGACATACAGATAGGCTCGTGGCGAATAGAAATGTAAGGTAAGACAAAATTTTCTAAATTCTGGTGTATATTTCGGCATGGGTCGCTTTTTATTCTTACTCAGTTTTTTTACCAGATTGTTGTACAAGTCCGCGGCAAATACATTTTCTGACAAAATGTTTGCTATATCTTTGTCGATATACCTTTCTTTCCTCAATTGAAATATAATTTTTTTAAAAGATAAGGTTTTTTTTATTAATCTTCGATTTTTTTGTTTAAGAGTTTTTATCTGCCTTTCATGTTTTTGTTGGAGTAAAATCTTCTTATTTAATAATCTCCGTAATGCAGCTTTTCTAGGCGTGTCAAATATTGGACTCAAACCGTCATCTAATGTTGACTTCGCATTCTGCGGTGTCTCTGGTCTATCACCAGCTGAGGTATCCTGAAATATTCAAGCGTGTTTATGCAAAAATATATTAAATAAACCAGCCAAACAATCATACCAATCAACTAGTCTCAAACTAGGGCAACCTTGCTAGGATATATGTTTCACCTATACTTACAGAATTCGAAGAACTTTCAGTTACTTTATTAGTCTTTAAACTTTTATTTACATATTTTTTAGTATCTTGAACATAAAATAACTTCTGTAAAATAAAATAAAATTAAATATTCTAAACTTATTCTAAAGTAAAGTCCCTCTACCGCGCCGCGTCTGTCTGTCTGCCGCGACAATTTCAAAAACTACCGAACGATTTTTTCGAATAACCGATGAGGGAAATCTATTAAAAAATTCAAAATACCTACGCATTAGTTTAAGTTTAAGTAATGCTTTAATAACTACCTTGACAGGGACAGCATTCCGACGCAATCTACACAATCCGCCCTTAGTTAAGTACTTATCTTCATTATTAAAATGTTCTGAACATATTCGGGTATTTTTTGTTGGTTTCCAATATATCTCTCCACGATCAAGCCTTATGTTTTTTATCCACTTGTCTGCAGTGACAGGGTCCATAGGAAACCTTTGAACATTAACACGTAACGCTTTTTATGTAAATTACCAGACTCCCCAAATCCTGAATCATGGTGTAAGCGTACCCTGTGCTCCAAAGCGACAATTTGGACGCAACCGAGAACTAAACGTTAAAAAGAGGAGGGTTGTTATGTCACATTGTGTGGAAATAACGTTTATTTTTATGTGATAGTTGGCAGACGAGCAGACAGAACACCTAATGGTTAGAAATTGCCGCCGTTCAGTGACACTCGGTGGAGTCACAAGTGCAAACGTTAAAAAAAGGAGGGTTGTTATGTCACATTGTGTGGAAATAAAGTTTATTTTTATGTGATAGTTGGCAGACGAGCAGACAGAACACCTAATGGTAAGAAATTGCCGCCGTCCAGTGACACTCAGTGGAGTCACAAGTGCTACGAACCTTTAAACCTCCCATTCCCGGATTGGTATTCCCGTACCCGCACTCACGCAGCGAAACACAGTAGAGACACTGCTTTACGCTGTAAACATCAGTAGCAACCGATTAAATTAATTAGTTGGAGCAATGAAATCTTACAAACGTTGAAATGGGGAAAATATTTTTTTCATTATCAGGCAACACTGAGCATTTTAATAAATCGTTTGTATTTTTAGCTTATAAAACACAACATACTATGAAATATTGAAGGCTTACCTGTGAAAAGTGATGTTATTACACTTCTTATGCTTTTCCGAATCATTGTGACAAAATTTGACCGCACAAATCGTCATAGTTAATTAATTTTCGCGAGATGCGTTTGACAAGCATTGACATTGACGACTGCGGAGCGATGCGGGCGTCCGGAGCCGTACGGCTCCGTTTGACTTGCGTCAATCAGTGGGCACAGACTAGGTTTCTAGTCTTGTTATAATTCTATGGGTCTATATATTTAGGAAGTATTAACTACGGTAGAATGCTTTGAAAGATAAAAAGCAATATTGGTTTCACAAGACAAAGAGCACCAGTATTATATGCGTTTTTCTAAAATTAACTCGGTGAGTTTACAAACTATTCGAATCGTGCAGTTTTCCTGCACGTTTAGAATAATTTGTCAAACAGTAGATAGGATCCCGCAATTGTTGAGATATTGATTCTTAACGTGTAACCACGACCCAGCCTCACGCAGGCTTCCCAACTTAGGGCTTTTATTCCTAAATTTAGGGCCTAATTATGCTTATTGGGTTTTTTAGGGCCATAAAAAATTTGGGAACTTTTTTTGGGGGCGTAAATAAATTTTCAAGCATTACATATATTGTCATATTTGACTGACCAAAACGAAAAAACAAAATGTCTATGGCATGGCATTCCGGAATAAATGCATATTCTGCGTACTTCTTTATCGCTTTACCCATAATTGGCGCGTGGCAAAAATCGGAACTAATGGTGTTTCCTTTACAAGAGTCAGTAATTTTAAAACAACGCCCCCCTATTAATTTCACTGAAATGGCTTTTGATCATAGTCCTAGTTTATGGTCAAAAGTTCTATGGTTACGTTACGTTTACGCGGTAAATTGTATGTGGTAAATAATAAAATTCATTCATTCATCATTGCATTGTGGTCGTCCGTTGTATTGTAACACAAACTAACTAGAAGATACTACATATCAGATAGGAATGTCCCTATAGCACTCGTGGACAACTTTTTGAACGTATGAACGGAATCAGCTTTGATTTTGACAGATTCCATTTCTTTTTTAATTTTTGTGAATGGTCAAACAGCCGTTCGTTCATTCAATGAACGAATGAATACCACAGTATACATATTCAAGACTAATTAGTGCCAAAGGTACTAAACCTGTTTTGGCAACTTCTTTCACAACCTCCTTTATTATATTTTTTAAAATTATCGCCGAGGTCCCTCACAAAAATAGAAGCAAAGTGGTTGCTGCTACTTGTGTAAGGCTCCTCGAATCGTAAAAACTAGCGCATGATCGGCGTAGTTTTGAGTTTTATTATCTAACTCTACAAAACCGGATATTAGATCTTTGTGTTTTTCATAGGTTTCTCCTGGCTCAATCGCCACCTTATCAAATAAAATCGAGCAAAACTTTTTTGGCTCTGGCCAATTTGCAACCTGGAATTGAGAAAATTAAAGAAGTATTGTCAATATTAGGATAGCGTACGTAAATTAAACTGGCGCCATTTTTCATAGAATACATACCTCGGTCGCGATTGCTTTAAAAATCTGAGCTTTTATACCAGAATCCACTTTGAGACTGCTTATGAGTTTATTGATGGTTCTTCCTGATGGGAGGATAAATATCCGTCTTAGAAATTTATAGCTTCTTGGGCTCTGCTTCAATATAGCCAAGGAAATCATATTTTCCTTGTTCGTAAATCGACGGCCCTTTGTGTCTTTGGTGCATTAATTCACTTGCATCCATAAGATTTTTTTGGCCGTCGGATTCATATATGAGGTTAGTTTTTCAAAATGTTCTTGTTTGGAAAATTTTAGAGCTTCTTTTACTCTTTTTGTGTGTAACTCAATTGTTTTTTAGCCTTTTTATACAAAGTCAAAAGTTTTTTATATTCCAATTTAGAATCTACTTTTAATTTGTTAGCATAAATGCTTCGTTCTGGAATACTGTTCGGCGACCAACAATGCAATTACAGCAATATTTATTTGTTGCTGCTCGACCACTATTATTAATTAATATGTACACAAAATTCACTTTACGACTGATGTGCCTGTTTCTGTTCTCCACCAATATGTATGGCAAACCTGAGCAGATCTTGACAACTATAACATAATATTATAATGAAACAGCTGGCTCAAAATCGTGTTCAATAAAATAATGGTGTGTTACCGGCAATTCAAATGATAAAAAGGCATTATATGAAATGCCTAGGTATAAACCAAACTGAATGAAGAACTAATAAATAATAGCATTTTTATACAATAATTTAATGACAAAAGTGTAAAACTTACCTCCTCCTCCCGAGAGGGTCAGCCTCTCGCTCGCGCTCCCCCGCCTCCTTCGCCTCCATCACATGCTCGCAATATGCGGCAAAGGCCTTCCAAGCATCCTCACTCGCTAATATAGCTCTCGCTATATTAGAGAGTGAGAGGTCCTGGCCGACCTTTGCCACCAATGCGTGGCGAGCCTGTGCCCACGGCGCACACACCGCCAAGGTGTGCTGCGCCGTGTCCACAGGGTCACCGCATGTGTGGCACGAAGGCGTCTCCTCCCTGCCGATTACATAGTAATTTACCTGCTTTTGTTACACTCAACGCTGAATAAGATGACGGACTTCTGCTATTTCCAATGAATGTCTACACACTCTAGAAACATTCAGGCCGCAATTTACACATTCTTGAAAAAGTCGTTGATGAAGGCTGTGTAGAACTTGGTCCAGATTGAATGCCGGGGTGGTCAGTACTTGCTATCGTCAAATCCAAGTTATCGCGTGAGTTGTCGTGAGAAGCAGGAACGGAATCCATATTCATGCCGTGTGGTCGTCATGTGAAGAAGAATCGTCAGAGTCAGTATTCATAGATAAGGATAGTTGTTTTGAAGCAGCAAAAAAAAAACAATAAATCACTACGAACGAATCGAACGATGCGCAAACGCTAACGATAGGGAGGGAGGGATGTTCGATCCTATCCGATACTTGTGTGGATCGATACAAAGCAATAAATTCCACCTGATTTTTGTATCGATACAATGGGTTTTGATACATACGTTAGTGGATCGATACAAGTAAGATGAGGGTCGAATCGATCGCAAGATAAGCAAAATTAAACCATGATATTTATTCGTAGCCGCCGTGTGGTCCCCGGCAGAGTAGAATAGGCCACCCTCACTCTTACCGAGGTGTCGTAAAAGGCGACTAAGGTAAAGCTGCTGGCATGACCATCAGCATCCAGAGAAGGAAAACTCTGCATTTATATCTAAAACCTCGCCAATCCGCCTGCCAAGCGTGGTGAGTATGGCAATTACCCCTCATGTGATTGAGGGAGGCCCGTGCCCCAGCAGTGGGGACTTAAATGGGCTGATGATGATGATGATGATTTATTCGTAGCATGAATACTGACCGCGTTTTTGTTCTACATAGTAAGTATAGTCTAACTAAATACGAACTAATTCATTATAAAAATGTCAATATTTATCTGGTGTTAGGTTTTGTTCAAGGTTTTATTTCAATAGACCTTCAATTTCGGCAAAATTGGCTCTTGCGATTATAGATCACTCATTCCCATTGTGTATTACGTTTGGGGAGCACTAAGCGATACAGCATTACGTTACTTGTCCGTCGTAGTCTTAAACCTCACTACGTATCACCAAGGGGGAGGAATGGTTTAAAAAATGCTAAAAAAAGATCACGTGATTAATGGAGGACCCCTTATTGTCACTTTCCATCAGGTGAGATGAGATCAAATGCAAACCCATTTAATATACAAAAAAAATCCTAGTCTCGTTAGTGACTGTGAAGGGCCGCGGCCGCCATTATTTTTTATCGTTACTATACAAAAGAAACGTCGAACTCCAAGAAATTTTTAGTTTCGTGTCTTAAACCTTGAATTGAAATGCTGACAATAACTGTACGTTTATTGGAGCAGTTAAAACCTCTGTGTTAGAATGTCCAGTGGGTAACCGTATTAGTTAAACTGTGCAAACCACTCCGAAAAATCTTAAGCCGCGTGTTTTCGAACCGATTATGAAAATCGATTATCAATAATATGTGTCCTGGATCACAACGCCGAACAATTTCTATGGGCAACACTGATAATGTCGGGAAAATCACCTTTTTCCTGTTGTTTTACTTAGTAGGTACTTTTAACATAAAACATCTCCAAATTGGATTGAATAATAACACTGGCAAAAATTAAATTAATATTTTATGATTTTTTAGTAATTTGATGTGCACTCGAGAGTCAAAAAGGGCATCCCTCTTTTACACATTCCCGGTAACATTACATTGAATTGGATCTTAAGAAACTCACCGTGATTTATTTTGTGTTTTTTGACTGCACCTTGCGCAACAGTAGATGTGGATGGCGTGTTCAATTCTAGAATAAAGTAAAGTAAAGTACATTTATTTAAGTAATGCATTGGCATTGGGAACAATTCTTAAAGAAGACAGGAGGGACCCATGATGGTACACCGTGGAGTAATAACAATATATACTTATTTTATTTTAAAAATAAGAGCTTAATACTACTAACGATGAACTGCAACTCTTAAAATCGTTTCGCCCGCTAAAACTTCTACAACGGAAGATGTAGATGGCATATTCGATTCTGTAACTAAGCACAATTATAAAATAAATCGATACGTTTGTGATTAAAATAATACGTTAACAAATGAGAATGTACAAATATCAAAAATACCAAACAGAGGGCTCCAATATGAATGATCTATGTGCCTTTGTCGCCTTTTTTGTCTTTCAGTATCATAATTGTGATCTGGGATAGATCATATTCGACCCAAGAGAACGCGTGTCTCCGTGGATGGGAAGACTTATATCATGATTAAATATATGTATAAGATAATATAAAGATATTGTTTATAGTACAAATTAAATAATAATAACTTCGTACAACATCTCACACATTGACCTGATTCCTTACTTTGTATAACGGATATCAAACAACAGAGGAATTAAAAATATATATCTATATACTGGAGTGATACCAAGGCCTTGCTGACAACCGGCGTGAAACAGCACTGTGCCACAGTAGATATAGCGTAGGGATATATCTACTGTGACTGTGCTGAGTTTCGCTGAGTGAGTGAGGGTACCTGAGGTCCAATTCGGGGAAAAGGCAGGTTTAAAGATTGGTAACGCACTTGTGATTCCATTGGTGTAGCGGGTGTCCATGGGCTGCGGCAAACGCTTACTATCACGTGATCCGTTTGCTCGTCTGTCTGCCACCTATCACATAAAGACAATTAACATCAGACATTGAACAAACATCATCACACGAATGTTTGTCCAGGGTCCCCACCCTGGACAAACATTTAACATCGAACCCACGAATTTTGGCGTATGAGGCAGGGTCACTACCAACCAAATACCATACCATATGTGGTAATGTGGTGTGGTGGTAATATGGTAGTCCATATTGTACACGATATATGGCCCGTAGCGTTTTCTTCTAGACAACTAATTTCAAATGTTTAAATTAAACTTACCAGTGTTCTCAAATGCAAGAGCAAGAATTCCAGTAGCCACTTCCACCTGTGTAATCATGGTAGGATACGCAGATACTTTGAGGTGTGAATAAGTGAAAAACCTCTTTTCAAAGAGTTTGCGACTAACATATCTATTTTATATTCACTCGACCAATCAATCAAACCAAGACTAATATTTTAAAATATGGCGGTCAAAGATAATGGACAACATTTCAAAATTGCTAAGCTCTAAAACAAAAAATACCATTTCTTTATTTACTTTTCCGCTGCGCGAATATATATTTATTATTTTTTTATATTGCTTGTTTACTGAGAAAAAAATTAAAAACTAAAGAACGTCAGATGACGTCATCGGACGGCAGAATGTAAAATATTTCTTTGCTTAGCACATTATAGTTTTAAATTTACGTAATGCCAAACTCATGACATGTAACTGTCAAAAAAAAAGACAACTTGTCAACGTTGAATGTATGAATGACGTTGACAATGTTGACACTAGTTTTATTTACCTTTGACAGTAGTACCTTTTTTTTATTAAAACAATGATAAGCAAAGGAATATCGCTGTATTCAGCCGTCCGATGACGTCATTTGGCGCTTACGTCTATTTAGAATAAAAAGAATTTCAATAATTATTTTATGCATGAAAATGGACAAATTTTGAAAAAAGAAAAAATATGGGTCTGTTCATTTTATGTCTACTTTCATATAAAAAAACAATATGGACATGTTAAACATTTGAAATGTTGTCCATTATTTAATATTTGGCGGCAAGAGTGACAAGAACTAGGTCAAAAAGCCCTTCACTCATTTAATGAACGAATGAGATGATGTCTTTCATACATTCATTCTTGAGTGTGTACGTCTACCTGAAAGATGATTGACAGTTAGCATAGACAACGTGAATAATTTCTTTTCAAGAGGATTCAGAGCCGGAGGATGTACCTATTGTAATTACAAATGTATGTCCGTTGGTCCGTAATAATTCCTGACTTGTGATTATAACATTTTATTCATACCTACTTTAAAAGTGCGCTGGTGTATGATAGTGGAGTGCCACTATGCTAAAAGAAAAGGAAGAAAAAAGTACTGCCAAAAATATACAAATACTTGGGAGACAGATCCGGAGTTAAAAGGTATGTATGTACTTAAAATTCCATTATAATATAGGTACTTATTATAGTTACTGTTGTTACGTATTTATGTTGTGATACTTAACATATTTGTTTCTTTCTTAATTGACAAAATACAGTAGGTATTTATTTACCTACTTATTAGGTTAGGTTTTAAAATTGTTTACGTTACCTTCCTACTTTAATTAATAAAAACTTATTTATTTGGGTTAAAAATAGATAAATAAACACCATGACGCTACACAGGACAGAAGAGCACTTAGTTAAGTCTCCAACTTCGACAATTCCCAATGGATAACAAAACTTGAATTAGGTATTTGATCAAAACAGGTATATTGTATAGAAGAACAAGTATTTAGCTGGACGTGCCTGTGGGCTACCTATGCATAATATGCACATATTATGTGGATTGCATTGTGATTTGTTTTGATTTGCTGCTGGATTGCCTGGATTTATTGGTGGATTCCGTTGTTTTTTTTTTGTAAAATCAGCATGTACATACGAGTATTTAGGCTAAGTTCGGAAACCAATTTAATTAATAATTTTAACAAGAGACTTTCTCATGTTAAATTAAGATTTTTTTTTTAAATTAAGATAGTATACAGCTCCGGCAACTAACATTTTCAGCAATGTGCTTGAGTGTTGCCATAGTCTAAGCAATTACCACATTTTGTGGGAAACTATTAACCCTAGATAATAAGATTGTGAGTAACCCAATATGAGTAATTTTGTAATTTACAATAAGAACATATGTTATTATTTGATTTCAGAATGGATTTCTCCAGATGTAACTGATTGCACATTGGCAACTTGTAAATATTGCCGGATTTCATTAATAGCACATAAAAAAGCAATCGCATTGGATAAATCTGCAAAATCCTGCAAATTATTGCCTATGGTTTATAAACCAGTACTATCAGATAAAATTAAAACTGCAGAAATAAAAATTGCAGCATTTATTGCGGAACATACTGCGGTGATGACAGTTGATCATTTGATTGAATTGCTGCCCCAGTTAGATCCATCGTCGGATGCCCTGAAGAATTTGAGACTGCATCGCATCAAATGTTCCATGATTATAAAGAATGTGCTTGGCCCTACCTTATTAAGTGATTTAATAGAAGAGATAGGAGAATCTCCGTATTCAATTATCATAGACAAAAGCACAGATCTTTTAACACAGAAAGTTTTGTGCATCATGGTGCGATTTTATTGAATTAAAAATAACAATGCAGTCACAACTTTCTACAGATTAATAAAATTAAAAGAATGCGATGCAAAAACTGTCTACGATGTCCTGATTCCAACTTAGGTTGGTAGGTCGCAGAAACGGTTACCGCGGGACACGGTTTTTCCTGGGCAATGACGGGTAGTAATTCATTCTTGAATTGCTACCTGTTAGCCGACGGATGCACACTCGACGGACCGGCCCTGGCGTGCGACCGCGCCGAAGCGCACTTCGCTACAGGGCCTATATTGTCGCGCCGAGGGTCTGAGGACCGGCGTCTTCGCGTCGTTCCCTGACGGTGCACTAGGGCCCGTGAAAGCGGGTTAAACCATCGCACAGCGGGGTTGCAGGCGCCATTTTTGTCTCCGGACCTGGGGATGCTGTGTCCGGGGGTTGCGCGGCGGTTTTCCGGCGGAACACTTTGACATCGGCATCCCCCCTAGAGTAACGCCTTCGGGCGTAGTGGTCGCAAGGCCCACGTTTTGGGACCTGCGCTGCAAGTTCGCAGCCAGCGGATTGCGGTGGCAGGTCGGAGTGTCTCTGCGTCGCGGATTTTCCCGGCTCCGCAGCCAGCGGAGTCGGTTTCTGCGACGCATTGTTGTGTTGGAAGCCTGCGGAATCCCTGACTCGCACTGCGTTGCAGCTAGCAGTGTATGTGCGGGGAGGGGTTCCCGTCCTCCTCTCGGTGGTGCTTGCACTGCAGCCAGCAGTGTGGGTGCTACCCGGGAGGTTGAGCGGGAGAGAGGCCGAGCTGACGAGCCTCTTCGCCCAAGTCCACGCTGATGGCAGGTAACTCCAAGCAAAGCTTGCACGGTAAAGTTTTATCAGCGTTGAGATGATGATATCTTCGCCCCGCTGCAATATAGCCGGGAAAATACCATCGACCCCACCAGATTTAATAGGCCTTTAAGCTCCTAATGGCCCAACTTATCTGTCGGGGACGAAAAATAACGGAAGCTCTCCTCCAGTCTTTATTACGCGGTCTCCTGTCCGGAGACTTACTGACCTGGAGTTCTCTTTCGTTATTAATGTACACGAATTCCGGAAAGTGCGTTTGAGCAAGCAGTCTCAGTGTTTCCTCCGGAGATTCTGTGAAAGATCCATCCGCTTTCCTTAGCAGGCCTACATGGGATTCAGGTGTCTTAGATAATATTTTGTGGATCCTGGCAGCTTGGGCAGTGTCTTTGATTGACCCGCAGAATTTTTGCCAGGACCTTCTTTTTGTTTTCCTGAGCTCCCTATTGAAGCGTGTTAGCCTCCCAGTAAACATCCCAGTTCTTGTCTTTTTTTGCCTTGTTATTATAAGGCACGGGACTTTTGCCTCAGATGCTCCAGGTTTTTGTTCCGCCAAGGCGCGTTCCTGTTGCTCTTAGTGGTCTTAAGAGTACAATTTTCTAGATACGCATTCATTAGGCTCTAGCCTAAGTCCTCTGCTGCGGCTTCCACTTGGTCCACAGTTTTAATGTATTTAAAATCTCCAAGGTATAACCAAAGGGAGTTCCTAATGCCCTCCCAGTCTGTTCCCTTGGGTCTCGGTAGATGTTCGGTTCCTTTGTTCCCGAGCATAGTATATCGTACCTAATGTGGGTGTGGTCGGACATGGACGGCTCATCTGAGACGTGCCAATTGGTCACTCGGTGTGCGAGATTACCTGAACACCATGTTATGTCTAGTACTTCCTGCCTAGAACGTGTGGTAAAGGTTGGTTTGCTACCCACGTTAAGAACAAATTGATTATTAGTGAGCAAGTAGTCAAACAGTAACTCACCTCTTGCGTTCGTGTTGGAGCAGCCCCATGATGTGTGGTGGGAGTGCAGTCGGTACCCACCAGCAGCTGGGTTTCTCTCTCCAGACAGTATTCCACTATCGGCGTCACCTTGTTCACCGGATCCTGGTTCTCTCCGGGTAGGTACATGGAGCTGAATATGAATGTCTCTGCACCTTTCCCCCCGGGTAGGTCTATATACGCTGCAAAAGCATCATCTGTACACAGAGAAGGGATCAGGAGGTAATTTATGCCTCTTGAAGAGCTCTTGGTCTTACTGCGCAGGTGTTACTTAATATCTTACCTGCCGAGTTTAGCCCCATTACTGTGGTTGTGTGGCACGACAACATAACTGACTGCATTTAATGTTTTTTATTAATAAAATGTGCAATATATCTTTCGTTCGCCCGAGATGTCCACAAATCTATTGTCAAACAAATTTTATCGTGTCCGCGTCTGACAAAAGGGCCTTCACTTCCTCTTTTTATTATTCTTATTTTTATTCTTTTTGTTTCTCATGCAGGCGTGGTATAAGAACTGAAGATAGTTGTTTCCAAGAGGGCAGCTCATATCCAGGATTCCAGCTGGCAACTTTTTTGAAACATTTTTCTTCTACCAAGCTAAATAGTTTGAAGCCTTTAGTAAACAAGGCCATAAGGTTATCTATTTTAGATTTTTGGTCTTTGCTAATTTTCTTCGGGATAAACGAATCTAATTTTGATTGCTGTTTCACTGTTTCTTGAAACACCACTATGGAACCAGAAGCTATGGCTTGATCAGCTGAAAATGGCGATCTGATATTGTTCTGTCGTTATGATGATGTAAGTATTGCAGGTGGTGGGTGCCCGCGCGGGGCGGCTACAGGGGCTTAAGCAGTCGCTACCAGCCGATACGTATCGATATGCCGATTCCTTAGATTCGTTTTTAAATTGCCAGTTGTTGTTTTGTACCTTATCATGGAGCCACAAATTAAACATTTGGCTTTTTTATTTGTTTGGTCACTTTTTCAAAATTTTCATATAACACACTACTATTCACACGAGACATTTTAAACCTAAACTATTTACAATGTTCTATATAGTCATAAGTATTTACACTATGTATTATTTACACTTAATTTTATTGTACGTGCAACACTTATTTATAAACTACTCACTAATTTCAATATCAACAAATGGATTTCCAAAACGTGTCTAAAATAACTCGCGTACGCATAGGTATGCAAATGCACAAGCGAAAGTTTTCTCTACCACAGTAGATAAATACGCTAAAGCAGTATCGACACTCCGCCATTTTGGACAGAAAGTTACCTACCCTATAGGGTTGTCCTCTTATTTTTGTAATTAGGACTACTGGTCTAAGTACCGCGCTGTGATCGCGGATTCCTAGGTGCAACAAGGATTATCTGGTGCGTGTTAAATTAGAACTCATGATATTTCTTAAGAAATAAGCATAATCGGGCATGTTTGCTGACGCACGTGTCAATGGGTTCCACACAGTTATGCGCAAAAAGGTGGTTTCGATTAGGAATCGTATACTGGGCAGTTCCAATATCATTCTGAAGATACTCTCGGAACGCTATGATGGTCCGTCCCTGGAATACTGGGCAAAAGCGGTAAAGGGTGTCGCGTGCTGCAACGACAAGATTTGACATTATATATTTTATAATACATTAATTTCAATTTAATTTTCATTTTGAATTTGTATTCAATTGGCATGTAGCTTGACATTTTTATGATAATTTTAGGTTCTAATTTTATTACCAACTTTAATGTAACTTGACATTTATATATTTATTACAACGTATGATGGTCAAATATTGTATTGCTATTGTTAACTAATTTTTATATGAACTGTAATTTGTTTGAAATAAATGATATTTATTTTTTTAATTTATAATACTAGCATACAATATTCGTACACAAAGGTACACAAAATGATTCCGAAAGTTGCAAAAAGCTACGCAAAGATACATAAAATTAGACATGCTTTTCATAACGTTTTGTTTCGTTACTTGGAAACCACGTTAAGGTATTGGTCATGCACCTGTTCCCGAGGCCTACAGGTTTTTAGGCTCTTTTTCAAGGCTAGCCTATTAATGAAAGGCTAAATAGCCTTTTAGGCTTGTAGACTATGCCTTTTTTAGCCTTTTTGACTACTCGAGAAATATAGCCTTTTAGGGTTTTTGTAGGCTAGGCTTATTATTAAATTTGTTGAAAGGCTAAAAGCCTAAATAGCCTTTTAGGCTTGTAGGCTAGGTCTAATCCATACGCTTTTTTTCTACCTTTCAAATTGCATGAATGTACTTAAATATAATTGCACAAATTTTGATACAATAAGCAAACTTAATACCGAGAGGATTTTCTACCAATCCAAAGGTTGACTGATACAGAAAAGTAAATGATGCGGCAAAAATAAATATTCTATAGTAAATCCGGAAGTAAGTATAAAAAAACAAAATGGTACAGTCTAGGCACAGTGAACATAATATTATAGGCATTGTGCCCAAGACCGGAAGGTTCTGGGTTCGAATCCTATTCGGATCAATTTAGGAAACTATAGATAATGCCCTTGACTGAGGAAATTCGATCAGTATTAAAAACTAGATTTTTTTCACAAATGCTACAGTATTTTAAGGTCTCTAAGCCGAAGCCGTCTACAAAACTACAACGTGTTGCAATTTTCATTTTGGGACGAATACTGAAATCGCGAAAAAAATATTTATACAAATCAATCAGCGGACCGAATCGATTTGTATAAGGCGGCGAATAAATTTTTCGCGATTTCAGTGTTGGTCCCACAGTGAAAGTTGTTCAGTTTCATAGGCTGCAACGCGGCAACGGTTGGTAGGACACCACACCTAAGAGGTTTTGCACTATTTACATAACACGTTGTATAGGTACACAACGCACCTATTCATAAAATATAATCTATCAATACGAGTGTTTCTTGTTTTAAAGTCGAGAGAATGATTGATTATACGATGATTTTCGTAGTTGGGCATAACATTCCTGCATAGGCATAAGCGTAAACTTTGTGCGTCTTGTTAACAGTACCACCTTCAGGAAAACAATTACCACATTTACAATCAATGACGTTTGATATTTTATCAATACCTGCAACAAGTGTCCCCAGCGAACAATCTTTCTCTAAAGCAGGACATTTAATTAATAAAAAAGAAATCGTCTGGGTGACAAAAGTGTAAGATCTTCAATGTGCTTGTCATCCTGGCTTAAACTTCAAGAAAATAATAAATAAAGTTTTTTTTTGTTATTATTTATTTTATAATAAATAAATCAATATATAAATATTTTTTTTTTAATTCATTCATACCAGGTTAAATCTCAATAATAGCTATAGCCTTAAAAAAGCCTACTGCTTGAAAAAGCCTACAGGCTTAAAAAAGCCTAAAAGGCTATTTAGACCTATAGGCTTTTTTTGAGCCTAAAGGCTTCTTTAAGCCTGTAGGTTTTTTAAGCCTATAGCCTTCTAAAGGCCTGTTATAAATACCATAGGCCTAGAAAAGCCTAATAGGCTTAAATTTAAGCCTAAAAGCCTATAGGCTCCGGGATCACTACATGCACCCGATCGCTCGGGCCAAGACACAGTGAGGTCCCACCGTCCCCCGCATATCAATCTCCATCTCTGACCCCCCAAAATGTAATTGTGATCGTAACTCGTAAATTACAGCAGACAACAGTAAATTTCGACTAAAATAGAAAGAACGCTCCTTAGATATACCACTTACCGACCTTACAATGTATCTACTTATGTATCTACTTATTTTAGAGAAAATAAGTAGATACATTATAATGTATGTTATCAAAAAATTATTAAATACCAAAAATGATTTTGGTAGAGACCAAAATAAGTTAGTATAAAGATAAAGTAAAGAATAAAGATCACAATGCAGACCTCAACTCCTAAACAATCCATGGACAGCCCTCTGCCTTCAGTCCGGATGACGAATTTATCATCACAGTTAAAATTAAACCCCAAGTCAAGCCAGAACCATAATTCTAGATGTCGAATAAGAGTTACAAGAAAAAAACACATACTGGTGCAATATCAGATGAGTTCATGGCTCACCAGAAAAAAAAAACAAGATAAAAAAAAGCACAAGAAAAAGAAAAATTAAAAATACGAAAAAAAATAGTTATTACACAGAGGCAAAATAGAAAGAAAAAAATTAATTTTCTATTTTATCAAGGAATTTTACCGTAATAAACGATAGAACAGTGTTGAAAAACGGTAAAAAAAAGTGGTGATAAAATCTAGTGGAAACTAAAGATACTTTTCAACGACGATTCTATTGCCACCTTGTCCAAATTTTTGCCCTCCAAAACAAACATCCACCTTCTGCACCTACCATTAGCTGCCCGACCCTCCAAATCCTGCCGAATGACTTTTTGTCTTCAATCCACTGTTTCAACAGGCACAGCTGGGGGCTTTAATGGTCTGACTGCACAACATTCGAAGGATTGCCATCTGGAAAAACTGACGAAGCTAAACATAATGTCGGCCAGTGACATTGTGGGTGGGGACCAGGAGCTAGTGTCTGACCGAAAGTCGATTTTTAGGCAATGCTGAAGCCGAAGATTTAACATTAGACAAAACTTTAGAAGAAATAATAATAGAACTAAGTATGAAGAAACTATGCGTCGTAAAAAATGTACATATTTTTATTTACAATGTGCTCATCAAGCCAGTTTCACACTTGATTTTTTAACAGGACAGAATCAAAATGACTTTGTGCATTAAAGTCGGTAAAGTACCGGTCACGGTTCCCACTCTACTTTCACAAGTTCCGTTTATTTCGTTATTGTAAAATTAGCTCACGCGCATCGTAAACGAGAAAACTTAAATGTGCATTTGCTGCCAGTGCGATTATTCGCCCGTCGCGGTGTGATCGAGTGAGAAGCGACAACTTCACCTGCGCGCAGCATCGTGCATCGGGGCCAAGCAACGTGACGCGACGGCTACCTACACAGTAGATTTATTCATATTCATGTTCTTTTTTGTTCCTTGTAGGTGAAGCAGGGTTATTTCACTTCGGATTTTTTTCCTTAGTATGGGAAAAATTGTTCAGTGGTTTTCATTAGATGGAGCTTGTAAAAAGCAGATGTAGCTATAAAAAGCAATCAAGCAGATGGTTCGGCGTTGTTTCGGTAGATGTCACTATGCATTTTTACATCGCGCTAGCAAAGCGTGTTTCGGAAACAATGACCTCAAGCCGCCTGCTCACAATAGCCTTTTTAAAAAAGTATGGGAACTAAACCACAGATCTAGAATATTGAGAAAGATACTAGGAATTTTGTGTTAATGTAGAAAATGAAATGATTTCTGATATTTTATTCAATCGTCTCCCTGGCTAAGATAAAGATAAAGATAAAAAAATCTTTATTCAATTTAGGTCCACACAGAACACTTATGAATGTCAAAATAGGTACATAATATCTACCGCTGGTTCGGAATGTCGATTTCTACTGAGAAGACACCAGCAAGAAACTCAGTAGTTACTCTTTTCAAATATTGATGATGTTACAGAGTTTCAATTGAGAAGAGAAAAAAATACAATTATGAAGGTTAATAGACTACTATGAATAACAACTCAAAAGATTAATCAATTAACATGACGAAGAATCCTTATCATTTAAATAGTCTTGTACACTAAAGTAACCTTTCTTCATTAGGCAGGTTTTGATATGAGACTTAAACTTATCCAGTGATAGGTTAATGACATTTTGTGGTATCTTATTAAATATCTTAATACTTAAGCCAACAAATGAATTACCGATTTTATGAAGTCTGAGAACCGGGACGGCAAGCCTATGTTTATTTCTAGTGTTAAGACTATGACTATCGGACTTTTCTGGAAAAGTGTGCAAGTTCTTACGTACATACATAATGCAGTCGAGGATAAATTGGGAAGCCACGGTTAAAATATTAATTTCTTTAAATATTTCTCTAAGTGAGTCACGTGATCTAAGGCTGTATATAGCGCGGATGGCCTTTTTCTGTAATACAAAAATAGTTTGTATGTCAGCAGCAGACCCCCACAACAGTAGACCATATGACATCACACTGTGGAAATAGCTGAAATATACCAGCCTTGCCGTCTCGATATCAGTCAGACGCCTAATTTTTCTTACTGCATATGCAGCGGAACTTAGTCTTCCTGCCAAGGCAGCAATATGGGGACTCCACTGCAATTTCGCATCTATAGTTATACCGAGAAAAACTGTGGAATTAATGATTTGAATAGATTCATTGTTCATCTTAATACTAGTATCGACCTTGCCTTACATTTGGCATGGTGAATTTTACACATTTAGTTTTCTTTGAATTAAGCAGTAAATTGTTAGTCGTAAACCAGTGCAATACCTGCGAGAGAGTATCATTTACGTCGTCAATTGATTCTTTATATCTATCAACCTTAAAAATCAAGGAAGTGTCGTCAGCAAATAACACTATCTCACAAAGATCTTTCGTAAAGTATGGAAGGTCATTTACGGATATTAAGAACAACAAAGGCCCCAATATTGAGCCTTGGGGCACACCCATTAAAAGAGGAGCGCCAGAAGAGTCGATTCCATTAACTTAACCCTTTGAATTCTATCAGACAAATAAGATTGAATCACATCAAGTGCGTTATTCAATACACCGTAATGCCGTAACTTCATTAATAGTGTTTCATGATTAACGCAATCAAAAGCTTTCGACAAATCACAGAAAACACCTATTGCATCCTGCTTTTTCTCCCACGCATCAAAAACATATTTGATAAGAGCCACTCCTGCATCAGTAGTGGATTTTCCTTTAGTAAATCCAAACTGTTTTCCATGCAGTAATTTATTAATATTAAAATGACACAAAAGTTGAGTAAATATAATTTTTTCGAATATTTTACTGAGTGCTGGCAATATGGATATTGGCCTAAAGTTAGACGGGTCACTCCTTTCTCCAGATTTGAATAAAGGTATGATTTCACTAATTTTCATCTTATTTGGAAATTGACCCTCGTCAACACATTCGTTAAATATTATAGCTAAGTGGGGTGCGATAGAGTGTATTATATTTTTTATTATATCTATCGAAATTCCCCATGCGTCTTCAGTCTTTTTAATATTTAAATCTTTAAATGTTTTAAGAATAATCTCTGAGTTTACATGACTAAATCTAAAAGATGTGGTGCACTCATCTACATGCGACTTGATGAGAGAAGCAGCGAGATGCGGACTCTAATTTAATGTTTGACTGGAATGTTTGAAAAGAATGACTCAAATGTGTTTGCCACTTCCGAGTCTGTATCAATAGATTTGCCATCAATTTTAAGAGAGAGGTTGCTGTGTTGTGTTTTGTTTTTGCAAGTCTCTTTATTTATAATTTTCCATGTAACTTTACTTTTATTACTAGCTTTCATTATCTTATTTTTAAAGTAATTTGATTTGGCCACTGCGCAGACTTTTTTAAATATCTTTGAATATTTCTTAACATATTCTAATGTCGTTGGGTCATTAGAGTTGGCCTTAATATCATACAATTCAAATAACCTTTTTCTACTTTTATAAATACCTGTAGTGGCCCAGTCACTGAATTTGGTTTTAAAGGTATTTGTTTTAATGGTTCTTTTGGTAAAGATACCATTAAATTCTTTTTCAACGACATTAAATAATTTATCATAATGTTGGTTTACATTTCCTTCATTATAGGACAATGTAGACAACTTTTGTGAGATAGTTTCTTTAAATTTATTTATACGGTTTTCAGTGATTGGTCTACATACAAAACTATATGAAGAAGGGGCATGACGGTGCTCAAACACAGTCATTTGACCACTATGGTCAGAATTGATAAAATTTATTATGGACTTGTCCATAACTTCACAGTTACAAAATATGTTATCTAAACAAGTAGCTGAGGTGGGTGTGACTCGCGTGGGTTCGTTGAAAAGATGATGTAAATTAAATGATTTAAAGAGATTCAGAAACCTAACAGAGTTCTGTGAATTATCTAAAATGTTGATATTAAAATCTCCACAAATAACTACTTTTTTATTAGATGAACATATTTTGCTCAAAACTTCTTCCATAATGGATTCAAACATGGTAAAATTCCCATTTGGGGGCCTATACACACAGACAATGACATGCCGCTCCAGCTCTGCACACGCTAACTCAATAATTCGCTCAACTGAGAGTGAGACAATATCTTTACGTTCTTTAAATTTAACTGTATTATTCAATAAAATAATTGACCCGCCTTTGATTGCCAACTTTCTCGTGAACGAACTACTGACGCTATAGTTATCTATATTGACAATTAATTCATGCTGTCTTAACCAGTGTTCTGTAATACATACAATATGGATATTCATTTCATTTAAAAATAACTCTAATTCTAGTTCTTTGCCGGACAAACCCTGGATATTCTGATGTATAAGGTTCAGATAACTAGGGTTTCCTTTTGTTATTGATTTGCTAGAGGATTCCTCTGTTGTCTCATATTGTAATTTAAATTACTTGGAATCACTTCCAAACTCTGAGTAACTAGGTTATTAATATTAAACGCTAACAGAGTAGCTAAGTCATTTTTAATTTTATTTGGCAAATAAAAGGTTTTGCCAGTCAGAATAAACTTATTATCAATAAATTTATTTGTGTCAAAAAACACAAATTTGTAACTATGACTATATGTCAAGTTATATAATAATGTATTCAACAAATGAATACTGTTGAATACATTATGATTCTTGAAGGCTGATTCTTGAAGGTGGCCGTACTACATAGTCGTTGAGTATCTTTACAGAGGAAGTGCAACATAACACTTAAATACGCAATTACATAGGTAAACGAGTACTTATGTATTACACTAGCTACTTTTTTGTTTAATAAAAAACGTATTCATCACACCAATATTCGACCCTACTTATCTTCAAAAGTTTGATTAAAAGTTACTTATTTATCGACACGACATATACGATACTAAATGCATTTCGACAAAGTGCGAAGCGGTCTGACGACGCGGAATAGAAATTATTGGTAGTCACACCAGAGTGTGACAAACTTGGTGTGGATACGAGTCCGGCGGGAAAATTAGATGCGTTTTCTCACATTTTGACAAAAAGGTCAAATAGATGTCTTGGAGCTTACTTCAAGTATGTCTTAACATACGCTACAAGCTGAAGAGCTGAGGGGTGAGAACAGGTGAGAAAGGATTAAATTAAAAATATTCAACCAGACAATAAAATTGAGTACTTATTTACGACTGCTGTCTGACCCTTTTGACAGGGGAACTAGACCAACTAAATCATGACTTACACGTTTCAGAATCTATCCGAAACGTGCAGGTGTCCTCGCGATGTTTTCCCTCACCACCGAGCTATTGGCAGAAATATGCACATACGCACTCGCCCCTGTACAAGTCAGTTATTTTCTAAATACTGAGACTATAAGAGGTTATATATTTATTTGAAAAAAAAAAAGAATTGACCATCTAGATTCGATTTTAAAGCCTTTAAGTCAAATACAAAAATAATTTTGTATTTGACTTAAAGGGTCTAATGACAATGATAAAATTAAACATAATTATTTTTATATTTGGTAAGTTATACTTAATTCGATATATTACCTAATAAGACTTCTTCTTAGTATAATATAATTATAGCGTTTTACATTTCCACTCATTATTTCGTTGTTTAGATATAGTCGAACAAGTCTTTAATTTTTTTTAAATAAATAGGTTTATGATAAATAGTGAGCTGTAACCATCTTAATTTTCTTAGTAACCCAGCAGCTTCTGTCAACTCTGCAGTATGAAGAGATACAAGAGGGCATTTTCGAACAGGTGGATATTCCGAAGTATGACATAATTACGCTGCTTAATCGTAAAGTGAGTGAATTACCTACGCAAATACAAGTTATTTATAATAACCACACAATGAGTGAAATGAGTGAGCAAGCCACGTTTACCAATCTATCACATCTTAAATTATACTGTAACTCGAAACTGAAATTCAAGACTAAAAGAACTAAGCACTACGCAACGTGTTTTGATTCGGTTTTTAACCCCCCGACGCAAATACGACGGGGTGTTATAAATTTGACGTGTCTTTGTGTGTGTCTGTGTGTCTCTCTATGGCATCGTAGCTCCCGAACAAATGAACCGATTTTGATTTGGTTTTGTTTGTTTGAAAGATAAATAAGGAGGGAGTGTTCTTATCTATGTTGGAAAAAAAACGATCCAAGATGGCCGCCGTCACAAAAATTTGGATTTTATGTTTTAACACAACTCCCACAATATGGGTATCATATAAAAGGGCTTGAGTAGCAGAATATATTAATTGTGAAAAATTTCAAATCCGAGATGGCCGCCGACAGAAAATGACGAATAACCTATTTGTTGTTCCAACTGCCTTAATATAGGTATCAAATGAAAGAGCTTTAGTTGTGTCAGGGGGTTTTTTAAATTTTCAATTTTATAAGTTATTTTAGATAGAGTGATTAAAGAGGAAGGTTTATATGTAATAATTAATAATATAACACATGCATAATATCGCCCCAGTGCGAAGCCGGGGCAGGCTTTTACTAAACTGCGGACTCTGATCGATTATGGATTTGATAAGTATCTTATCATATCTTGTTATTAAGTTATGGCGGGACGAATAGGTAACCAAAATAGCATATAGTTTATTATTTTTGTGACCACCTAGGTTAGGTTAGGTGGGAGGATTGGGTGGTCCGTTGATAATAGAGGTCAATCGATACGAGTCGACCGTGGGAGAGACACGCTTCGGCAAGAATGGGCCGGCTCGACCGGAGAGATAACACGGCCTCTCAGAAAACCGGCGAGAAGCAGCACAGTGCTGTGTTTCGCTGCGTGAGTGGGGGTACCGGAAGCCTAATCCAGGGGGAAAGGGGGGTTTTAAGGTTGGCAGCGCCCTTTTACTCCACTGGTGTCGTGGGTGTCCATTGGCGCTTGTCCTCTTACACATTAAGAAAAGAGAATTGAAAAAAAGGGAGGGTTTGTTTTAACATTATAAGTTAAAAAGTCCAACTGTAGGTGCAGTCGCGGTCCGTTTTGTAGGTATTTTCATATACACAAAGTGCAGCTTAGACACCTAGATGCCTTCTCATTGGCATTCATTGCATCACTGCCGCGAACTACCAGTAGCCAGCCTAATTGTCGAAATTGTCTTGTCTCCTTCAGGCTTCTAATGCGGGGTTGACATCGAATCGTATAAAACGTACCAAAATAGGTCAAACAGTAAATGGTAAACCTGTGCCTGAAAGGTAACGTAGGTGAGGAGGATCTTGTCAGACAGGAAAGAGACTATCTTCTTGGTTTTCAAGAAGAGTTATTAGGCTTTCCATTTAATTACCTATCTATGTATACCAGTTTCGGCGTTATCTTGTGGAGCAGCAGCACCAGAGCATCTAGTTACTTGGTATAGCCAACATATACTACAGCCCTCTTAAAACAAGACACAACTCTTCGAGCCCATTAACAGTGCCTATAAAAAATTACAATGAACTACCAATTTAGTGCGCATTACCCCAGTAATTTTGAGTATGTAGATAATTTGATATGAATTTGGAATAAATGATATGCGAATTTAAACATTTTAAATACTAAGTTATTTCGTGAAAACAGTTCTGGCTAGCGTAACGTTCCCCCAGCCAGACGTTTTGCATATTAATATTAAAAAAAAAAAAAAGTATCCACATAATAAATGAAATGGACGAAATAGGGTCTTAAAACCTGTGATTTCGTTAAGAGTAGTCTCGGTAGACTCCGTGTGTCGATAAAACACTAAACACCTCCGTTTTATTGAGTGACTGGGACACTGGAGCACTTGAATTGTTTCCTGACGAGTTGTCCCGCAAAACATGATAAGTGATGGTAGCAGTAATCCTCACACAGTTTTTGGCACAAATAAAATAAGAAAAATAAATCTAGCTTATGTTTATGTCGGACAGATATTCAGAGGCCGGCGCGTGTCGGTCACCGAGCACCCGTATGTGGTGAGCATTCGTCGGCACTACTCGCACTACCTCACGGGGTCTGTGATATCAAGGACCGTCATTATAACTGTAGCGCACCCTATATACGAGTAAGTAATATAAGACTTCAAGTAAAAAGAAACAGGACTGCCGCGATTCTGTAGTGCATCAGGTATGTTCACAGAACACTGGGTCGATTGCTTTTACACCACGATTCGCAAAAGACATGTGATATATTTCCCTGCCTCCCTGGTGCGCAGAGTCCGCGGCGGAGCCAAGGTACCTATTATGAGAGTGATAGCGGACAGGTTAGACTGTCCAGACAGCGTGTATATGTGAACATTTACATCCCTGTCTCTGTAACCACGTGTCTACGAACCATACAGTACATTTTGTTACATTTCTTTGGAAATTCGCATATTTTTTTTACTTGTCATTCAAAGTGGTCACGTGACTTGGTCATATTGTATGGGGAGTCGAAAATTTTTTCGTCGATTTTCGAAAAGTCGTAAAACAATGTTCTACAGACACATGCTGTATGTGACTGATGTTGCAGAGTAAACCCAAGTGAGCTGGCCGTGGTGGCGGGCGAGAACTACTCGGACAGAGGGACCGCCCTCCTCACCGTGGTGCTGGTCCTCATCCACGAACTTTTCGACCCCTACTCCCTGGCCGCTGACATCGCGCTCCTGAAGCTGTACGAGGACGTTATTTACAAGTAAAGTATCAGCCTATATACTGTCCTACTGCAGGGCAAAGGCCTCCATCATAGAAATCAAGTTATCGCTACTATGATGAGATAAGGCTTTATCACCAAGCTAGCCTAATGCGGATTGGTCATCACAAACCCGAGCAATCTTCGAAAAGCGGATGGATCTTTCACGGAATCTCCGGAGGAAACACTAAGACTGCTTGCTCAAACGCACTTTCTGGAATCCGTGTACATTAATAACAAAAGAGAACTCCAGGACAGTAAGTCTCCGGACAGGAGACCGCGTAATGAAGACTGGAGGAGAGCTTCCGTTATTTATCGTCCCCAACAGATAAGTTTGGCCATTAGGAGCTTCAAGCCTTATAAATCTGGTGGGGTCGATGGTATTTTCCCGGCTATATTGCAGCGGGGCGAAAATATCATTATCTCAACGCTGATAAAACTTTCCGTGCAAGCTTTGCTTGGAGTTATCTGCCATCAGCGTGGACTCGGGCGAGGATCACTTACATCCCCAAGGGAGGGGACAAAGACAAATCACAGCCCAAGTCCTACAGACTGATAAGTCTCACCTCATTCCTACTAAAAACGATGGAAAAGGTGTTAAACAGTCACATCAGGGCAACATCGTTGAAAAACCCCTGAGTGCGAGACAACATGCCTACCAAACAGGCAAGTCCACGGAAACGGCACTTATTGACCTGGTGGACCGAATTGAGAAAGCCATAGAAGACAAAGAAATTGCACTCTGTGCCTTTCTCGACATCAAAGGGGCTTTTGACAACACCAACTTCGATGTTATAACACGTAGTATGGTGAATCGTGGAATCGACGATACCACCACCAGATGGATGGGATCCATGCTACAAAACGAACTGCAACAACAACGTTGATGAATAAAACTCTTCATTTTAGAGTGACCAGAGGGTGTCCACAGGGCGGAGTCCTATCACCCCTTCAATGGTCATTGGTTGTTGACAGTCTCATCTGTGAGCTCAATGAAGCCAGATTCCTGACTCAGGGTTACGCAGATGACATAGTAATAATGGTCATAGGAAAATGTTCTAGCACCATTTCCAGTCATATGCAAAGAGCCCTACGAATAGTAGAAAACTGGTGCACAAGACACGTGCTAACAGTCAACGCACGTAAGACGGTCTTAATCCCGTTTACCAAATGAATGAAACTAGAGGCGCTTCACGCCCCAACACTTCTTGGTACGAAGCTATGCTTGTCCAACGAGGTCAAATATCTCGGAGTCTTTCTAGACCAAAAACTAACATGGAACAAGCATCTCGACTACATTACTAGAAAGGCAAAAATTGCGATGGGGGCAAGCAGTAGGTTGGTGGGGCTGAAGTGGGGGCTATGGCCCAAGGCCGCACTCTGGATTTATAAAACCATAGTGAGGCCGATCGTCACTTATGTCTGCTGTGTGTGGTATAAGAAGACGCACCAACTCAACTGCGTGGAGAACCTCAGCAAAGTTCAAACAACAGCCAGCCTTATAGCCACTGGCGCTCTTTCGTCCTCTCCCTCTGCAGCACTGGATGCCCTCCTGAACATTCCACCTCTGCACATTCATGTGCAGATGGAAGCGAGGATGGCAATTACGAGAGCGAAAATCAGAGGGAGGACGAGATGGCAATCTAAGGTCATAAGAAGCCCCTACAATGAACTAATGAAAATTCTGGTCATGGATATGCCCTCTGACTCCATGATACGTGGACACCGCTTCGATAAGCGGTTTACAGTCTTGTTACCTAGTAGACAAGACTGGGAGGCTGGAACTCCCGGATATGTTAAGCAGAATGACATCATTTGGAATACGGATGATTCCAGGAGGCAAAGCGTATCCGGGGCGGGATTTTGTAATGATCGCTTCGGAATACGCAAATTCGCCAACCTGGGTCGCTATACCACAGTGTATCAAGCAGAAGTCTTCGCAATAATTGGATATGTCCAAGAGAGTCTGCAAATGAATCTCCAGAATAAGAAGATATTCATCTTCTCAGATAGTCAAGCTGCCGGGCTCAAGGCGTTAACATCCTGTGAACTTGACTCCAAACTCACTAGCGACTGTGTCCTGCTCCCAAACCAGCTTGGCAATGCCAACATCGTAAATCTGATTTGAGTACCGGGACACTGCAATATCAGAGGCAACGAAGTCGCTGACGTGCTAGCAAAGGCCGGGGCAGAGAGCCCACTACTCGGACCGGAACCAATAAGTGGTGTTCCAGCCTGCATGGTCAGGTTCGAGTTAAAAGAGTGGGAGCATAAGCAAAGCACTGAATTTTGGAAAAGAGTACCTCGACAAGAACAGTCTAGGCGTTGATACAGGCGTTCGATCAGAGACGAGCTGTAGAAATAATAAAACTGAGTAGAGGACATGTTAGGGCACTCACTCGGACCCTCACAGGACACTGCAAATAAAACAATCACCTGCACAATATGGGCCTTTCAGATACCAAAATCTGCAGGTTCTGTCGCGAGGACGAGGAAACGATTATCCACGTCCTCGGCGAGTGCATAGCGCTGCACCGCTGCAGAAGCCGGCACCTAGGAGCACACATGATCTCAGCAGACGAGATCAAAAGCTCCCCCATCAGCTCCATTCTCGGGTTTATCCTGGAAATGGAGCTACATGAGGTGCTGTAATAGGTTATGGGACTGCCACAATAGATCATCTACTGGTCGCAGTGGTTATGAGACGCAGGGCTCACCCCATTTCTAACAAATAATAATAATAAAATCTTCGAAAAATACAAGCAATAACACTATTAACTTATTTTGCACCACAGATGATGAAAAGATGCTTCTCATTGATTCTAAGCAACGGTTTTTCATAGACATTAAGATGTATCAAAAACCCATAGAACTAGAAAAGAAGGAATGTGCCACTGTCGGAAAAAACCACAGAGTGTGAAAGAGATCCAACCGGCCTGATGCAGATTCTGTAGAGGAGCGGCAGAGAAAGAACATCGCCCAGCCTTAGATTAAATTGATATAATCTCAGCGCCCAGCACGTCACCCCAGCATTAACGGCTTCACGCGGTGTTTTAAGTATGGCTTTCTATGAAAAGGCAGTTCTAGTCTGTTTAGGGTGCATGTCTATGCAAAAACCAAAGGTAATGTATGTGGCTGACGTAGGCAGCACTGTCTTTTAATAATACATAACTATCCATACAAAAATTATAATAAAACATCTCATAGCTACATTGACCAGATTTCGTGCTTAGTAGTTTAAGAACAAGTTTAGGGTCACGGATATAATGATTAAGATGACCATCCAATAAACTAAGTGATCTCTAAAACTCCGTTCAAGTTTCTAGGTTCATTGTTGGAATACTCTCCCATTGTATAGCATACACATTATATAAACCTTTCCAGCCGTATATTTGTCGCAGCCTTCTGATTAAATTAGCCATTTAACCAGACGTCTAGAGCGTTCGTCAAACGCCGGCATTCATTCAAATTGCTAAAGAACACCCAGCAATGTCGTTGACCGCAACGTTTAACCAGATGACTGAACATTTGTCGCCACCATCATCCAGTTAGATGCCTAGGTCGATAGTTGTTTGAACTAAAATTACTCGACTCAAACTGTTTTCTAAAAATTTGCGGACGACGTACTGTTATTGACACTTCCATGTTTACAGACTACTAATAGCCTGCCCTTACTTCGTTACGGGGCATAAATTTTCAAAATCTGGTCTTTCCTTCTTTATTAGCAGGAGTTAAAAAAGTACATAATATTCATCTACTGAAATACAATAAAAGTGAGTTTAATTTAAATTTGTATAAAAAAACCCAAATACCAATTTTCACGACTCTCGGCAACATCATCTTAGCGTTTTGTCCCGGTTGAGTGTCTGCTTCGACTTCGCCCGATCTTGTGCATCCATTGTGGTCAATTTATTGGCACACGCATTTCATCCTTTACGAGCGACGTCAAGTCTATAATTTAAAAAATTACAATTCTTGCATATGACGTTTTTGCCCCCGTTCACCTATTTAGGGGTTGAACAAAAAATGCAGAAAGTACTAGAATTTATTTTGCATGAGCAGATCAAATACAATTTTTATGACTAGCTTTAAAAATGAAGAATCTTTCATACGAAGTAACCCCCCTTTCACCCCTTTAAAAGCTGAAGAAAAAAAATGCTGAAAGTGTAACCCTTTGAGCCGAGATGTTGAGTGGCTGATGGTAATGCTAGCTCCGTGGGTTCTGAGGCGCTCGCAGGATTCTAACAGAGAGCTGAGAGAGGGCGCCACTAGCTTTTAAACTACCTAGCTAGAAAGTTAGAGTTTAAATAAAAAGAGTTTGAGTATGTGGGCTGAATATTTATTATAAAAAAATATGCAAAATACAATGTGCTTTTTGAAAAGAGAATTTTTGTTTCTGGCTTTTGTTAAATTTTTATGTAAAAACCTAAATGATCTTAAACAAGTAAATTTATTAATGCTAGGCTTAATCTAGGCCGTATAAAAATTAAATTTAATTAAGCAGGACTCCTATCCCGAGGATTATCCTGATAAAAATACAAATATTACAGCTTAATCTATGCCGCTTAAAAAAAATTCAAAGTAACAAGACTCCTATCAAGAGGATAGTCTCATAGAAAAAGTTAGATAAAATAGGTAATCATATGCATAATACTTCTACTCCGGAGTAAAATAAAATAATAAAAGTGTACCTTAATAAAGCATTACACTAAACTTAATGCTAAACATGGGTGTTGCAGTCCTGCGATAGCAACGGAGACCTCTCCAAGTATCAGCCACGCATGGAGTGCAGCAGCTGACCGGTTATGAGTCCTGGAGTGTTCCTTGCCTCGCCAGATCGACACCCATGCATTAAGAGGGCTTTATATGCCTGAAATGTGCACACAAAGGAAGCATTAGGACAGCCAGCCAACACAAGATGGTAGTGCTGTTGGGAAAAGAGTTACATAATGTCATAGCACGTGGTGTGCAGATGACCCATGGTCTCCAGCGCACATAGGCAAATGCGTGAAGAGCTTCTAGGCGCAATAAAGGCGGCAAATAAAAAGGAAACAGAAAATGCGAAAGCGTGCTCACCCATTATGAAAAGACGTGGTGCAGGATATTCAGCCCATCACAAAATATAAAAGGGGTGACATCATTTGCCTAAAACAACAGACAATGGCTTAGCATGTGCGAGGAAATATAGTAAAATATGAAAATTTAGGTTACATAACCAATCCTACTTACCAACACATGGCGTCACCAAAATGATAAAAAATGTTATAAAAAAGAAAAACTAATGCGGCTCTGCCGTTACTTAAGGAGCCATGTGTCCCAATTCATCTTGGATGCAATTTGACTGTATTAATTAAAAAAACAAATTCAAATGTGCTTAAGCGCACCACCAGAATAGAAGATAAAAAAATGGCAGACGTCAAAAATCCATAAAGGAATCAATTTTTTTTTAATCCATAGACTGAAGGTATTAGATATCTAAGATTATACGTCTTAAAACAAAGTGTGAAATGCAGAAAAATAGAAATTGGCTACCAACTTCGAGGTTTATTGAAAATGAATTACTTTAATATGAGAAATATTTATTTATAGAAAATTGACGAAAATATATTGAAATCGACAACAGAAAAATCCAATGCTCAAATGAGTGATCGCTGTCAAAGATTACAAAGAAATGAGGTTTGTTCTCGCTAGATGGCGTGAGAAGTAAAGAAATATTAGGATAAAATTATAAACATAGTTAAAATAGGTAACGACGTGTTACAATACCTCCTTAGTTACAAAAAAAAGAGAAAAAAAAAGAATTTATGGAGAGGGACAAGACACAAAAGCAATCTAAATAAAATATACTAAACTCACAATTCAACAATTACTTATTGTCCTTGACCATTGCTGGCTTGTAAGAAGACTGTGAGACAAAAACAAAACAGTATAGGCTTAATTTAAGGAGTCACTAACCGCTCCTGCATAGGCTTCTTTATAGAGTAACAATCCGCTCTTTAATTTAAACAAACTAAATAGTCAAGGCTTTTTTAAGGAGTAACAAACCGCTCCTGTATAGGCTTATTTATAGAGTTACAATCCGCTCTTTAATTTAGAACTCATCGAGTAGTTAAGGCTTATTTATGGAGTAACTAACCGCTCCGGCATAGGCTTCTTTATTGAGTTGCGATCCGCTCAGTAATTTAAACATTCGTCAGACGCAAGCATCCTATAAAACGAAGTTATAATGCACCATAAGTGCATAAGTATCAGATATATCATCTGATGAAGAAAAAAACATCACCACTAAACAAGCCCACATAAAGCTTGTGACGCACCAGCGGCGTCAAAAAAGTCCTTACAAAAATTGAAGGCACAAAAAAACAACTGCCCCTTATATAGGCACATACAAAATATTAAACACAAAAGGAAAAAATATCAATAGAGACAACCCTATTGGAAGAGAAGATAGGAAGAAAAAACATCCTAGCGAGAACATTATGAGAATGTAAATAAAGTTTAGGTGCAAATTAAAAGGAATAAGGTAACACTATAAGTCAGGGAATTTCATAAAAAAAACTAAAATATTGAAAAGAGAATGTAGATAAAAGAAGAATCCCGTAGCTGGTCAACACAGAGAGGTGTCTGCTTCCTTTGAGGCACTTGTATCAGGTTTTAAACACATGTTTACAAAATATTTAAAAATAAATAATAAGCCAGAAACAAAAGAAAAAAAAGATCACAGCTTTCTGTTAGATCCCGATCTGGAAAAAGTCGAGGCCTACCCGTTGAGGCGCCAATGTAACCCTTTGAGCCGAGATGTTGAGTGGCTGATGGTAATGCTAGCTCCGTGGGTTCTGAGGCGCTCGCAGGATTCTAACAGAGAGCTGAGAGAGGGCGCCACTAGCTTTTAAACTACCTAGCTAGAAAGTTAGAGTTTAAATAAAAAGAGTTTGAGTATGTGGGCTGAATATTTATTATAAAAAAATATGCAAAATACAATGTGCTTTTTGAAAAGAGAATTTTTGTTTCTGGCTTTTGTTAAATTTTTATGTAAAAACCTAAATGATCTTAAACAAGTAAATTTATTAATGCTAGGCTTAATCTAGGCCGTATAAAAATTAAATTTAATTAAGCAGGACTCCTATCCCGAGGATTATCCTGATAAAAATACAAATATTACAGCTTAATCTATGCCGCTTAAAAAAAATTCAAAGTAACAAGACTCCTATCAAGAGGATAGTCTCATAGAAAAAGTTAGATAAAATAGGTAATCATATGCTTAATACGTCTACTCCGGAGTAAAATAAAATAATAAAGTGTACCTTAATAAAGCATTATACTAAACTTAATGCTAAACATGGGTGTTGCAGTCCTGCGATAGCAACGGAGACCTCTCCAAGTATCAGCCACGCATGGAGTGCAGCAGCTGACCGGTTATGAGTCCTGGAGTGTTCCTTGCCTCGCCAGATCGACACCCATGAATAAAGAGGGCTTTATATGCCTGAAATGTGCACACAAAGGAAGCATTAGGACAGCCAGCCAACACAAGATGTTAGTGCTGTTGGGAAAAGAGTTACATAATGTCATAGCACGTGGTATGCAGATGGTCTCCAGCGCACATAGGCAAATGCGTGAAGAGCTTCTAGGCGCAATAAAGGCGGCAAATAAAAAGGAAACAGAAAATGCGAAAGCGTGCTCACCCATTATGAAAAGACGTGGTGCAGGATATTCAGCCATCACAAAATATAAAAGGGGTGACATCATTTGCCTAAAACAACAGACAATGGCTTAGCATGTGCGAGGAAATATAGTAAAATATGAAAATTTAGGTTACATAACCAATCCTACTTACCAACACATGGCGTCACCAAAATGATAAAAAATGTTATAAAAAAGAAAAACTAATGCGGCTCTGCCGTTACTTAAGGAGCCATGTGTCCCAATTCATCTTGGATGCAATTTGACTGTATTAATTAAAAAAACAAATTCAAATGTGCTTAAGCGCACCACCAGAATAGAAGATAAAAAAATGGCAGACGTCAAAAATCCATAAAGGAATCAATTTTTTTTTAATCCATAGACTGAAGGTATTAGATATCTAAGATTATACGTCTTAAAACAAAGTGTGAAATGCAGAAAAATAGAAATTGGCTACCAACTTCGAGGTTTATTGAAAATGAATTACTTTAATATGAGAAATATTTATTTATAGAAAATTGACGAAAATATATTGAAATCGACAACAGAAAAATCCAATGCTCAAATGAGTGATCGCTGTCAAAGATTACAAAGAAATGAGGTTTGTTCTCGCTAGATGGCGTGAGAAGTAAAGAAATATTAGGATAAAATTATAAACATAGTTAAAATAGGTAACGACGTGTTACAAAAGCACTTGTATTTAATTTGTTTAAAGATCCCAAACAGCAATTTTCATGACCCTTTAATATTGACGAATTTTCCATACAATGTTTTTAGTCCATTTTGACCCCTTTATGGGTTGAATTTAGACATGTGTCCGCTATACCGAAACGTAACTAAAAAGCGCTATAATGCCTGTAACTTCTCGCACCGGTTATCAGCTACCAAATATTTTAAAACAAGGCAACACGCGCTAACACAACGGCCGCGGCAGCCAATTCGCTCGCTAGTTTGGTTAGTCAACGATTCACAGTTGCAGTAGCGATAGCCAAAATAATTTAATTGTAAAAACGAGATGGGGCGAATATGGCGCGAAACGGCAAAGCCGCGCGATCCCGCGATCCTACATTACATCGTAGATTTAAACCTTATGTTCGTACAGTTAAGGTTGTATTCAGTTTGGCACTATTAGACAACATTAATGGAGCAACTAACTAGCTAGATAGCCAATAATGCGCGGCACAATGAAACACGGCGGGCTCAGATACCGATATTCGGCAACGGTATCAATATCGATATTAAATCCAAAAAACGGTTAAGTAGCGATTGCCAGAAATAGCTGATAACGCCCATGTCTAGTTGAAATTAAAAAAAAGTGGATCATGTAAATTTGGGCAAGTATGGCAGTGCCAAAGAAGTGAAGCTAATATATTGTGCCACTATAAGCGAACTGAAAAAAACCGCCAAAAGTTATTTTTGCCTGTCGGTTCGGTTCGGTCCAGTCGATGACATAACTTCGTGTTGATGAGCCCGAAACAGTTTTTAAATAATATTACACAGTGGGACCCTATCGCGATGTCCATGCATGAAATTAGGTTACTGGTCGCTCTCTTGAAATTAGGTACGAGCAAGATTCAATATTCTCTCTAGTTGAGATTTATTATGATGAAGTTACGGCCCTAATGGAATATTTTGTACAGGGTGGCGGCAAAGCCAGTGGCTCTGATGCTTCCCCATGTGGCGCTGAACGGTCGCACTGGCTTCGTGACTGGTTGGGGGAGATGCGACAGAACGGTAAGTAAATTATTGTTTTTTGGTTATAATATTTGGTGCCACTAAAATAATTTTTTGCACTTACTTTACCAGAGTTTGGTAACTATTATCATACGAAGAAAACATGATCGTCGTAGGATACTGGTATCCAAGTGATAGGGATTTTTCGTTTTATGTAACCGAGTATCAGCTCAGAACAATATCAAATACAGTTATTTACAAAAGACAAGTAGTAGTACAGAAATTTACAAAAGACAAGTAGTAATAGATGTATATATTTGTTATTCCACTGTTGATTCTGACATCTGTAACACAGGTGCTTGTGTTACCTATCTCGGACTTAGATCAATGTATGTGATGATTTTTTATTATTATTATTAAAAAAAACTTTTGTGTGTAAATGTTAAATTGAACCTCATTGCAGTAAATGGCATTAATTTCCCGTGGCACAACTATTCAATAGGATTGGATTTTTTTTTGAACTTGAATAATTTGTCAATGAAAACGGAATGACTTTTCTTCTTTTCATATAATTCAACAGCTGTCCCTCATGGTCTTATTTTGTCCTCTAATACCAGGCTGACATAAGACCTAAGAGAGTAGTCCTACTCTAAGGTCGTACTTATTATTAAGTAGTAGAATTTAGCCAGGCTAAAATATGTCTTTCCACTCCGACCAACTGGTTACACAAAGTGGAACCCGATGAAGGGTTTTATTCCAATCTTACTAACTAGTTGCTTATTTATTTTATTTTAAAAAATATTATTCCAAAGGCACCGACTGAACCGACCAATTAAAACATACCAACAATTTATTTAGTAAGTATGTGTAGGTGGTCGAAATCGTATTTCGTACCTTACGTACAGAAACTTCCTATCAATGTCTGTTACCCTAGTACTTCTGCTTAGTTACTCTTGCTGGTTTCCAAAAAAATTGCAGTTTTTTTTCTATTGATACAGTCTTCCCCCCATGTAATGCTAGGTAGTAGGTACTACTGGTCGGTAATTTGAATTCTCCATTATGATAATCCCTGACTAAAGTTCATCGATAAAGTCATACAGCAGGGCCAGTGGACCACGGGCAATAGAGGCGAGGTGACCAGTGGCCTTTATGTCAGCCTGGTACTTCTAGGACCAAAATAATAGGACTGTATAGCCCTTGTCATTACATACCTATATCGTTTTCATTTAACTTTTTTTCAAGTTAACAAAAAATAACCAAATAATAATCCATTGAATAGTTGTAATATGGGATGAATGCAAACAACTTGTACCGTTATGACAAAAAAAATAAAGGTTCTTAACTTGTGTGGATGGGATCAATTTTCAATTAAAAAGATATTCTTATCAGACCAATTAAAAAATTGTATCAGCGAGAAAGAAAAATAGTTGATCGTCGTCTTCAGAAGAGCGGAAAGACAGAGGGGAATTCAAATTACCAGTAGTTCTATGCAAAAGGGATGACTATCTTCTTCACCTGAACGTGTGATTCCCGGTTGCGTCCAAAGCTGTCGCTTTGAATAACGTAGCGTACCCACTTAGACCATGATTCAGAATTTGGGGGGATCTGGTAATTACAATGAAGTGACTGTCGTCTGACCTTTGCAACCCTTTAACAGGGGACAGGGGAACCAGACCAGCAAGATCATGGTTACACGTTTCAGGAACTTTTCCGGAACATGCAGGTTTTCTCACGATGTCGCCGAGCTAATGATAGAGATTACGCACACAGATTTGAAGAAATCCATTGTTGCATGCTCGGATTTGAGCTTCGGACCATCAACCTGCGTGGAAGGGGCGTTCATATCCATTGAGCTGCCATCGCTCTATTTGTACATCCGTTAAATTGAAGTAGTTACAAAAAACCACTTCGATCCACTTACCTTAGGTACCTACTACTTCGTATATTTAATTGATACTTTACAAAATGGTGCGACAATCATAAGCATTTTAGTACACCAGTATCTTTTTTTTTTTTTTGTCAATATGCCAACGCTTGACCACAATCGCACCTGATGGAAAGCGAAGATGAGGTCTAGGATGATACGCGTTTGCCTAAAAGATGCCTGTTCACTCTTGCCTTAAAGATGCCCAGATTATAGTGGTCAGGAAAAACAGATCTTGGCAGAGACTTCCATTCCTTAGCCGTCCGCATTATAAATGTGGAAGCGAATCGCTTCGTGCGGATAAGGTGTATTTCTACCACATAAGGATGAAAGCACTCGCCGCGCCTTGTCGTCTCTATTTCAGATACTGAGATTAATAATAAGCAAAAAAGATACGACTTGTCATAAAGGTACCTCCAATAAATCAATGCTTACCTAGTATTTTCATGTTAAACCTTGAAAGAAAAAAGATGAGCAGTTACTTATTATTTCAGGCTCAGACACTGGTGACAAGTTTTTATCAAGCGTTCACATACCATACCTAGGTGTGTTACGAGAAATTCTGTATTTAGCCATGTCACAACCAGTAGTGTCACGAGTATACGAAATTTGCCGTGGCACAACTAGTTGTGCCAAGCAGTTGTGTCACGGGTAATGAATAGTAAATGGGTACATATAATTGCAATTGTTATTATTATGCCAATTTGTGTCAGTAGATAAAATAACAAAATGAAAAATGTTTATACTTTTTATTTTTTTACAATATTTTACAACGTTCAACGTAAATTATCTAAAGGATGACCTACGGTAATATTACCTGTAATCAGTTGTAGCTGAACTTCTCGTATGTAGTCATCATTCTCAATGTGAACATTACGTTTTTTGTTTGCGATTTCGTTTGATGAAGTTGTGAAATTTTCTACATTGTAACATTTTTAGCGTTGATGCGCCGACTTAGTTTTGCATGTGAGCTTTCTGAAATGTTATTAGTTCTATGCCTCTGGCTAAATACACATATAAGCTGAGAAAAATTAACAAAATTTCCTTTAATCCAATAACGTTCTATATATTGTATGAGTTTGTTAGCTTCAGACCACTTTCTTTTTTTATGTAATCCCAGCCTTCTTCAATTCGTTCACACGGCAAATGTGGTAAAACTGAACATAATGAAATAGTTCACTTGACTCTTTTTGATTTACTTTTGGAGATACCTAGTTTTTTTATTTTCTCCAAATACATTGTGACCAATGATAATAACAGCCTAAAATTTTTAATGTTGGGCAAAATTCTTTAAGGCTGTTAATAGACAATGGCAAAATAGACATTTCGAAGTTATAATGTAATATCTTTGGATTCTAATTTAACTGTGATCTTAGCATAACAAATAGCGCAAAATGAGTAGATTGCTTTTCATCAGTTAGGAAAGCAAAAACCAAAGGCACCACATTAGTTGGCTCATTTGTGCTTCCCGTATCGTCATACATAGTAAATCACTGTACGAAAGGATTAGGGCAACATTTAAAGGTTCCGTCCGCGAAAAACTCATTCAATTGTGTCATTAACTCTCTTGCTTTTAATGAACAAAAAACTATAATACGCGTTCCTTCATAATAATAATCAGTAAATAAGAAATCTTTATATTTTGGTGGTATTTCTATTACTTCTGCATTAGAAAATACCGTTCTCGAAACACTTAATGATTGCTTCCTAGCATTATAAAGTCTATGCTTCAAATTTGAATATGATGGAAATGTAGTTAAAATATCATATGTAGAATTTTGATATTTCGTTAAAATATCGTTATAAAGTTTTTGAATAGGTTCATCAGAAACCTTAACTTGCTTTTTCAAGTTGTCTATTGATAGCGATATTTCATTTTGTACTTCATTCGGAATACAGGAATCACAATGTGGCGTCGTGTTTACAACATCCTGCTTTACCTAAAATTAAAAAATATCTTTCATTACTTATTATTAATCGTTCTGAAAGAACTGAAAGATTGGACTATAAATAGAAACACAAGGAGAACATAGAATTATTGATACGTTTTTTTTTTGTTGTCCCGGTGGAAAATGCCGCCTTAAGCACACCCGACCGCTGGGAGACGGCCGGGTAGTGTGGGGCTCTCCCTTGGGGTGCTCCCAGGGGCCTACCCACTAAAAACCACCGGGGCATTTCCTGCTACGTTCGTGTGGGGTGGGCTATGGTGACGGGTACGAAACCAAGTTCGCGGCCCACCCTCGAAGGACGAGAGGGTCGCCAGCACGGCCTCTTCAAAAACGGGCCTCGCTGAAAAACGAGGCCTAGGGCCACTCCCATGGCCCACCACTCCACCCTCTCCGGAATCGTCCACGTTGCTGGATTGCAACGCAGACGCTCCGGAAGGGACGACTGCAGACCCCTCCCCAGACTCATACCTGCTGCATGGCAGAGAGAGGAGAGAACGCCCACAGACCTTAAGCTGGACCCGAAAACCCTCCCGTTCGAGCATCCCCGCTGGGTTGCGGAGACAATCGACGGGACGGGAAAAGCGGGGATGGCGAGTCGTGGCTGCGGCTGCGGGACTCAACACAGACCCACCAACAAAGCCCCCACCATGAAGGTGGGGGAGCGCTCCCGAAAATCGGGGCGCAACAGTCTGTTGGGAGGAATTCCACCACCGTGGAACTCTCCAACACCCGAACGCGCCCTGCCGCCGCTGACACAAATTGACACAATTATGACTAATGCAATTAAACTAGAATTGATAACAGCCAGCTAGTACCTACATATCCATTTACTGCAACGAGGTTCAATATAACATTAAACCATACAACACGTAAAGATGCAGTTTGAGATTTTTAGGGTTGGCAAAATACTTCCTGAATCGTAGTCACACCAGTGTGACAAACATAAATGTTTGTCATACCCACAGAGTACCTTTTAATAGACTGAGAGTCACACCACCATTTTTCTACATCATGCATCACTTTTCGTTCATAATTAGTGAAAAAAATCGACCGTAAACTGGTCTATTTACTCCAGGAGTATAATTGAATTACCAGGACCACATAGATTAATAGCGCCCGTAGTACAATATTTCTCAAATGGTGAGACAATACAACAACAATCTCACATACAAAAAGTATCTTATATGTCCATAAGATAGAGTACACCTCCTATAAATCTATGTTGTCCTGGTACTTCAACTACACTCCTGGAGTGGAATATGGGCAATACATACCAGTAGATGGAGGAGCTGAGGGAAGACTGCAATGACTTAGGTTTATGTTCCTTAGTCATTGGAAGACTAAGGAACATAAACCTAAGTCATTGCAAAAGAAGGAATAGAAAAAAAACTGCAACTTTTTTTGGAAACCAACAAGAGAAGTACTAGTGTAAAAGACATTGTTAGGAAGTTTCCAAATCCATTGAATAGTTGTGTTTGGGGATGAATGCAAACAACTTACACAATATAATTAAGCCGAGAAAGAAATTGATGAAGAAATAAATAATGCCATATCTCAGCGAAATGAAAACGAAATTTGTGTTGGACATTGTACCGAAATCATTTCGCTATTTAAAACTAATAGCATGTAGGTAATAAACGATTCCAGTTGAACTATTTCCTCGTTTTCTTGTATGTTTTCAATAAAGCGACAATAAGCGTAGGTACAGAATGTGATCCGATGGCTTTTACTCGGATGAAAGAGGGCAATACTATAACCAGAAGTGAATAATTACATAACCAGTTAGGGTTCTCATCTCAGGCTTGAGTTGGGAACTACCGTTGCTTAACACAGTTTTGCAGAGTCGGTTTCATAGGCAGAATTTTATATTTCTTACTGGATACTGGTTACCAAACAAGATGAAGGGTATCAGAAAAGTAGTAAATCCTATCACTTGGATACCAGTATCCTACGACGATCATTTTTTCTTCGTATGATATAACCATTATGTAATACAAGCAGGCTCGGCCGTGTATGATACCAACCTCTGGTCTTATTACCGGCGAGCCTACTTGTACACCAAAGCATAACATTTGGTGAACAGTTAGTAAATTAGGTGTGCAATTTACTTTTGGTGGGATACGTTAGATTAGTTTAGTGAACAGTTAAATACATGCCATTGATATATCGTATGTACAAACAGCCAAGTCATAAAATTAACTGCTACCTTCTCTTCATTCGACATGATTCAATAGAGGTTCAATAGAAAACAATCCATTCCCGCAGCTGGATAGGTAAAAGCCTTTTCACCCTTTCACTTTAGTCTACTATTTTACTTGACATCAGACTAAATTAGCGATCCGAGTCCCGAGTTCAGTCTGACTCGGGTCGCCAAACGTCGCTAACGCAAAAGCGAGGTCAACGAACTCTTCCATATCAATGTCAGCTAGATTCGACTTTCTGTGTTTATTTATATTGTGACCACCTCCTAAATGTAAAATTATTTTGATAATGGTCACGCGTTCATATTATTTTGGGATATAGACTGACACACACACACACACACACACAACACGCTAAACTAGTAAAAAGCTTTAGGACTGGAATTGTGTTTCGTGGTCGTTTGCGCGGACCACCTAAAAAAATCACCTGCGCTAATCATGAAACACAGTTTTGGTCCTTAGTCTAAGAGCGCAGTTTCGCCATCACCATGTCCAGTCCGTCTGTCCGGGGTAATGAGGCAAATGGTCATAGCTAGGACAGTTTCGCGGACGAGTTACCTCATTCGTAAAACTTATGAGGCTTTTCGTCCGAAGAAAAAGTGGTTTAATTCGTCCGGAATAAGTCCTAAGGTTCTTGGACAAGTAGCCTAATAATGTCCAAAATAACTGTTCGTATTCTTTGGCGTATATATGTGGCAATCCAGGTGGATTATTCTTCCTACACCTGATCCTCAAAAAAGTTTATAAAACGTGTAAGTTTATTTAGTTAACAATACATTATTGAATCTTAGAACGCTAGGTTACATTGAAAACAAAATTAAAACTTAACCAAATATTGTAGAGCTTACATTTTAAGAAGTGCTACTGAAAAGATTTTAAAAAGATGCAAAACTGTTTCACAAAAATGGTTGTATCACAAAAAAGTTTAGAAAAGAATTAGAACACAAAAAATATTACTAAAGTATTACTTTTCAATGATATGTCTTTTTCTTCTTTGAGTGCCGGCCGTCAGCTTTCTAAAATCCGCTGTGTTCATTGCGCGACGAAACAGCTGTTCCACAGATGCGATGCCAGTCCACTTCTTTACATTACGCAGCCACGACTCTTTCCTTCTTCCAATGCGTCGCCTCCCCTCTATTTTACCCATCATGATGAGTTGAAGCCACCTGTACCTCTCACGCCTAAGTCCGTGACCTAGGTATTAGATTTTCCGCTTTTTGATGGCAATCATAAAGTTACGGGTCATGGTCATATCTTTTTTAGGTTATTTTATTGAAAGAATGTGTTTCAATACAGGCCAAACAGATTGTAGAAAGAGAGTGCAGAAATCAAATCAATCTAGTATAGTGGTGGTTGGGTCGTTGCTAGACAGGCTGCTTGAAATGGGCATCAAAGCGGCGGAGCGGCCGGAAATAAAAAATAAAGATCCCAAATCCCTATAGCTTTACATCGTGTACAGTCACAATGGAAAAATGCTCTCGTTTGTTTATGTTTTACTCAAACACTAAAAGATAATGGCTAACAAGTTATATTGCCAATTATCACAAATCTCATTTCATCAAAACATTTTATAAGCACGTGGAGATCAGGTTGAAAAGAACATTTTATTTCTGTTTTTGTAGTATCTTTAACTAACGAAGTGTTGACGTAACGGGAAAAATAGTTTCTTGAAACGTTACGACAAAGTATCGAAGATTTTTCCGACAGGGATCTTAGCTTTTCACCGCAATTACAAACATTATGAAAGGGATATTTCATAAGCTAATTATTGATTATATTGGCTACATTTCTACCAATGGCGCAATTAGTAGTGGACCAAAGGTCGTGGGTTCGATCTCCACCCTGTACAAACATTCGTGCGATGAACATTTGTTCGGTGTCTGGGTGTAATATATGTATTTAAGTATATATTTGTGTGCCTCTGTTGTCTGATATCTGTAATACAAGTGCTTACGCTACTTAGTACGGAATCAGGTCAATGTATGAGATGTTGTGAGAATTATTATTAAAAAAAAAGATTATTTTAATTTTCCAAATGATTAAAAAAAATCAAAGTAACCTCTCTAAAAACAGAGTACGCTGTACCCCCTCAAAACGCTGCCGACCATTGTCAGCGCCGGGTCTGTGACAGCCGAGCCGCTGTCGATCGTATACTATTTTCATTTGAGAAAACCTGTGAGGATCTTTACGAGTAATTAAGAATGGGGACAAAACGTAAAACATTTCCTAAAAGAAAAAATTAACTCTGCCTTGCAAAAATACGGCAAAAAAAGGTATGTAATTTATTTGTACACTTCTAATAAAATGAAAAATAATGACTTCCAATTTTATTATAATTACTACGTAGCTTCATACGTAGAAAGTTATGTAAAACTATTGATTTACCTGCAAATTTTACATTATCAGTTTTACAAATAATAAAAATATTTCAGGAAGCTATTGCGAGAACAAAGTTCGGAAAGAAAAGCAATGGAGTCGACTTTGGATTTATTCGAAATGAAATAATGTTAGCCCTACCCGTCGCCTTAACTTGGTTAAAACAGACAACAATTGATCTCAAGATAATGATTCAGAATAAATCAAAATATTAGTAGATCAAAATATTTATTTTTAGATATTTTTTACGCCCTTAACTATTTAAGACAGATTTTTTCCTTAGCGGTAGTCATTGTATATATAGTAAAATAATACAATAGGAAAGATATTATACGGTTGTGAAATTCCTACTAGTTTGTTAAAAGTTTTAATGATAGCTAGTTATAAGATGTTATTGTAGATGGGTGTCGGTCTGCGCGCAGTGCGGGCCTACCGCACAGTAGGCTTTTCTGCCGCCTGCGCGCTAGAAGGCTCCGCTCCATGGGAGCTGGAAGCGGAGGTGATGGCGTCCGTATATAGACGGACGGTCGAAGCCAGAGAACAGGGCCAGCCTCTCTGCCCTGCCGAGAAAGAAAGGGCCCGCAAATTGGCCCGCGACGACTTGGTCGAATTATGGGTCGCGGACCTAGGACGCGCCTCATTCGGTCGTCGACTACTGGACGCGCTCGCCCCGGTCTTTGACCGGTGGCTCGAGCGGCCGCACGGCTCCCTCAGTTTCAGGATGGTGCAAGTGATGACCGGGCACGGATGCTTTGGTCATTACTTGCATCGAATCCGCAGAGAGGGAGCCCCTTGCTGCCACGAGTGCGGGGCTGCCGATGACACGGCGGATCATACGCTCGCGTATTGTCCGTCGTGGGACCAGCAGCGCCAGGCACTGGTGGCGAAAGTCGGCCAGAACCTCACCCTTGCCAGTATAGTGCAAGCTATACTGTCAGGGGAGGAGGCCTGGAAGGCTTTCGCCACCTTCTGCGAGGAGGTGGTGGCAGGCAAGGAGGCGGCGGAGCGCGCGCGGGAGGAGGAGCCTTCCGCCGACGCGCTCCGAAGAGCGAGGAGGGGTCGGAGACGACGCCAATATGTGCGTCTCCTTCCTCTCCTTGGAGGTGGCCAGCCGGCGCCCGGTACTGGGATACCCGCGCCGGCATTGCACAGGTCACCTCCAGTGCTCGTTAGGGACGGCTGCTCACCCTCGGCTGTCCCTAACGCCCCCCCCAACCCACCCGGGGGGGGCAGCGTCCTGCCCGCTTAAGCGGGCTCCGTCCGGGGAGGGTCGTGAATAAGGTTTCGTACCCGTTATCACGGCCACTCCCCACTTAAGGACGATGAGAGTGGTGCCCTGGTGTTTTTAGTCGGTATGCCTCTGGCCGGCTTCTCATTAGGAGAAGCCCCCGCCAGAGGAGAGTCCGACATAACCCCTCCGCTCCCAGGCAGAGGGGTATGCGTAACGCATTTTCACCAGGGTGAACAAAAAAAAAAAAAAAAAGATGGGTGTCGGTCTAAGCGGTCGTATCGAACAAATTACTCAGCATTATCAGGGGCTGGTGTTTCGGCCAAGTATTTTAAATGTGTGTCAAAAACAAGAACTATTTGCGCTAGAGCCGAAAAACAGATACTCTCAAGGAACACTAATGTTATAAAACTTCAACGGAGCATCCACTGCTATGTAGTCCTAAATTATAACAATTGTTTAAACAATCTCTGGAAATGCATGGATTGATTTATTCGCGGTTTATAGCAGATGGTGACATTAATACATAATCAAAAATATAATGGACGCTATCCCGGCATTACAGTCGCAAAAATTTACTGAGGCAATATATATTAGGTGTTCATTGAAATAAGTTGCAATAACTATCTTCCAAAACACACACACACACACACACACACACACACTTGGAAAAATACTACGGATCAAGAAAATATATTGGCAATGCAATAATCCTTCACAAAGAAAAAAAAAAGTAGGTTTATAAAGACTTTACTTTACTTTTACTTTATTAATGCATCTATTTTCCATGCTTTCAATCTTTACGAAAACTTTAAACGCAATTTATGCAAATACATGGGTCCAGATGCCCCTAATCAATGTTTTGGAAGTCTCCTTTGGCAGAAAATAACACACTGTTTGCACAATGAGCTGATAAAGTTTCATTGCAGATGTCGACAACTTCATAGTTGAAAGATTAAATGGAATCATAGAAAAGCTCGCGGGTGGTAACAGAATAATAAATTATTCTCTAAGACGCTCTTGTGATTTCATTTAATACGGGAAAAATGCTATCGATATTTCATCAAAATATATATGGAAACAGTACCAAACACATCAATCGAAAAAATAAAAGGCTTACGGCTAATAATGTCAAATGAAAATGAAAACGTGTCTTGCTACCAAGAACAATGAATTTGGATTATGGAGACGTGGTGGATAAACCTGACCAGACGAAGATAGTATCAAAAAAGCTAAAACTATTTTTGTGCAAAATATATAAAAACTGATGAAGAAATTAGACCATATTACAAAGTGAATCTGGGGAATGGTTAGAGCCTCGAAAAAACATATTGGCAGCCGCAAACTTCAGCAAAATTGTTTAAAGAAAGCAAACTAATTATTGTAAAAAGATGAACGGTCATGCGCCATACAAAAATAACCAAGCCCGACATAAACGAGACATATCTCATTTGTTTTAGTATATTGTGTATTGTTGAATTACGTTTATTTTATATTCGAAATCAATGGCTAACACCAAAAAAATATTGCCGTATGTTTTTTTCAGGCGATACACTAAAAAAAACACAAAACGCCTATTATCTATAAAATATAAAACTCGTATATGTACCTATGTAATTAAATGACGATACACAAGCTATGATATGTATCTAGGTTATCTGGAGATGCAGATGGATATATAATCACACTCTTAAACAGTCAACTTAGAATTCATTGTTGTAGGTTTTCGATTATTCAGCGGCATTCAGTGGTCTACCAATTGGCGGTGGAGGAGGCCTATGTTTAGCAGTGGACAGCTATGGGTTGAAATGATAATGATTATGATCTACCACTTGGATTTTAGGATGAAAACAAATAAAACTAATAGCTATGTCGATATAAAGTTTTATTGAATTTCTATATCTCCTACAACATAATCCATAGCCATTGCTGGGTGGTCAAAGTTTTTTCGATATCTAGCCCACCCAACAATAACAATAATATACAACACTAATGACGTATGCGCAACTTCCCACTTTCCGATTACCATGATAGCATGAGCAGTAATATTCCGTTAATTGCGTTTATTCCACTCAGATTCTCATCAAACATAATAAAAATACATATAATATATTTTTGTCGAAACGAGTCGCGACATTGGCACATGATTATTGTATTAAGTATTGTTTCTATCCCCTATTGCCGCTGGATGTCTATATATTTCCATATTATATACCCCGTGGCTATCTAATGTCTAATGTGTCTTTTAATTACATACATATACGAATTGTATAGATAATACGAGTTTTGTATTTTATTAGTGTATCGCCTGGAAAAAAACCATACAGCAGTATTTTTGGTGTTAGCCATTGATTTCAAATATATATGTTATTTAACAATACACAAAAATAAAAAAGAGATACGTCTCGTTTCTGTCGGGCCTGGCTCACAGATGGCCGTTCTTCTTTGCCACGGAAATAAGATCGAAAAAATAGCACTCAAGCAACTACTATAACTAAAGTTAAAATTGACAATTGCGGTAATTGTTGTAAAAAATACAAACAGCAAAGCAGTTATTAACTAAAACATCCGATTGATACTTACAAATTCAGGGACAATTATATATCTGCTAAAAACAACACTTGTTAGGAATATGGTACGGTAACTGTGATTGAAGTGAATATTTGATATATAATTCAATAAATAGAATACAGTGTGCCGACACTTATTATAGCCCGAAGAAAGAATTTATTAGCTAGGAGCGACCTTAAGTAGTTGGCTAGAATCAAAAATTTAATTTATTTTTAATGTGATTTACTGTTCTTTAATAATTTACTGCTAAATCCACAAGTTGCTTTATTATTTTGATTTTTAATTGAAACACGATTTTTGCAATTTTATTTTACCAAGGGAATACAAAATCTGAATTTTATGGAGTTTTTTTTCGGAAGATAAATGAGTGATGATGGTGATTTTTTATCAGATTCGGTTATGTTTTCGGATAGCTATTTTATTTCAGATATCCGATAGTTTTCGTTACGTAGTAACCGTAGCTCTACAACACAGCCCTACATATTACGCCATTATTGGCAACACTGAGATTTGATCTGCGGACCCAATTAATTATGGTAAAAGCTTTTCTTCATTCATCCTTCGGCAATAAAAATATTCACTTATACACTGAACGTCTTAATTAATTTGTAATCATTTAAATGGGTTTGTGGATGTTTGTTCTTATCATGGCCCAGCTCAAGCAGGATACTAAATATAGAATTGATCAGACATTTAAGTGTCTCTCATTCTTCTAAAGCTGTTTTCGAGAGTTATGACGAAAATCGTCTCGTACACAGGTTCGACGGCTTCCAGCCTCCCGAACAAACCGGAGTCTGAAAAGGCTTTAGCACTATAGACCACATACATACGCTGCGGCAGGTTATACAGAAGACCGACCATGATTCACCGCTCTGTTGGAAGACGTGTTTAAACTTCTGGACTGGGATGGACTTGGCATCAATATAAATTGCGAGTACATGACGCACCTTCGATTCGCAGATGATATCGTAGTCATGGCTGAAACCTTTGAAGACTTAGGCACAATGCTTGACGACCTCAGTAGAGTCTCCCAACAAGTGGGTCTGAAAATGAACATGGACAAGACGAAAATCATCTCGAATTCCCATGTCGTACCCACTCTTGTAAAGGTTGGAAGCTCTACACTGGAAGTTGTAGACGAGTATATCTACCTCGGACAAAAAGTCCAGTTTGGTAAGTCTAACTTCCAGAAAGAGATCGATCGACGAATCCACCTCGGCTGGGCAGCGTTCGGGAAGCTACGCAGCATATTTTTCGGCCCATCTACCGCAGTGTCTCAAGACGAAAGTCTTCAATGCGTGTGGGTTGCCAGTGATGACATACGGAACCGAAACGTGGCCGCTTACAAAGTGTTACAATACTTGAAAGTCACCCAGAGAGCAATGGAGAGTGCTATGCTCGGAATCTCCCTGCGTGATCGTATCAGAAATTATGAAATCCGCAGGAGAACTAAGGTCAGAGACATAGGAGACTACAGGAAGTCGCAGCCGTGGTAGGCCCCCCACAAGGTGGACCGACGATCTGGTGAAGATCGCGGGAATCCATTGGATGCGGGCGGCACAGGACCGATCTGTGTGGAGAACATTGGGGAAGGCCTATGTCCAGCAGTGGACGTCTATTGGCTGAAATGATGATGATGATGAGGGTGTTTGACTGGTTTAACAAAACATCGAAAAAATTGCTCTAAAAGGAAGTGTTTTTTTATTTTATAGGTAGCAGACGAGCCGACGGATCGCCTGATAGTAAGCGATTTCCGCCGCCCATGGACGGACACCTGCAACACCAGTGGTGTCACAATTGCATTGCTTACCTTTTAACCCCCCTTCCCTACAATAATTATTTTGTTCAATATTTATATTACAGTGTATTGTAATTTTATTTTTTTTGCAATTTAAATCCAGGATTTTTAATATATGAGTCACGTGACAAAAAACGCAGGCAATTCTGGCGGCCATTGTATGTGACGTCATAACTCATAAACTTTGATTATATACTACCTTTTATGGAGCACGCTTGTGATGCACATCACGCACTCAAGCATAGAAATAGCTTTGTCTTACACCCGATGTGATTTACCCATAGCAGGGCGTCATCCTAAGTCTATGGATTTACCCCATTTTGAATGACATGAGTCACTCAAAATGTCTAATTGATTGTGCAAAATGTTATCACTTTATAAGAAACCTTCCAATTTTTTTTTATTAAGATAACCAACAGCATTACAGGTTGCATAAACATTGTTTTTTAAGTTACAAAGAGTAAAGTTAATAACAGATTTCCTTTATTTATACAATTAATAAAAGTACCTAAGTATAATGTGTTTAATAGAATAGCCTAAACAATGAGTTTACCCATAAGCTGCACCATGCCAAATCATACAGAATTATCAGATATAAAGAGAGAAAGAAAGAAAGAAAATGAATTCACAATTACTTAGTAAAGGTGACTTTGTATTTTTTTAAGCGTCCTTTGTATTTCTGCACACTTAAAAGGCGCACCTCGTCATTTTCAATCACTTTTTTCACACGCGTCGGACGTGCTTATTCCGTGACGTCTCTACTGACACTGAAGGGCGAGTCGTGGTTATGAGTCTAAGAGTTAGCCCTTATTTTTTTTTTACAGATTCGCGCGGCTTAGGCTATATCTAGGGTTGTATATAATCACAACTCATAAACAAGTAAACAAACTGCGTTGCGTAGTTTTATGAAAAATTTAAAGCGAAATAATCAAAAATATTTTTGCTGATTTATAATTTGATACAATAGGTAATAAAGTGAACAAAAGGAGAAAGGATTTCCAAAAGCCGATAGTCGCAATTAACTGAAAGTTGATACATTTATGATCGCGAACTTTTTCGCTTCGAGTCCAGATTTTTGTTCTGCAGAATTCAGAAATGTTTATCTTCAACGTAAGTACCTACATTATTTCATTTCCATGTCTTCAGGTAACTAAAACAGGAAAAAAATATCTTATGTACAAAACACTATTTACGTGCAAAGAAAATATCCCTAAAAATGCTATGACAATTAGTCTTTACTGCGATTTTATTGAATCAAAACAAATTATTAAGTAATTAATACTTACATTAAAATAGTCCTTACAAAAATAAAGTGTTGATTTATTCGATGGCATTTTCGGATCTCGCCGTGTCGATTTTGGGACATGAATAAACAATTTATCGGGATTTTTAAGGTCATATTTTTACATAAAGGCATATGTTTTCCGAAAATAATAGTTACGAATTAAACAGCTGGAGCACGATTGTTTATGTGCGATGACGTCACACGCCAAAAGGTCACGTCATTAAGCGTTTTAGCGCGATCTTTAAAACGCGAAAATAAAATAACATTTTTATAATTTCCTGGGTATTTTTGAAAACTTAAACGCTAATAAATATATAAATGTATGTTTTATATGGACGTGCTGTGTAATTGTTCATACATTTCAAAATATTGTCAAACATTCTGTTGCCATGGTCAGACAGAAAATATTTGCCTATTATAAGTAGCGAGAAGTCTCCCTCTTGGTGAATATTCCTCGACAGCGTACTAAGGGCTTTGAATCCTCCTTCGTGATACGAACTGCCAAGGAGTAGAACGCCTTTCCTCCGTCTGTTTTCCCCAGTGAATACAACCCCAATATTTTTATAGCTAGAGTGAATAGGCTGAGGCTACTTCTGGGTATACTCGCTCCATTGTAGGCTTCTTCTCAACTCTAGGGTTTAGTGTGAAGCCAAGAACGAGCCCATCACCAATAAAAAAAATCGCCTTAGGATGTCCTTTGTATGTTAATAAAAGTCGAGGTAATTCTTTACACTGTTACTAAAGTAACCGCCAAATAAATATCTAGGGGAAGGAGTTGTGCCTGCCGCGCTCGTCCGAGTACTTCCGCGGGGAGTGGCTGGACCCGATGCTGCGGACTGTCAAGTTCACCCTGCAGACGGGCAACCCGCACTGCGAGGCTTATGTTACGGTAAATACTTACCAAATACTACCTACTGATTAATGCGGAATCTTACTAGATTTGATTTGAGGTGACACATCGACGAGACCTTTTAAATACAACGGTGAATCCATAAAGGAAAGTTATAAGAATTTTTTGAGGATCATTTTTTTTATATTAATAATAACAACAACAGGCAGTCGAAATATTCACAAAATACTTAATACCTTGTATTTTCACGTTAATGATAAATAATAAAATTAAAATAACAAATATTGAAGGACTGCTCCAATACTCTATTTTTTGTCTATTTATGCTCGATATCAATCGGCTCGGTAACAGGTAGATACTTAATTTGTTCACAAAATACTTCATTAGTTTTTTTAAATTTTCGCGTTGCATTATAACTATAATTAATCAAGACGGAAATTAACACGATATTTATTATGTGATACAACCTTGTATACTCACATATATTTCTCGGCGTTCCGGCTACGTTACATCAGCCGTGGTCACGAGCGGACTGGCGGAGCACGGCGTCGTCTGCTGGGCCGGGCTGTGAATCTTCGGACACGCTCACATTCTCCGATATTAATTGGCCACTAAATGAACTGTCAGTGAAGCTACTCCGACACACTACACTAACAGTATCGGTGTTTTTTTGCGTTCCTATCGGCCTAGCACGGGGTTTGCACTTGTTAATTACTGGATTCCATGTTGATGATATTTTAAATCCATCCTCCCGACTGAAAGTCTTGTACTTCTTGATCTCAATCGCTTCACGTACTATCCTGGTATGATAATGACGATCGGTGGAGAGGATTTTCGGGTCATATAGTTCCATCCAATGATTAACTCACATTTCCAGTAGATGTTCAGCTATTGCCGATTTATTCGCTGGTCGATGTTTAAGTGTAATGTGTCGGAGTAGCTTCACTTACAGTTCATTTAGTGGCGAATTAATATCGGAGAATGTAAGGGGGGTCCGAAGATGCACAGCCCAGCCCCAGCAGACGACGCCGTGCTCCGCCCGTCCGCTTGTGACTGCGGCTGCTGTAACGTAGACGAAACGTCGAGAAAAATATGTGAGTGCACAATGTTGTATCACATAATAAATATCGTGTTAATTCCCGTCTCGATTAATTATAGAAAATACTTCATTGTAGGTATATTTACTTTAAAAATATATAATAAAATTAATTGCATTGGCCGATTTTTAGATTTCAAATTGATTCGTTGATAAATGCTATGAGCACTTATTACCTTTCGTATCGTCCTAAAATTATGATTAACTGTTAGATCAGAAAGTTCAGATTTGCTTGTAGCAACATTGATTCCTTTTTTTTGACGACCCGTTTGGAACAGTGGTAGTGGACGCTGCCTCTGATACAAGGGTTGCGGGTTCGATCCCCGCACAATACAAACATTTGTGTGCATGAACATGTTTGTTTGTATTGGTCTGGGTGTTTGCTATATATTATAAGTATGTATTTACAAGAGACTTACCGAGGTGTCGTAAAAGACGACTAAGGTAATGCTGCTGGCATGATCATCAGCACCCAGAGAAGGAAAACTCTGCATTTATATCAAAACCCTCGCCAACCCGTCTGCCAAGCGCGGTGAGTATGGCAATTACCCCTCATGTGATTGAGGGAGGCCCGTGCCCGAGCAGTGGGGACTTAAATGGGCTGATGATGATGATGATGATTTACAAAAGAAGAGTATTATATGTATATATTTGTAATCCCACTGTTGATTCTGATATCCGTAACACAGGTGCTTGAGTTACCTAGCTCGGAGTCAGATCAATGTATGTGATGTTGTGAAATATTTATTTATTTATTATTATTTATTTTGAATTTTTTAAGAAGAGTTAAAGAAGATTGGCAGATCTTTTTAAAACGGTATGTTGATATAAGGGTGATTCTCCGAAGTTTGATTTAGAATTCTAATTTGAAAAATATTTTTAGCCCAAATTTTAACGCGGAAATTAGACGCGAAGAAACCGGAAGGTCAAATATCGGAGAATCACCCCTAACTGATATTTGCCGTGCAAGCGAAAATGTACCCTAAGGTGACGAACCTTTTTATTCTCTTTACCGTACTTAGGTACTGACATTTGTGACTGTTTTATGTGTATATATTGCTGTTGGTGTAGCTACTATAAATAAATATCAAAACTACCAGATAAAACGCATACGGACACGTAAATATGCTTTCTTGTATCGTGTTAGCTCATACTTGTTCCTACTGCTTAACACGTTTAACTTTTCTATGCACACATATTTTTGAATTGCAGTCCAGATCATAAATGTTTATTTTTATAATTATCATACTTCTGTAATGGTTGTAATTTGTCTTGTGTGAATAAACAAATAAATAAAAAAAATACCTACAAAGCACATTACATGACTACCGGTCTAACAACAGAAAATGCTCGCAGATCCCCATCATGCCAGTTAATCATCCAGTGATTTACATCAGCACTGCTCTATTTCCATTTGGGACTCGCGTTAAATAATTGGCCAATAAAGTTGAAAAAATGGTCTCATTCGCTACACTTTAATGGGCATATTTATTGAAAAAAATGAGTTAAAGTCGAAATTGCTATTGCAGTATTTTTTCTTTTGCAGCATGCAATCATTTCATATTATTAGGTATAACTTGGGTTCTGAGTGCACTAGTTTATTGAACTAATTCTAGCAAACATAGTCCTAATTTTTTGTGGACCTAAAATTACTCGTAATATTTATCATTCTACAGTAACATAATGTGTAATGTCATAATAGATATTGCAAGCAACAAAATTAGAGAGAAATGATTAGCTACAGCATGCGACTTCAAAGCAGTAAGACCCAAAAGTAGTAGTATAATATTTTATCGTTTACATTCCGATGATAAGATACCTATTTTAAACGATAAAAAATCACGATGTATATTATTATATCTCATATACGTAAAATATTTCTTTCGGGAAAACATTATTTAGTCAACGCGCGGGCAACACTTCCGAGTGGAAACTTAAAAGAATATGAGTATACAAGTAAACTTGGAACAAAGGTAAATTTGCTTGCCAAAACTTTTTGGTCCAGTAGCTATGATGTTCTTCCAAAATGCGTAAGGTCTCGGGTTTGATTCCCGGCCGGCTATTTTAAGAAACGACCTTTACTTAATTGGCTTGGGTCTTAATTTTTGTAGAAGAGTTTGACAAGTCTTGTGTTGTTTTGACATGGTATAGCATAATGACGTAACATAAATTGACGTCACTGAAATGGCGGACAGCGTTCACGTAGGTGAATAAGATATTTTTTTAAATAGTGTAATGGCATGTATGCTTTAAATATTGTTTGTGGGAAACTTTCTTTTGTTTAATTCAATGGACCAAAATAACGCACTGAGTGTTTGAAAATCTTCAATCCACAAACTTAAAAAAAAAGAAACTATAACACTCAGACACTGTACAGGCACAATACTATAAAAGCGCCATCGACCCAGACAAAACATCAAGTAGAAATAATAAGGAGTTAGTTCAGTAGTTCCCAAACTTATTTTTCTCGTGGACCACTTTCAAAATTTTACTGGTTTCGGTGGACCTCCTGCTGCTACATTTCTACCACATTCTTAAAGAAACCAAAAAATGCGCTGAAGTACGCTGGTTTGAAAATATTTTAAATCTTTACCTATTTTATCAGTATGACACCTTTTTAGATGATCTTCGAGCTTTGATGGTTTCATAGAGTCATTTCTCAAAACTTTGTTGCATAATAGGTACATGGGCAATTGTTTGTCTGCCTCTGATGGAACAAACCCATATTTCAAATAATCGACACTATATTGTCTACTAACTTACTGTTTTATAAAATTAGTAGCTATTTGCAAGAAAAATTATAAAATTAATTGCTCTACAATATTGCTTATTCGGCCTTTTTAGAGAGGCAGTGCTTCTCTCGTGAAAAAACAATTGAATAAAATGTGCTGTGTTTGTCTTCAAATCGAAAGAGAACAATTAAAATATCTGTAAGTTACTAAGTTACCTATCTATACAGGCCGTTGTGATCAACCGACTAGTACACGTAAACAAAATACTTAAGTACTATAACAAAAAATAGGTAGGTTACTTACTTTTCTCCGGCACTAGCAAACACAGATATAAATTTTCTCACAACTTTTTTTCCAAATTCCGCCTTTTTTACGAAATTCCGGAAACAAATGAATGCGTTTGCCTTTGGCATCAAGTATTTAATGTGATGATCAAGTTCATGTCTGAACAAGCATTAAGCATTGTCGGGCGGATAGCGCTTTGCAAGTCTGTACACGAAATTGTACGTAATATCGAATACGCAAGTTTGGACAAGTAACAGTCGCTTGCCTTATTCAAATATTATCTGCTTAGATAGGTACTTAAAACAATGTAGGTAGGCCCTTAATAAAAACTATGCTTACATTTTTGCTCTTTACTATCAAAAGCAGATAAATTTTCGTGGACCCCCATTAACATCTTATGGACAACCATTTTTTGTTTACACCTACGTAGACCCAGCAAGTCTCCCGTGGACCCCTGGTGGTCCACCTGGACCACTTTGGGAATCACTGAGTTAGTTAGTGTATGAGTAGTATAGAATAAAACTACACCAAGCTTTAATAATACCGTAATATTGTTCCCACTAAATCACGGTTGAATGAGTTTACAAACTTTTGAAGAGTTTTAGCCCGGAACGTTGTACCGTGATTTTGATAACAAGTAGAGCTTGTAACATTACACGAGTGGACGGATACCTAATTCCGCAGCCTAATTTATAGCAAACTAGCATTTGCAATTATTTTATTTTTTCAATTATTCCTAGGTTTTATCAAAATATATTTTGTCATCGACTGTAAGTGAATTTCTCTTCTCCTTTACAACAGTTACCTTTTTATTTTCACCCTGTACAAGAGAGGCGAGGTGATCTTCCTGCAATAAACATTGATGTTGATGACTGCCAAAATCGGTTAGTTCGATTCGTTTTCTCATTTCCAATACGAGTGTTCTCTTATTCGTTGGATCCCTTTCAACTCTCCGAACTCGACTACATTCCGGCTAGTAGTATGTAGGTATTATGTGCCATTATATAGATTATTACAAAGATAACAGGATTCGGTAATTAAGGAATTTAAACTCGATTAAATATAGTTTTATTATTTTTAATTTGTTATTATTTATTTAAAACTTTATTGCAAAAATTTTGATACAATAATCGAACTTAATGCTAAGAAGCATTCTCTACCAGTCAACCTTTGGGTCATGCAGAAAGTTTAATGTGAAATGAGACTGCTCGGTCGGAAAATGTGTATACGGAATACCGGTAAATCATGAATAGAAGAAGAAACAAATACTTTACTGACTAAGAAATGATGTTTATATATTAAAAGTTGGGGAAATAGCTAACTATACTATCACCTTGTCTTTTATTTCCCATTCTTGTTAGATTATTTAAGAAATAGGTGCCTAGGTATGCACTCGTTGTTATGTTCCATTAGGAATATATTAAACCTCAACCGCCTCGGTGGCGCAGTGGTTAGTGGGTCGCACTTTAAAGCGACGGATGCGCAAGAGGTCCCGGGTTCAATCCCCGGGTCGGGCCAAAAATTTTTACCTAAGTTTTCGGTAAGAAATTCTTAGTGGCAGCCCGGAGTCTGGAAGTTGGCGGTCTTGTACCCCCGTGCCTCGGAAAGCTCTTTAAGCTGTTGGTCCTGCGCCCGATCCCTCTCCGGTCGTGTCACAGTAGTGTCCCATCGGAATATGAATAGGAATAGGGAATAGTGAGTGCACTTGTGTTTGCGCACACACTTGAGCACTATAAAATATCCTGCGTACGTGTCTGATCGTTGAGACTGCCGTAGCCGTAATCGGTTGGGATATATTATTATTATATTAAACCAATCCTCTAAGAATTACCTATTTGTACAGCAAAAATAATGAATAATAAAAACATGATTTTGATGTGCACTTAGTATTTTTTGCCGTGCAAAAAGGTTAGGTTAGGTTAGCAATTTAATAATTTTGAGGGAACGTTAAATATAACCCCTTCCATTACGTGTAGACGACCCGTTTGGATCAGTGGTTGTGAACGCTGCCTCTGGTGCAAGGGTTGCGGGTTCGATCCCCGCACAGTACAAACATTTGTGTGCATGAACATGTCTGTTTGTAGTGGTCTGGGTGTTTCTATGTATTATAAGTATGTATAAAAATTAAAAGTATTATATATGTATTATATATTTGTGATTCTGCTGTTAGTTCGGATATCCGTAACACAGGTAATTGAGCTATCTATCTCGGAGTCAGATCAATGTATAGTAAGTAGTAGTAGTATCAGCCTATAAACTGTCCCACTGCAGGGCAAAGGCTACTATGATGGGATTAGGCTTAATCACCACGCTTGCCTAATGCAGATTGGATCACAATTCAAAACATACTTTTCGCTCGACCTGGGAATCGAACCCAGGACCCCGAGATCACGGCCCGGTACTTAAACCACTAGACCAACAGGGCGTTGATGATGATATTTATTATGCTTAGGAAAAAAGGTTTCCATGTAGGCATTGCGAGCAATCGTCTTCTCTGCTTTTCTGATAATTCTTTCAAAAATAACACGATTTTATAAATATTGTTGCGCTTACATCTATGTGCATGTTTTGATGACACGTTTGCGTACTTTATAGTCGGAAGAAGTTTTCTCTTAAGTAGCAGATATCTTATGGCAAGTCCACCTGGAAGTCCACCTGTTGGAATCGGTATTTTTAAAAACAGTGTATTAAAATCAATATCTGTGCACACAAGCAGATAGGAACTAACTAAGGTTAGCGGAGTGAAATAATTAATCCTGTTATCCAGGATTTTCCTACACTAGTGAGTTTATATTTTGGTCAGTTAACTTCTAGTTGACAAATGCTGAATTAGCTAACAAAATGCTAATACCAGGTTGAAATGGTATGACAAGCCTGTTCTGGCTGATGGAAAAATAGGATCAGGTTTTTGTTTTGAAAAATAATATTCAGGGCGTAATACTATTTCTATGTGTTGGTACCGCAAAAAATCTATAGAGATCTGTCAAACAAAATCCATGTTACCGAATGTAACCCTTTCTGAGGAGAAGGTATTACGTTCCAATTTTCCTTGACATGTCCAAGCCAGTGGAAAAGAGTAAAATGTATAAGTTCGGAAAATGCTATTCATATTTTGTACGTGTTTCATGAATGTATTCTAGATCGTGAAACATTTTTTTTTCGGCAACAGCATTTGCGTTTCTGAGTAATTACCATGGAGTAAGATAATAAGTAATTACCTTCGAAAATATGAATAATATCAGAGATTTATATTTCATTAATTATGATGGATTAACAATGTGTGTACTATTAATATTCTTCACACACAGCAGCTATAATGAATATTAATATAAGTACCTGTATACTTTTACATTATGTTAATGTATCACACATACAACAAAGTAATGTATCTTTACCCTTATTACCCTACCCTTCATTTTAATGGTATACGTCCCGCTTGATGCACTTTTCAGCTACTAAGGTGTTATACAGGTTGTACTTGTTTTTAATGTTACAATACTGTCGCGTGCTCGCGGTTCAAGGATTGGAAGAACACAACAACTATGGACCCGTAAAGTTATTTGCTATTAGATTTACTAGATAGTTCATCAGAAGATGATTCGGATTGTGATTTTGATGCGCGCATTGCCACATGTGCCAAAAACAGAACGATGTGGATTGAAGATCATATAAAGCATAAGAAAAAATCCGGAGAGTTAAAATTATATGAATTATCAGCCCGCAAATTTTGTGATTATTTCCTGGGGTCAAGAGCAACGCTTTGAGAACTTCTTGATATAATTTATAGAAAATGTTCCATGTTTTGGCGACACGTCCGTACTGAGGAACAGACTGCCTGCTGAGTGCTGTGAAGTGCTGTGCTAAGGTGCAAAACTGTGAGTCTCTCTCTGTCTATCATGTATACGTGGAACTTTTATAACATCCTATGAAGAGAAGAGATGTATAGTAATAAACGAAAAGGTACTGAGATGTATTAAGATGTATCGAAATATAAATGTACATTTTCGTATAGCTCTGTATCTTAAGATACGAAGACGTAAAAATATACATTATAGCTGTCGTGTGTGGTCTCCTGACGATTTATATAGAAAGATGTATAGAGGTGTATAGGGCTATAATATACATATTTACATTACCTGCTCTGTGTGTAAACAACTTTATATGAAAGCCACGCGTTGGGAATTTTGAATGGAATGGCCCACTGTTGGAAAAAAAATCTACTTTTCACTGGTTACTGGTTACTGGAAATCTTCTAAATTAGTGTACGAAGAACAAGCAAACAAGAGTTTGCCAGTTTAGATTCTAGATAAGCATACCTAAGCTTATAAGGAGCCCAGCTTACGGAGTTAGTTGAGCAAGTAGGAAGGAGTTTATTTCATCACGTTCGCGTCTCGGGTTTGCACAGCCCCAGCGAGCTGTTACTTCTAAGTGTTGCCTTAAAACGGTCTTGGCATTAGTCTTGCATTTTCGCCAGACCATCACTGATTTGGTAAGACTCAAGTAAGATCAAGACCAAGGGCCACATAGTAATGTAAACAACCATAAAAACACAGATGTCATCAGAGTTTCAGCCGGAGTCACTCATCTTCTTTCAACTCAACAGTGAGAGAGCCACGCTTCGGCATGAATGGGCCGGCTCGACCGGAGCATTATCACGTAATCACAGAAAACCGGCGTGAAGCAGTGCACGTGCTGTGTTTCGCTGCGTGAGTGAGGGTACCGGAGGCCTAATCCAGGAGAAGGGGGGTTAAAAGGTAAGCAGCGCACTTGTGACACCACTGGTGTTGCAGGTGTCCATGGGCGGCGGTAATCGCTTACCATCAGGTGATCCGTCGGCTCGTGTGCCACCTATATCATAAAAAAAAATTGTACTTGTAAACTTACTTAAAATACATAATTATCTTCCTACTCATATCTTGCGGCTCAGCTTTGGTATAAAACTACTCAAGATGCAAGTAATAAGATTGAAGTATTATGTCCTCCTCCATTGATTTATTATTTTCCTCGTAACTAATATTTCGATTATGGCGGCCAATCTCAGTGATCAGCCAGGACGCAGGACTTGTTATAGTGCACAAGTGTTTGCGCAGACACCAGTGCACTCTCTATTCCCTTACCTACATATTTCCATTGGATAGGACACCGGTGTGACACGACCGAAGTGAGATCAGGCACCGGACCAATAACTTCCACACTTCGGACTGCCACTGAGAATTTCTTGACACTAAAAACAGGTACGAATTTGGCCTAACCCCAAGCAAAGGTATCGCCTTAAAGTGCGAAAGCAGTGAACAATCAATATACTTAGATAGTGTGTGATAGCTGTACATAGATAATTACTGACTAAAGACCGATAACCGTTTGAGTTAAAATCTCGTCTCGGTCTTGCATTCGAACAACCCTCTTTCTACCTACTTAAATCCGTGTAGGTTCACAGGCTGACTTGCTAGTTACCTAGTTGTGTAGTTTGAGATTTTGGGATAGGTAGGTATGTCTTGGCAAGTTGATATAACAAAATCAACACCACTATTGAATTCCGCTTATTCAGAAATTTTATGGGGATTTTGATCCTTTAATCTGACCAGTAAAGTGTAATAGGTACCTTTCAGAAACCAATACCTGCCTACTGTTTTATTTTAAAATATATTTTTTTACACTACTGCGCCAAGGAGTATATTTTTCAACAGTAGAATATGTATGCAGTACCTTTCTATTAACAATAAAACCCATTTTAAGTAGTATTACTGTTTTATATAACATTTACATTTGAATAAAACAGTAATCCTACTTAAAATGGGTTTCATTGTTAACAGAAAGGTACTGCATACATATAAAATGCAGCGGTTACTTTTTTGCAACATAAAAGAAACCTTAATTTTGTAAAAGTAAAAAACCGATTGCTTGAAAAATTCCAAAAACGATTGTCGTCATACACGATTGCACATGGAAAATCGGTCGGTTTTCTATTGTGTTTAGTAACTGGTCTTTTAAAGAGCTAAACTTCTTTGTGTGATATCTTTTATGCGTGGGTCTTGCTGATCGAAAACTAGGTTTTCTGAAGAGAAAAACAAATTGCATTTCCTCTTAATTTTTCACCGCCTGGGACAGCTCCGGCTCCTTAAAAAGGGAGGAGAATACTGTAAATAGCTTCACGAAGACTTTTTTTCTTTATTTTGTATGCATCACTATTGTATTGGATAACCTTTGGTCTTCTCCCACTGACGTACGCCAAGGGGAATAGGAATTCCTACGAAAGTCTGACTTATTGGCTAAAAACATCGCTGAAAAACAAGCACTTTATTTTAGAGCTCTGAAAAAAATCATCTCTGAAAACCAAATACTCGTTCAATCTGACTTTATCGAAAATGATAGTTTTGTCGTACAAGATGCTGGCCATTCATTGGAATAATGATCAAACCACGTTCTTGATACCTATAAGTTAATTTATTTTATTAATATAAAGATGAAAATGGTAGCAAACGTGAAAGCATCATCATGATTTCGAACGATTTAAAGTATGAAATTGGCACATTCATCATTCGATTCAATAGATTTTATTTTTTATTTCGAACACAGAATTTAAAGAAACAAAAGACAATTTGGAGCCTGTTTGTTGATATTATACAATCGATTACTAAGAAAAATTGATTTAATTGGTTTACTTTAAATGTAAACCAATAAAATCTAATTTTGATTTAATCCCTCAAAGTGTGATTGATGTCTTTGGTTGCAACAAACATTACTTTTTCTTAACATTAAGATGAGGTTCTATCAATAATCGATTTCGGGTTGTAACCCGAAATCGTAGCATTTCTTGGCGAAGAACAAAGCCGCCAGTCTCTAGGTACTCCGATAAACATTTCGTACAGCAGATCGACTTAAATTAAATTCACTGCACTCATATTTCTTTGATTGTGTCCTGCCTGGATAAGTACCACAGCTTGGGCGGCGACTTCAGGCGAAATATCAACTGGAAGGCAGGATCGATTCATCGTAACAACCAGCTTGAGAAATAGTCGCCTTACCTCCATTGAGTATCTGTGAGCGCTCGAACTGTTCGGAGAAGGTTAAATGAACGCAATATGGTACCACACAAGCCTGCTAATGGCCCCAAACTAACGCAAGCTCCCCGAACAGAGCGCCATTATTTCGCGCGCACTCATTTAAATTGGACTCAGCAGCATTAATTAGAGCCGTGCACTCTTTTCTGATGAGTCTAAAATTGTATTACATGGCAATGATGGAAGGAAGAAGGTCTACCGACGTAAGGGAGAGCGTTTCGCACAATGCTGTTTTGAAGAGAGCGTTGCTTATGGCGGTGGCTCATAAACTGTCTGGTGCGGTATATCCGCGAGCGGCAAAAGTCAACTTGCGGTTGTTACGGGACCACGGCTGCCAACATTAAATGCTGAATAGGTACATTCGTGAGTGCTCAGAACCTTGCGTGATGCCATACGCGGACTATGTGGGACCAAATTTTTTTTTTATGCATGATAATGCAAGAGCCCATACGGCCGGTATCGTCAGGGAATATCTTCGGGATGAGAACATCACAGTTATGGACTGGTCAGCTAGAAGCGCAGACATGAACCCCATTGAGCACATGTGGGACGAGCTAAAAAGACGTGTTAGGGCTCGTCAGCCAGTTGCCCAGACGATGCAGGAGTTGAAAACTGCCATAGAAGAATGGGGAATACTTCAATTGTGAAATTTTTAACACTCTATCCGTAGCTATCGCGGTTTACAGAAAGACGTACACGAAGTCATAGTAAAAGGGTAAAGTTTTTATGTACGGAACCCTTAAAAATGGGGCGAAATTACTCAAAAATCGATTTGATCGAAATATTCACTTCCGGTTTACTATACCTACGTAAAAAAATATATGTGGAATTCGTCAAAAAAGAAATCGAAACCTCAATCCGAACCTCAGGTATCTGGTTTCGCCATTATCCGGACTATTTGTTATTTTTTGTAAACACATAACACTCTTATTTTTATCGGACAACGGCGAAGCAAAAAGGGGGGTTATTATCTTACATTTGATTATCCGGATTTTCGATTAACCAAATGATGGCTAACGGCAGAAATTACCAGTTTCCCCCAAATTACCTATTATTTAATCTAAAAATCCATTTTGGGACTAAAATAAACTTGCCTCAATACAATATTTTTACAGGAATTATTAAAACAAAGTTACTTATACCTTTTTATCTTACGATAGAGAAGCATTAGCGTGCCTGAGCCTAAATTATATCTTCATAATTTGTATTACAATAACTGATCTTATTGATTTATTTTCAGGGTTTGACATCAAAGTACTAGGAAAACATAGAGTTATAGGAGGAAGGTAGGGACTTACACAATATCCTCGTATTACGAGGATATTGTCTAAAACAATACCTTGGAAAACAATACCTACTACTTAAAGTAGTAGGTATTGTTTTCCAAGCCGATAATACTAAATGCATTTTCGTCTTAGCAAAGATACGACTTACGAGTAATGGACCTACCTCCTATAAATATACGTTTATGTTAAACCTTGGAAAATCGTAACAGATATAATACATACTTTATAGAATAATAGAAAAAAGTAGTTTTGTGACTGTCATAATATAATTAGGGTTGTTAAAATACGAGCAAGATTAAAAAAAAAACGAGTATTCGCTATATTAATAGAGTTATGTGCATTCTCATACACTTCTTTAGCTACTCTCATTTTAATAATCTTCAAAGTAAGAAATCGTAGGGAAACACTTTTGACAAGATACCTGACTAACGTTATTCGCGTAGCGTAGCATTTATCGTCTTTAAAGAACTGTAACTAACGATTTTTAAATTCCCGCATTAAAAAAATACAAATAATAGGTGTAATCTTTAAAATATTAAGTCTAAATTATTTAAATCAATTTCATTTTTTACAAATTCTATCTTCTTTTAAATTTTAACGCTTGTGAATTAAAATCTTGTAAAATATCGTTTAAACATTGATAAGTAATGGACTTTCATAACTCCGACCCGCTTTTGTGTTAATTATTATTCAACTATGTTATTAGAAAAATATTGTTAATACTTTTTTAAACTAAATTATTGTTTATAAAAACTTTTATAGACACATTATTTGACTTAATAGTATCTTAAAGCCTATATTAGATTTGTCTAGATACTATAGTTCTCTAGGCAAACTGAAATAAGTAAAGCCTCCATATAATACTTAATCTAAAAAATAGGTATTGACAGATATTACTTATATTACAAAAATCTATTGCGCGCGCGCGCACAGCGATAACTCGTGAACAAGGGACTCGTGAGCTTAGGCGCGTGAACAAAGTGACCTGTCTTGCTTGACTTTTAAGCCTGCGCCTGAGCAATAAACGCAGGCAACAATTCATATACTAGATATTATGCTTCATATTATTGTGTAGGACATAATTATTGAATTTTATAAAATGCCATTTCTTTGAAAATACTGTAGATATTAAATGTAGCGCCGTTTTTTAAGTAGTGGATAACAAAATAAGTACAAATTTTTAATGTACTTAACATCATTAATTCGTAAAAAGTACTTTGTTAGCAACGACTGTGGTTCCGCAGTCTTGATATCAAATTGGCGGGACCACAAATATCTATATATACCTATATATGTTTTTTTCATAATCCACTGGAGCACAAAATTCGAAATGAGGGCACAAAATAGAACAAAATTATCATTAAATACTAAGCATAATAGGAACAAAATACTAGCCGGGGTCTTGCGATCTTGACGTACATACTTTGCTCTTTTTAAGTTAATTGGTGGAGCTGAATAGGTACTCAAAATCACTATCACATACTGACATTTTTCACTAACAAAAATGTTGTCTATGTATACATACATACATTTTTATCATCTGTGCGATTATTGCGTGCTTATGGTGAAAGTGTTTTGTGGATTCGCAGGTATTTTGTAGTTTCAATTCGTAACTTTATTGGCAGTATAAATGATGATGACTTTGTCCTAATATTGTCATTTTAGAAATTTAGCTGTTGCATAAAGTGGACAGCTGTTGGATAACATAGAGTAACTTATAAACTGTTGGATAAAGTGCAAATGAAATATCATTATGCAACACCCAATAATTTTAATTAACTTTAAAGCTATCATAATTATAAAGCCTGTCATAATGTGTTTACTTTTGATTTCATAATTTCAAGATTATGTCATTAACTTTTTCCAAGTTCACAAACAAATATTTAATCAAATGCCTCGGGTTATTTCATTGTATGTGTCCGATGAACTAATTATTATCAAACAAGTGTTGTCGAGCCACAATTTCGATATATCAGAGTATAGGGTTTATCTAATACATCGTGACTGTGACTTGACTCAGTAACTGACCATTGATTGACTTATAAGATTCACCATTTTTTCTATGTGATAGGTATAAGACGAACAGACGGGTACCTGATGGTAATGTAATGTAATGTAAAGTGAACTCCCTTTTCCGCACTTAGACTGCCGTATCGGTAAGCGAATTCCGCCGCCCATGGACACCCGCGACACCAGTGGAGTCACAAGTGCGCTGCCAACGTTTAAAACCCCCCTTTCCCCCGGACTGGGCTTCCGGTACCCTCACTCACGCAGCGAAGCACAGCACAGTGCTGCTTCACGTCGGTTTTCTGGGAGGCCGTGGTATTACTCCGGTCGAGCCATTCATGCCGAAGCGTGGCTCATCCACGGTCAAAACAATGATATGTAGTATTAGAAATGAAACGCATTCGGAGTACAAACAAATATCAGTACGCGCGAAAATCTACAATGAATCTGACAGCTCGAGTGACAGACGCCACTAGGGATGTGGTGTCGACTAGTGATGTCTAGCCATTCGATTTTTATTCGGCTAACAGTAGGTAGGTAGTTACTAGTTACGGAGTTGGGCTAAAGAAACGTATATATCTTTTTCAATCAGCCTGAACGAAAACTGGATGAAGGAATGTTGTGCATAGGCGAGGCTCGGGACACGGACCCGATGTGTCAGTGCATGGCGGTGCCAGGGGCTCCGCTGGTGGTGAACGCGCGCCTCACGGGAATCCAGTCCTGGGGCTTCGGCTGCGGCTACACTAGAGACCTTCCGCTCATCTACACGGACATCCGGCATTACCACCAGTGAGACCCAGATTTTAACACTTAGTAATAATTTTAAAACTGAAATTCGAATCCGATCTCCAGAGCCTAAATAAAAATGTAACGGTCAAAATGTGATAATTTTAGGTGTCCGCGCACCATATAGCACATGCATATCTTTTGCTTTGTTTGTGCATAGTATCTATCTTCTACTTAGTTTGTGACCACATGTGTTGAGGTAAAGCTTAGTTAGGATGTGAAAATTTATTCTATTAAAATTTTCAGCAGTTTATCTCAAATTCCGAGGTTAGACCTAATAGCTCAATCAAACCATATAATTAAGTCAAATTGAATCACTATGTTTTTTCTCTCTTACAGTTGGCTTGTTCACAATATTCCAATATTAAAAGTTATATCCAAGAAGAATTTTTCCGAATTGTTTCAAGCAACGAAAGTTCAATTATTATCACAATGGCACGTCAAAACTAGAATGAAGCTTCCTAAGATAAGGAAAATTCCACCGCTGGATGTTCAGGCATTAGATGTGGACATGATTCTTTCAAAATTAAAAGGAAAAGCGTACGACGTTAGAGATTTCTTGAGTGAGGGCAGTTTCCACCAGCAGAAAGTTGCTATGTATTTAGAAATTAGCCGAAATGACCAAAAAGGTGGGAAAGAAAAAATCAAGAAAGAAAATTGTGCAACGTGTCAACCTTTCCTGAGCGAAGAAGTGGCCATCGCCGCTGGTCTACTAATAAAGAACGGCAGTTTATACGACGTTGGTGATGATGATGAAAGTGATGTGGACCTTGATGTGGAATTTGAAAGCTCCTGACATCTTTTGATCTCTGTATATTTATTCAGTGCTGAAAATGTAAGTGGTACGGAAAGGTGAAGATGTGTGATATGACTCATCCCTCATCTGTTATAAACTTAAATAATGATAAATTGGAAGGACACAGGATGGAAAACAATGTTGGAACCTGGAGTGAAACTGCCATCTTTAAGATAGCTCGTTTAACTTACTTAAAGGAAGCATTCCATTCAATAATTTCATTTAAGGAATGTTCCCTTTAAGTAAAACGTGCTAACTAAAGAATTTTAGGTAGTTTCTTTCCAGGGCCCAGCGGCAATTTTTTACATGTGAGGTTTTTTTTTTTCTTTATTAAGGAAAAAATACAGCTGATAAATAGCACTCTGTCTTAAAATTACTTAAATAATACATCAGCAATTTAAATTTTCCACTACAAATTAATATGTATAGTGTTGTGAGTCAGAACACAAAAATAATGCGAAAAGTATGATTATTTTAGGCACTTATTAATTTAACTTCAGACTAAAGATTTTTTTAAAACTGTTATCTCATTATGAAAAAATATCTCAAAAGGGCCCCGTTTATTTGTTAATACAGTCCTGGAAATAAATGATGGCGCCACAGCAGCAATGCCGCTTACTTCATAGGGTATGGTTATCCCGTTGAGATGGCATGGCATGGGCCGTTAGGTCCTCGACTAAAAAGTCTTTCTTGTTAAGTATAATATTTGTCTTAATATCTAAAAGCGTATTGTGGTCATGCAAAGGAGTAATAAAACAAGAATGATATTACATTTATTTATATTTATTTGGCTTGATTCCATTGGTACAATATTGTGCGGCGCGTAGGTACCTATATTATGAAGTTGACATTAGATTTGGAAGTACAGACATTTATTTTAAATTGATACGATTTAATCTAATGTATTATCTACATACTCGGAAAGCTTTAATATAGCAGCATATAATCCTTACTTTTAATTGATTTAATAAAGTCAGCAAATCCAAATTTAACTTAGAATGGTGCAAGATAAGAGAAAAATAAAGTATAGTCATGTGAACAAAATAGAATACAATTTCAAAACTAACGTAATACCTTCTCTACAACATATAATGCCATCTCCCAACCCAACACGCTCAGACAATACAAAATCTTGTTCATTCATCAATGTAAATACCTACAAATTGTAATGTGAAAGACAAAGGAGATCCTCGGGCTTTCATATATATTTTTGGTCCAAATAAGAGAATGTCGGACAAAAAACTTTTTCGCTGAATTCTGTTAGGACTTGTTCCCTTGATGTTCAAATGTCAAGATTAGTTATACCGAAAATATTTTTTGGTCACTTATTTCTCTGAAAATGTATGAAGATGTTGATTTTTGAACTCAAATAAAACCTCAGGGCGAATAGTCTTACACAAAAATCTTCAGGCCGTCACTTGGACCAAAAAAGAGGATGTCCTTTACCTAATTGCCTCAATAAAGTTAGCAAGAACTTAAATTAGAGAAAATAAGGTGTTCTAATCTTTTCGTGTCGTATTATCGGGGTCATGGACTAACTAGAGATAGTTAGTATATGTCGGGGTTAACTATATCAACTAAATAATCTCTATTATTTACAAATAAAAAAGCTATACCTAGTTACAACAACGTAACTGGGCGGGATTTGCCGTAGGCGACGAATTCAAATCACTATCAAAACATTGCCAAATCCTTAGCCAAAAAATTCCCTATCAATTTCTCTTAATTTACCTTAATTTTATTTTTTGATTGGCTTCAACAGTCTTATATATTTTTGGTCACTACGCTAAATTAAACTTACTATAAAATCTCTTTATTGTTTAAATCGTAGGATGGCATCAAAACTACAAAATATATATTTTTCAAATCCACAATTTATTTAAGTATAAGTTTCGGTTCCATGTGCACATATAACCGAAAGTCCAGTATTTTATTGATGTTACTCGGGATTATTGGAGCAATGTAGCCTAAGTTAATGAATACCTAATCCGTGAAGGAATGATTTTGACTTACTAGTAAATTATATTCTCCATTCGCATTTAATGCTTTCACGTCGCATACCTAATAAGAACTTTACTAGTAAAACGTTTCACTTCGTGCATACTAAATATTAACACAAGGTGTTTTTTCACAAATGTACAAGAAATAATTATTAATTGAAATGAGAACTAGACGAAGAAAATAAATAAAATAGTAACCTAGGAAATATTATACAAATCAACCTTTTAAGAGTAAATTCTACTACATGTAGTACTTACTTTAATAATGATTTTACATGTACAATGATATACATAGTTTCATTGAAGTGGTTATAAATATAGCGAGAAAATGAAGCGAGAGAACTTTTCAAGTCGTCCACTCGTGTTGAGCTTTCGATTACAGAAGCCTAGGATAGACGGGCGGGGTTCCGAGTAACCATGCAGTATAACAAACAGAACGAATCTACTATACGAGTAACACGCAGATCAATAATCTTATAAATAATTGCAATGTCAATCAAATATGAATTGAAACATCCAATTGAATCTACTAATACCTTAGATTAAATCAAAATAGCGGAAGATAGGTGACTCGTCCAACCGCGTGTACCGCTTAAATTAGGTCCCCGTCGCCTAATAATGACGTAATCGCAAATTAGCCAGCCTGAAAAGGGGTCGTGTCACACAAAAACATTCTTTAATTGTTTTAAGTGGGATAAAGGTTACCAAAATACCTATGTGCGCTTTACGATTTCTACAAATTATTCAAAAAGAAAAATCAAATCTCATGGATGGAGACCGATAAGTACAAGATAAGTTTTAAATTTCTCATAATATTTCTAAATTCATTTGATGTTTTGATCGCCATTTTGCAGAGCGATATATAAATATACGGTATATTATTGTGTGACGAGTTAAGTGACATCACGTCACACCGTTATAGCGTCAGCATAAAAATATCAAAAAATATAATTACAAACTGTGTAAGTAAAAAAAAAAAACTTTTAGTATTCTTTTATTTAACCGACCGCATAAAAAGGAGGAGGTTATCAATTCGTCAGGTCATTATTATGGACGTTCCGGTTTCTCGATTAAGTACTTTAAGATGCCTAAATAAATTTGGAAAAATATTTTTTAAAAGATTATGGTTACCAGGTGGTTCCATTCTTAGCATGTCATGATCTGACGATAGGATCCCATATTAATCGAGGGCAACACTCAGATTTTATAGCCACCAGTGAAACAAACTGTCCCTATTCGAAGATAAGTCAACGTTTTGTATAACATTCAATAATGATTTATAATAGTACCAACATTACCTACATTAATGATAATTTCGACTCTTATAAGAATATGTAAATGATTTAGAAAGTATTTATTTTTGTTGACCCTACTTTCTCTTATTGACACGACGCGTAGCATGCGCGTAGCACGTTAAAAGAAAAGTTTTGATGACTCCCTCAAGCTTATTAACAACAAGGTCCGGCTTCAGTAGTCTAATTGAATGGACGTGCCGTATCTTCCGCTATTATGATTTAATCTAAGGCAACCTACTTAAGTACTCCGTCTATCCATAACTGAAAAAAATTACCATAGTTACTAGTTATCTTTGGTATAATTCAGACATAAAATCTAATATCTTTCACAATAAGCACTACAATATTATCGAATTAACATGTTAAACATTATATGAGGCCGATTTCATAGTTAAGCTTGGCGCACTTTTATTGACGATAAGATTGAGCGCTTTAACTGAGGGATGGTGAAACTACGAGATCAGAAAATGTGTACAGGGTGGAAAAATCACGGGCCCTGGAGGGAAACTACATTCAATGGATAAGTCAGCACGTTTAAATTAAAGGACACATTAATTTAATAGGAAATACAACTGCATTTAAAGATTTTTTTACTCTCGTCAAGCACAATAAAAAAAATACCTCAACTTTGTCAAGGAATATTGAAAAAAAATAATAGCGTTTTGGTTACAAAGCAAAACGTATGTAATGCACCTTAACAATTTAAGGTAATTTCCCTTCAGGGCTCAAATTTTTCCACCTACCTTACCTACTTATACAGAGTAGGTAGCCGGTAATCAGTAAGCGTAACTATGAACCCAGTTCGAGGGCCTTGCAACCTAGTAAGCATGGCAACCGGGCCGGCGGTACATGCGCATCTCGCTGGTGGCCACGGCGATCCACTCGTTGCGAGCGGCGTCGAACCACGTGAGTCCCAGCGTGTACTTGCCGTTGATGTTCACGTGCTGGCAGTGCGAGAACCACCAGCCACCCTCGTAGTTACTAGCGCAGTGCGTATTCGAGATATCGCGGTCCCTATCAATAGCGGAGAATTCCATGTGGTTTTGGTACTCGAAAGCATCACTCGCGTTGCCTGTGAAACCACTCACTTCGAGGACGAAGCCGGTGTCGGCGCTGCCCACGGAGAAGCTGTCGTACTGGGCGTACCACCAGCCGCCGTAGATGTCGGTCATGTCGATGCGCATGGAGGAGCAGTTGTCCGAGGTGAGCTTGTGCATGGTCTCGAGGCCGAGCCAGTATTCGCCGGAGGGGTCGCCGAAGCCGTGAACGTACTCGGAGAACTTCCTGTTAAACTCGACAGAGCCGTTGAAGCGACGTTGCAGGAGAGTGCTGCCATTGACGCACCAGGCGTCGAGGGGTTTGTTTCCTGGGTGGATCAGATAGGTACCCGCCGGGCCGGAGATGCTGGAGCAGTCGCGGGGCAGTTGATTCACCAAGTCTTCGTACTCGCGCTGTACTGGCTGCAATTCCTTCACTTCGCCCATCAGCTCCGGCAGGGGAATAATCTCTGTTTGATTGAATTCAATGTTGTTGGCCTCACTCTGAAACAATATTCAGCTATTAAGTACCTTTACTAAAGATATTATTTCGAGACTGACAAATATTCAATTTGCGTGGCGTGAGCCTCCAAAATGTCTCCTGGGAATGGCGTAAAATCTTTGCTTTTGTTTACTCGATCCAAAAATATTACCAGATTAGGTACGCCAAATAATAAATAAGCAGCAAAAAAAATGTCCTGGCAACCTGTTTTGTACCTAAAGTATTTCTCGTCGTTTTGTAGATTAGGTTCTAAAAAAAGGTACGCAGATGGAGTACCTAACATAATACCTAATAGGTTCGCAAATCTTTAAAGCTACTGTTACACATGCTCATTTGTAGCATGCTTAAAAAGCATGCCAAATATGAGCATGCTTAATGACCTGTCCACATTTGCTATCAATAAGCATGCTAATAGCTATTGCTATTGCTTGGCATGCTTAAAAAGAATCAAACAAATCTTGATTATGTTATCAGACCAACTTTAATCCTAATGACTTTATACTTTCTCGATTACGTTCCACTTGTGGGCCTAGCTATCCCAGTCACATTCGCCGAGACACTACAGTTACATTTGTCTGTTAACAAGGGTTAATAAATGCAAACAGGCTAGTTCATTCCGTTGGCATTAACTAATACGTGACCTGAAAATGAAATACTCGGTTTCACCTTTTTATTTGTCAAGTAATAAAGGTGGCTTAAGACTCACCTAAATATGGCCTAAAACATATAATGCCGATGAGGGTTCTTATTTCCATAAAAAATTCAGAATTAAAATTTGTAAAGATTCCTTAAAGGTATTCTAGGTTTTGAGTAAGTTTTGAAAGTGTTACTTTTGCGTACATATCAGTCAACAATAATTCAATTAGCTTGATATTACTCTAGTTCCATCTGTGTGGTAAATGGGTTTTTATAATCAAGTAAAATTTTCGCCGCTAGGTATATCTTTTGACGAAATGCTTAATTCGAAGCCGTCGCGGAACGAAAGAGAATATACTCGGATATTATGTAGGTATATTACATGTATTAAAAAACTGATTAAAAATGTATCTTACCTTCAAGATATGATCATTCAGCCGGTAGAAATGCTGCTTGGACCGTTCCTGTAACTCGCAGATGGTTTGGTTGATCTTCTTGATGGCCAGGCGGTCGACGTCGGCGCGGTCGATGGCGTTGCTGACGCTCACGGCAATCGCCTTCACCGACTGCCGAAGGTTTTCTTGGTCTTCCTTCATGTATGAAGACTGGGCGTTCAGCTGCAGGAGAAAGTTTACGGTTTAAGTGTACAGTTCCACTAAAAGTATCAGCCTATTAACTGTCCCAATGCAGGGCAAAGGCCTCCATTATAGAAATCAAGTTATCGCTACTATGAGGGATAAGGCTTAAGCACCACGCATGCCAAATGCGGATTGGTGATCACAAAACCGAGCTATGTTCGAATAATTCGCAACATACTTTTCGCTCGACCCCGATATCACGGCCCGGTTCTTAAACCACTACACCAACAGGGCTTTCCACTAAGTTATTTGTAATTTAAGGAACCACCACTCATCTACATAGTTAAGTATGGTTTGAAATCGGGATTTAAGTTAGGTTGAAACATACAAATTTAATGTCAGTATAGGATCCCTGTGATCTCCAATTTAGGCATCGGTGAACGTCTTTGTATTTTAAGATTATAGCCACGACCAAAAAATATGAAAGTTTAATATTAAATTCAGAAACATACTTGAGCAAAGTTCACATCCAGCTTAGAGATCTCCTTGCGAAATTCGGGAATGGTCTTGTCAGCCTTGTTCTCGATGCTCTCTACGTCCTCGCGCAATTCCAACATGGACGCATGGATCTTGTCCAAATCGGAAACTTTGTCTGAAGTATTTTTGAGTTGAGTGCTCATGGACTTGGATTCTATTTCGAGGTAGTCAACTTTGGCAGATATGAGATGCCAGTTAGGTTCCTCGAAGCGGTCCATGCGGCGCTGGACGTCGAGGATCTGAGTCTGCAGGCTCTGCTGGAAGACCTCGAGCTGGTTCTGCGAGCGTGCGAGGCGGGAGATCTGGGTGTGCACCATCTTGTTGTGGCGGTACTTGTGGTGCTCGGATCGCACCTCCTCGCGCCGCCCGTCGTACGACTCCAGCACCTCATTGTAGCTGTCGTTGGTGTAGTCCTGCATCTGCTTAAGCTTCACCTGTAACAAACAACGTTCACGTGTTCAATTTTTTTATTTACTCTCTTCGTCAAAGAATGCGTCACATACGCACGGGGTATCGAATTCCAAACCCCCTTCTCAAGTCTTGATAATGATAGAAAAAGGTTTCACCTCCGGTTTACCAAATAAATTCTGGGGAGGTCTCCTAATGACACATCCACCCAGGCGAAGTTTGACCTGCAACTGCAGAGATCGCCTACTACGCCTAATAAAAGAGGATCGCAATACTGATAATTAAGTATGCCCTTATTTTGCTTATGTATTACTAACAAAATACCTATATTCACGTCATAAAGCACCGCTTCCGCCTTTGTGTGCATTTAAACTTTTTTATTCTATTTTCTACTAATAGCGGCCGGCAAACTTCATTCCATCCTATTTATATTTTGCTTAAGTTTTTATATATTTTATGACAGAATTCCATGAAGACGCAATTCAAACATCAAAGGATTCCGATTCCGATAATTGGTTCAACTGATACGACGTTAACAGATTTTTCCCTTATGCAAACCAGAGTATTATTACGAGTACCTTACTCTATGATGCAAACGTGGCCATTAAGATATATAAATTAATTTTCATTCAAAATATTTCCATAGACATATTTATGACTACACAATTCAGTTTTATCCAGGCGTCATATTAATTTCCCACAATGTGTAATAAACAGAGTTGTATGAAGACATTTTAGTTGAAAACATTTTTGTGACTTAGTGACTTGTTATGTGAGGTGAATATGCTTGTGCAATTGGGCATATGAAAGGCCGATAGTGCAATCCAACGGTGCAATTTTCATTATTGTTTACCTCACTCTCGCGACACTTGGCACTAATCAATAGATCAAACAGCACAGGTTTGCACAATGGATATTTCTGTATTGGGCAGAGGTAAATGGGAATAAGTTACGCATCAGTGTATCACGATTGTACCACACACACTCAATTATTTCTATGGAGACAGAATTATATAATTCTATGTATGTAGATAAGTCCAGACCACATAGTTAACTTCTTCCTCTTCTTTTTCGTCACAGTCAAGGCAGAGTCGTCGTGGTCGTCACATCAGCATTGATGGCCTCCTTTACAAACCTTTTCTTGCGAATTCATGGAGTGGACCATCGAGGTTAATTTTTAATTGGTCAGTCCAGTGCACTATAATTTTCACTAAGTAGGATTACTAACAATTGTCAAATTCTGACCGTGGAAGAGCCACGCTTCGGCATGAATGGGCCGGCTCGATCGGAGTGATACCACATCCTCACAGAAAACTGGCGTGAAGCAGCATTGTGCTGTTGCAGGGGAAACGGGGGTAAATGCGTTCTTTTTTTTGGATAATGAATGTTAAGACCAAGAATGGAAGAACCCGGGTTGAATTCCTGAACTTTTCAGAATTGGCTCGTGTTTGCGTTTACTAGGATTCTCTACCGGCTATCATCGATTAGCAGGTAGGTAGTTATTGTACAGGTAATAAATAGGTAGGGTAGGTAGTAGTTACTTACATACATAGAATTCCTGAGTTTACAGCCTACGTGATTGGTGTGAATAGCCCAGTCTATTTTTTGATTATTGCTTTCTATAGGTAAACCTAGTTTGAAGGATATTTTAATGTACTCGTATATAATACCAGTATCTTTATCCATGAAACATTCATGGTTTAGCAGGTAACACATTATTTTTCTATTTTTGTAGTGAAAACAAATACCAGAAAACTGAATCTATTATTTGGAATTTTTAATTACAAACTTGTAAATGTCTGATCTTTTGAAAGCGATATCTCGGCAGGCCACTAACGCCCGTATGCGCCGGGCATAGGATGCACTCGTGGCGGCTAATCGCCCGGCGAAGCGTAAAGGGAGGTGTACAAAGGGTGCATGGAAGACACTCGTCTGCCACCGGTGTTTGTGGTTGAATAATTCAAGTTCAGCCATGCTCAACTACATTGACGGTTATGAACACATGTTACTCTCTGCGTCGCGGGCAATGTTGCACTTTGAAAGTTTAAGTGACTTTTGTAAAAACAACTGATTAATATGAAAATAACAATGGATAATGAGTATAGTTGCAACTTGTCCTGCCTGTCGGATTTGTGAATATTGGTTATATTACTTTAAATTTAACTATTATTCGGGAAGATAGTGAGAATTCGTTGGAAGAACGCCAATTTCATATCTGAAGTTACGTTTGGAATTATGTATAATAAATTCTTTATTTAAGGTAGTATTACGTAAAATGCGTATTTACCTATTTTATAATTTCTGATACCGGAAGGGTACCGCTCACAGAAATTTATAAACGTTTAATCATTGTAATGTCAAGGGGAGTGTAAAGTTTTAAGTAAATTAGCAAATTTGGACAATGGTAGGTAAATAGTAAGTCGGAGCGGGCGTAAAGGAAGGGTTAATATAATAATAAATAGCCTTGAGATCAGCGGCTCGCCTGTAAGTGTGCCGAGTGAATATTGAATGAAGCGAAATAGAACTCCGCAAACGTTTATCGTTCCTTCTCTGCGAATACCGCGTGTTGGGTATGCCTATGAACATTTCATAAATCTATGGTAAATTATGCGATGTTTAATAGAATTTGTGATTTGCTGATTCTGAAATCTATTACTCAAAAATCATCATAATTATCAACTCGACTGGAGTTTCCTGTGAAAAGACCTACAAGAACTTGGGAGTACCAAAACATTATATACTTCGCAACCTGTTAGACTGACGTAGGCCAAGGAGTCGTACAACTTTAAAATCTTTTCAATTTCAACCCACTCTATTTAACGTCAATGGACAGTACCTTTTTAGGTACATATTTGTATAAAAACCGTCTAATTATTTAGTCAATTACTTACTATTACTGTTATATTTCATCTGGGAACAAAAATCGAGTTCAATAGATGGTTTATTACCTTTTTGTTTTGTAGTATTTTTCACAATGTTCCGTGATCATACCGCCAAACGTACCAAATAACGCGGCGCTTGAAAGTTATCCAAATTGTTTTCGCCGAGCATAAAACAATAGCTTAAAGATGTTATGCTCCCGCAATCTAATTTGGTCTCAAGAAAACATTGGCGTGAAAAATTCAAGATGTGCTGGTAAGTAGGTACTTAGCGCAGAATGTAAGGGAAAATAAAGGCAGGAGCAGCAGACAAACAAAGGCAGGAGTCAGCATACTAATGTTCTTTCCAGCAGCGAATATTCATGCCCGTGATGAGCGCGCGCCGACCTGAGTGCCGCGCAGCGTCTAGGATTGTCTAGACATCATTCCATGGACGTCACATCTTATTTCAAATACAACATTTTGTTTTGACTTTTATATCTATAATATATGAGTGTACGTTTAATAAGGAAATCTCCGTCAATTATGAATGATTTTCAAAAGTTTACTAAATTAGGATTATGGGTAGTGGTACCTACTGGTGGGTGGTTCAATATAAAGTTTGATAACGTTTTCAAGAAAAACATGTTTGTATTTATTATCGGCGCTAAATCCAATAATTTAATATCGATTTTGAAACATTTTTTTTAATAAGTGTTTCAACATTTAATTCCAAATTAATGATAAACACATTAATAATAATGAGTTTATAATTAATTTAGGCAAATTCACATTAGCGAATCAAGCAATAATTTCATTCGAATCTAGTTTTACTACGCTAAAGTATTTTTTTCAATTAAATATTTATTTGATTTATTCCGTTATATTTCCAATAGATCTTCCATTAAAATAAAATACAATAACAAATGAGGCAAGCACCTGTTGTGAAATTATAATTTATAACGAATTCTATTGATCGGAAGACTATTTATTCCTGCCAATATCACGTGCACGGTCAGCGATCGTAGCAGGGTTCCAGTTAGCCAACAACATCGCTTGCTACGGGTTAGAGCCAGAGATTAGCTTCGCTTCGCTGCCTGTAGCGCTGGTACAAACAGTGAACTTACGTATATTTTTATGATTTGTTTCGACTGCTGTCACATTCAATACGAACGCGAACGTCGCGGTTCGCGACTGGAATAACAATTTCGTAAGGGATGACTACGACTATGTCTTTGTCAGACGCATCCGCACGCGAAATCCACTACTCTGCGCAACATAGATGTGTTGTTTGTCTTTAGGACTTAATTTGACCCCATTATTACAAATATAAATTTACAATTAACTTACAATTTTTATGTCAGTCTGCGGTAAGTTACTTTTACCTCACCATAAATGATGATGATAATACGGAATCTGGTGCTTAACTACTTTCAAACGAAAATCGCTTGCAATCACGCACGACACAATAATGGTGTACAGTGTAAAACATGCCATTGTAATGTTCTTCAGAATATCGAACAACATCGTAAGACTATTGAGATCTGCAACGAAGATAAGAAAGTATTTGCTTGATTTGGTTTAGAAATTATATAACCTATTGTGTTAAGACTCAACCAATCCTGCAGACAAACTGTGTAAACAGTTTTGCAGGACAAGTGTAATTTGTTAACTAAATTTGTAAGTTTAATAATCAATACATAAATAAATAAAATAATAATAAGGAAATCATATCAGACGGTTTTCTACTTGGTACTCTGTTATTATCATCTTTATTAACTGGGGACGCAGTGGTTAGTGGGTCGCACTTTAAAGCGACGGCTACGCAAGAGGTCCCGGGTTCGATTCCCGGGTCAGGCCAAAAAATTTGTACCTAAGTTTTCGTTAAGAAATTGTTAGTGTTTGCCCGGAATCTGGAAGTTGGCGGTCTTGTACCCCCGTGCCTCAGAAAGCACGTTAAGCCGTTGGTCCTGCACCCGACCCCTCCTAGGTCGTGTCACGCTGGTATCCCATCGGAATATGAGGGTAAGGGAATAGAGAGTGCACTTGTGTCTGCGCACACACTTGAGCACTATAATATATCCTGCGTATCGTTACGATCAGCCGTCGTAACCGTTGGAGGATATAATTATAATTATCTTTATTATTCGAGTATAAATTTCTTTGTTTCATATCGTAGCTGATCCCAGGTGCCCCCGAGGTAATCACGCTGAGAGTGGGATTTTGTGTGTAGCAGCCGGGCGCAGGGCTCGGTGTTTGCTCAGGCTGCCTCACCCTGCTAATGTTTGTACAATCGCGATTGGGTGAATATTTACGACGTGATATAAAAGCGTGACCTATAAGAAACGAGGATTAAATTTTCTTTTTAAAAATGCATACCGTATTTCAATTCTGGAAATCCAATTTTTACTGAACCTTAATGCGGTTCAAAGAGTACATCTATTTGCCAAGTTTCAACAGGATAGTTCTTATAGTTTTGAAAAAGAGTGGCTGTGACATACGGACGGACAAACAGACATGACAAATCCAAAAGGGATCAGTGTTTTGACATTTGGCTTCGGAACCCTAAAAATTGCAAAAATATAACGACTACATTTTTTATATGTAATAGGTGGCAGATGAGCAGACGGATCTCTTGATAGTAAGCGATTGCCGCCGCCCATGGACACCCGCGACACCAGTGGAGTCACAAGTGCGCTGCCAAGCCCCTGGATTTGGCCTCCGGTACCCTCACTCACGCAGCGAAAGACAGCACAGTGCTGCTTCACGCCGGTTTTCTGTGAGGCCGTGTTATCACTCACATTCATGCTGAAGCATAGCTCTCCCACGGTTAAAACAACATAAAACTTTTTGCTGGTCTCTCTGAACATTGATCGATAACTTAAAAATAGTATTTACCCTACAGTAAACGAGTTTAACTCGAATAAGTTACTATAAAGACTATTGGTAAAGCCGGCACTAAGTTAACAGTAAGAAGTTTTAAGCTAACAAATATAATTATGTCTCTGTCTTTGTAGCATATTAAGGAACAGCATTGGCATGTTCATTGTGTGTGCGTAACAGTTTTCTTAATTGGCGCAAGCAGAAGGTACAGGTCCCAACGAAGGCTGTTGCACACTTGTGGGTTGCCATCCGCCGCGACGTTTATGTCGTATAAGTGCTTTATTTTGTTATACTTAAAAGGGAGCCGCGACAGATAATTTCCCTCGAGGCAAGAGCAGTGGCCAAGTTTTGAAGAAACTATTACGAGTTCCTTTCGCTTTTATATAAAACTGAGTTTTCTCAGTCCTACTGCCGGTAATTTTGGAAATACTTAAATACAACTTTGAGTTGGTAAGCAAGTCCTTATCTACTAGGGCCCGATTCGAACAACTTAATCCGAGAAAAAGCCGATGGTATAGATCGCTATACCATCGGCTTTTTCTCGGATTAAGTTAACATGACATTTTTTTTTTATATGAGAGGTGGCAGACGAGCAGACGGATCACCTGATGGACCCATGGACACCCGCAACACCAGTGGAGTCACAAGTCCGCTGCCAACCTTTTCCCCTTCCCCCCATTGGGCCTCCGGTAACCTCATTCACACGGCGAAACACAGCGCAGGCGCTACTTAATGCCGGTCTTCTGTGAGGCAGTGGTATCACTCCGGTCGAGCCGGCCCATTCATGGCTAAGCGTGGCTCTCCCACATCGGTCATTCTATACAAATCTGACGTTATACCATAAATGTACCCACGAATAAAGAATAAAATATCCATACGTAAGGTTGATAAAATCTAAAAATAACAAAATTATATATTTGACCTAACTAAATGAAATTTTTGAGTTAAATCATTTGCATGCACTACCATCACTCGAAAAACAAAAAAATATGTTAAGGTGACGGGTAGGGCACACTAGCGATCCAATCGATTTTAATTTTTAGCTACTAAACCCGATCTATTTTAAACAATTTCGGGGTTACAATCTCTCGGCAAACACTATATACAAAATAACCATTCCATTCCACTATATACTAAATAACCAACCATTATACTATTAATAACCATTCCCAAATGTTGGGTTCGTTTTTGTACGCGAAAAATTGATTCACGCCAAAAGCAGCCACTTTTGGTGGTAATCCAAAATTCGAGTGCAAAAGCAGACCAAACAGTTAACTATAAGTATTAAATAAATTGTATAGGCGTTTGCCGAGAGATTGTAACCCCGAAATTGTTTAAAATAGCTGCGGTTTAGTAGTTAAAAATTAAAATCTATTGGCGTCGCTAGTGTGCCCTACCCGTTACCTTAACTTATTTACTGATACTTTTACCAGTAATCAAGATGATCCTTGGATCATCGTGCAATCTCCTTGAAAGGTGTCAACAATACTGAGAAAGCGGGCTCATTAGCATGCAGCAGATCAGGTGTGCGCGCAGCCATATGCAACTCAAGAACGGCCCCGTGCAAGTTATTTAGCACATTATTCAATACTGCAACAGGTGCACACCGGGCCCCATCATTACCTCTGCATGTACATTGTTGATACGAACAGGTATAGTTTAACTCGAACAAGTATGTGTGGTACCTACTTGTTAAAATGTGTCACCAGACAATACCTATGTATGTAGAAAACATTTTTTTTATTTTTTATGGGAACGGAGGCAAACGAACAAGCCAGTCACCTGATGGTAAGTGATCACCGCCGCCCATGGACATCAGCCACACCAGAGGGAGTGAAGATGCGTTGCCGGCCTTTTAGGAAGGTATAGGCTCGCAATGTCGTACCGTAATAGGTGGCAGACGAGCAGACGGACCGCCTGATGGTAAGCGATTGCTGCCGCCCATAGACACCCGCGACACCAGTGGAGTCACAAGTGCGCTGCCAACCTTTCCACCTCCCTTTTCCCCGCATTGGGCCTCCGGTATCCTCATTCACACAGCGAAACACAGCACAGTGTTGCTTCACGCTGGTTTCTTTGAGGCCGTATCACTTCGGTCAAACCAAGCCCATTCATGCTGAAGCGTGGCTCTCCTACATATCGCAATATTTGTATGTATACCTAATATAGCTGGAAAGGTATTCAGTGGAATAATTAAGCCAAAGTCATGCATTAGGGGTTTAAGATTAGGGGTAACCGCTAGGCCTAATTTCTTACCGCCATCGATATCTTACAGCCTAAAAATGTTACTTAGCGGTTTATTAAGTATGATACTCAAGATTAGCCTTTTATTCTGCCTTGGCTCTTTTTTATACCGCACGAAAAACATATGGGGAAACTCTTGGTACACATGATACTACCCTCCTCATTGCGGAATCAACCCCTCTGGCCACGTGGTCCTACTGCTTTTGTCCTACCGATCGGACCACGTGAACTTTTTTTCCATTTGGTTCGATGAATCGGATAACAAGGGTTTGTTATTCCGCTTCGTCCTACCAATCGGACTTCCTGCAGCGGTATTTCCGAACCGGTACGACATTGAGATCTTCAAGAAACGAACCTATACCTTCCTAAAAGGCCGGCAACGCATTTCCACTCCCTCTGGTGTGGCTGATGTCCATAGGCGGCGGTGATCACTTACCATCAGGTGACTCGCTTGCTCGTTTGCCTTTCTTTCTCATAAAAAAACTATGAACATGTGTAGTTACATACAAAAATTACAATAGTTAGTGTACCGTTTACGACACAGTACAATTAAATTAAGGTATGGTCATCATCTAAAGTAGCTTAACACATTAATACCATGTCGAAGTAACATTTTGTACGTACTCCTTAGAAACTGACTATATTAGGCAGATTAAGTGTTACTTTGACATGGTACTAAAGCGTTAAGCTACTTTTAATGCTGACCGTACTCGTACATTGTCTCCATTGACTATTATACTGCGATCAGAAATAGTATAGCAGCAACGTTTCGTATATCATTATAATTATTTTATCTACATATATGTATATATACATATATTTCCCGTACCTATCTTCTAATTCGTTATGAATTTCGTCAAAATTAGATTTGGACGTGTTAGATATGCACAAGCCGTCAAAGTCGCTCGTCGCTTTGATCTCGGTACGAAGGCACATATAATTCGTGTAATCAACCCCTTGAAAGTCTGATGCTCATCAACGTAAAGACATGTCAGTCAACTTTCTTATCGCCAACCACAAACAGGAGTTCAGAATAATTATATGGTTGAACAGTAAGTAAATGTGTTTGGATTTCTCTTTCGTGTTGCCGAGATTAATAATAAATAAACTAAATACATACATAAGGCTTAACATCTGTGGCAGATGTTTCAAGTAACATCACGCGGTTTGTCATTCGTTACAGCTGCGCTGATGGCTGTATAATCTTATGCGGGAATAAATTTTGCGTCCGCATTTGCAACAACGAATTGAGCGCTGCTGCGGGTCGGGTGGGGCAGGCACATGGCGGTTAGCACGTTATGCCGTAAGTTTCCCGAGATAGATTTCATCATTCTTATCTAGGCCCTCCGACACTGTTCTCCTGAAGGACAAACATTCAGGAGCGAACCCTTCACACTCTGCAGGACTGCAGGAGGGACGTGAAAGGCATTTTTTTTTATTTGATAGAAATGGGGTGAGCCCTGCGTCTCATAGCCACTGCGACCAGTAGATGATCTATTGTGGCAGCCCCGTAACCTATTACAGCACCTCATGTAGCTCCAGTTCCAGTATAAACCCGAGAATGGAGCTGATGGGGGAGCTCTTGATCTCGTCAGCTGAGATCATGTGTGCTCCCAGGTGCCGGCTTCTGCAGCGGTGCAGCGCTATGCACTCGCCGAGGACGTGGATAATCGTTTCCTCGTCCTCGCGACAGAACCTGCAGATTTTGGTATCTGTAAGGCCCATGTTGTGCAGGTGCTTATTTAATTTGCAGTGCCCTGTGAGGGTCCGTGAAAGGCATACCCCAAGCTCCTTTTGGAGGTCTAAAATGTAAAAGTATCATATTTCTAGGTCTCAGAATTGAGCGTGTTTGTATGAAAATCAGGATCTACCTGTGTAAATTTGATGGTTCGCGATCGAGAGTTTTTGTATCATTATCAAGCATATAGTATGTGTTGAAAATGTGAGATAGGCAGATATAGAGATTTGTCCTGTGGTTAGGGGCGTTTAAGAATACTGCCAAGGTGTTTCCGGCCTGTCGTAAGAGGCGACTAAACGGGCCCTCGGAGTACGTGAGCGTACCCACTGCTGAGAAGTGGCTTGCTCAGCAAACGACTCCGCTGAAGAAGATATTACCGGGTGTCCCCCGGGTCGTACAGCAATGTAGGACTGCATTGCGCCAGGTAGGGGTAAAGCGGCGAGCGCAATCAGTGGTGCGGTCTAGTCTCGGCTGTGGGGTTTCCGACCGCTATTGCGCATAGATTGCACCCCAGGGGTTTTGGTTAGGGTCAGAGTCCCACACACCACCTTGTTCCCTACACGTAGCAAGGTGACGGCCATGATGGTTTCCCCTGGGAGGGAAAAAAAAGTCTGATATAGAGATGGGGAGCTATGGTGCGCCGACCTCCACGTGTGGCCCCGCTGATAATCGGTTCTGTTCTGATTCCAGTCGCGGTTGTTTTCAGGTAGAAAGGGTTACCGCGGGGTCCAGTGTGTTCCTCGGGCAACGGCGGATAGTAAAATGATGCCCTGAATACCTATTGCTATCCGACGGCCGATTTGTGGTCATTTTGTCGACCTGCCCCCCGGGGCCTAGGCCTCACGGTTTGGGGTGTTGGGAAACAACCCCTTCCTCACCCTGAACGAGATCCTCCGTGGTCATTGGTCCTGTGTTCCGTTAAGACTTTCCGGGCGTTGATTTGATGGCCTCTGATTAACAGAGGCCTAATCCAGGTGAGAGCCCCTCAAACTACCCGGCCGACTCCCAGCGGTCGGGTGTGCATAAGGCAGCGTCGATCACCGGCGCCAACGTCGGCTCTTATCAGTGAGCCGGCGGCATTTCCACCGGGTAAACAAAAAATAAGGTTGATTTAATGATACCCTTTTAGTTAGAAATTTATAGTAAGTACGTATCGTACGTCATCGCGAAATAATAAAGAAAACTTTAGGTCATGGAATGGAAAGTAAACGACTATATTGGATTGGATGTTTTTCAAGGCACGAGTGCGGCGGTGCTATTCCTATTGTGTTTTTCCTTTGCAAAGAATTATGAAATTCTTTAGCATTTTCTCATAAACGGTGTTATAAAGTTTGTGCGCAATGTTGGTTATGTTCGATATTTAACGCGTTCTTTTCCTATTTAAACATTAACCTCCATGATAAATGGTAGCTCCTATGATATTACATATCAGAAATAAATTCATTAGGCCTATTCCAGCTTCTGTATCTGAAGAGGACGGCTCAATAAAATATATATATATATAAAAAGCAAGCGGTTAAAAAGCATTTACTGCGCTTAGCTGCTTCAATCAAGCGTTTTCAAAAGGACTCGTACTTGTATTAAGACGGCTCGACGCAAAACATCCGAGCGCGTCGAGATTCGGGGCGCATCCGGCGTATTATACTAGTACAGGGAATAAAACAAAAGTGGTACCAACAAACAGGCATTATTTCGTCCTTGAATACCGCGGAAGTGCGACCAGTTTGCGAGAGACTGCAGGTTTTTACGCGACAGCTGCTCGCTATTTATTTTTAGTAGGTATTTTTAAGCTTACAGTTCTTAGTGTATTACTATAGGGACAGACAATAGGGTTATCCAATTTCTATACTTTTCACTATTTAGTACATCACTGAATACTAATAAAATTTTAATTCAATCAGAATAATAGAAGTGACTTTGTTCTTTCAATCATTAGAAATATCACACTCATCATCACTACTGCTACACTTTCGACTAGACGCCACCTGATTTGAAACCGACTACCAAAGTCGATTCATCCATTTATTAACTACCATGTGCTACAATACTTACTGTTAGACAGACACACTTCTAGTATAACAAAGAACGTCCTTTTCGCGAATAGCCTACTTTGCGAGTTGCCCCTTGGGCATTAGAGCCACTTTTGATAATATGAGCACCAACAGTACATAATTAGTAAAAATAAAAGCATTTAACGCTATCTGTAAGCTCTTGTTGTCAAAAATTTTAATATTTTGTTTCTCTTTTCGTCTTAAATAACATCTAATTCATTTTCATTAACCTTCATCTAAAATTTAGGTAATCGCAACTACGGAGATGGCCTAAATGCTGAGTGGTCCAAACGAGAATAGGACCAAAAGCGAAATGGCCCAAATGCGAATATGACTAAATGCCAAATAGGCTTGTTTTCGTCCAGTGGACCAAATTTGCATGAACAAACTAACGATATGGAATATTTATTTACGAGATTTCTACCATGTACCTTATTTTTGAGTTTCCGATATTTCGGCGCTGTTGCAATCGCCATGGTCATGGAGTAACGGAAGTTTTTGCGGGTAAGTTGTTACTATTCTAATGTATAGTGACCATGAAAGTTTAAAACAAAAAAATAACGTTAAATTAACTCGCACTTCTCTTTATTTGGTGCATCGAGGGTAAAAGTAGTTAGTTTGTAGTTTTTCCAATCAATACGAGTATAGGTAAGTCGTCATTTCTTGTTTACTTCTATTTCACAGAGTAAAGAGCACTCTAAATTGCGTTTTTTTTATTTCATCTCAAATATAAAGCCGATGGTGAGTGAGTGTAGGAATTTCATGTTTCACCAAGTTTTCGTTCCGGCAGATATAGTAGTAACTGAGCCTGAGATTATGTCCTTTTTATTTCGTGATATAAAATATATCTGCTACATATTCCTGGCGTCTATTGATTCACGATCCTTTTAGTCATATTGGATACAAGGTAAAATTCTCATAGGTAAATATATAATACACGTTTTCTGGAAATGGGTTGCAGGCTTAGAACGAGTGTTTTACTTAACGACAATATATTATGAAATATACATAATATAGGTACGACTCTATGATCACCCTATCTTCTTCCAGCTTTGTATGTAGTAATAAAGGAGGGAAAAGGGCGAAAGTTTTACAGCTGTTATATTTAAAATGATATTTTTTGGCTTTTTAACAACATTTTACAAAAAATATCGGGAATCTAATCTTGAGCAAGTATTTAGACTAATATTTATCACCTGTAGTTTAACATAAAAAAGTCATTCTTAAAAGGAGAAATTGAAAAGAAAAAACCAGTTTTCATAGAAAGAACACAAGAGTAAGATAAGTATGAAAATAATTCCTAGACTATCTATTTTTCTGGACTATCTTTGGTGTCTTATTCAAATATAGTAAGGAGCAACAAAATCCCTAGCATTTGTAAAATATGTAATATTCATAATCACTACATTTTACTATAACATAATATTTATTAAAAAAATGAATTTTTATTTTTACTTTTCCAATGATTCTTGACATTGACAGACTACCCTCACATAGAGATAGCCTTACATTTGGTTCAGAGAGAATATACGACTATACTTGTAAGTAAAGCCGGGTGGCTCAATTTGAAGCCGTCCCATAACGAAGTATATACCTGTCGCATCCAAACAAAGGAGGCGCGTGTGAAAGAAAGAGAAACTCCGATTCGGTCGTAACGTCTGCTTTAAATTAGGCCTTCTAGTTTTTAACATTAAATAGATACCGACAACCATCCATAGACAAAATTTTGAAGGAGATGACTTGTCAGCACAATACACTTTGTTTTGATATCTCTGCGACTATGAAAATATAAATATAAACTCGGTATTAAAACACTCACGAATACTATTATTTATAAAAGCTTACCAAGGCTCGTTTTTTTTAAATTTCGTTCGTGTTTTGATAACCCTAATTATGTGACAGTTAAGTTAACTACTATTTTGCATCTCATTTAATGGTATATGGGTGGAACGTCCCCATATAACTTTTGTTTTTTAAATGAAATGAAAGATTTCTTTACTTCATTCCTAAAGAAAGCACATGCATCTCAAAACAATGTGGTTTCGTAAAAACTTATTGTGCCATACAATTTTTTTATTCAGTCAATAAATTTTATAAATAGAAATTCAAAATATTATAGAGTTAATTATCGAGTACCTGCGCCCTCTTTGTCTGTTAAACGAAAGTAATTACCACAAATCAAACGAATCAAATATATAAAGAATACCCAATTTACTTATGACCTTCCATTAATGGGCCCTTAATTATTAATACTTTACCATTTTACGTCAAAAGAAAAGGGAGACCATTTGGATGTTATACATGTCCACATTCATTTTAGGACTTCATTAAGCACTTCTCAAGGGAAAGCTCTAAGTTTGCAGACATTTTGGCTTGATGTTTTCATAGATCTCTATTTTTTTACCTTGATTTATTTCAATAAGATAATTGATCAAGCCTCTTCTACAAAATAAAGAGTAGTCCATCCATGCGTTTTTAATTGCGCCGTAAAGCCAAGAGTTGACTAGTGATATAGTTGTTGCGCTACTGGCTTAGTATGTTTAATAATATCATCATACTTGTACAATGTGATTGTCATTCTAGGCATATTTTATAAGCTTGAGTCCATAGGGGAATAGATAGATTCGGCGACTTCCACGAGATCGTGATTGAAATAGGCATGAAAACGTGCCACAGAGATGAGTCTGAAACTCTGGTGAAAGCGTTGCAATATCAAACAGAATTGATGAAGATTTTCAGTGAAAATTTGACGATGATACATTACAGAGGTGACTAAAGCACGGAGCTAAAGTATTCATATCCATCATACGAACTCTTTATTTTTCCCTGTTTACTATCGATCGACCAAAAAAGTTAAATCGTTATTTAACTTCCTGTTAACCTTTGGCTTTATCTACCGATTGTCCGATTATAATGTTTGCTGATGAACCATGTGGTAGCTTAAGTGGGCAAGTACTTACTCATTATCAGTTGTTATCAACTGGAATGTCATAATATGCTCCACTTAAAAAAAATATTGATCTTTATGGAGTGATGAAACTGAAAGGAACTTAGCTATGCTAATATTCATATGGCCTAACGCGACGAAAATAAACAAGTAAGTTTCGACCGCGTTACAACGGCTGTGGTCATAAGCGGTATAAACCGGCGTGAAGCAGCACTTTGCTGTGTTTCGCTGCGTGAGTGAGGGTACCAGAGGCACAATCCGGGGGATAAGGTGGTTTAAAGGTTGGCAGCGCACTTGTGACTCTACTGGTGTCGCAGGTGTCTATGGGCGGCGACAATCGCTTACCATCAGGCGATCCGTCAGCTCGTTTGCCACCTATCACATAAAAAAAGGCTTTCAACGCTTTAATTCTGATCAATGGCTTTAATTCTGAACAGGGTCATGACATAGGCTGAGTGGGGGCCATTTATGTTGGAGGTCACAACACACAATATATTATTTGCACTGCCTAGTTATTAGTACTAATTATTTTGTTTTTCCTTTGTTTTGTTTTGTTTTTATTTTCTGTATCTATTTTGTTTTTCTTTTTGTTTGTTTGTTCTTTTGTAACTAATGTTGTACTCGTATGTAGTGTTGTGATGTCCAAAATAATAAAATTTTTCTTTCTTTCTTTCTTTCTTTCTTTCAATGCGTAATGTGACAAAATTAATGCTAAACCCAATCTACGCATAAAATTGATATAGATTACAATTAAATATACTGAAAGTTGATAGTGTAGAAGACTATGACTTGAATAAATGATAAAAGCTAATTGCACACCGCATGGTCACGCAAGCATGAATCCCTGGATATTCAAACGATATTCTAAATACAAAGCATATTAACCAGTAAAAAGTCGCAAGCGCAACGGTCGCCGACGGTTACGACCGCGGAGCGTGACAACGGCCCACCTGTAAGGCGGCATCGCAACCCGACTATGGGGCCTTAGCGCGAAGATGTCCCGTAACGAACGAGAATATACCTGTCGCATCTAAGCAAAGGAGAAACATAGGGCGTGAGAAAAGAAGGGGAACTCCGATTCGGTCGTAATGTTCGGATCGCGCTAAGGCCCTGAACCTTATAATAAGCTCAAACGATGCAATACGGTGAATGTGCAACTTCGGTACGCTCATACGCTTAAATTGAGGTACAATGCCAACGGACGTTTCGATATAATATAGACAGTTTTATTTTTATTTTATAGGTGGCAGACGAACAGACGGATCACCTGTACCACCATTGTAGGTGTTTTATGAGGTATCAATTTCTAACTTTTTTGGCTGTATAAATGATGATGACTTTGTCATAATATTCATATAATTTAAGAAATTGGTCTGTTGCATACCTAGGTTGGCAGCTGTTGCAAAAAGAAAGTCGCTATGCAACACCCCAACTTTTTAATTTTCTTTAAAGCTATCAATATTATAAAGCCTGTCAAAATGTGTTTACATTTGATTTTTTAAATGTCTTAATCTACATGAGTGAAGATAAAATATTTTAATATTGTTCTCCTAGTGCGAGTGAAGAGAAGAGTATAATAATTAAACAGTAAACTGCTGGAAGCGTTCTAACTCATATACGGGTTTTAATAACATACTTAAGTTGGATACGACAAATTCCGCTGGGGTTAAGAAGTAAGAATATTATTAAGTTTCAAGCTAACTATTTCTTAAAGCCGGAGTTCAACAAAACATCCGCGTAGTAACCAAAATGAGGAAGAAATAGCAGCACAAAGGATTGTGGCTGCGCTAGACAATCAGCCAAGTTCCGTCGAAATAAGGGTGCAGGAGTGTCGAGTAACAGTAATATCACACGAGTCATGCATCCATCATTTCCGCAGTCGCGGATTCATATCCGGCGTCTGTCGCTGCAATATACTCCGGCAATCAGACAAAAGCTATATTATCATTCCTTCCTTTGGTCGCCTTTTCCTATTTATCTCTCTTTGTACGAATTATTCCGAAGTTTAACACTTCACTTCTTCATTTTTTATAATAAATAAATTCATAAACATAAACGATACAGGAAGAAACGAATTCGAATTGAATATTGCACGAGAAAATGTGAAGGCGAGCTATTTAATGAAAGTGAATACACAAAAGCAATGTAATCTTCTCTGCGAACGAAGGGCAGAGGGAAAAATAAATTGGGAAAACATTTTTACATAAATGAGGGTTTGAAATAGTTATTAGCTTCATCTTTATGTATGGCGGTGATTGCATGCAGCATCATAAACTATAAACGGTTTTTGGTAAGTATGTAGTATGTAAAATGTGTACCATTTAGGTATTTTATTGCTTATAACAAAATGAATAAATACTGTTTTAGTAAAATTTAGTCAAAGTCACAGTTACACAATAAACCGAACCATCCCGTACTCCAAAGAGTCCCCCCCCCCCCCCCCCCCCGAGTACGGGATGGAGATCAATCCAATCGAAATCGCCAGTTTTGAAACTCGTTAAGTCCAAAGCAGTTGTCTACGTGACCCCCGATAGAAGTATTAAAACGATAATTAAAAATAACGCGCTAACGTTTCCATTACCCACGGTTGTTTCCCCAGGATTATCAACCCCAGATTCCCTGTTATTATATTAAATATTAAACTGCGATATCAGCTAACTGACAACTAAGTGACAACAGGACACAGATAATAAAAGAAGCCTTAGACAATTTAATTTCATTACCGTTCCTTTCAATGCAATCTAAAATATTTTGTATAATTTTATGATTGCGTAGAGTATTATATATCTATATGTATCTAGAGTTAATTTAACTATTATTTGAAACTTTGAAGTAACATTAGAAATGTTTTGGTTATTATATTTTTCCCTTAAAGAAGTTCTCTTAGTGTGTGTGTGTGTGTGTTTGTGTGTGTGTGTGTGTGTGTGTGTGTGTGTGTGTGTGTGTGTGTGTGTGTGTGTGTGTGTGTGTGTGTGTGTGTGTGTGTGTGTGTGTGTGTGTGTGTGTGTGTGTGTGTGTCTGTATGGCTGTCTATGGCATCGTAGCTCCCGAACAAATGAACCGATTTTGATTTTGTTTTTTTTTTGTTTGAAAGATGAATAAACAGGGAGTGTTCTTAGCTATGTTGGATAAAAATCCAAGATGGCCGCTGTCACAAAGATTTGGATTTTATGTTTTAACATAACTCCCACAATATGGGTATCATATAAAAGGGCTTGAGTAGTTAGTTTATTGAGTTATTAATTGTGAAAATTTTCAAATCCAATATGGCCGTCAGAAAATGACGAATAACCTATTTGTTGTTCCAACTGCCTCAATATAGGTATCAAATGAAAGAGCTTTAGTTGTGTCGGGGGTTTTTTAATTTAATTTTATATAACGTATGAAAATGCCACTTATAAGGAAAAGCATTGTAAGTAAGTAAGTACACCTGCCAGTTGCGAAGAGTTAAATTAAATGAATCGAAAGTTAGGCAAGCCTGTATGATATGTTGTAACCTACCTCTTTCGAGAGTTTGTTCAACTGGCCCCTCAGGTCAGCGAGCATGCTCCTCATCTGTTGGCACTCGTACTTCAGGCGGCCGACTTCATTGTCCATCTTGTCCACACGCGCCTCCTGGGTACGGGTCAGCTGCGCCAAATCCGATGTCTCCATCAAAGCTTGTTTCAACTAAAGCAAACAAACTTTTTATCAAAATCAAAAATATCTTTATTCAATTTAAGTCCATACAGAACCTTTATGAATGTCAAATATAAAATCTGCCGCTGATTCAAAATGTTAATTTCTACCGAGAAGAATCAGCAAGAAACTCAGTTCAAATAATATCATCATCAGCCCATTTAAGTCCCCACTGCTGGGGCACGGGCCTCCCTCAATCACAAGAGGGATAATTGCCATACTCACCACGCTTGGCAGACGGGTTGGCGAGGGTTTTGATATAAATGCAGAGTTTTCCTTCTCTGGGTGCTGATGATCATGCTAGCAGCTTTACCTTAGTCGCCTTTTACGACACCTCGGTAAGAGTGAGGGTGGCCTATTCTATTCTGCCGGGACCACACGGCTCAAATAATATGGTATTACAATTTTCATGACATACAAGCCTTGTAATATGGCCAGAATGGTTTAGATAAATCGTCAAAGTAAAATTATGAAATAAAATTATACATTTGAGGATAGGCGAAGAGATCAACATGTCTAGGAATCCATATCATTTAAAATTTATTTTCTTCTTTATAGTACGGTCAGCTAATACTACTTTGACATGGTACTAAAGTACTAACGCTGACCGTACCCTTTCTGCATTTGGCAGTTTTTTATATGCAACTTAAACTTATGTACCGGCAAATCAATAATTATGGTAATGCCAGAAACAATTAGGTCATCTAATATCGGAAAGCTCCAATTGCGATTCTGATTTCCTATACATATTACCTCTAATATCGGATGCGCATGTTTTGATGTGATGTGCATTGAAAAAAGATACTCGTATAATTCGAATTAATTTAGAATAATAAAAAAAAATATCCGTGGAAAAACGAAAATAAAAACATCACCTAAGTTTATCTTCCATATCGCAAAATTAGCATGAATAATCTAAATTTACTGAATAAAGTGACTGAAATGACTGACCGGATGGCGCAATTGGTAATGACCCTGCCTCTTACGCCAAAGGTCGTGGGTTCGATCCCCACCCTGGACAAACATTCGTGCGATGAACACTTGTATTTGTTCGGTGTCTGGGTGTAATATATGTATTTAAGTATATATTTGTGTTCCTCTGTTGTCTGATATCTGTAACACAAGTGCTTAAGCTACTTAGTACGGTATCAGGTCAACGTATGAGATGTTGTGAGAGTTATAAAAAAAAAGTAACTTAAGAACTTTATTTATTCCGTTATTGCTATATTGATATTATCAGTATGGGGATTGAAATATGAGATCTCGCGGGCTAAGATTTTGATATTACGAGATTCCGAGATTAATACACTAGGGAGAACAGGAGATAATAAAATTTGAGGAAATGCTTTGTGGTAAGTTTTAACTAAATTATAAAAGTTGTAATGTGATTCCGCAATTCCACAGTGTAATTTACGAGTGACTCGATATTGTAATCGTAAGATATGGACTTCGTGGATCGCCTTACTTTAGTTGACGGGAGGTATTTTGTGGTTGGATCACTACCTGCACGCGCACATACAAAATGTTCATCGCAAACGTTGGCAACACTGAGTTATCGTTTACAATATTACCGGAGCTAATAGGATTCTTTACTGTGGTAATAGTTAGTACCTTCTTTTAAGCTAAGTTAGAGTTGCCATTTCGTGGTGAGGTCTTTATTCATAAATGTATAACATTCAATTAAGACCACATAAAATATCCTGGTCCGAACAATTTACTATTACATCTACCCGCAACTCATTAATGGACGTCTGCAGAGCTTAGTGTCATAATGGTTGTTAGTATCCTCCTTTTCTCTTCGCATTACTCTTTACTAAGTGTCGAGATTGTGGGAGCTCAATTTGTCCTTTGATGTTATAGAGGGTGTATCCGTGAACATTTAACCGCGTGTTCTATCAACCATTCTGAACAACATTTGTTCTTTGACTTTTGGAAATTTGCATACAAATAATCAACTTCTCATACAAACACGTGACTTGGTCATTTTGTCTGGGGAGTCGAAAAAAATTTTGACTAATTTCGAAAAGTCGTAGAACAAATGTTGTTCAGAATGGTTGGTAGAACACGTGGTTAAATGGATGTAAATGTTCACAGATACACCCTGTAGTAGTTTAGGTACCTATTAGTAGTTTAGTTGGGGTTGGTATCATACCTCATTCCGCATGGTGTGCAGCTGGCGAAGAAGGGCAGAATTGTTGACGCTCTCTCCTAGTTCCCTCATCTCCACACGCAGCTCGCTCATAGAGGTCTGTGCCCATTGGAGTGTTGCCTTTTCGTTACGCTCGTGATTGCTGGTCGAGTGAGCGTTGGCGTTTTGCCTGAAATCATTAGAAACGTTCAAAACAATGTTTGAGGACGTAAAGGGGCTCGACAAATCCGTAAGGATTTTCGAATGTATGATCCTAAGTACGTATTTGAGAATCTTTGGACACTCAAAAACGCGCGCTGAGTAAGAGTTTTGTTAAATTTGTATTGAAATATTTAATGGAACCTGCTACGGTTTACATCACATTTCGGAGTCTGAATAGACCAAATATTTTGGTCTAGTGGTTTGATTACCAGGTAACCCAATTGTGAAACCATATTAGAACACAATAATATGGATACACAATTGGGTTTTAACTGTAGAAAGCGGGTATCGAATACATCAATCAATGTTATATCATATATTTATGCAGTTTTGATATCATCCAGTTTTTTAGAACTAGTCTTTGTAGATAGATAGATACACTTTATTGCAAAATTTACATACAGATCTTAGTCTAAGTTATTAAACTAAAACAATGTTTGTATGCAAATATTATCGAAAGTTGATTTCTAACCAATACACTTAAATACAACAAGACCAAACGTGTTTATTACCATTAGAAATAATTATTATTCTTAAGTAACAATTACGTTTTCCCACGGGAAAACTTGTCGTTCAATATAAACAATATCATTTACCCCACTCGGGCAACGCTGCAAGTGAAGCTTGGAAGAGAATACAGGACAGACCTACCTATAACCATGCTATAACGTAACATTTCTACGAAAGGGAGAAACTTGAAAAGTACTGCGAAGTAACTTAAGAAATTGATTTTACAAGTGTTTTATCTCTAAATCATCTATTATTGCAAGAATTTCTTGAATTCTACGACTAAACAAATACTAAAATAATAAAAATACTGAAAACCAGCGTTCAGTGCCGGATTAAGCCAGCGCGGGGTCTGTAGTAGAATCTCTTCTGTGGCCTTGGTTTGCTCGCCGGAGGCTAAATCCGGAGGAAAGAGAGTTTTATCCCTTCGGATTGTTTGTCAGTATTTTATATTAATAGAACATTAATCGTCATGTTATTCTGATATAACATATCTACAAGTATCTACAACTTATTTTGTGTTAGTTATTAAAATATCTGATCTCTAGGTATCTAGAATTTTGTTTGTGGAGCTTTTTCCGAAATACAATGACTCTCAAATTAGCTATGTATAATAAAATGAACCTGTTCAAGATAATGTTTAATTATTTAATAGCAAACAAACCGGAAGGCCGCCATAGGAGACACGGTGTGGCGGCCCGGCGTGACGACACACCCCGGCCTATTGTGTACACCTTCCCCACGTCAACCAACAGTGCGGTGGGGACCGTCAGTAAAACGAGGTAAGCAGTCAATACTCAAGCGCACCAACTTTTAAGATATTCGTACATGAAGTCCTGAAAATAAATGGCTCCACGGTCGCTTGCGACATAGTGGTAATGTAACCCATTGTCTTGGCGAAGCATGACACGTAAACATTGGGAACCCGGTTAAGTAGTTCCTTAAGAACTCATTTGATAACTGTTGATGACCAGTAAATGCTTAAATATCATTTAACGACGATAAATCTCATCGCTTTCTTTAATTACAGAGTATTACAGTCGCCTGGAAAAATATATATCTATACTATAGATATCTTTTCACAAGACTATACCACCTAAGAAGTAGACAGAAGTCAGACTAAGAGTTTAGTGTGTAGGCAAATATCTTGAAGTAGCCAAATTCGCTAAAGTAAGTGTACCTATATAATAGACAACTAAAGCTTTCAGCTGATTTAAAGTATCAGCCTTTAAACTGTCCCACTGCAGGGCAAAGGCCTCCATCATAGAAATCAAGTCATCGCTACTATGATGGGATTAGGCTTAATCACCACACTTGTCTAATGCGGATTGGTGATCACAAACCCGAGCTATGTTCGAAAAATTCGAAACATACTTTTCGCTCGACCCGGGAATTGAACCCAGGACCCCGAGACACGGTCCGGTACTTAAACCACTAGACCAACATACAGGGCGTTTAGGCCAACAGGGCGTTCTAGACCAACAGGGCGTTTCAATCAGCTGATTTACCACGGTTATAATGTGTCACTGTATAAAATTACGACATATTTATGTGGAAAGCCTCCTCAATGTGAATGTATTTTTGTGGCTTGTCATTTAAAAGCAACACCCGCTATTTTCCGTCTATCCTGAATTAGTGGCCTATCCTCGTTTCTATACAAAAAAGGGTGAGAAGTTTAACTGGAGGCCCTGTATTTATACGAACAATTATTGTGTCAGTTTTTTGAAATAATAGCCTTTGACATCCAGTTTTTAGAAATGCTGTGGGTTTTATACTGAATAAAATACAGAATCTGCTGCGTATCTGATCTACTACTAAAATATAAATATCAGCACATACATTGACCTGTTTTTAAAGTACCTACATATGTAGCTGAAGCACCAAATTTAAACATACATAGATAAATATTATATTACCCAGTGTAATGTATGTGAAAAATATCCATATTAATCATACCAAAATTTCTTGGTATGATTAATATGGATATATCTGAGTAAGATAGAGAAAAGATTAACCAATGCGACAGTCATATTAGCGAGTCGCTTCCTAAAATGGCCACATCTCTACACTAAAGTGGGAAGTCTGTTCTAGAAATAGAAGATGTATATAAGTCGTTATTTACACTATGCAAAAAGAAGGCAACAAATATCTTTTTATTTCAGTACACCAGGACACAAAGGACACTGCTCAGGTAGTTGAACTTGGCCCGTCGGCTCAATCGGTGTGAATAAATGCATTCGCGAGCCAGTTGACCAGCACAATATGCACAGAACTCGATGCAAAAAACGCTTTTAAAATACACGGCCCCTTTTGTATGCCTCCCAATAGGACAGTCGAGGAGTATTGTGGTGAATTGGAATCACTTAAATTGGTAATACGCGAGCGTTGTGTGCATACCACTTTATTCTCAGGCGGTCCATTTCTCCGCTTAGGTGAAACAGTCACGGAAATTGAATACGGATACATACTATTATCAAAGTATAACAAATTACCTTACTCTAAGGGATTTGATATATATTTAAAGTTCGAGAAATCAATGAATCAATCATTGGATGTGATGTCGTTGTAAAATCTAGGAAAGTGTGATAAATAATAAATATGTACAAATATAAATACAAACACAAATCATTTATTCATGAAGCACAGGTAGGTATTAAAAGATCTTAATTAAAATATTAAAAGTCACACCGTATTCTGCCTCGTTGGCGTATGAATGTTAAAACAGAGTTGGGAATACTCAAATGATACTTAAATGTCAAAATAATGTAAGTATTTAGTTTAGATTTTTAATAATAACTAGGTCAATAAAATATAATATAATTACTATTCCGATGATGCTTGGGGTTTGTTATACATGCTTAATACCAACCAGCGAGTTTTAATCGATATATGGAATAAAATTGTGGTATTTATGACTATTACATAATAAGGGTTATTAAAACACGAGCGAGACTTTAAAAAATAAACCTTGACAAGTTTTTTAACTGCATTCGCGAGTGTCTTAATACCGGGTTTTGTACAGTCTCATAAACTACTTTATCTACATTCATGTTTTAATCTTCAAAGTAAGGAATCATAGGAAAACAATTTTGACAGCTTTTTCCTGGCAAAATACTATTTGCCACTATTGATGCTTTTTCTAAAATATCTGGTAGAGTCAAATCCTGAAAATATTTGTATTCTATTTTCTCACTTCCAGACTCTTAATTAGACAGATAAATTCTATTCTAATAAATTGATTACAAAACAAAATGGCGCAAAAGCGACCAATCGTGTGTGAATACAAGATAAATAATATTGTTGAGCAAGCAAAACACCTACTTTTTTGTTGTTTTTTGTGGTGTCACATTCTAACTTTTTGGTAGTATAAATGATGATAACTTTTTCCTAATATTCTCATGAAAGATATTTGGCTGTTGTATCAAATGCAGTTGATTAAGTGATGTGTATCAAAATAGTTTATTTAGAAACTGAAGAAGTACTAGTAGTAATATAACTTTTCTAGAAGAGCGAAGTTGAAGAGAACTATCTTTTTGAAATATTGTTGCAAAATCGGCTAGAAGCTAAGTTTGTTAGTTTAAACTGGCAAAACAGTAGGTACGCTTAAAATTTCAAGACAAATTGAAGTCCAAATGATGTCCTACATTTTCATCGATCGATTACAAAAAAAACAAGTTTTGAATAGTTGGAATCACATACTTTATTGGTATGTTAGTTACTGACGGCTAAAAATTGTAAGGATAAATTATTATGTCTTTTTAACGACTGAAACTTACGCATTGGCACTTCTTGATATTTGTATAGTCTTGTTTTTGTTATCAGCGATGGAAAAGAAGTTAATTATGTACGATTTAAAATCGTTATTGCGGACGGCCGGATTCGTCCGAGTGAAAACGTATTTATTATCACACCCATTTATTCCTATTGCTTTTTACAATAAAACGTCAAAAAGACATAACAAAATAGATGCACATAAAAATAACGTTTTAAAGAAAATATGTAAAAAGGTCCCCCCGGTGTGGCAACACCAAACAGTCGGGAAGGCACGGGTGTGAACATACCTAAAAATCACTTGTCAATAAAATGTTTCTCATTTCAAAATGCCTACGCAACAAGGTGCAAAAAGAAAAGCCGAAGACATCATCGTGGACCCCGACACTCTGACCGGAATAGGGGAGGCTAAAAGGCCCAAAATAGAATTCGATGCGGACAGAAAGTTTCAATGTCTAAACTCCATTGTAATAAATAGCCCCTGAAGCCCTAATTAAAGCTGCTTTTAAAGACCCACAAAGCTCTGTTGAGAGCACCCGAATGCAGACGGATGAGCCAATTATTTTGATGAGTTTCTAAATAACATCACAGTAGAACACCATGTGATAAGTATCATATTCACTTTGCATAACGTCAATGTCCTTTGGCACGCTGTCTATTGACAGCGTGTAAAAAAGACACCGGGGGGACCATGTTGGTGACGGCCACAATCAACCCTTTTACATATTTTCTTTAAATCGTTTATTTTTATATGTTTCTATTTTGTTATGTCTTTTTGACGTTTTATTGTAAAAAGTAATAGGAGTGTGATAGTAAATATTTTTTACTAGGACGAATCCGGCCGTCGGTAGTACTTGCACTTACCTAAAAATATATTAAAGCGCTTAATCATCTTTATTTAAATGTAAAAATATATATTTCAAAATATATATATATCAAATATACGTTATAAGTATCTCCAAAAAGTTAATAATGTTTGTGTGATTAAACAACGATAATCAAAATGAAAGCTCTACAAAGAGCTCGAGGCAAGCAGATGGCAGATGTAGCATATTTTAGACGTCATGCCTTCCAAAACGATCAAATTCCACGTTTGCCCACTACTAGTCGATATCTTCGGGGCAGGTAATAAGGTTGCATTTGATTAGCCCTTTTATATTCTAACATGTTGAAAAAACGTCGGCCAAATGGCGTCGAAATAAACAGGCGTCATTAGAAATAGCACCTGCCTTTTGTGATGGCTATTAGGAGGCCGATAACGCAGGGTAAAGGTTCTTTTTCGAGGGTACCTAGTGTACAAAACATGCGTGTAAGTATTATTACTCATTCACGTGAATTAGCAGGTATTTTCTTTAACGTTGATTCTAAAATGTGTTTGTCCAGCCATGTCTTATCATGAAACGATCAAGTATCGCGCTTAGAATTTTATTTATCTATTAGTTATAAATATACTTGTTTAATATTTTGAACGTTACAAGGTTAAACACGAACGAAATATAAAGGTTTAATGATTATTACAATTGAGCCTGTTAAATATGGGATGGGGAGCTGCAAATGATGGACTTTAAGTATGGGTGTTTACCTGATGTTTATTTTTTTGCTTACCACAATATTTTCACCAAATTGACGGACAAAAACTTTGAAATTAACCATAAAAATAGTTCGCAATAGAGGCTTTATTGGTTGATTTCTCAATCAAGTACCTAAGGTCAGAAAATAATTAATTTAATTAATAAGTACAGATCTACTATGTACTTGTGATATAATAGTGAGTGACATTTAACAGCAGATCGTTGTACGCGTGTGTGTTTTTTTTCGGAACCGGATGCGCTTGTGCTGCGTGTTTCCGGCCGGGTATAAATAAACGGTGCCAGATGTTACCCCCATGCCGAGCCGCACGGACCCAACCCTCGCCCACCTCACATTTACAGATCTGATTTGTATTCATCGGTTATGTTATGCCATTATATTATACATATCTAGCTATATGAATGACTAGTAGCCCACCCTCACTTCTTTTTGGGACATTAGTTCCATACAGATGGCGCTAGATGTCGAATATATCACGCAAGAGTTTCGTGTTTTTGGATTAACTAAAAGCGTTGCCGCTGTCTGTAGGATTTACCACTTAATAAATATTATGTATAGACAGACGAATGATCTAAATATATTCATAGTTGAAAGTTTTACTAACTTATTAAGCCGGCAACAAAAGGCGCATCACAGTGGCTCGAGAGGGTAGAACCATCATCTTTCGCCATGATGTATCATCTATTATTCTGCAGGACAACCCGGGAGGAAATGTGCTTGGTGGCAGACTCTCGGCAATAGCAATGAACAAGAGGATCTTAAAACTCGTTGTCATATACACTAGCACAGAGAAAACATGATTCTTTATGACAGGATATGGCGAGTTCACTTCTTGGTATTGTCATGGGCCATTAGTAATCTAGCTTGTGTATAATTTGTTGTAATTTCACTGTAAAATATGAAATGTTTTCCCAATATACGGGTTCGAAACTATTACACTCAGACCACAGGAGAATAATACTTATGATGATTGCCACTCAATTGCCAAGAACACTGCGGTGGGGCGACAAATGTCTATAAAGCATAATGAAGCGGAAAGTTAGGCATTTTCAGTAGGCATAGATAATGATAGGAGATTATATAGGATAAGAAAGATCCCAAACAACAGAAAAAATATCTCCAGCAAAGTTTCTTTAATATCTGACGGAGTCGTCAGTTTTGGGACAATATGAAATAAACCACAAGGGACATTTTGCAAGAAATGATGACGAGAACATAAATGATTGAATCCACACAAACCTTTTTTCCGCTGACCCTGAACAGGAAATTATAAGCTACAGTAGAGATCAAGGCTGTTTGGTCATAGTAGAGACAGTCACTATAAGGAACACATTTTTTTTTGTCAGGAAAACAAATAGAAAAGCAAGGAATTCTCTCATGAAAGGGAGTTTTGATACTGAAAAGGCAAACTCTTCTGCTTTAAGAATAGCCAGGTTCATTGACCCTATGGCTTTATCTCTGAGGATAACTAACATAAAAAAAACGTACGCCCTTATTACAAAACGCGAACTAAGGATAGTCCCGGAACAAAATTTCGGCCAGCCTGCCTGCGTGTTGGAATGGGCTGAGTTTAGATCGCGATTTATATAAGGTGGCTTTAAATTAATACCTAGCTGCCCAGATGGAACTAAAGAGATCAAATGTTGAGCTTACCCCATGAGAGGAGATACTACCTAAAGGGTCTTGGCTTTCTTAGGTTTAGTAAAAGGGACGATAAGACAATATGACGCAGCTGTCCCGTTTTAAAAGCCCTAAGGCTAAAGGTAAAAGAGAAATTAGCATATTCTGAGAAAAACAGTCTTTCTAAAGACAATTAACAAATTAATGTAGCTTTCAACGTCTCTCTAATATAATGTCACCTATGTGAGCAACATGCTCTCAATATTTGTCATAGTTTTAACATTTCGATTAGGATATATCGAATGTATAATAATTTTTCCAAATAATTACAACACTTCCCAAATCCTGGATCATGCATGGTCCAGGCGTTCGTGGGAGAGGCAAGCTTTGGCATGAATGGGTCGGCTCGACCGGAGTGATACCACGGCCTCACAGAAAACCGGCGTGAAGCAGCACTATGCTATTTTTCGCTGCGTGAGTGAGGGTACCGTAGGCCCAATCCGGGGTAAAGGGGGTTCAAGGTTAGCAGCGCACTTGTGACTCCACTGGTGTCGCAGGTGTCCATGGGAGTCGGCAATCGCTTAACATCAGGTGATCCGTCTGCTCGTCTGTCACCTATCACATAAAAAAGGTGTACCTCGGGATCCGAAGCGATAGCTTTGAACGCAACAAGGAATTACACGCTAAGTTAGGGAGGATATTTTTTCCGATGTATTTCTATTTGCCTTTATATCAGGTGGCTGTTTCTAGACTTTGAATAAACAATTCCCTGGCCAGGAACCTGCTGCCGCACTTCCATATTTGCCGCAAAAAGAAACCCCGAGTAAATAAAAATCGATAAGCAAAAGTTGAGCCGACAGCTGGCGACGTTGCAATTCAAGTATGCAAAGTCATCTTAACACGCGGTCTGATGCAACTGCAAGAATGATTCCAGTCGAAAAATTGCCAGCTTAACTCAAGTAGTTAGAGATTAAATTCGTGCTGCATCTTCTCGCAAGCTGCGAGAAGCGCTTGCGCAGGTGTTTCCGCGCGCTATAGAGTTCCGCGCCCAACCAGTTTTTTGTATAAAATGCAGTATAATTGCTATTAGGAGACTTTTCAATCCCTTGTAATAATCTTGAACCTATAGTTGAAGTTTTACTATGTATGGTTTAGGGTAATCGTCCAAAACAGGCGTTCATCATAATCAATTTTATAAGTAATGCCACCGTGCACGCTATAGTTACCATGTGCTCACAATAATAATTAGATTATTCAACATCTCAAACATTAGCTTGATTCTATACTACGATATTATATATTCTATACTTCACTTTTGATACGAACAACAGAGGAATTAAAATATATACAGGTTACAATAATATAGGTTACACCCAGTCGCTAAACAAACACGTTTCCTTCACACGAATGTGTGTTTAGGGTGGGAATCGAACCCACGGCCGCCACCGCGCGGCGTATGAGGCAGGCACGGTCATTCATCACCTATTGCGCCATTGCAATAGATGATGAATGACTCTCATATTGTAATGAATTCTTTTTTTCCGATGGATTTTATGTTATATATTCAAGTCGCAATTTTTTATTTATTTTGTAGTCTACTGGTACCTCCATATGTAGTAGGCATTCTACCTAGAAACAATGAGGAATATTAACTGGTCAGTGTATCAATTTGCATTGCCCTATGTGAATAGGTTAGATACATTAATGTAATAATAACATGCTTTCAAAGTTGTATATTATATATTTATCGATTTATAACAGATGATAATTTATACAACGCTTCGGTTTTATACAATGTGCTTTCTTCGTCTATTGTGATTTGAAGAATCATTTCGAAAAGAGAATAAAAGCGGAGGTTGTGGAGGGCTAAAATAATGGTGTCGATCAGATGGCCTGATTCCTGTCGAGGGTCCTCTGCTCGGCGTGAACAACACTTGCAACTCGGGCGCTTTTTTGTTGTTTATTAGGACAAGGCACGTTTAACGGCGACGGGCGCCGCGGGGCGAGCTAAGCGCCGCAAAATTTTACTCTTTCAAGAGTACATACTAGATACTACACGGTGTGAAGCACTCGCGCTACATGCTAGGACTAACGTCCACTATGAAAATTAATAACTATGTTTTCTTTTCATAAAATGTACATAACTCATTTATTATTTTGGCCTTATCAAGTTAGTAAGTTTAATATCATCTGCACTTGTATATTACAACCTTGAGATCTAACGTGTTTTTTGTAGAATTTCCACGAACGGTTAATATGACAAAGGGTACGAGGTGTGTATGGCATTCATGTTTGTTTTATACGAACGAACAGAGACTGCGCTTCATGGTACGGTAGGTTAAAAGGAAATTACTCATCTGAAAGTCCGATAAAGGGACCGTATGAACGAACAAAAAAGTATTTTGAAGGCACTTACAAGATAATCAGTCTACAAAAGAAGGATGAAAACTCGATCGCAATAATTCAGTTACCAAGCAGAGTAAAATCATTCATGTAATTATAACGAAAATACGTTCTTAGAAAAAGAAGTGAGGCTAAGTTAGGCGTATTTATAGAATATTACCATATATGTATAATTTACCATAGTAAATGTATACATATATGGTAAATATTATTACCCGCGCAACCCGAACCCCCTCTGGGCGGACTCCTAAGCCTATGCCCTCTGCGTTACTTATTTCCGTTGCTGGGCGCTTTCCTCCGTGCTTACTATACAGGGTGTATCTGTGAACATTTACACCCCTTTAACCACGTGTTCTACTAACCATTATGAACAAAATTAGTTCTATCACTTTTGGAAATTTGCATGATAAAATTTCAACTTTCCATACAAAGTCGGTCATGTGACTTAGTCAGGTTAGTTCTGAGTCAAGCGCACGTTGACTGCTTCTACGCGACAATGCGAAAGCGAGCTGGTACGACGCGTGCGGGCGAGCCTGAACAGCATGCTGGTTGCGATTGCGGAAAGGTATGACTGCCCGTATATAAACCAATGCTGCAAACTGCACATTGCGTATAGACACAGTAATGAACAAAATTCTTATTAATTGTGATATTGTTTTAATTTATTAATATTTAATGTATGTAATGTAATCTAACGTAATGTGACTAATGATTTATATTTAATTGTATTTGTTTATTATTAATTAATTTATAACTGAATTTGAATGAAAATGTAAATGAGTTTTTAGTTACTTGAAAATAAATAAATGAAATAAAAAAAAAATATTCGATGAATTTCGAAAAGTGGTTGAACAAATGTTGTTCAGAATGGTTAGTAGAACACGCGGTTAAAGGGATGTAAATGTCCACAGATACACCCTGTATTCACATCTTCTACACGACATACCTGCACGTGTTGGATAGTTTCTCAAAATTCGGAATACTTTTTTATGTACACTATTTTAGATGATCATTCTGAACGTGTAACCATGATCCACAGTTGGTTTGGTTCCTGTCTAAGGGTGAGCTAAGGTCAGACAGCAGTCACTTCATTGTTACTTACCTAACTACCCGAATCCTGGTCCAAGCGTACCCCGGGCTCGAAAGCGACAGCTTCGGACGAAACTGGGTACACGCTAAGATGAGTATGACAATTCATTTGTTTTACTGGATCGACTAGTGTCGCTTATGGGAGAGGAGGTTTCGCCATACCTTATTGGCGGACTACACCTCCACATTAATAAGTTTATTCGAATGATGAGCATGTGCAAGTTGTCTGAAGTACTCTTTACTATCTTTCTTTACGTTCGCTAAGAGTAAACAACTCTCTACAAAAGGGGTATAAAATTACATTATTTACGCTTTAAAAATAAAAAAAATACACGATTACAACAAACAAAACATTATTTTTTAGGATAACGCTTTAAATATTTCTTTACTGAGCACACTATTCAGTGTTATTTTCAATTAAGAGGAAATGGTACATAAAATCAATATTTATAAAAATTTCCCATTTTTAGTTTAGTTCTTTAATAGTCTAGTTGTTAGAACACCAAGTTAGGAGTATGAGAGTTATAATGCCTAACTGATACTGAATTAGTTTGATGGATTCACTTGTCTAAACAAGTGTATCCATCAAACATTTTTGCTAGCTCGAGAATAGAGACCGTTGAGATTGTGCAAAAAGCGACTCTTAACGGCTCAGTCAATGGACAATAATGTACATTCGGACGGAAAAAGTTTCAAAGAAAATCACTCTAAAATGATGACTCCGAGGTAGATAGCTCAAGCACCTGTGTTACGACAATCCAAACCAACAGCGGAATTACAAATATATGGGGTCTGTACGGGAATCGAACCCCCCACCCTTTCAACCGCATTCACAACCACTAATCCAAACGCGTCGTCATACAGCGATAAATACGTCGTAATAAGATAGAACCTTATGTATTACCAACCAATTCGTGGTTTGGAACGAAATTGGATCGATATTTCGGAATTAATAATAACTTAACACAAATATTCCTGTTGTTGAATACTTTATTTTCTGTAGGCACGTGAATGGTCTGTTAACTACCTAACTTCCATTTTATTTTCCTTTTACCAAATTAATATACATAATAATATGCAGCAGAAAATACACAAATTAACTAACAAACCAGCACTAAAAGACTGAAATAAAATGAATAATTAATGAATGAAGAATGAACTGCATAATGATCCAAACATGTTAGAAATAACAATATTAACTTTCGCTTTGCACAAAAAACTATTCGCTTAGAAAGATTTGCAGTTAGTTAAGTACTCGTATATCAAGCAGTCAGCAAATTCCATAATGATAAATAAAATTAGCAAAGCTCATAAATGCTTGTACGTTGTTATGTCCCGCAAACCAACAACGAAAGTTTGTAAAGAAAGCTCAAACAATTTAGGAATAAAAAGATATTTTTTCTTTGTATATCTATATAAACCAAATTGTAAATTTACACGATTCATGGAATTCGATAATGGAATCCTAATTCCAAGGCAAAATTTACTTTATCACTTTACCAAAGCGCGACAAAAGCGTAGTACCCACGTTAGGCAACCTTTCTCACTAAGGTGAGGTACAAGCGCGACAAATCATATTATGGACTGGATTCACGACAACTGGGCCTCTAAGATGAGAGTAATCAAATAAATATGAAAGGATTTTTTCGACTTACTTGAGTTCCTCTACCTCTCGTTTGAGCCGGGTGACGTCAGTTAGATGTAAAGTTTTCAGGATCTCGATTTGTTCGCCCAGGGCCTGGAGTTCCTCCCGCATTCTTATTTCCGCAGCATCCACAGTATATAAAGTACATAGTAAAGTCATTAAAACACTTCTGAGCCACTTCATGTTGGTGCGATAGTTCGTAAGTGCCGCGCGAGTGGGAGCGGGAGCGAGGAGCGGCCGCCTGCTCAGTTCCGCGGTTAACTACGGAATGGTCGCGCGGATTGCTGCGCTCCTCTAATATACAGGGGTGTGTGGCGAGCGTGGCGCAGATGCGTTCAACAGTTGTCTCGGGGCTCGTAGCCTACGGGCGCAGGCTGCTCCATCTCGGGTGCGTGCCATACCTCTTCCCTGAAACCCAGAGAAATTCAACTTTTAATGAGCGGGTAGTCGCTCATACATTCTAGCCGCAGCTTTAGAAAGTAATCATTAAAGTCAAGGGCGTTAAGTTAAATGGCATAGTCCTACATTTTTACTTAGGTCTACATTTTGTGAATTAAGGTTTTATAGAGTTAGGGTGTGTGGAGTTAAAAAGCATGGCTCAGCATGAGATCTGATAATTTTTGATTACTGAAAATGTATTTAACTAGAAAACTAAATGTATACATTGTAATATACACTTTGAAATAATTTCATGCCTCAAATAATGAACTTTCGTATTATACGACTCAGTATAAACCAGATGAAACCAGATGAAAACGTTTTCGTCAGCACATAATAAGGTCTTTTCAAAATTAACATCTGATAAGCTTTTTAGGGTTCCCTAGCCAAATGGCTAAAAACAGAACCCTTATAGATTCGACATGTCTGTCCGTCTGTCCGTCCGTCCGTATGACACAGCCACTTTTCTCCGAAACTATAAGAACTATACTATTGAAACTTGGTATATAGATGTATTTTGTTAACCGCATTACGAATTTTTCACAAAATTTGAAAAAATTACAAAATGGGGGGGGGGGTCTCCATACTTGAAACTGACACTCAAATTTTTTTTTTAATCAAACCTATACGTGTGGGGTATCTATTGAAAGGTCTTTAAAAATGATGTTGAGGTTTTTAACGTCATTTTTTTCTAAACACAATATAGATCTAGTAAGTAGTTTTCTTTTAATACATTATAAACCATAAACCGCAATTTACCTTCCATATATCTTACTTGCTGCTACGGAACCCTTCATGGGTGAGTCCGACTCGCAGTTGGCCGGTTTTTTCTCTAGAGCATACATATCTAAAAGTTTTAATTATCATAATCGCATCTCATTTAATAAAAACCTGTCGTATCTTATTTACTAGTCCATCTAAAATTATAAGGGAACTTGTTGTGATGATAAAAGAACCTAGGTTGTGTTTTGGGCGGTTATCTTAAATAAGAGGTAGGTAACAGACTGACTTATCCATCAACGTTGAAACTAAGGGACCGAAAATCATGGTACTTTTTATTATATAGGCGCGCACTAAGACTTTACTGGTTTGTAAAAATTCAACCCCTAAAGGGGTGAAGGAGTAATTTTAGTGTCATAATCTGTCATAATAAATATTAGCGATTTGAAAATTGAGATTATGTTTTGGTTTTAATCAAAAATAAAAAAATATCTCTTCAGTTTTTATTTTAAACCACGGCCTCACAGAAAACCGGCGTGAAGTAGCATTTTGCGTTGTTTCGCTGCGTGAGTGAGGGTACCGGAGGCCCAATCCAGGGAAAATGTTGGTACAAAGGTTGGCAGCGCACTTGTCACTCCACTTGTGTCACGGGTGTCCTTGGGCGGCAATCGCTTACCATCAGGTGATCCGTCTGCTCGTCTGCGACCTATCACAAAAAAAAAACTACCCGTTAAGGGGTCAAGTTGGAGTAAAACATTCTTATTTTTTAAAGCCAGTCTATTTGAGATCTTTATATAAATATGATAAAATAACATTCAGCAATATTTTTGTCTTCAACCCCTAAAGGGATGAAATAAGGGTTAAAACCTTGTATGGGAGATTCGTCATAGCTCATGTATGTATAACAATTATGTATAACATACGCCAAATTGGAGGCGAATTTGCACAAATATTTATCAGAAAATAGCGATGCCAATGCTCAGGAATACCTCAATCTATGCTTATTTCATGGCTTGATCCCTGCACATACTTTTCCTAACCATCAAAGTGGCAGTTGTATGGATCATATCATGCCTAAATCCAACTTTCCTGCTTTATAACTAGATACTAACTCATCTGTTACCGATCAAATCTGTTTTAGTTGTGTAAAACCTTAATTTACGAGGTAACATCACAAACAAACAACTCAATCACAAATAACAACTAAAATTGATTTTAATAAACTTGAGGCTGACTTATGCAAAATTGACTTTTGCCCAGTTTACGATTCTGCTGACGTTAATACTTCCACTTCGTACCTAATACAAAACGTTCAGGAATCGATATTACGTACACGACAAAAATACGGCAGTCTAACAAAAATCACAATATTAAGCCTTGGATTACACTCGGGCTTATCACGTGTATGAGATACAGAGATAAAATGTACATGAAGTTTAAATCGAACCCTGGAAATTCAGTGTAACAGTTATCATATAAAAGATATCGTCATTTTAACAATCTTTTAAGGAAAATGAAAGTCAATTACGAGAAAATGGAACTAGAAAAAGCTGTTACGAACAGCAAAAAAATTTGGAAGTATCTTAATTTAATGGGGAATTAAACTATTTCGTAATCGTAGATACCGATGAATATGAAGTAGAACGAATCATTACCAGCCTGAAAAATGACTTACAGCGGTTAGCTGGGATGGTATTTCAAGTCGACTATTTTTTAATAGTTTTAAACATATTATGGGTAAGGGGTGGGCCCTTACCCATATCATCTCAAGGCGGTTTTTCGCAATGCCTTAAAAAGCTGTAAAAGTCTCTGTGTACAATTCTGGTAGTAAAGAGCAAGTAACCAATTGTAGGCCTATGTAAATTCTACCACAAATATCTAAAATTTTAGATAGAAAAAGCAATACCAGACTGGTCCCATACCGATGCTGTGCTTGAACTAACTGATAATTTGATGGAGGAGCTTGACAAAGGCAATAAAACAATGGGTATTTTCCTGGACTTAGCTATAAAGCTTTTGAGACCGTTAACATTCATATTCTAGTTAGCAAACTCGAAGCTATAGGCACACAGCTAAATCTTTTTAAAAATGATTTAACTGATCGTTCCCAATGCGTAAAAATTGGGCATGTTATCAGCTCTGATCTAAAAATCTCTGGATATGGGGTTCCTCAAGGAAGCATTTTAGGCCCGACCCTATTTTTAATATACATAAATGATCTCTGTAACACAACTCTGGAATATGAGAAATAGTAGCTATGACACTGTATAGTTATTTTCCGCGAAGTCAGATAAAGAAGTCTTCAAGTATTCTCAAAGAGGTTTAATACTGTAAATAATTGGTTCCATTTGCTAATACTAAATCCTGAAAAAACGAGTTACGTTAAGTTTACTATGGCAAAACAAATACTGAACCAACTGAATCTGGATTAATTGCACATTGTAGTCAGATTCCTAAGGACCATACATGTAATTGTCCGGTCATAACTCTTACAAGGCATATTAAGTATTTATGAATCAATCGTAATCAATGATCGGAGTAAGTGGAGCTATTTTTGGTACTTGCGATTTTTATCAAATAATATGGACATGCCTGGAATGCCGGGAATCCCGGGATTAAAGAATTATATTTTATACTATTAACAATTATTTTCGTTTATACATGCGAGCATTAACATTAGCCTTACGAACTTATTGATAAACGCTTTGTGATATAAAAAAATCTATTTGTTCATTCGAAATTCAGAATACATACGTTAGAAAGATTGGAACAGTAATATGGTCGAATCGAATGTTTATGGATAAGCCCTTTCATGATTAAAATGCGTTAAATATTTAATTCTAAAATAATTATTTGTTTATTTTAATGCCGGGATCATAATCAGAATCCTGGGGCATGTCCATATTAAAATCAATGTTTGCGGTCAATGAACCCAAATAGCTCTACCTACTCCGATCATTGATTATAATCGATGACACCCTGACATTAAAAAACAAATTGAAGTCCTTAGTAATAGAATTCTTAAATTAATATTAATTGTTTTTAAAAAACTTCGTTAAGTGGCGAACATAGATACCATCAAACAAGTGTACTTTGATTTTAGTCAATCACTTTTAAATAACTGCATTTCGTCTTGGGGTGGCTCGGCCGAATCCTCCCCAATAACGATTGGGAGAACACAAAGAGCTGTTTTAAAGGTCTCAACTCACCGCCCTTTTTTCTTTCATATAAACCTCCTCTACAATGCTACATACAGTTCGACAATTATTTATAAAAGCAAAGTTCTTAAACAGCAAGCTGCACTTTCTTATAGCACATATATCTTCTATACTATTATTAATATTTATAAAGTTCGTTATAAATAAACGGTACCTTTTTTTTATAGTAGTATCAGCCTATAAACTGTCCCACTGCAAAGGCCTCCATCACAGAAATCAAGTCATCGCTACTATGATGGGATTAGGCTTAATCACCACGCTTGCCAAATGCGGATTGGTGATCACAAACCCGAGCTATGTTCGAAAAATTCGAAACATACTTTTCGCTCGACCCGGGAATCGAACCCAGGACCCCGAGATCACGGCCCGGTACTTAAACCACTAGACCAACAGGGCGTCTTTTTATAACGAGGCACCATTTATGTTCGTTTGAAAGTCGTTTAGTTTTGATGTTAAAGGTTTGAAAATCGAGATTCTGATTATTTATCAAAAATAAAAATTTACCTGTTTCAGCTTTATTTTAAATTCAACACATAAAGGGGTCCAATGCGGGTAAAACATTGTGTGGAAAATAAAACATTGTATGGAATTTTTTTGAGCTAGAATCATGAAAATTGGTGTTCGGTATCTTTAAACAAATTAAACACAAATGCTTTCAGCATTTTTTTCTTCACCCTCTAAAGCGGTTAAAGGAGGGTAAGAACTTCGTATGGATGATAGAATCATAAATGGGGCTTTTTATACAAATTTATATAAAAAAACTTTTATTGTATTTCAATTGATTAATATAATATATTACTAGTACTTTTTTGAAATCCTGCTAAGAAGGTAGAAAAGATCAGGTTTTAAAAAATTATGTACCGAAACGAAGTAAGGGCGGGCCACTAGTACCTACTATTAATTAAAAGGTAACGCCTCAACGAGTGACTGACTGACTGACTGCTCTATCAACATACAGCCTAAACTACTGGGCCAAAAATCATAAAATTTAGAACATAGGTATAGGCGCGCACTAAGAATGGGTTTTAAAAATTCTTCCTTAAAGGGGTGAAGGGGGGGGGGGGGGGGGAGAGTTAAATTTAGTATGAGTTTTGTGTCCCACGTCATGTGGGAGATTCGACAGGTTTGATCCTTAGAGTCATGAAAGTTTGTATTTGAACTGTTTCTACAGAATTTAATATCAGCACATTCAGCTATTTCGTATACACTCTCCTAAAAGGGTTCATTGGGGGATAAAAAGACATATGGAACATTCGTTATCTTTATAGTTTTAGTCGTTAAAATTGGTATTTGAGCTTTTTATATAAATTAAATAATTAATCATTTTTCACCCCAACCCTTAAACGGATGAAATGGGGTTAAAACATCGCATGGAAGATTCACCATATAGAATCATGAAAACTAGAATTTTTAGCATTTTTATTTTATTCAACCCTTAAAAGGGTACAATATTTTTAGCTATTTCTGTATTCAAACCTAATTAATTTCAGAGTGAAGGGGGTTAAAACGACGCTTGAAAGATTTGTCGTATTTGATACTAGCGCTATGACAATTGGTATTTTGGCTGTTTATCCAAAAATACATTGAGCAATTTTTTGTTGAACTCTTAAGGGGTCGAAAGGGGTATCCCCCTTTCGACCCCTTAAGAGTCGTATGGAATCGTCAAATTTCATGTTATAGTTAATAGTAATTTTGATATTTGCAAACGTGGTGATTAAGCCTAATCCATTATAGTAGCGATGACTTGATTTCTATGATAGAGGCCTTTGCCCTGGAGTGTGATAGTTATAGGTATAGACTGATACTTTACTGTCACTTGAAGAATTCATTTTTCCAAATGAAACCATGAATTTCTTACAATCCGTGAAAATGGACGAAAACGCGGGTTTATGTAGTTAGCTCGTTTTTAATTTGAATTCTTTTTTTTAGTCACGGTGCGGCAATGGGCCATCGTTCGTAACAGGCAGTCTATATTCAAACTATTTGCGTACGATTTTTTTTGGCGCTAAACACTAATTCTGCATCACCTTTGAGCACAATTTAGGGTGCACAGAATGACAAACCAAGTCGTTCTTATATGTATAAATTATAGGCTTGCCATTATAACGTAGTTCACCTTATTTTTAAATCTTTGTAATGCCTAGCGGAAGTAATGGCCCACGGAAATGGTCACGCAATAATAAATATATAAATATTTTTGATAATGAATATCTAAATATGAGCATTTCCACATTAACGTAGGTGAGTAAGAAATTATATACCTTCAGTTCGCGATACTGTTTAGTACTACATAGTAGACTGGAGATCCTCAAAATTTCATCTTTGCAAAAATGACGTTGATCTGAGTCTCCGCGATTTTGAACAATATTTGGTCCTAAAGGAATGTTTAGAGTTTTGAACATAAGACATTACTTGCAGCGAGTTATCACCTCCCTGGGAAGTTCTTTAATACCATTTTATAAATAATTTGTTCATATAAAGCCTACATTAGTATGTATTACATGCATGATCGATTAGGTGTGTCTAATAGGTACAATTCTTCTCTAGGCAAAATGAAATTAAGCAATGATTATTACCGATGGCATTGCATTACAGATATTAGAATACAAGATTATTGCTAATAACACTAAAATAACATCCAATTTTCAAACTATTGTTATAAAAAAAAATTAACATGTCATTTATTGAATGAAAACAAACAGATGGACAGGAATGCAAATAAGAACAAAAAATAAGGATACTTGACGCACTGCAAAAGGTAGTAAAAGTGGCCATTCGATACGAAGCCAGTTAACCGCGCATTTAACACTTGTTACCCACGACATATGTTTGGGGCCGGTATACAAAGTCAAACCAGGTATATTATTTATGTATGTATGTACCTTGGTTATAACCACATATTTAACTTGTGGTTTCTTAAGAATAATCCCAGGAGCTCTCGCCTCGTGACGAGCGTACGATTTCTACTGATTTTCCTTCGACATACGATATTCCGCATTTTTGAGTAGTTCGTCTGCAACGAGTGACGACCCCACCCGTGTTTTCGTGTTTAATTGAAACTAAAATTATTTGTTATTGTTTTTCGAACTCGAAGAAACAAGCACTAAAACAAAATACTATAATTACATAACTTTGATATGACTGGTTTTGATAGTTGACACAATATGACATTCATAGACATTCTATAGATTTGAGAATATTTAGTGTTCGTCTGAATTTTCACATATGTTTATTTTTGCTATAGCTTTTGTTAAAACTTGAAGCTAGCATAACCAAAAACAGAAACAAGTACACATTTATAATTTGAATAAATAATAAATTAAATAAATCTTTTTGTACCAGCCTTAATGTAACTAGCCGCAATCTTCTATCTATGTACAGGAATAAACTCCATAAGCCAGCAGCACGATTAACACTTGTTACGAATAACACTTTTAAGATGTGCATTCAGATTTAAAATAAATTACCAAAAACATTTAATGGTTAAGAACAAATGTTTTATAGCATTTGTTGTTATATTAAATGTGTACAAACACCTGAAAAGGAAGAATGTCATTACTTCCAAAAAAAGAACCTTGAAGCTATTCTTATAAAGAACAGAAAAATTCAAAACAAATTTAAGGCACAAATATACTTTGCCAAATTGTGAAACACTGTTAAAACAAGAGTTTTTTTTTCGTTACAGACTTATTACTCGAAGAAAATTGAGACTGAGACACGACTTAAATGTAGTTGGATAATTTAATTAAAAAAGCCACATAGCTTTGAAACAAATTTGAATATCCAAAAATATTAGCAAAGGAACAATATTAGTGTTACAATGAATATCTTTTTAAAATTATGGGCAGAAATGAAAGAAAACGTTTCCGAGCTCTCAGTCTTTTGATGAAACGTTTATGACGGGAATTACTCGTCTAAAGTTAAAATTTCTTAAAGATAACTTCGTGATTCCAGAAAACTTTAATATGCTGAGTTTGCACTTTGAAGATGAGGTCTGCGTCTATTGCACATTCCGATGAATAGACCATAGACTAACATTACCATCAGACCTACCTACACTTCTTTAAAAGAAAATCTCTGTGTATATTATTGGGTATGTATGTATTGTTTATTATTATTTATGTAATGTAATAATATTAATATATAAAATAATGTATATTTCTGCCATTCTCAATTTCATTTGTTAAATTACTTTGCACTGCCTTCCCTTATTACGAATACGATATTTCTTTCCTCTACCCAAAGGTTGTCTGGAAGAAATCGCTACAAGCGATAAGACCGCCTTATTGTATTGTCTGTTGCTGTTGTATCATGCTTGTATTTTATTTTTGTGCAATAAAGAATATCTATGTATCTACCTCTGTTAAGATTGCATTTTTTAATTATTATTTTTTTTTACATGCAGGTGGCCATCTCTGACATCTGTCACCTATTCTTATTCGGATTATTATAAATCACAGATCACTTACTATATATGATTATAAATAGAAAACTTATCTGAAGAACAACGCTTTACAATTATGATAACTCATAACAAATGAGTATAGTTAGTCTGAAACGGCTCGCAAATTACGCCTATTTTTAGTTGAGAAGTGCACTTAATGTCTCAACCATGCGAAGAAAGTTAAAACAAATCTGGTCCTTTTATCAGAAAAAATTTGGTACACAAGCCTATTAAAATAAAATAAAACAAAATTCTGGATCCTGAAGAGTCCAAAGGTAGGTACCTCAAACTCCAAAGCTACGACTTTGGACAGGGTCCGCAACGGTTATGCGAAATACAGTTGATCGATGAATGAAGTTGGAGGGTAGTTGAAATTATGTATATTTCCAATAGTGAATAATTGGTACTTTAAAAATCACGGTATGGAAAGGAAATTATGTCGCTAACATAAGAAGACACCGAATATAGTTTTACGCAAATTAGGTACTCTTGTATTTTGCATCCGAAGAAAAAAATTATATCGAAAATAATACGGTCATCTTCAGATTGCAGTAGGTACGAAAATATTTAGAATTTTTGTGTATTTTTGAATAGTAAGTATTCGATGAACTTTGTAGACATATTAAAATAATAGGACTAATTATTAGTCCTAATAAGTTTATTGCGTTTTATTTTTTCTATTTAAATAATTAGTATGAGCAATCACTCATAGGAAATGGATGTTTACAAATTAAATTTATTCAATTAATTAGAAAGTAAATTAAAGTCAAAAGTTCATTCGGTCAATCGTTTGTCGACCGTTATTACTTCGGCAAAAAGATTTTGGCTTTTACGATCAATCGACCAATAGCTGTTCGGAAAATAATTCATTCGACCAAGCGTATTTCCGTTGCGGACCTCTTTGGACACAGCCGAGAATGACACGAAAGATGAGAATATTAGTAACAAAATATACGCTGTCTGTTTAGCAATAAGCCTATGCTCATTTGTGAATGCATATTGCGAAAGGGGTGGATCATTTCTGATGGAGCGCCGCGGCGCTGCGGTTCTAGTGATTAGAATCCTTCAAAAGCCTTCGAAAAAATGATTGGATGATTTTATTGTAAGTTTTATTCATATATGGTTATAGGTAGCTATTTACAGATAATTTGCAGTGACTAAAATACGATCAAAGGTTGTAGCTTTGGGTATACCTACAATAATAGAAATATGGATGGATCGAGATCAGTCAAATGTGAAATATAAAACAAATGATAATGTTTATTATTAATATAAATATACTATTGCCAATAGACATAATTTGGTGAAATAAACAGAGAAACCAGACGACGACGTAAATGACTGAAACTGAACTACAAAATAACTACTAATTCATATTCTAAAGTACTTGTAAGAAAGTAGTATGTACAATAACATGTTAGCTTTTATTTATGAAGACATCTGGGCATTTAAAGGTCCAGGCAAATAATATTGTTACAATAGTTAAATATAAATAGTAATAAACAGGCAGTAAGAAACCACAAACACTGCAGCATCTCAAATCCGCAGCAGATGCGGCGGCGAGGCCAGGTGCGCGTCTGGCCCACTCGTAGATAGTCTGCATTTTAAACCGCGTAAAAACTGGTCGCGCAGCGCTCGCCCGAACTTTTTGTTTGCTTTTGGTTCACCTACGATCAACTCACTCATGGTAAAGTTTTACAATTTTAATAACTACCGGTAACTTTTGGATCAGTTTTCATCAATATGGCTATTATTAGACATATTTTGATCCTCAAACACTTTTGGTCTGATTGTAGGCTACAAAAGGGATATTATTTTGATAAGTATTGGATAATTACTCTATTAGAAAAATTTATTCAAAGTTGCGTAGGGTCTAAGGAATTCACCACTTAGGTACAACAGCTACAATAAGATTTAGGCCTGTTTGAAATTATAAAAAATAACCATGGCGGGTAAAATCATTAACTTTATCAAGACCAATGTTTTTTTATAAAGACTAAGGTCTAATTATGTCCTCAAATATGACACAAATAAAGAGTAGTTTATGTCCTCCATGTGTGACATAGTCCCCACTATGTCACACCGAGGAGCGTATGATTGCAATCCGTGACTCGAGCTGCAAGTACCGCATTATGAAGGACCACCAGTGTGGAAAGGATAGGTTCTCGTCAATATATCAGAAATTCTGGCAGAAAATAGAATCTATATCAGAAACTTTTTCTTTTGAGTGCCCGTTATCATAAACAATTGGCGGGTTATTGCATTCCCTCTAATATGGTTCAGAGAAATGATGGCTGACACATACCTCATACTAGTGAACAGGTGCCACATTTGGGAATTGGTCTGCTTCGGTTAACCTCATAATATTTTATTTTATTACTGTATGGCCTGGTGTGATGAGTCATCATCAGCGTATATTCTTTCATACAATGTTTTGTCATCATTATACACTTAGGATGCCGCTAATTCTATGGTCATCATTTATTTTTTTGATTGATTGATTGAAGTTTGGCGATTAAAAAGAGTAACTGGCCGGATCTTCTCGACCAGAAAAAACTTTCCGAGCCGGTGGTAGAATTGCATTATGGGTATTTATTTTTTTAGTATATTTTATGAAAATGAAAATGAGAACACTTATGAATGTCAACATGTATCAACATATTATGGGTATTAAAATGTAATTAATATACCACGTGAATATGCCGGCTCGACGGGGCAGTACTACCTTCTCACATAATACCAACGTGTAATAACGGCCGCTGTGCTACTGTTGTGTTTCGTTTGGTTTGTGTGAGCGCCGGAGCGCTTATAGCCCGTATGGACATACTTTATTTATACGATGGTGGCAAACAAGCATGCAGTTCCCTGATGGTAAGCGACTACCGCAGCGAAAAAGCTTGCCCGCCGCATTGTTTTGTTTTTAAGTAGTAAAATTAAACACAAGTTATTTGTTATAGGAGAGCGGATTGTCCTGACATAAGTGTTCTATACGCTTAATATGAGAATACAAACTCTGGTATAGTAAAACCACTTTTGTCTAATTGTTTTTTAGTTTTTAAATGATTTCTTAAGGAAATAAAGACACATTTCACACACATTATTCAACACGTTTGTTTTCACGTGATTACTCACCCACCCCTGTGCTGCCACTCCGTGAACAGCGCTGTGCAGCGCACGTACGCAAAAATATTATTTGCATAAAGCATAAATAAAATTAATTGCGTTTCATGAATATTATGATTAAGGCGACGGGTCGGGCCCAACTAGCGACAACATTCGTTTTTAATTGTTAGCTACTAAACCGGATCTATTTTACACAATTTCGGGGTTCCAACCTCTTGGCAAACACTTATACTATTTATTAATTAACCATGCACAAATGTTGGGTCCGTTTTTGTACGCGAAAAATTGATTACCGCCAAAAGCGGCCACTTTTAGCGTGAATCAATTTTTCGCGTATATATGGACAAACATATTTAATAAATAGTATAAGGGTTTGCCGAGAGATTGTAACCCCGAAAATATTTAAAATAGATCCGGTTTAGTAGCTAACAATTAAAATAGATTGGCATCGCTAGTGTGCCCTACCCGTCACCTTAGCAACCGATACCTATCTCTTTATCTTAGCATGTAATTCCCAGCTGCGTCGATAGATGTCGCTTCGGAGCCCAAGGTACGCTTGGACCGTGATCCAGGATTCGGGAGGTCTGGTAAATAATTAATAATTTATAAAATATTAATAACAGTGAACCGACTGCCATCTGCCTTCTCAAGCCTTAGACAGGGGAACCAACTGGATTACGTTCAGAATCATTATCTAAAATATTATAGACATCTATAATTTTGAGAAACTATCCGACACGTGCAGGTTTCTTCACGATGTTTTCCCTCACCACCGAGTTAATGGTAGAAATATGCACATAGATTTGAAAACTCCAGAAGTACATGCTCGGATTCGAACCACGACCCCCCGTAAGTAAGGCGCGTTCTCATCCACTGAGCTACCATCGCTCTTAGCAACATATATGGCATTGCGGAAACGTGCAGTATCTAAATACATGTGGCAGCACTTTGTATCGACTAACATAACAGGGCAAATTAGGTTCAAACGGATGGCACCAGTTGGCAGCACTGTCGATAACAAAGGTTACTATAGGGAACGTGTACATACGTGTGTAAGCATAGCGACATAATAATGTTTTTGAACTTTCGCGTTGCATTAATAATATCCTCCAACCGATTACGGCTACGGCGGCAAATCTCAACGGTCAGCCACGTACGCAGGATATATTATAGTGCTTAAGTGTGTGCGCAAACACAAGTGCACTCTCTATTCCCTTACCCTCATATTCCGATGGGACACTACTGTGACACGACCAGAGAGGGATTGGGCGCAGCACCAACGGCTTAACGTGCTTTGGGGCAGACCCCATAAAAACATCAGAAGTAGTGTTCCACTCAATGTTTGGGACATACCTTGAAAATTTAAATGTTTTGAGTCAGATAACCAATAGAGCAAAATGGCACAAAAGAAAGGAGGTAAATTCGGTCTTCCTAAAAAGGAGTGAGCAACCGAAAATAATGTTCACACCTATAATATTCAAATGTGTATCCAAGATGGCACAGGCTCTCTTGACCAAGTCATTGGGGAATATCGACCCGATGTCAATAGGGAGGCCTTCATTTACAGGATTCAGGAGGCGTCAATTCACTCAAGAATTTCTAAATTATATAACTACGGGGAAGAGCGCGATCAATTTTACAAGTGAGCCGACGCAATTACAATATGCGCTTAAGAAGTTAAAAGATGAGTTGATTACACAAATTTTACGTTGAAGAGACGTGTTTTCTTTCATCTTAAGCTGTAACTACTTACAGCTTAAGAATTATTTTTATAAGTAAGTATCTACATACTTACTTATAAAAATAATTCCGTTTTGCTCCGTTTACATTCATTATTATTTGTATAATATGGCTTGTCACAGCACTTTCAAATAGTCATACATTTAATTATTTTTTTTTTAGATATGCATAAAATACATAAAGTACCTACAGAGTGTCCCAGAAATCACGCGCGTACTTTTTGGATGACTTCATTGACTCTTTAAATAGGGCGGTACGTTTTGGAAAAAAGAGTGCAAGCGTAAGCTTTGTTGATAATCATAAAAAAGAAGTTATAGTGCCCTACCAAAATAATTTCTGTATCACTTTCAAGAGCTTCATGAAATTGCCAGTTTTTTTCCCAGAATTATTGCGGTAATTTTATTCCGATCCACACGAAAACTATTTTGGACAAGTGCCGGCGTATAGATTTTTTAGAAATAATTTAAGAACATATTTCGCTCCCTTTTAATCACACTATCTTTTTATTTTAACTGCAAGGCCACATTGGGAGTTTAAAATTTTAAGATAAGATTATTTCTTAAAAACCAGGAAGAAGTATTATCCCTGTTTTAGCGCCACTTTCTTCCTCAAATGAAACGCGGTCTCCCAAATCCCAATGAAAACATAATTGAAACAGCTCGCCGGGTAAGAATGAATGTACACTCACGTGTTACGTGCATATTAGCGGGATGGGTTGTTCCATACCCCATTATAATAACAAAACGTCATCTAAGAAAAGTAATGGAACTTGACTCGTTCTAGCCACTTTTAACATTGCGTGTTAGAAAGGGATGAGTTTTTGTACGGTAATAACTTTTAGATCGCATTTTGTAATAAGACGGATAGAGTTTCAATGTGTGGATTGTAGAAGAGATCAACTCGAGATATGAATTCCGTCGGTTATTTTCTCTTAACATTTGCAGGGATGCCCTAATAAAAAAAACAAATGTTTTACCATTACCATTATGTACCTAATAGTAGTATTCTGTAAACAAGCTTAAAATTTGTATTGTTAAGTTTCGGCACTGTTTGTCTTTCTGTATGTCAAAATTTTATATGTATTGCTTCTTAATGACTTTTTGTACCAAAATAAATAAAAAAAAAATGAAACACAAATGGATCTCTTAAAGAGAAAGTAAATATTTTAATAATGATAAGAAATACCTATCTCTCTGAATACGCAGTGACGATGACGTAGGTATTTCTCTCATATTGTAAATGAAACAAACTAGTATTTGGACGAAAACCTAATTCAACCAATATCAGTAATAATGTGTTTAATACAATATCCAAATCATCATCATCATCATCAGCCCATTTAAGTCTCCACTGCTGGGGCACGGGCCTCCCTCAATCACATGAGGGGTAATTGCCATACTCACCACGCTTGGCAGACGGGTTGGCGAGGGTTTAGATATAAATGCAGAGTTTTCCTTCTCTTGGTGCTGATGATCATGCCAGCAACTTTACCTTAGTCGCCTTTTACGACACCTCGGTAAGAGTGAGGGTGGCCTATTCTACTCTGCCGGGACCACACGGCAAATCCAAATACATACACTGATTTGAAGTGGGATTTAACGACAATTTTTTGGGACACTGTATAAAAAATCTACCGCGACCTCGGATAATCCAAAATCCAGCTGGTAACTGAAAAGTTACTCTTTTCAATCGTCAAAAATGTAAAACAAATGTTTTATTATTGCCATAAAATAATGTCTTCCCATACCAAAGTGATAAGAAATTTGTATAGGGCCTATGTTCCTCATTAGTACAGTCTAGTTCATCTTCTGTCTGATATTCGTAGAACGAGTTTTTAGGCTGCTTCATGGGGCATCAAGAAAAATCCTTATATTTTATATAGTAATTTACACATCAAATGTTTGAGAATACTGACTTAAAAGTACTTTGTAATTGTAACACGAGAGCCTACAAACTGCATTAGTAGTTTGGCAGAATGTTTGAAATAGTAATAAGTAACTTTCGGAATAAAGTAATAAAAATAAGCTGCAAAATACTAAGATTTTCAAATAGATTTTTAATTTGAAAGGCTTGTTAGTACTTCAGTTGATACTTATTCAGAAGTAGGTGTAACTTAAACAAGCTTAGAATTCGATAAGACAACACAAACGATGACAAAAATATGCAGAAACATAGAAGTAGGAGATGGAAAACTAAAGCACTGATTTGAAGTTTATAATTATGAAATGATGACGAGATCATTACAACCCATCGAGTTGATGTATCTCAAAATAAAACAACGGAGAATGAAGTGTATTACCTATCTCAAGCACATATACCGCGTGTTGGCAACACTAGTCCATAGAGTAAACGTTAGACGACGCCACAGTGTGACTACGATCAGAAGGCACTTCAGTGACTTTGACATGGGGGCGCTAGACATTTTTTTTCTATGGGAACATGTCAAAAGCAGTGACTTTTGTAAAGCCAACAGCGTTTGTTTTAATTTTTGCCACGTGCCAAATAACCATGATCGGACTTTAGTCGAAGCCGAACGATCAAACGAGACGGACATGTAAAAACGGTGCCAAACAGTGGTGTGTGTGTTGGCGGCCCAGAGGGCCTAATTTAAAGCTGACGTTACGACCGCATCGGAGTTTCCCTCTCTTTCACACGCGCTGTGTGTCTCTTTTGTTTGGATGGGAAAAGTATATTCTCGTTCGATAAGGAACGGCCTCAAATTGAGCCAGCTGGTTTATTACAACCATATAACAGCAACATTACACACATTTTTTTTTAACATTATAATATATTAGTAAAACCGCCCCATATCATATTTTCGAATAATGGTCGACGAATAATATTAAGCCATGCTGCTTGACGAGCGTGTGAATCTTTGTAGAAAACATTTTGCAGGTCCCGTAATACGAGGCTAATACGGTGATGATTTTTAACATATCAGTATAACACGCTGGGTTTCAACATATCCTTGCGTCATTTTTACAAAATCATATAGCATATCATATAAATCATAACAAACTATCGACAAGTATTTTATTTTATCAGTATTTATGTAGGTATATGTATTGATATTAGAGCGTCGATAAGGCAGGTGATGCGTCCGTCTGTTCGTTTTTTGGCGAATCAGAGGCAGGCAGGCAGGTGTGTCCGAGCAGGTGCTGCCGCGATCTCAGTCGATATCTCTATACAGCCTGATGCTGATTGCCATTGCCAATAAATAAAAATATTTATCTACACCCATGTATAATATTCAAATTAAAAAATCAAAAGTAACACATGTTGACAGACTTTATAATATTAATGGCTTTAAAGAAAATAAAAATAGGGTGTTGAATAATGATCTTTTTTGTGCACTTTGTGCAACAGCTGCCACAATATGCAACTGCCAAAGTTCTTAAATGACAATATTAGGACTAATTATCATCGATTATACTGCCTAAAAAGATAGAAATTGACACCGCATAAAAAAACCTACAATTCGCGCGCCATAATATAGTTTATCTGTGGTAACAGACGATTTGTGGATATCGCGCCAATTTGTTTTGTAATTTATTTATGTAGTAGAAAATAATAATTTTAATAAATATCAATTTTATTTATGATTTATTTATTTAAAAAATATTTATCAATTTTATTTAGCCCGAAAGTGAGAAAATAGTAGAAAATTATTTTCAGGCTTTGACTTCATCAATAGAATTCTTATAATTCTATGACTTCAACCAGATATTTTAGCAAAATCATCAAGAGTTACAGATAAGTAGTATTTTACCAGGAAAATCTACTAGATTGCAACGTTTCAATAAAAGATAGATGTCCAAATGTTGTTTATTTCAATAGTTTGAATATGTACCTAAAAAGGGAACCCGTGTAGTTTAGCAATTGCACATTCTTTAATTATACATTTCACTGATCGGTCAGGACTCAGGAGCTGTGTGCCACTAGGCTTCTATTGCGGAGCTCTGTGCGGCTCGGCTGTATTTTTAGTACTGAATCCTCGGCAAAAAATGAAGATCGATTGGATTCTGTGACCGTCAATTTAAATTTAGATTGTGAGTGGCCAGTAGGTTACGTATGAATAAGAACGGAGTTTCCAGTCATCATGGAGACTGTACAAATCTTGTTGTAGTTTCCATATGATTTCCTACTTTGAAGATCAAAACATGAATGTAGTGTATAAGACTGCATATAACTCGGTATTAAAACACTCGCGAATATAGGTATCTCACTCGGTTTTTAATAACCCCAATTATGTGACAGTCACATAAACTACATCTTTTTTATAACATTGAAAGTAGAGCAAGATATTTGAACTAGTATTTTGTAATCGGTCATTAATAATGTATTTACAACTTTGGAAGCGTAAAAAATACAATTAACGTCCAAAGCTGTCGCTTCGGTATCCGAAGTCCGCTGCAATTGTATCAATTGTTGTTATTTTGAATACACCAGTGTTTTAGTAATACATTTTCATTCACGAAACGGTACGGACTTAAGATGGCCTCTTAATTATTAGGTATGAATAAACTAAATATTTTTAAAAGCTAGAGGTGGTCGGGATTATAAAGATAAATACTCACGCGTTTAAGTAAAACTACCAGATACCTAATAAATCTGAATTTTGTAAAGTAATAGGTAGTGGGGGGTGGAATCTAATCTTGTCTCAACTGTTAGTTCATCATCCCAACTGCCGCATTGCTGAACGTGACAGTAAGTAAATATAGCTCCATCTTGGATTGATTAACAAAATAAAAAATGTCTTTATTCAATTTAAGTCTATACCAGGGCGCATCCTAAGTCTATGGTCCATACAGAACATTTATGAATGTCAAGTCAAATATTATGTAATCTACCGCTGATTCGGAATGCCAATTTCTACCGAGAAGAATCAGCAAGAAACTCAGAAGTTACTCTTTTAAATAATATGGTTATTACAATTTTCATTCTTATACAAATTATGATTACAGTGACAGTATGACATACATGTGAAATATTTATTATTAAAAAAATGAAATGAATTAGGTATACATTAGAGGACAGGCGAAGAGATCAACATGTCCAGGGATCCTTATCATTCAAATAATCATCTACTTTATAGTAGCCTTTCTGCATTAGGCAGTTTTTTACATGCAACTTAAACTTCTGTACTGGTAAATCAAGAATATTTTGAGGTAACTTATTAAACAATCTAATGCTCAATCCTACAAATGAATTTCCAATTTTATGAAGTCTAAGATTTGGGACAGCAACCTTATGATTACCTTTATTTCGCGTGTTAAAGCTATGAATATCTGATTTTTGCGAGTAAATGGGCAAGATCTTGCGTACAAGCATAATACAAATTAAAATGTATTGAGATGATACGGTTATTTTGGTTTCTGTACTAAATTGGTTTTTGTAATTTGTACTGGCGAAAGTCAAAACTCCGTAAGTTAAGATTATTATTTGAATCAAGTACCTAAATTATAAGTAAAACACTCACCCTGTGTATGATTGGACTCGTGCGCCACTTAGTAATTGTGCACGAGATAGAACAGGACAGATGTGCCACGCGGCATATGCGTAAACGGCTTCCACTTAGGGTTGCCAAGAGTGCAGATAAACCTGATATACGGCCTGGCTTTTCGGTTGCGTGTCCGGACAAATTAAGACGATCAGTGGGCTTATTCTCGTGCACTCGACATCTAAGCCGAATCAGAGATTTGTATGGACGAATGTATGAAATCTCTATTCGACTTCAATGTCGAGTACACGAGAATTGGGTTCCTGCCCGGCTTTTAAAACGAATTTTCATTTAACCGATTTAACTAGAAGGCCTATCCGGCATTTTTAATTTAATCATTTTGCAACCCTGCTTTCACGCGTGGCCTGTACCTGGACAGAAACATAAAAAATAGTAGGTAGAAGGGACGCCGCTTCATTATTACGATGACTTGGATTTACCTTGACTGACACGTGCTGTTTAACTTATTGATATTTGGTGTCTAGCAAATTGTACTTAAAATTAACTCCATGTTCTTTTAATATTCAACACCTACTTAGAGAGATACACTTTTCTTATTTTTTTTAAAATGAATATACCATTTGTGGTACATTCAGCGTCAAAAATGATATCAGTTGACAAAGTGATTACATAGAAAGAAAGAAAAATATTTATTCAGTGTGTTGGCGACGGACCTCCTTTTTGTTTAAGTATTTTATTTTTATATTCGAAATTGTTCTTTTTTTAAGATGTCTTTTTTTATTTTCGTTTTAATGTCATTCAGAAGGTAAAAGTAAAAATTGAATTTGTGTTTTCCTGCTGCTGCTTCAGCTAGGTGAGTCCCTACTCACATAGTAGTGCCACTGCCACAGACGCTAGGTAGGCGCCTCATAATTACATCGTTAACACTGTATCACTCTACAAATCTTAAAACAAAAGTTAAATTCGATCTTCATAAGGCTTAACTACTTTTTAAAGTATTAAAGATTTATTTAAGCTACAAAACCATTTGAACGAATTATTTAAAATAGTAGAAACAAAATATAGTTGATTAAAAGTAAATACGGCTATTGCCTAGTATTCAAATCTTTTCTTTAAAACGCCAGGTTTCATTTAACGTTCATTTCACTATTACGCTACACATAATGTGGCCTGGTATCTTTTAATTCCTGTTTCTTTCCAATGTTTAGAACATTCGAAAAGACCAGGAATAATAACTTAATTTCATAAAATCTAACTCACGCACGCTAGATGACTCCAAGTTGTTTATTTATCAAGTACTTCACCACCACGAGTAAAAGAAATTACTCGTAGTCACACCAGTGTGACAAACTTGGTGTGGACACGAGTCCGGCCGTTGGTATTCATAGTTTTAAGGTTGGCAGTGCACTTGTGACTCCACTGGTGTTGCGGGTGTCCATAGGCGGCGGTAATCGCTAACCATCAGGTGATCCGTCTGCTCGTCTGCCACCTATATCATAAAAAAAGCATTCCAGAAACTTGTTGTATAACATTGTGTGCTGAGAACTGCAATTTCACTTTGTTGAGTGGATTGCTTGATATTTAATATTGATCTAATAATGACTTGTTGAAAGTTGTATGTTTGGTAACAACTGATATGAGTACAATTTGTTTTAAAAAGCTGCATAACTTGTTCATTGTGCTCGTAGTATGAAGTTGGTCATATATAATATAATTACTAGTCCCACCCTCGACTGCCTGGATGGCGCAATGGGTGGGTGGGTCACACTTTAAAGCGACGGCTGCGATGGGGGTCCCGGGTTCGATCAAAGCGTGGATGAAAAGTTTCTGAAATCATCTGGCTTCTAAATTTCTCATAACGTTCATGTGAGTTGGGTCATGACATTTCAACAACCAGTTTTTGACCCAGGTCCTCCGTTTTCGTCTTTGTTTAAGTGGCACCATAGTAAGTGCCAAGGCAAAGCCTATTTTTACCCGACTACGGCAAAGCAAAAGGAGGGTTATGATTTTGACAGTCTATGTATTGTATGTATGTTCATCTGTTTCCACGTAACTTCTAGTTATCATATTTGAACAATTGAGGTGTCGTTAGAAGCGTCTTGGTTGTCTTCTGGTTATAGGCAACATGACGTCACGTCAAATTTATTCCAGCGCCCTCTAGGGGACTTAGAGTAAGAAACTAAAAAAAAATTTGCTTGACGGTACCGTGTGGGGTATCAAATGAAAGAGATTTTTTAGCACATTTCAAATATGTAATTATATTTACACAACTAAAAATATGTTAAATAAAAATAAAGTTTAAAAACTAAAACCCGACAAGGAACTAAAAAAAAATTTGCTTGACGGTACCGTGTGGGGTATCAAATGAAAGAGATTTTTTAGCACATTTCAAATATGTAATTATATTTACACAACTAAAAATATGTTAAATAAAAATAAAGTTTAAAAACTAAAACCCGACTACCAAAAAAACACACGGTCAGCCACTTACTCACTGGCAGGAACGTGTGTGAGTAGCAGTCGATTTAGGAGCCGATTTTATCCCCACCAAAATCGTCCCGATATCGCCATTGATATCGCGGCCAGTGTGAGTGTAGCCCGTTTTAGTGAACAGTGGTACCGCAGCTGCGCGTAGTAAAAGACTGCAAAAGAGGGTAGACCGATTTTTCTGCCAGTGACAACTTACCGTAAACTTCAGTTACTCCGTGACCATGGCGCTTGCAACAGTGCCGAAATATCGGAAACTCAAAAATAAGGTACATGGTACAAATCCCGTAAATAACTATTAAAATTTAAGTGACTATGAAAGCTGAAAACAATATATTGACAAACTTTTTTTGGAATACTTTGAAACTGATAAATTACTATATGAAAACTCTTGTCTGCCCTGTTTACCAAAGAGCTACTTACCATAAGTGTATTTGAAATTCGAACTGCCTGAATGGAACTCAATACGAAATGGACAAAGTTTATATGTATTATACGGAGTTATTGTACAATTAGTTAAAGTGAATTCCTTGTATTATTTGAGAAAAACATTATACAAGCCTAAACCGCAATTAAGCATTGATGGATTGCCAACCACTATTATGAACGCTACAATTTTTAAGTTAAAAACTTAAAAATTGTAGCGTTCGGCATCGTACAAATTTAAGTTCTGAAATAAACCAGCTTTCTTAAAAATAAGAAGCGTGTCTCGCAGCTGTCAGTAATAACAATATGTTCCCAAAAGTATCGGCGGCGCATGCGCCGCTATCACACTAATCTTATTGCCTTCGAATTACCGACCTGACAGCTGCGCGCGTTCCAGGTTGGAAATAATCTACAGGTTTCGAGCACCGCGTGGTCAATGTGGTTATACATTAAATTTAATAGACGATTTAAATCTTTCTGTAGCGGTTAGCACGTGCTTTTGATTCATCGTGCTAATTTTATGTTTAGACTTACCATAGAAAACCCTCCAATTTCACACTGTGGTAAGAATTACAGATAATTTCCAAAATATTAGTTCAATTAAATATGTAGTCTTGGATCTAAATACCTACACGGATTTATTACAAATTCATTTCTTTACACGCTGGGGGATTTTGATATATGTATGTACTCGTATGTAAGATTCAATTTCGGCCGAAACTGAATACCTGGCCAGTAGTTCGGTCCGTTTTGGTTTCGACTGAAAACAAATGCAAAGCACCTATTTTATTGAAATACTTTTTTTTCAAATATAATATGTTGTATTTTATTGGAAATACTTAATATACATATTTAGTATTTATAAAATACAAAATAGTTGTATTAAATTTTCGCAGTTTGATCAGTGTTGGTAGTGTTGTCATTGCGGCCCATGCGACCCTGAAAAAATAATAGAACCCTTGAACAGGTACATATCCAAATGTAAAAAACGAAAAGGGTGGCGTACTTTACACTCAGAATTACTAAACGGTAAACTGTATTCGATAAAAGTAATACAGGTTTACGCCCCGACCTCGACACACCCTGACGAGCAAGTGGAAGTAATGTATGAGGATATCTCTCGGACAATACATACTTCCATTACTCACTACACTGTTGTCATGAAATATATAAACGCAAGGCTAGGCAAAAAGAGTGGCGGTGAGGAGTCGAAAGTGGGGCAATTTGGATCTGGAATCCGGAACCACCGAGGTTAAATGCTAGCCGAGTATATGGAGAGGGATTGACTCTACATGATGAACGCCTTCTTTAAAAAACGGCTGCATCGTAAGTGTACCTGGAAAAGTCCGGATGGCGTTACAAAAAATGAGATTGACTTCATCATATCTACCGAGACCCGGATATTCAATGATGTCTCAGTGATCAATTCGGTGAACACTGGAAGTGATCACCGAAAGGCATTTTGAATCTACACGTTACATCCGAGAGGTATATATTACTACATATGAAATCTACGCTCCGCCTTGTAGCCATCCAGATTCAAAACCCCAAAAGCTTTCAACTCGAACTGGAAAATCGCTTCGATTGCCTAGAGAGCTGCTCAGACGTGGGAAAATATAATTACAGGCTCGTGGAAGCTGGCCTTATGGCGGGTGCAAAGGTCTTCAAACCCAGCCGTAAGAAAAAAGCCAGTAAAATCTCGGAGCTAACTCTAAAGCTCATGGAGAAAAGGAGGAAAGTGGTTCTGCAAACCTCTGATGAAGTTCGTCAATAACGGCAGCTCAGCAAGCGCATCTCTATGTGCCTGGCCCGGGACATACGCTGGACATTCAGGACGTTGAGCGAAGAGCCAAATGTACCTATCTACATTTTTCAATGTCTTTAAAGTAATAACACCTGCTTTGCATAAATTGTATTCTTTTTATATAATCTTGATATATATTAATATAAATAAATAAATATTTCACAACATCACATACATTGATCTGATTTAATATTGATTGCCGGTTCTAATATATTACGATTATATAAAAAACAATTCATAGATATATGTATATTATACACGTGTTGATCAAAACTGTGGCAAACGCTTTGTCATACACCGCCATCTTCTGTAAGTATTTCACTCGCAATCAACTACTTATTAACGAACTAGTATGAAGTTAAATTACTAACGATCCAAAATCTCTATCCCAAATTATATTACTACAACAAAAACAATGTTTCGTACGTCATCAATTCTGCCGTGGAATAGAGACATAAAACGAACGGAGCCGAAAAAAATTTGTGAAGCAAATGCTCGTGTTTCGGTACAGTGTTACCATTACACAAAACTTCTAACCTACTACCTACTAACCTAACGACTCCGGCATCGTAGTTGCGACAAAGGTGTTATAAAATTTGTCGAGACAGTACGTTACGTCGACTGAACATTAGTTCGAGTATCATTCATCATCATCATCATCAGCCCGGTAGAACCCACTGCTGAATCTATATTCAGCAGTGGGTTCTACCTCCTTTCCTTTACCTTTAAGGAGCCCTATGCCTCCTTTCCTTTACGCTAATGTACCCGATCTTGAGCGGTCGAGTATCATTAGTGCGACTAAACTTTGGCCCAACAAACGACGGCATGGCAGTTTATATTTGATCGGCAGAGGATAGTAAAGACAAACATCGTTGATACAGAACTATAGAATTTATTTATTATAGTCTATTCCAATTACGAAGTCCTTTTTGACAGATGTTAATAGTTCAGTACTAGGGAAGTACCTACACTTAGAAATCGATACTCAGCGGCATCGATTCTCGATTTGTAACCAATTTTAATTGAATTAACTTTCAACAACTAAGGTTTATAGAACATACACGATTGGATGTTCGATAGCTATATGAAATAGTGCGTTTATGAAAATGGTTTCTCAACACAAGTTGCTATAAATTGAATAAGATATCGATTGCTATATAAATATTTCGTAAATTAAAGACTTAAAATTTACTTGCCTAGCTTTGCCTTTAGGGCTCATAACAAACATAATACATAAGGTTTCAGGCTGAAATTTTGTACGTAGCTCCTTTTGACTGTTATTTCTCAATGCTATTTAAAAAATCGTTTTTGTATAATTGTATATTTGTATATTTTTCGTATGACGATTTACTACCAAATACAAAAAGAGATATTGGATTTATATGAAACGTGCAGTTACGTTTTTCGAAATGTCAAAAAGGACTTCATAATTGGAACAGAGATTAAGTAAATAGGAAAATAGGTTTCTGTTCAATAATATTGTAAGAAAACAATTTCAATTTTCAAAAAAAATTGTGTGTGTCTCATATCAGCATTTCGAATATTTATGAACACATACTTTAAGAAAAACTAAAAATGCCTCGTTGGTCCAGCTGCTAGTGGTTTAAGTACCGATTCACAATTCACGGAGAATATAGTATCGAGATTTTATTTATTTGTATTATATGTTTCAACAAATTAACAGTTTTTTTCCTTATTTAATATTGCACCAACTACCCCTACTATCAATCGAATGTCCTTGCCCGAAGGTGTTTGGTAGAAATGCTTTCAGCGACAAGACCGCCGAAATTGTACACAAAATTTCTGTAAATTAAGTTGTGTGTGTATTTTGCGCAATAAGGTATATCTATCTATAGAGCAAAAAGTAGGTTTCTATTTTTTCGAACATCACTAATTCGCATTAGGCAAGCGTACATAGTTATTTCGCTTATTAGAGTAGCGATACAGTAGATAAATACGATAAAGCAGTATCGACACTCCGCCATTTTGGACAGAAAGTTACCTACCGTATAGGGTTGTCCTCTTATTTTTGTAAAATATTATTTTTATCTGGGGACTACTGGTTTAAGTACCGGGCCGTGATCGCGGGACCCTAGGTGCAACAAGGATCATCGGGTGCGTGTTAAATTAGAACTAATGATATTTCTTAAGAAATAAGCATAGTACTAGCATGCAATATTCTTACACAAAGGGACACAAAATGATTCCTAAAGTTGCAAAAAGCTACGCAAAGATACATAAAATAAGACATACTTTTCATAACGTTTTGTTTCGTTACTTGGTAACCACGTTAAGGTATTGGTCATGCACCTGATCGCTCGGAACAGTGAGGTCCCACCATCACCCTATATCAATCTTCATCTCCGACCCCCCAAAATGTAATTGTGATCGTAACTCGTAAATTACAGCAGACAACAGTGTATTTCGACTAAAATAGAAAAAACGCTCCTTCGATACACCACTTACCTACCTATACCTACTATAAATCGGAGCTGAAAGAAAATTTAAAGAAGTTGATGACACCAAACCAAGGAGTTTCCGAATTAATTACCCAAAAGTGGGGCAATCAGTACACAGCCGATTAGTGTACAGTTACTCGAATCTACACTCTCCCGGCCGGCTCGACCGGAGTGATACCACTGCCTCACAGAAGACCGGCGTGAAGCAGCGCCTGCGCTGTTTCGCCGTGTGAGTGAGGTTACAGGAGGCCCAATGGGGGGGAAGGGAAAAAGGTTGACAGCGCACTTGTGACTCCACTGGTGTTGCGGGTGTCCATGGGCGGCGGAATTGCTTACCATCAGGTGATCCGTCTGCTCGTCTGCCACCTCTCATAAAAAAAAACTTTAAATTCCTATGCCAAGTTTCTCTGGAAAATACTCGGAGTGTCCACTCCGAGTATTTTAGAGATCTTTTTGTAGAGAGAACATTTAGAGATCTTTTTGTATCGCTTGTTCATACGAACCAATCACTACAGGATGTACAATAGCTTCACTACTTGAAGAGTTACCTGACCTGGGAATCTGAACAATTATGACGTCATTTACCCCTAATCAAGTAGCAACTATTCTGTCTGTTGGGAGCTTATGGAACATAGATTCAACAACAAGAAGTATGTAACAAATTAATTTTGAAACGTTTTTTCAGCCAAAAAAACCTATGAATCCACCGCAGCGCTTAAGAAGCTGTTTGATACAACTAATGTACATTCATTAATGCTCTAAAAACTGGAAACTGGGACCTCATGGTAATTTATGTTTTGACGTTGAATTTAGATAAGTATGAGTCTAAATTTGTAATTTTGATAATGAATTGCCAACGTTGAAACATTTTTTGAAATTTTTAGTAACATAGATTTAGATCTCTTGAATTATTGTCCAATCCGAAACCTACCAAGAGTGTCCAGTTCGTTAATATTGAAACTAACACAAACGATCCTGTCCCTTCTTCATATTGATATACCAATAGAAAAAGCCCTTTTTCTTATGCTCCGACGGTGTTTGATGAAGAGTTAACAGTAAATTGGTTACTTACTTGATTAAAACATACTTTTTTGATTTTGCAAATAATAATAACATTATAATTCTGATAAAGATATACATGACAATCCAAGATAAAAAAAAATTGACAGCTTGTTTGTTTTTTTACTCTAAATAACAGTTTTTTTTTGTTTGAAAAGTGAAATAGTCGTTTATACTTTACCTTAGAAAGATCATATACGTTTAGATACGGGCAACCAGCAAAAGGTCTGGTCGATAATATTCACTTAACGCTGCGAAACATAAGAGGATCGGTGATGTATTGGAAATACCTAATGTTGCGATGAGATGATTGCTCTGGCGCGGTGTCTTGGTCCGCCAACCTGGTTGGTTACATTTCTTGTAACGACCTTAACTGGTCAGACACGATTAAAGCGTTACTCGCTGCGGACGGACGCATTGCCGGGTGCTGTTGGACTTACCATTCGAGGAAAAAGTCCGTCTAGTGTAAAAAGTACCCAGTAGTTGTGGGTAGACAGTTCACGCTTAGGATGATTGCGCTTCCTAGATTTATGATAGTAAATCCTGACTGTTTGTGAGGAGCTTTCAACTAATATTGGTACAGGATAGAGTTTCAAAGCAGAGGGAGCCCACATTTACGATTGCTATTATGGTGCGATTCTATTCCTGATTTTAATACCTCTGAAGACCTTAGGGTAATCGAGTAGATTGTGTCATGCTCACTTGATGGAGATAATACAGAAATGGTTAAAAGGTTGCAAACACGCAAAACAATTCTTCAGCATACTTTAAAGATCGAAACGCGGCATGCTGTCGTTTTGGGTTCCCAAGACCTATAACGAATCAAATGCTTAGCACCAGATAATGCTCTTCATAATAAGGGTATTTTATGAGAATTACAAAGAAATGCAAATTAAGTAATGATTAAAAATTATAATTCAATTCTTCTGAATATTTCGGAAGACAATATATGGCTATACAACCTTGTGGCTCTGTAACAGCTGTTGCGTATTATATTGGCAAGTACACCAGCAAATCCGAACCCAATGATTGCGGCGATGTTACGAGCGAAACAGTACAGAATGCGAAACGTCAAGGTAAAGATATGGCAATTCTTGGTCAGCGATTAGTTAGTGCCCCAGAAACCGCGTACCGTCTCTGTAATTTGCCTTTAAAGATGTGACGTAATGCAATAAGCATTCATAAAGTTTTCATTCATTGCCTTTATAACGTTGTAAATAACTGGTTAAGATTCAAATAGCCAATAACACATATTGCCAGACGTATTTTGATATGCAATAGCAATAGACGCTGATTGCTTGTAACAATTCCACAACAGTGATTTCTAAAAAAAAAAATATTTAATGCATAATCCAAATTCAGGAATCTATCTTCACTTTGATCTATGTTAATACGACCGTTTATTGAACTATTATTTTGCACATCTAAATTTAGTCACTGCCCATTAAATAAAAAACGTGGCAAAATGTCTCGTAACGAAAATTTAGCGCTGCAGTACATTGCCGGTAGAATGATTCTTTCAGTTCAGTTAGCGATGTGGATTACTTTCCATTCCACGGACAACTTAAGGCTTATTACGAATCTATTGCATGTATGTGTTACTGTAAAAGCTCGAACTACGGTAAATCCTAAGATTTTCCAGTAAAACCTAACATTTATGAATTCTTAATGTAAATGTCCAAAAAGGTTTTCGATTCGGACTTTTACCACCATTCCCATGGTAAATCTTAGGATTTTCATTAAAGGCACGGTAAATGTTGAAAAAAAACATATCATAACGTGTTCAGTGCATCGACTCGTACTCGTAGGCAGTCTCTTGTTTCACACCTTTGAACACGGACAGTAATTTGGTTTGTTATTGTGTTTTCGCTGTCTCGTTGGGTAAAAGTTATTTGTGAATCAAATCAAAATGAGTATAAAACATAGATTTTATGAAATAATGGACATACCGATTCAGAGACAGAAAGCGTTATTCAAGCCGAACAAAATCCAGTACTAAAGAAGATAGAATCTGTTCAGACAATAAGAACAAAAGCAAAATTTAATTTGAAAAACCAAGCTGAAAAAATGAAAGCAATGTCAGCTGATAAATATACAAATGTGAAAGTGGGTCAAAATGTAAGACTGAAAGTACCTGATATTGACAGAGCTAAAACTGACCCAAAAAGCATTATTGCAGTTGTGATAGATGTAAAGGACAATGAGTTTTACCAACTGGGTACCAAAATGGGAGTACTAAAACAGCTTTACACAAAGAATCAGTTTACTTCATGCTCTGAACGTTTTATTAAGATAGAAGAAGTTGTTAAAGATAAAGAAGTGAGTCTTTGAGAGGTTGTCGAAAAATTGTCATTAACTGGAGGACAAGGATTTTAAAAATGTAACTGTCTAAAAAAATGCTCGTCGAAGAAATGCACTTGCAAATCATCAAGATCACTTTGTAATTCTAAATGTCACAATAGCATTCCGTGTTGTAACAAGTAAAATGATTTTTACCTTATCTATTAATTCATTTCAATTGATTGCTTTTGTTAAATTTATTTTTCAAATTTGTTTGGTTTTGCTTGTTTGTAACAAGTTTTTTACAATTGGTACAATAATAAATTTCTCTTTTTACTTTGTTTGTTAAAAACCAAATTATAATAAAAATAATGATACAAATTGACTAGCTCATGTGTAAGCGTGTTGTTTGTATTTCGTTGTAAACTGTTAAATAGAAAAATACTGATTAAGGTTGATTAGCCAACGTAAGCGTTATGTTTGTGACAAGATAATTTTATTATAGTTTCTACTTCTTACGAAGTATTTCAAAGATTTTAAAATAACTGGTTCCTAAAAATAAAAATAATTTCAATAGGTTAGGATCACTTATTTAAATTCTATCATATGATACCTAATAGTTAATTTGAAATAAATGATTAAGATTTACTTATTGTTTTATTCCTAAAACCAACATCTACCAGTTGACAGCGGTAAAACCTAGCATATACTGAATTCGAATGGTAAAAGCCCGAAAAAATAATCCCGTTTTTAGAAATACTTACATTTACCAACTCAAGTCGGTAAATCCTAAGACCTACACTAAAATCTTAAGATTGACCGTAGTTCGAGCTTTTACAGTAACATATGTACCTATTTCAGATGCTGTGCATAAGCCCAGCTATGCTGAAAAACGTCAGCATGCGGACCACACTCACAGTGGCGTAGTGTTTCCCTCACCGCCGAGCTAATGGTTGAAATATGCATTGCATTCATCATATAGGATATTAATTGAGTACCTAATAATGGTTTTAGTTGATGGTTGATTAATCGACATGGTTGACAAAACCTGACGAAAAAAATTGCAGTGATCATTTCATAGACGGTAAAAAATTACGCGCAAACAAGCCTTAGATATGTTCCCACGATATTCCCTAAATTATATCGACAGTAGAAGATAAACGAGTCACTTATTATTAGCTAAATATACACGCCTGATAAAACGGAGAATCACACATGATGCAGACACAACAGTAGTCTCGGATACCACGACAAATGAGATTATAATGGAAGAAGAACCTTCTCTGGTCAACCAAGGATGTAAAGACAATATTTTCTCTGAAACTTTGCAATACATTTATTTACACTGATCGCTGTGATTCTTACAATTTAAGTAGATATAGCATTAACTTGGGATATTCTAGAAAAAATATTTATGAGGAACACAAAAACTTAACGACAAAATGAGAACTATGTCGAAATTGACAAAGTACTTGATCAAACATAAGATGGCAAATGAAATAAATGTCGGCCATTGTTTAGAAATAAGTTTTTTATTACCGATTTGCTTTTTAGTGTTGGTTTGTTTCTAAAAATAAAGTTCATTCATTATATTTTCATGTTTTTTTGTTTTTTTTTGTTTTTCTTTTTGTTATAGTTTGTTATGTGGTGTGTGTGTCTTGCGTCGAAAATAACTATTTTTTATTCATATTCTTAAAACTCATTGTGTAGCCCGGAATGTAGCGCAGTGACTGCCCCTTGACCAATTTTTCTCAGTACCAAAAGTGTAGAGTGTAGAGCATTTGTCTCGATTCTATTTTAACCGTTATTGTATTTATTTTCTAAACCTGTACTTGTACTCAATACTATACATACATATTTTTAATTTTAATACCAGATTTAGATCTCGTAACCGCAATTATAATATGTTTTATCTCCAAATATATACTAATAACACCTCGTATTACAACCCAATAGTCAGGATGTGTCGCCAATACAATGAAATTTTAAAATTTGACAGAGATATGGATATATTCTATCTAACACTGCAACAGTTCCGGCGACAATTGTATAATAATAAGTTCTAATACCTAATCTGTAATTAAATTGTTAATTTGACTTGTAATTATATTTTACTTTTGACTTGTAATTAATTTAATTTATGATTTGACATTGAATTTATGATTTGACATTTAATTTATGATTTGACATTTAATTTATGATTTAGCATTTAATTTATGATTTGACATTTAATTTATGTTTTGACATTTAATTTATAATTTGGTATAATTTATAATTTAATTTAATTTATAATTTAATACTTCATTTGTTTATTGTTATGTTAATTAACTCTTGAGCTTTTAGGCATACATAATTTTGGACTACAATCTCGTCATGTACATTTTCATGCTACTAAAATAAGTCTCATTGATTGTAATCTGTTTTGTGTGCTATGATAATAAATAAATAAATAAATATTTGTCCAAGACTGGACCACTGTCGCGTACCAAGAACTAAAAGCAAGTTTGTTTAGACTAATTAAATCGCCGATCGACGTTAAGACTAAGGGTAAACACTCGTAAAAATAATACATTTATTTTACTACTACGATAACTTTATTTAGTTCCCTTAAGGACGGTGGTATTTATCACAACATGTTACAAAATTGTTACAAAATAAAATTACTTAAAGAGATCAGATTCTTAAAGTCGAGGTTACGTGACATATATTTTTCGTGTTCCAATTCAGATAAAATATAGGTACATTAACGCCCTACTTTACATTTGCAAATCGTCCGTGGAATTAACAAGCATTTTCGTACGGGATCACACTGAAAGGTTTGGGAATCAACTATAATGGTCCATGTCGTGTGAAGTATTTAACTTCTGCTCCGCGATTGAGTATTACTATAGTCGTTGTTACACTACAAAATAATTGTTCGTTTTTGAAATTTGATGGATAAGAATCCACACTGATTTAATTATGGATGAGTAATTGGTTGAAACCACCTCTCTGACGATTTGCAATAAAACGCCTTTCCATAGTGACTACTGAAGTAACGAAAAGTGCTGTGGGGTCAATAATAAACACACATTTTGTGGTGTTATACTAGAAAATTGGGGCAAGTTTATGCATTCCTTTTTTATATTTAGGAATACGAAAGCTGTACCCAAATAGAGGAAATACATAATTCCTCACTTGAGGAATTAGACTGGCATTGGCACCTAGTACGAAAAGTAAAGAAAATGGCTGTTGTTTTTTTACGGGAGTCATAATGTTCTGTCAAGACAACGATCCAACGTTCGCGCTACGAGATGAACAACCAGCTAATAATAAATTAATAAAAAGTTTCTCAATTTTTTCCAATATTTAATGTGACCCACGTATAGGAAATGGAACACCACGATGCATGTAATTATTATAATTATACATACATTATATTATTTCAATTACTAACATTGGCAATTATAATACCCTCTCACTATTATTTTTAACAATATACATTCAAATAATAATAGAGAGATAGGTAGCTCAAGCACCTGTGTTACGGATATCAGAACCAACAGTTCACGCACAGAAATGTTTGAACTGTGCAGGGATCGAACCCGCAACCCTTGGACCAAAGGCCACTGTTCCAAACGGGTCGTCATAGTATCTCATACTAGGGCAAATAAACAGATTCTGAAAAAATCTTGGCGTCTCTTGCATATATAAAATGACCATAGGTTTTTATGTATTTCTCCCGGGATTAATAAATAAATAATAAATAAAAGTACTTTCACAGTCATTTGAAGAACTCTTTTTCAAAACAAAACCATGAGTTTTTAACAATCAGTGACAATTTACGAAAACGGGGGATGTATGTAGTTCGCGCGTTTTAATTTGATTTTTTAAAATTCTGTTTTTAGTAGCGCCTTGTCGGCGTGGCAATGGGCCGGCGTACCAGCCAGTCTTAAATCAAACAAAATTTGTGTTCGATTCCTTTGGCGCTGAACACTAAGATTTTCCAAATTCAATAAGTGCGCGGAAACATACTTTTCTGATCGCTATAAGTGCGCGGAATAGATCTCATCTGCCCTAAAAATAATACTTGCTTTATTAATGTCAATAAAATATTTTTTAAATCTGTTCCTCTAAACTCGATAGTTCGTTAATGGCTTATAAAATTGAAAATTTAAAAAACCCCCGACACAACTAAAGCTCTCTTATTTGATACCTATATTGAGGCAGTTGGAACAACAAATAGGTTATTCGTCATTTTCTGACGGCGGCCATCTTGGATTTAAAATTTTTCACAATTAATATTTTCTGCTACTCAAGCCCTTTTATATGATACCCATATTGTGGGAGTTGTGTTAAAACATAAAATCCAAATCTTTGTGACGGCGGCCATCTTGGATCGATTTTTATCCAACATAGCTAAGAACACTCCCTCCATATTCATCTTTCAAACAAAAAAAAAACAAAATCAAAATCGGTTTATTTGTTCGAGAGCTACGATGCCATAGAGAGACACACAGACACACACACACACACACAGACACGTCAAACTTATAACACCCCGTCGTTTTTGCGTCGGAAAAGAATCAGCTTCGTATCTGCTGTACCTTACATCCATTCAAGTGACATCACACATTATGTGGTATATTACTTTTTTAAAATCTAAATATGAACGATATCTATGATCGGACTTTATTATCGCTGTTCGCTTTACATGTAATGCCCTAAAATGTTAATTGTACATTTGATTGGTGGATCTGTATTATACAATATAATGGGACGGATGAAAGCGTCAACAACAATTAAATACCTAGGCATTAAACAGTCAGACATAATTTCTATAACAAATATTTAAAATTGAACAAAAAAGTTTGTTTAAAAATAAACTCAATTTTAATATTTCAGTAAAGGATAAGTGCAAAGTATGCTGAACCAGAAACGTTACGAGATGCCTGTTATTGCAAAAATACTCCGTAGAAATTTTCTCTCTATAATTTTGCATTACACTTTAAAGATCCCGGTGAGGAAGCACCTTAAGCGGGTCAAAATTTTATACAGAACATTTATTTTGTCATGTCAAAGAGTTTTGCTTTTATTTCACCTTATATAGTCCATTCAGTATCTGAAGGTGAATAGGACAGTTAATACGTTTCGTATTGCATCCAACTTTCTACAAATAAGAATATTAAGCTATTTATTAACTTTTTTGTGTTCTCATTCTTCCAAAATAACAAGTATTAATCTTTCTTAATTAAACTGAATAAGATAATAAAATAATTATTACCAATAAAATTTGTAAAAAATATCTAATGAATTGCATAATGCGCTAATCGGAATTTTTGCTCATAGGGATTGACACAAACAATCGCAATAAATCAGTAATCGTTATGTCAGCCATCTTACCATCGAATCGTGATTATTGTTTCGTGCAAAATATGTCCGCATATTTTATTAGGAACATATTGCATTAGGAACCAAGAACTGGTAATTTCTGTTATTTTCTTTCTTTCTGGTAAGAAGTCGATTACATTTCTAAAGAAAAAAATCTCGATTCTTAAAAATATCGGTTAGGTTTAAAAGGAGCTTCTTACTTTTAATGTCAAAATAGAACTGTCCTATTCACCTTCTCGTACTGAATGGGCTATTGTTATAAAGCTGAAGTTATACTCGTGCTTATTTGCAACAAGCTAGCTAGCAAGCATAAAAGCCTATTTCGAAATTGGAATAATGACGAACATCACTTTTTTAAAGAACAGAAACCGAGTTCGCAAAATTAATTCCCTAAACTAAAAAATATAACACAGAAAACTGGTCACCAGCAACATCTAACATTTCGTACAACGAGTTAGCTAGCATTGAAAAAAATGGGTCATACCACCAACACACGTGGCAGCTGTATATACAATTATTTTATTAAGGCATAAGACCAGAAATCGAATATTTTACACCTACCTATTAACACATTACCTAATAGTTAAGTATTTTTGTGAAAGTCATTATAGTTTAACAATATATTTACAATTACAGAAGTGAACTCGAGACAAAATATTGTTTTAGAAATGAGTTTTAAAAATCTTCTGCTCGCCAGCTGTCGTTGCGTCGCCAGGGGAACCGAAGTAATCTGCAACAAAAATTTGAGTAACTGTCTTTCTTCCACGAATGAAATGGCAAAAAAAACTATGTGGACATATCTACCATTATGTGTATTCAGGTTATTGCCAAGATCCGTGACCATTACTTGGACTGCCAGGAGTAGACGCCATGGATCCATTCAGCATCGAGTCTTCCATACTATCATTCTCCGATACTTCTTCACTTCGATGACGACAAAATGGACAGTGACCTTTAGTTACCAACTGTATCTCGTAATCTTCCAAGTAAAATAACTGAAAACATTACAAAAATCTAAGATTTTTCACTTATTGAAGAGAAAACCAAATTTTATATTAACACTCATTCAATGAGCAGTTTACCATTGACATTAGTCAGTTGGTTTCTCTAAAGCTAAAATAGATGTGCGCTACCCGTATCTGTATTAAAATAACAGCGATTGGGCGCGGCACTTGAGGTGACGAGTAGGGCACACTAGCGACGCCAATCGATTTTAAGTTTTAGCTACTAAACCGGATCTATTTTAAACAATTTCGGGGTTAGTGCTGCCATATTTAATTTTCATTTACTCAGTGAAAGAGGTTTTATTAAAAATATTTATAAAAATTACGAAGTTTTTCCTGATTTCCATAAGTTTTCCGACGGTATTATCATTTGTTTTTTTAAAGCAACTTAAGATAGCGCTCCTCTCTTATTAGACTTTAGGTTCGTATTTGTCTATGATACTTACTGGGCGGCCCTAGCGCGCCTACTTACCTCATCGTGTTAATGGCAAAATACATTTTAAACAAAAAGAAGACCTAAAATACATATATATCGGGAAAAATTGGTCTTTTGGAGGAAAAGTGTTAGTGATAAGAAAAGCAAATATAGCATAGTAATCTCATACATTTATATGGAATTATCATGTTGTTTATGGAGTTGATATGTCCAGGAAAGTGGACCAAAATTGAGATCTGGTTCAGTTTTCGAATGACAACTGCATAAATAAATTGGTGGTCCTACAAAAATAAATAATTTACTAAATTTTATTATTATTTAGATCTACAAAGTGTTATTTTCCATGTAACCAACCATAAAGCACTTACTATGAAAAATTAAACGCGAATATAATAGAGTACATTCCCCATGAATTAGGGAAGCATATGATTTGTCATTCAACGCCTAAAATATGTAGACACTGAAAACACCATCTAAAGAGTAACTTGGAAGTTCGTAAAAACCTACTGAAAAACTGTTCATTCTATCATATTTTTAGAAACTGCGACAAAACGCCGCGCAACCCAAGTGAATTGTTTTTATTTTGCGCGACCAAGACCAGTTTTTCCCCTAATATTGAAATTCTATTTGTTAAGACTATTTTAAAATGAATAAGTTTACATACGTTCTCTTATAAACCTATATTCGAAACTGTATGTAAATCTTCTGTCATTTTTAAACATAAAAAATTTTTTTCAGTGAAAAAAAACCACCTTCAAAAACGTCGAAATAAAAAGTGTAAAATAATATTTTGAACACTTAAAACACTTCAAATAACATTTTATTACAGTACACTCGAGAGAAGGTTCTACCAAAGTCGACGCCTAATCCCTGTTGGATAATTGAATTTTATATTAAATAATTACAAGATATTATTGGGCGCCGACTTCGGTAACATCTTTTCTCGAGTGTACTGTTATAAAATGTTATTTGAAGTGTTTAAAGTGTTAAAAATATTATTTTACACTTTTTAGTTCGTGAGTTTTAGAGGCGGTTTTTTTCACAGTTTTTTTTTTTAATTCTTTATAACTTCCAGCCAGTTTTGTCTCTTTATGCTGACACAGGACACAAGTCGCGTGATTACGCAAAACAAGACGTCGCAGTTTACCTTATTTCGTCGCTCACAACAACGGGTTACAACTTTGACTATGAATGGAAAATGTTGATGAGTCAACTAATTGATTTACATTATGACAATGGGGACACGCTCGCGCTGGCAGCTCGGGCAGCATGTTGCGGTAGAGCAGCGGCGGCAGTTGCGGGCGCTGCACGATCACCACGCTCGCCGGACTCAACTGCAGCAACGCATGCCGGCTGCAGACAACCACACCGCTTTCGTCTTCCTGAAAGTACACTCTAATCTTATTAAGGTTTTCTGATAAAATATATTAAACATAAGTTCGTCAGTTGTCATAAAAACATTAATTACGTAATGAAAAGCTATTAAATGAATTTTATCTACACTCAAGTCATAAAACAAATCAAAAGTAAAGTTTTGACAGGCGATTAGCTTTATACAGGACGGTCAAACTAGTGACGTCAATACTTTTTTTTTTGATTCCTCACACTTGGGGGTATCTAAAAATACCCCATGTATGTTTCAGCGATTTTTTGTAGTTTTCGAGTTATAATTTTATTAAGGTTTTTTTAAAGTATTCTGCCAACGAGGTTTAAAAAAATCATCTTTTTATTTATTGGGTACTTTGCAATTCTTTTTTTATGACATGATTTTCTAGAATGTTATAATAAAGAACTATTTGGCTTCCTGAAATCACTTAATAATACCGAAAAAAAGTCTTGAAAGTTAGAATTTTAGTTTTCAGTAGGACACTCAAACATTCTAACTTCAAATTAAAAATACAAAAAAGAGTTTTCACAGCTTTGTACCTAGTAGCTTAGGACCTAGTATTTTTTTCATGATATTGGTAGTTTAGGACCCTGTGAAGTTTTTAAACTTAATCCGAAGTTATGAAAACTCTTTTTTATATTGAAGTTGAATGTTTGAGTAAATTACTGAAAGCTAAACTTCGAACTTTCAAGACTTTTTTTGGTAACATTAAGTAATTTCAGGAAGCCAAATATTTTTTAAATTATAAATAACACTCTAGAAAAAGAATTGCAAAATACTCGGTAAATAAAAAAATATGATTTTTTAAACCTCGCTAAAGAATACTTTAAAAAAGTCTTAAATAATATTATAACTCGAAAACTACAAAAAAAAAATCGCTGATCATATATGGGGTATTTTTAGATACCCCCAAGTGTGAGGAATCAAAAAAAAAGTATTGACGTCACTAGTTTGACCGTCCTGTATAAAGCTAATCGCCTGTCAACACTTTACTTTTGATTTGTTTTCTGACTTGAGTGTAGATAAATTCATTTAATAGCTTTTCATTACGTAATTAATTTTTTTATGACAACTGACGAACTTATGTTTGTATACCCCCAGATGTGAGGAATCTAAAAAAAGTTATTGACGTCACTAAATGGACCAGCCTGTATATTACAGATAGTTATTAGTAAAGAAAATTGAAAAGATAGGGTGTTGCAAAGTGATCTTTTATTGCAACAGGCAAATTTCTTCTAACAATGTTATCATCATTTATACAGCCAATAAAGTTACGAATTGAGACTATAAAATACCTGCGCCACCATAAAGCACCTCACAACATGCGCGCGCAATGTTCGTCGCACAAATGTCTACCTTTCGTCGATTTAGCGTCATTCTTTTCGAAAATTTCGGCGAAAAAAAACCGCCTTCAATAACCACGAACTGAAAAGTGTAAAATAATATTTTAATCACTTTATACACTTCAAATAGGTAACATTTTATAAACTCGAGAATAGTGATAAAAATATTATTTTACACTTTTCAGTTCGTGGTTATTGAAGGCGGTTTTTTTTCGTAGAAAATTTTTTTGCAAGCTCTTTAGTGTCTCATTCTTTGACAAAAAAATGAGACACTAAAGAGACCTTTTAAAAATTTCAGGGTTCTAATTTTTAGTTTCCCCCACTAAATAAATAACAAACTTATTGTGAGTACAGTATTGAAAGAGTTATCCTTTAACTCCTTACCGATGAGGAGTTGACCTTCCATCATCAGCAGAGCCACAAAATTAATACAGTCAGGTGTAAATACTGGTGCAGTTTTGAAAAAAGATACAAAAACATTACGTGTCCCCATAAAATTTGAAAGTTTCTCTCAATTTTTCCAGGATCCCATCATCAGATCCTGATATCCTGATCATGGTACCAATCCGGAATTATCTAATTTCCAACTAAAAATAATCATCTAAATCGGTTCATAAATGGCAAAGTAATCGGCGAACAAACATAATATATATATACATGTCGAATTGAGAACTCTTTTTTTTTGAAGACGGTTAAAAATGTCTGAATTTGAGAATGATTTTAAGGATTTGATTCCACCGAATATATTAAAAAGAGCATCGTTAGTTACAGTTCATTAAAGAGATTACGATAAAAGCGACTTACGTTAATCAGGTATGCTTGTCAAAAGTGTTTCCCCTCTATGATTTCTTACTATGAAGATGTTTTAACATGAATGTAGATAATGTAGAGTATGAGACTGCACGTAACTGTATTAAAACACCCGTGAATGCTATTATAAAACTCGTCAAACCTCGTTTTTTTAAATCTCGCTCGTGTTTTAATAACCTAATGTTTTAATAATTCAATAATGTCATTATGTGACAGCTACATAAACTACTTTTATTTAATAGTTTATTTTGAATCTTAATTCTGTTAAATTATACCTTAATTCGAGAATTTCATCGGCCGAAGCCTGAGGATTCATATAATGAGTCAATGCGAAATAGCGTAGGATCCCGTATTCGCTCGCAAACTGGTAGTAGAGCGCGCGGACATCATCCGCAGAGGCTGCGGTTTCTGCAGCCCAACGGGCGTTGTTGAGCCGCCGTCAACCACGTCCGTCGAGGGCTCAAAATCAGGCCGTGAATTTTGCCATCTGCTATTTCCATACAATTCATCATCCAACGAATGTTGTGGTGCCGCAACCTCTGCGGCCAAACGACGAAAATTATCGCCTAAAAATATGATCAATCATATCTTTTGAAATTACACATACGTACTTCATCCGCTTTGTCCAAAAATGGATCCCCACAGTCAACATCATGATCTATTCGAAGCACCTCGGCTCCGCCCGAATCTCGTCTTTCGCTAGTCTCTGGAATAGGTGTCCGTTCGATCAACTTCAACGCTTCATCGAAGGTTATACCTTCTTCAGGTTCGAATTGTACTAGGGGCAGCACCTCTGAAAATGCGATCATAGAATCAATTTACTATCAACGCGAAGAGATTCACTGAAATGCCGTCGGTAGGCTATTTAACGATAATGAGGCAATTCACGTAGTAGTTATGGCGTGTATGAGTACGTATTGACACTGGAGTTCAATGTACAGAATCTGGCTAGGTCAAAAAGGTGAACTCAAATGCAATCTGACTCGTGCGAAATTGTTGAGGTTGTGAATGTTCATAACCCGATTATTTTCTTACCATGTGTTGCAAGAGAATGAGCCAGGGCGTGGTGGCAGTGAGGGCACCGAGTAGCGCAGAGCGGCGGCGTATGTCGACGACATCGCCAGCAAAGCGGCGCCACTTCGTCGTCGCGACCTTCCCCCACGCAGCTCGCACGTGTCTTAAGGATCATCAGCTCAACGCTCTCCTAAAATTAAATACATATACATAATAAACGTCCTTCGCATGAATGTAGCATAATAAATAAAAGTTTGTTTTCAAACATGCGCAAATATTCGAAAGTTATTTTGACAACCTTCTTCGAGATAAAACGATATTGCTGTAATGAGAAAAACAGGCCAGCAAAATAGTCTGAAAATCCTTCGTCGGCCGGAACTGAATACGAAATAAAAAAAACAAATTACGATTTTGGCACGTAGTATCACAGAATATTGTTATTTAACGAATGTTTTTTAAAAAAAAAAATGTAATTTGTATTATAATAATACAATTTGTTTGAATTTCCTTGCATTATTTAAGTTCAGCACTATACAAGCCTTGGCCGTAATTAAGCATTGATAGACTGACTGTATTGTCAGCCGCTGCAGTAATGTACAATAAACTTTCATAAATACGAAAGATTAAAAACACATCCAAAATATTTTTAGTATGATTGCGGTAATTTTACGCACCTGAAATTTTTGTGGAATTTGAAGAGCTAGAATCTTGTCCAACATTTGTCGTGCTAACGTATGCGCGTTTAAAGCCTTTGCTTGTTTCGCTAAGCAAAGGTACAAACTACTGTGATTCGAGTTAAGTACGCTTAATTTTATTCTTAGTCTTATTATCAGACGATACATTTTAAATAAGATTTATAAAACAAGTGTCATTGATACTCATAATATATTAAATGGTAAGTGATAATAAATATATATATAGGTATACATTCCTTAAAACATTAGTAAATAAAAAATAATAACCGTAAATACGCAAGTGTTTAAGGCCCCAAACGACCAAATTAGTTTAACTACTAGGCACAGAAGCTCGAACCTCATCTATACTCGAAACTGGTATGGAAAAGTTAAATAAATATTTTTTAATTAATTGTTTTTATTTGTTTTCACCTTACCATCACTAATGTCAGAACCTCTGTCTATGGAATCTGAGTCGGTCATTTGTATAATAAAGTTTTCCACCACTCCAGTAATTAATTCGTCTATTAGTTTTGAATATGTTTAAGATGTTATTTATAAATTCAAGGCATCCATTATAGAACCGAAAAACTCAGCTTGAAAGTTTTGTCTTCCTAGCTGGACCCTCTGTAATTAAAGTGAATACGAATAAAAAAAGTATACAGTTTTTATGTTTTTCCAATGTACCTCTTAGTTCTTGGCAGTTTACCAAATTTAGATGCAAAATTATGATATTGGTAAAATAAAAGTACATGCTTGGTAACGTAAGGTCAGCAATATTATATTTGTAGCAATGACACAGCTACCCGTGAATAGTTTGTCATATTATTTTATCATCAGTTAGAAACGTAGTACTGCGTTATATAACCGCCTGCCTTCAGTTATCTGAAACTTTTTTGTTGTAGATAGATATAAAAAGTTTTTAAAAAAGTGACATGCGTCACAGACTCAATATTTTTCTAGGCTCAGTATCCCCAGGATGTTACGCGGCATTTTTTTTATTTTTTCTTTTTCAGTTCAGTGGTAGTGAACGCTGCCTCTGGACCAAGGGTTGCGAGTTCGGTCCCTGCACGGTACAAACATTTGTGTGCATGAACATGTATGTTTGTATTGGTTTGGGTGTTTTCTATGTATTATAAGTATGTCTTTACAAGATAAAAGTATTATATGAATATATGTATTTGTAATTTCACTATTGACTCTGATATCCGGAACACAGGTGTTTGAGTTATCTATCTCGGAGTCAGAGCAATGTATGTGATGTTGTGAAATATATAATATTGAAAGTAGATAACTCTAACGTATTTATAATTAAATCAACATTTTCCTAACAAACGACAAGTTTTCTTTTTTTTTTATTGCTTATAGTAGGTAGACGAGCTTGCGGCCCATCTGATGGTGGTTAGTTGGCACACCTACTTTTTTTTGCTGACCTTACCTTACCAAGCGTGTACTGTTAGTTACCAATATCACAATTTTGCATCTAAGAACTAAGAGGTACTTACATTGAAGGAACATAAAAACTGCATACTTTTTTTATTCGAATTCACTTTAATTACAAAGGGCCCAGCTAGTAGGTAAGACAAAACTTTCAAGCAGAATTTCTTCGCTTCTATAATGGATTCCTTGAATTTGATACATAAATCGGGAGGTACATTGGGAGTACATTAAATCAGTATATTTTTAATGTATTTCGAACGTTAAACAGCCGAGGGCCCAGCTGGAAATAACAGGCACTTTATCGTTATTTCTGCCAAAACCGTGGAGGTACAATCAATTCTGTTGATAAACCTGAAAGGTACATTGAGCAACTGAAGCATTGCCATTAGTTTTACAAGTCTAGCTCGGGGGGCCCCGCTAGGAAGGAACACGTAACAAATTCCTATGCAACTGAACAACTAAGGACGGAGTTCATCAAAATCTAGATAACTGACTTTTACGAAAACGGGCAGTAATAGTTAAGTCAAACGTTAACCAGCCGTACCGTTCACCACATAAATTGGATACCCAGTTAACTTAACTGACTGTTCTATTAATATTTTGACTCAACTAAAACCAGAAGTCAGTTATTAATATTTCATAACACGATTTTTGGTATCATTCATATTTGGTATAATAAAGTATAATGCTTTTAAATTAAAAAATACGCACACATGTTTCATACAGTTCATTAGACTGTACTTTTTACATGATCAGGTAATAACGTCAAGCAGCTGTCATTGTCATCTCTATGAGAATCATAGAGTAACTTATATTTACTGACATAGAGGCATCAGTCGGCTAGCCAGTGCTAGTGCCATCTAGAGGAAACCCACCATAACTCAACGGTTAAGAGCTTTGAGAAGAGAAACAAATGGAGATGACCGTTGTTCTATGTGCACCACCGGATATACATTATATCATCTAAATCGACGTAATAGTCATAAACTTATCGCTGTCTTGTTATTACTTACTTCTAATACTCCATGTAATAAGAGATGGACACACTTATTTATTTTTTTTCAATTCGTGTTCAGTCGAGACTTAAACCCACACCTTCCACAATCCGGGTGGATGTTCTACCAATTAGACCACTGAACGCGTTAATATGCCCGACGACATTTTGTAAGTGCTTGATTCGACATGAGCTGTCGAACAGTGCCCGGAAGATATCAAAATTACTCTTCGTGTTCAACCTTCAACTCCAGCACTGGATAATAGCTATTTATCCACTTTGCCGGTGGCTACGACATCTCGCCAAGGCGAAGTGCCAGTGCCTACATCCAGCCCTGTACTGGAAAGTATATCAGCGGGAAGCATGATTTCTCAAAATGTTTCACTCAGTGAAACTCAAAGGAATCCGATTACCCCAGCGGGAAGCACGTATTCTCAAGATTTAACTCTCAGTGAAACTCAAAGAGATCCGATGATCCCAGAAAGAAAAAATAATTTGACCTTAAAATGCTCGACCTATCTATGACACTGGCATGCCATTTAGTATTTAAGAATTCAGTTCGTGGCAGAAGGCGATCACTGCATTGAATCCAGAGTATTCAGTTCTGTTTCCTTTACAAGTACCTATCAGTGGTTTTGACATTTTCCCATAGAAAACATATTGTACAATGCCCTTCTGTCCATGTCACCGATGACCGAAGTGATTTCGGATTGAGGATGCACCATAGACATGCTCCCTAAACAGACTGTGCCTTTCCATAGAAAGCCATACTTGAAAAACCGCGCGAAGCCTTTAGTACTGGGGTGACGTCCGTTGTGCTGGGCGACGGGTTTAGCCTCAGCTTTGCTCCGCATAGCTCCGCGTATGAGGCAGGGTCACTACCAAATGCGACATGCGGCTAATCGCACTGCAATACGGTAAGTGTGGGTAGTCAAATCATTTTGTACTACACTATTTAATTCAGAAAAAAAAAAGTGTTTCAGGAAAATGAACAAAGGATACCACTCGCTTAGAAGAATACTAGGGGGCTGATGTTTGATAGATATTTTTTTGAAAGTCTACACACATATTTGGAAACTAAGTGGAAATAAGTTTTCAAGAAAAGGATACAATTTGGAGACTCCTGGCGGTACGTGCGAGTCGAGCAAAGCGAGCACATACCGCGCTGCGTTGAGTAGCGCGTCAGGCTGGCTGAGGGAGAAAGGCTCGTTCACGCAACGGTGAACCGCGTCATACGCGTGGTAGATCCGCGCGAGTCGCGAGTTGTGCGCGTACTGCCGGAGCCCTGACTCACGCTCCCTGTAAATTTTCAGTGTCGTAGGAACACATTAATATATAACTAATAAATTGAAAAATTACAAAACCCTCGACACAACTAAAGCTCTTTGATACCCATATTGAGGCAGCTGGAACAACAAATAGGTTATTCGTCATTTTCTGACGGCGGCCATCTTGGATTTGAAATTTTTCACAATGAATATATTCTGCTACTCAAGCCATTTATATGATACCCATATTGTGGGAGTTGTGTTAAAACATAAAATCCAAATCACACGCACACGCACACGCACGCGCACGTACCGCACGCTCGCTCACACGCACGCACGCACGCACGCACGCACGCACGCACGCACGCACGCACGCACGCACGCACGCACGCACGCACACACACACACACGTCAAACTGCAAAACGAGTTTAATTCAGAGCCACCAATCTGAGAAGAACTGAAAGGAACCCAGTAGGGAAATTACCCTATTACTTTTTTTACCTGTAATTAGTATAAGCATTGCATTCGAAGGTATTGAGAATTTTGTTATATAGCAAATAAAATAATTTCTGATATTATATTTAATTGTCTCCCTGACTGATTCTCGAAGGTAGCCGTTCTACATAGCCGTTGAGTATTCTTAATACTCAAGATGGCGCAAGCACTGACTTGCCAACCGATGCCTCTATCTCAGTATATATAAGTTACTCTATGATGAAAATAATTCGTCATGAGAGTAGATGAAGTCCTCAGATCACTATTTTTTTTCTCTGTTGGTAGCTTTATTTGGTAGAATATGGTAGTATAGTACTGGTAACACTAGATTTAGTGGTTTAATGAAAATGGCGATTGTTTGTAAAGGCAAGTTGTTTTATATATTTAATTTCGTTCTGACTCTGAAAACTGTTTTTTTTTAAATAAAATCGATTTACTATTGCACATACAGAAGGGAAAATAGATGACCTCGATTTAGCCTTCATGAGATGATTAAAACGATTTATTCCATATTCCCCCCATTCACTACTATGCCTAGTGGCATAGTAGTGAAATATCCGCTAGATGGCGTGCCTGTGAACCGAGATCCAACTTCAACATCATTGGCTGTTTTATTCATTAATTGACAATTTGACATAAAACATCTAAAAATACCGAGGTCCAACTTCAACATCATTGGCTGTTTTATTCATTAATTGACAATTTGACATATCACGTCTAAAAATTTCAATTTTTACTATATATGCCTAGGGGCCATCTACAGATGGCCCCTAGGCATATATAGTAATATAGTTCGTCATATTGCGGATTCTTCGCACCCGATAACCCCCATTGGGATGTTGATGATGGATGCTTTTTCGGAGATTATTATCGGAGGTCAAGCACAATAAATTGTTTAGACGGAGATAAAGCTGCTAGGCTTTTCTTTATTTAAATACTGTATATCTTTTAACTATGTGGTTCTAAAGTGAACCATTCTGTGAGCGCTCATTGACTGGAATGTGTTTTTAGACATTTTTATTATTTCTTTTGATTATTTTACAGACCTTGCGTCGTGAGTATCGGCTCTGTCCAAGCACTGCATGGCGAGGAGGTGGTGGAGGTACCCGGCGTCGCTGAAGCGCTCCTCCGCTACCGCGTTATTCACCAGTATCGCGAACACATGCACTGCCGCCTCAGTATCACCCGCCATGTGGTACGCTGCAATACGTATCAAAATCACAGGACCTTTAATATATTTTATTTTTATGTGTTTTTTCTCTTAAGTAATTAATAAGCAAATTATACTTTTATACTCATGTTGTGTACACTACCTGTAGGTTATTGTCTGGTCTTATTTATAATTACATGCAAAACGTCTCGAAATGTCAACGATTGTAACCTGTAAGTGTACCTTAAATAAATAAATAAAAAGTCTTATTACAAAATCATTTCATTGTCATGTCTGTCTTTTTATATAATTCTTCTGATTTAGTGCCACTATGATGGATAACATGCCCTACTTATATTTTTATAAGTTATACATATTTTTATAAGTATTTTTAGTGTACTCAACTACTCATGTGTCCTAATTGAAAAGACTTTATTGAAACAAACACTTCAAGTGTTTTAAATTTATTTTAAATTACAAGAATTTACTTGATTATGCCCGTCACACTGCGAAATACATTGGACAATAAGACAAAAAAAAATTGTTACCATTTTTATACGCTTTTCGAATAATGAAAGAGAAAAAAGATTACCTATATTTAGTTATCATTAAATGTGTGTTTTTATCAAAATATTTATTTTTTAAATTATTAATTAATATGCCGGAAGTGGCGTAGTTCTGAGGCTCAACGTATTCTTAAGTCGGTGCTATATAGCACTTCCTAAACTTTTATTATTGGGCATATGGCCAATAAAAAAAGTTTAGGCGACTTTAAGTTTTTTACTGTCACTCTAATTACATTGTCTTGTCAATTTATATTAAGAGATTTTACTTTTTTCTTATCAACGCGAGAAAAAGCGTTGTTAATATGTCATGCCGAGTGATGACGTCACAGGAGGATTTTTACTTTTTAATTATTTTTCTCCATAAATATCTGTTTAAGAAAATTTGAATTATTTTCCTTAAATTTCTAATCTAGAAATAGTATTTTTCATCTGGAAAATGTTTTTGTCGTATTGTCCATTGCGGAACCTTTGGATGAATTCGGTCAAAGAGAAATTTATTGTATAAGAGAAAACAGACACTTCTCTTGGAAATTGTAGTCCGACCCTTTGATAGCAGCGTCTCTACCGTCTTGATCCCGAATTAACCTATATAGATTTTATGTTACTACTTCCTTCTAAACATATGAAACAATAAGACATTTCATGTATATTCCATACTATACTTGTATTGTAGTTTAAATTATTTTTTGTACAAGATATTGAAAATACCGTTCGATGTCTGACGCCGCCACGGTAGGTTCTAATTTGAAGGGACCAAATTTTTCCCATGTATCGTATGTTTTTAGAAATAATAATTATAGTATTAAAGATTTGAGGAAAAAATGAGAAAAAAACTAAATAATCCCTATGATAGTAAAGTAAGTTGTATTCTGTCCATTAGCTTTTATTAAGTTTTCCATAATAAAATAAAATACTGCTGGATTTACTATTGCGAACTTCTGGATAAGTTTCATCGTGACGGATAAATTATACGAATTTCATTCCCAATTTGTCTGGTTCCGTGTTTCCCGATTGTGTTTTCCTATTACAACCAACTTAAGGCGTAGTAACGAATTGAAAGACAACCACAACTATAACTTAACTATTCATATTATGACGAATTAGGGAACCTGTTAGGGTTCCGTAGTTCGTCATTTGGTTATTTATTAGCATGACAACGAACCTTTTTGTGCCTCTACAAACTTGTTCTCCTGTGCCATTCGATGCGCGTGCGGCAGATACACATCACGTTTGCACTCAGCATGCTCGCGCGCCAGGGCGAACGCACGCGACCATTCACCAGCTGATATCGCTAGCTGGGCCACTTTTCTGACGGAAACAAATGGTTTTCTCACCAAAATTTCCTATTTTCAAAATAATTAACACACTTTTTAACACTCACGCCCTGTTGGTCTAGTGGTTGAAGTACCGGGCCGTGATCTTAGGTCCTGGGTTCGATTCCCGGGTCGAGCGAAAAGTATGTTTCGAATTTTTCGGACATAGCTCGGGTTTGTGATCACCAATCCACATTTGGCAAACCTGGTGATCAAGCCTAATCCCATCATAGTAGAGATTACTTGATTTCTTTGATGGAGGCCTTTGCCCTGCAGTGGGAATTTTATAGGCTTATTTAAAAAAAGCAATAACACACTTTTTATTTTAAAGCAACGACAAATGCTGTAGAATAATAAAACTATTGTTCGTGACATCAAAAAAATACAATATTAAACCCATCTCCAGGTGCCGCGTTACGTATCACATAGGCCTACCATTGTGTAATGCACATATGTTTATACAGAAATTACACTGGCGGAAAGAAATAAAACTAAAAAAGCTCTTTCTACGACAGCAAAAAGAACTGTTTTCACTGACATAATTTTTTAAGAAATTTAACAACTGAAAAAGCAACTAGCTAAAACCAAGATTTTTTATCACCTTAATTTTGTAGGAACGCTAAAATACGTTTTGTAAATATTTATTAATCAAATTAAATTTAAAAAATGATCAGGAACTCTTAAAATACTACCATATTTTTTCAGGTGGTCGACACTACGCCTGGAAAAAGGAATGTGTATTTCCACTTAATAAAACTTTAGAATGGCAAACGAAAGATCACCCGTTATAAGCTAACCTGTAATCTCCAAGGCGTTGGTAAACATCAGCGGCGGTGGCCGGTTCGCCCGCTGTCACCAAAGCTTCTGCTACATATCGCAAAGACTCGCTCGATCCCTTATCCAATTTTCGAGCCAGCTCGATCAACCTTTGTACAAAATCAAATAATACAATATGTACAATTTTAAACATGTTAGTGTATTGTGCACTTGTGCACTATGTCGTCAATAGTAAGGAAAGATCATGTACCGCGGCAGCGGCCGGCGGCATTCTTGGCAAAATATTTAAAAACAAAGTAAGGTTAGGTAGGCGTAATAACTACATTGGCGGCTGCGAATCAGGCATTGTATAGAACACCTAGGCAAAGTATGAATAAGTAATATTTTATACATTTAGACGTTCAGGTATTCTTCATAAAATATTGCTTAGGCATAGTGGGCAATGACGGATTATACAGACTGCCGTTAACATCGATACTTTCAAGTTAACGGTAGTTATCTTTGTACCCATCAATCTAAATCTGTATAAGCAAAAGTTTGTCAGTCAGCCGACTGACTAACTGTTCTATCAACGCAAGGCCTAAAGTATACTCGAAACTGTAATGCAAGACCAATAAAACTACGGCAATATTGCCACTGCATTAAAATGCTCGTACAATAGTATATCCATTTTTCTACAATACACTGACATAATTAGTGTATTAATTGTTTAAGAATTAAGGCTAAAAAGGAAGTACATACCCGAAACAGAGATATTTAGGTATGATGTCTATTATTCTTAACATAGACGATTATAAATATGAGGAATATACATATTTTAATATACCGCAAAAATTTTATGACATTGACCTGCAAAATTTCGAGACATACATTTTTTATCAAAACTTCAGGGATCGTGCTACTATTTTAACGTTATAGATGAATTTGTCGTTATAAGAGAAGAAGAAAATGTTAACGGTCGTTTTTAAGAATGTACCTATCCTTTTATAGGAGACAAACTAAATCAATAGCAGAGTGATTTCCTCACTTTAGAGAGTTAGTCGTTTACGCTGTAATAAATATAATAAAATAATCGTCTTATGTAGCTGCGGAAGATGCGAGTTTTAAAGAGAAAGTACGCCAATTGGGAGCCTCTTTACGAGTTTGTGCTTGTGGCTGTAGAGACGATGGGCTGTTGGGGGTCAGAGGCTAGAGTTTTTGTGCGTGAGATAGTAGGCCGTAGTCTAAACGATGTGACTGGTGACTCACGCTCCAGTTCGTTCCTGGTGCAGAGCCTGGCTATCGCTATTCAGCGTGGTAATGCGACGAGTGTGTTGGGAACTTTTGCTTTGTGGCCTTACGGGGGGGAATAAATTTAATTTAATTTATTTTATTTTATTTAGGAAAACAAATAGTCTTATGGTAATAAATATTATTATCATGAGACGATATATATATCAAATACTGAAAATTAAAAAAAAGGTTGGGGCCCCCATTTTTAAAAAAATGTTACAAAATCCAAAACCGAAGGCTTCGAGCTTAATTTACGTGAAAAATTAAAATAGTTTGGCTCTGGCTAAAATTTCCCTGAACTGAATTGATCTTGTCGATTTTGAAATGACACTTATCCGTGTATAACGCCACACGCAAAAAAATATGACAGTGAAACGTGCCATCCATTTTTATTTGCAAAAGCTGGTTTTGCGCTTGTATCACTTCAGATGCTAATAGCATTTGGTACAACATTGAAAAAGAAGAACGACACATTTCCAGAAAATTTGACCAAAGAGAAATTGATGACAATTGTCGCAAAGAAGAAGCCTGCTCACAATAAATATGCAGTGTTGAGGTAACAGCGGCAAATGTTTTTTTTTTACTTTTCCTTACTTAAGTTCTTCTCAATATTTTTTTGTAAATAATAAATAAATATTTCACAACATCACATACATTAATCTGACTCCCAGATAGGTAGCTCAAGCAACTGTGTTACGGATATCAGAATCAACAGTGGGATTACAGATATATACATATAATACTTTTCTTTTGAAAATACATACTTATAATACATGGATAACACCCAGACCAATACAAACAGAAAGTAAAACATAAATGTTAGTGGAGTTAAAAATAAAGTTCGTAATTAAGTTCCTTTCTGAGAAAATGTAATGATCATGAATGGACAACATTTCATATTTTTAACATGTCCATATTGTTTTTTTATATGAAAATAGACATAAAATGAACAGACCCATATTTTTTCTTTTTTCAAAATTTGGCCATATTCATGCATAAAATAATTATTGAAATTCTTTATATTCTAAATAGACGTAAGCGCCAAATGACGTCATCGGACGGCTGAATACAGCGATATTCCTTTGCTTATCATTGTTTTAATAAAAAAAAGGTACTACTGTCAAAGGTAAATAATACTAGTGTCAACATTGTCAACGTCATTCATACATTCAACGTTGACAAGTTGTTTTTTTTTTACTGTTACATGTCATGGGTTTGGCATTTCGTAAATTTAAAACTATAATGTGCTAAGCAAAGAAATATTTTACATTCTGCCGTCCGATGACGTCATCTTACGTTTTTTAGTTTTTATTTTTTTTCTCAGTAAATAAGCAATATAAAAAATGAATAAATATATATTCGAGCAACGGAAAAGTAAAAAAAGAATTGGTATTTTTTGTTTCAGAGCTTAGCAATTTTGAAATGTTGTCCATTGTGTCAGCCTGTATAAAGAAGCATATAACAAAAAGGTTGGCGAAACCTGAAAACTTTGTGACCATGACATAAGGGACTTTGACAATATTGACAGTGAGTTATCTGTCGTAGTTTTTTGGTCTTGAATTCCAGTTTCGAGATGGTTAGAAACTTGATTTTCCCATTATTTTTATAGAGCGCTTTAAAAGGATTTTTGTAAATTCACTTCCTAAGCGGGTAAAACAGGGGTTTAAAGCTAGTTTGAAACTTTGCCGTTTTTATATGTTATTCGAATGAAATTCAGTTCTTCCTCGGAAGTAAACACATTTAAAATATTTTTTCAAAATCCTTCTTTAAGCGAGTAAAATGCGATTTGGTTGTTTGTATGAAAGTTCCCTGATTTTATAAACAGGGTGGTCCATTTTCTGTAATCCAAAAATATTTTTTAGATGTCTCACAACTGAAACAGTTTTGTAGTTTTCGAGGAAAGTTTGATTTTCTTACATGTCGCGGCGACCACTCTCGGCCATCAGCTGGGCGGCTTTTTGCACGTCGCCGGCCGCGAGGTACATCTCCGCCGCCGCGCGAGGTTCGTTTACATGCCGCGCCCACTCGGCCCGGCGCCTTGCAAGAGCCGCCAAACCTTCGCCTTCGCCCACATATTCCTAAAATTATTATGAATTTCCTTAAACAACCTTTTTTTATGATTGGATTGATTGTGGCTTCTCTTGGGAGCCATCATGGTCCTGACTTTTCAATTGTAGCGAACAAAGGTAGTATTCCCACACTCCCACACAACAAGTTTAGGACCTTGACAGTCGGCGAATCGTACCAACATTTGGTGCTTATCATACCATACGTGAAGACTTATCAAAATGAGTTAAGGACTCAATATGACAAAGGGAATTAAATTGGGTTGTTCGAGACATACAAAAAGTAGCGTTAAAATGAATCTGACCATGAGTAATTTTTGTGGTTTTTTTTAGTTTGGAATGAAACTCTGATAATACCTGTGCTTTGTTGAACATTCGTAAATCGACGTATAGATTGAGTGCGCGCTCGTCGCGGCCGACGCCGTGGAAGGATCGCGCCGCGTCGGCATACCTGCCTCGGTACGCCAATATCTCCCCGACGATCACGGCTCGCTTCTCACCAGATTCGAAGCGCTCCTGCAAAATGTCATCAGAGGATCAAAACTGTAGCCGCCGATTTTTCTGCAGAGGTTTTTGTTTTCAGTAGACTTGCATTTTTGATTTTAAGCATTTCTTACAGTAACAAGATCGACTAAATCCAAGTTTCAACAGCAAGAACAAGACAGTCTTTACTGACGAACACCATTGCGACAAATAAAATCCGACTTGGAAATATAGCTCAATATAATACTTTTTCTCTCAATATAATACTCAATATAAAACAGTAGTTTGATTAATTTAAATATTCGAAAAAACTTTCGAAGAAAAAGTAAATGCTTTTTTTATCAAAGAAACCATTTGACCACACTTTAAGGGATGGCACTCGACTAAAAGTATTCAAAGTTTTAAAAAATAAGATAAAAGAATTGAAAAGTATAAAAATATAATTAAGTTTCTTTTCCCTTTACGTGTTAAATATATAATTAGTGCCGACACTGAATTTATTCAATGTGCTCATTTTGGATACTTAAATAACTCTATCGCAGTCTGTCAAGTACATAGGTATAATCTAAGGCAGCAAATCACGTACGTTTCCAACGCCTTGCGTGCTCTTGCGCAAGTGGTTGCATGAGAATCACACCCACGGTAGCCCTGGAGATAGCACTACACATAACACCCATAGGCACCTACATACAACAGGAGGCAGCAATGGTGGTGGCCAGACTCATGTATCTGGGATAAAACCACAACATCTTTTAACGTGACAGGTCTCCATTGGTGGCGATAATCGCTTACCATCAGGTGATACGTCTGCCCACACAATGCTATACTAAGCAGAATATATATAATATAATATACACACATGCACATACCACTAGGTGTACACAGCTCCATATTCCAATGCGAATGTGTGGCAATAACGGAGGCCGCGAGAGCTGTACACAGGCGTGACATCCGATACTACTGCATAATCTTATCAGATTGTGCATCTGTTCTCATGGCTTTACATAACAAACTAACAAATTGTAAACTAATAGCTGAATGCCACAAAGTCCTAAATGAAATCAGCTCAAACAATCACATCATTCTACAATGGATAAAGGGTCATAGCGGATCTGAGGAATGATGCCGCGAACCAATTCGCAAAAAGAGGAGTGGAAACGACAGTGGTCGCCCACAACCACTCATACCGCTTCCATTTTCGCTGTTTTGAACATGGACCCACCAGTTATCTATCGACCTACAGAACAAACGATGGATGGAAACCAGATTGTAGGCAATCCAAAATCGCACTACCCAAAATAGACCCGCGGCTTACAAACTAAACTCAGTAGGAAGAACCACAGAATAATTATAGGGACAATCACGGGCCACTGTCCCTTAAATAAATACCTTTAAACCCTAGGCGCTACCGACAGCCCTCTAAACAAGGGATGCTTCAGCGCCAAGGAATGCGGTGACCAGACAAGGCGAAACGAGGCATGAACATATTATACCTAATAGCAAAGCTGTGGCTCTGATGCCAATAAAATAGAGTTTAAACGCGCATAACTTTGCTTGCTAAATGAGTTGTACATCTTATTGTGTCTAGAAAAAAACGGCAATTTCATTGGTAAAGTGCCTACCTATTATTGTGTTTTTATTGTTTGTTTATAATGTAATTGGGGCAAGTGATTGAAACTTTATTATTTGATAGAAATGGGATGAGCCCTGCGTCTCATAGCCACTGCGACCAGTAGATGATCTACACTCGCGAGCAAAAGTTTGGAATCACTTACTTGAAATTGGTTTCGCGCGATCTTGCTTAGTAAATAATTTTTTTATAATTATAAAAATGACATCATTTTAAAGGTTCAACTGTTCACTTTAAATTGATACCAAATTCATTCAAATCGAGCCAGTAGTTGTGGAGCTATCCCGGATTAAGCGATGGAGTAACGAAAAAGACGTGTTTCAATTGTTTGATACGTCTCGAGTTGCGACCTATTGACCCCTATAAAAGCACCTGTTATCGCATTTTCTTTATCAGTCGACTTTCAGACGTTGACCGGTACACATCTCTGCTACTTTTGACCCTTTACCTTGTACGACAATGGAGACAACACCTATAGAAGCCGCACAAATCGTAGCCCTATTGCAAGAAGGGCTCAGCCAGCGAGTTGTCGCTCGTCGGCTCCACATAAGCCAGTCCTGTGTTTCGAAAGTTTACAAGCGCTTTCGGGAGACTGGTGGCTTTATCCCGAGACCAACATCTGGACGGCGCCGGTGCACATCGGAGAGGGATGACCGTTTTATCGTGTCAACATCTCTCCGAAATCGGCATTTGACTGGTGTCGACGTCCAACAGGAGCTCCGAGATGTTCGTGGAGTAGCAGCCAGCGAGTGGACAGTTCGTCGACGACTCAAGCAAGCGAATCTGACTCCAAAAAGGCCTGCCACAGGCCCGAAACTCACGGCAGCTCACCGACAAGCTCGCCTTCAATTTGCTCGCACCCATCTTGATTGGGAGGTTGAGCAATGGAGGCAAGTCCTGTTCTCCGACGAGAGCAGGATGTGTTTGCACGGTAGCGACCGAAGAGGTCGGGTCTACAGGCGGCCTAGGGAGCGATTTGCACAGTGCTGTTTCGCTGAAACAGTGGCTTATGGGGGCGGCTCTTGTGTGATGTGGGCCGGCATTTCCTTCGACGGTAAAACCGAGCTTGTTTTCGTGCCTGGCGGGGGACGAGGAGGCGGTCTAACTTCAGACCGGTACATTTCCGATATTCTGCTGGAACATGTCGTTCCCTATGCGGGATATATCGGTGATGACTTCCTCCTTATGCACGATAACGCTCGTTGTCACACTGCCCGTGTGACCACTGAATACCTCGAAGAAGTCGGTATCGCCACATTGGAGTGGCCGGCGCTCAGCCCTGACTTGAATCCCATTGAGCCCGTGTGGGATGAACTGAAGAGGAAGGTTCGTTCCAGAACTCCTGCTCCTTTATGTCTGAATGCGCTGAAAGCGGCGTTGATTGAGGAGTGGAAAGGTATTCCACAAGAATCAATTCAGAAGCTGATCAGGTCTATGAAGAATCGTCTTCGAGCAGTTATTAGGGCGAGGGGAGGGAATACAACGTATTGACACTTAATTTTAAAGCTAAATAAATGTTTTATTAATAAATTTTTGTTGTTTTATTCATTCATTATTTTTCCATATTTCCCACCTCCTTCGCTTAATCCGGGATAGCTCCACAACTACTGTCTCCATTTGAATGAATTTGGTATCAATTTAAAGTGGACAGTTGAACCTTTAAAATGATGTCATTTTTAAAATTATTAAAAATTTATTTACTAAGCAAGATCGCGCGAAACCAATTTCAAGTAAGTGATTCCAAACTTTTGCTCGCGAGTGTATTTGTGGCAGCCCCATAACATATTACAGCACCTCATGTAGCTCTAAGTGATTAAAACGATATCGCTTTACGGGGGCAGCATCGCTTTTTAAATAACATTCATTTAATTCTTTCGTAATTTCTCGTTGTTTAAGATTCCAATACCCACGCCGTTGTGAACCCTACAGCAACATAATGAACAGAAACAAAGAACTCTTCGATTGCAATGGCGGTGTCGGCCTCACGCCATACCGTCGAAGTTTACGGAGTCATAGTAATCGTACGCAGACGCCCGAGAGCAGATCAGCCAACAATAGCGTCTCGCCCCGCAGTGAAAGATCGCGCAGCGACTCCACCCGCACCGCCACGGCCCGATGTCAACGGTCGCGCAGTACCACGCCTCGTGGCCACGTAAGCAGTCTTGCAGTGCGAACTAACGTTACAAGCGTCACGGTTTATCGACGACAGACACGTGTCAGTCACACCATCACTCAGATGAGTCACCGAAGATTTCGCAGTAACTCTGGTCGCATAATATCACCAGATGGTAACAGCACTCCTAGTCTCACGCCTCGCCGCCGGCGATCACGCAGCGATGATACTCGCAGCACGTCTCGCAGCCGGCGGTCCCGTAGTTCGACGGCCCGCCGCCGCCGACAAAGTAGTCATTGCACGCGCGTATGGTGATCGCGAGCGGCGATCACCATCTAATGGGTCCAAGCTTAACACTATTCTAAGAGAAATAAGACTCTTGCCCCGTAGTAATCAATGCAGACTGCGTTGTTCTCATCAATCCAGAGCTGAAACATACGCTCGTACCAGAAGTCGTTCAAGAAGATCTCATGCCCATCGAACAACCACAGCTGAAATTAGTAACTCTTCTTACAATGCTACAGCAGATAATGATAATTTGTTTACATTATTTATTCCAGAATTTGACCCCAATTAGGAAGATCAAACGATAAGAACATGGTTAAACAAAGTGAACGAATGTGCGGCGATGTACGGTTGAGACAGTAAGCAAACTGCTGATTTTGCTTTACCCAAGCTCTTAGGTACCGCCAAACGATGGTATCAGAGACAATCTTCAGATACGCACTCATGGGAAGAATGGCAGCAAAAATTAAAGACATCTTTTCCTGTTCGTGAAAACTACGCCCTATTGTTAGGCGAGATGATGGAAACTAAAGCTAAATATGGAGATGATTTAGAGGAATACTATTATGATAAACGCAGTGCTCTAAACCGCTGTCACATATCTGGCAGAGACGCGATACACTGTATTGTTTATGGCATAGAGGATAGATCTATTCGCAACGGTGTGGCAGAAATCAGTTTTGAGGATGTTGATAAATGAGTTGCCTATCTTCGCAGGATAACGTGTCAATCGACGGACTGCCCCTCGTTTGTCGAATAATTTTGATGGTATACGATACGAGGGCGACACTGAAAGTATTTAGAACTGGCCACTTATAAGACGACGATTAAAAAAATAAGTTTAAATTTTGAAAATGGAACGCTTTGCCAATATTATTGTCTATGCATTTTAATGTTAAAAAAATAATTATACAGCTATTAATTATTTAAAAATAATTATTAAATTGTTACCAATAAACATAGGTATTTACTGAAATCAATCATATAAATAATTTTATCTAATCTGTTCAAATTAATTAATTGTTGTAAATTAATTTTATTTTAATGTTTATTATTGTTATTATTTTTACAAACCTAATGCATGCTAGGTATTTATTAAAATGATTGTCAAAAAAATCAAACCAAACCGTAAAATGTCTATCACACACACACTTGATAGCAATTGCTAAGCGATACGTATTTGAGTCCATTGCCTTTGACGCGGTTAAGTTGCGAACTCAAGACTACTTATGTGCTTGGTATGATTTGTAACTTTTTTATTCTAAAATTCAATATTAATGTAATTATAATTATAATATGTTTTCAAAATTGTTTCATGTAGATGCTATTTTAATGTTAAAATGATACTATGTAAAAATATTTATCATATGATGTGAAAGAACGAAATGTAAACATTGGAGTTTTTAAATGTCGCGTTCAATTACAGAATACTTTAACGCTTTGGAATGTGCGCGCGCCGCGCACTAAGAGCATGGATTTTTATTATATACCCACATAATCTTGTATTTCTCATATTAGTGAATAATGTATTCTTTTTTTTGAGAAATAAATGTCTTAAACCGTATCTTAAAACACTATCTATACTCTATAAATAACTAACAAAACAATTATTTAACATACAAATTAACAATAAACTATAACAACAAACAATAACAAATGACAAAATAACGAAAGGTTCAAAACCATGGAAAAACAGAGAACGCGTCTAGCTCATAAAATTGCGAAACCTGACTGATGCGACAGGGAAGGGAACGCGGATTTTTTTTTGCAGTCAGTACCCACGAGTGCGAGTATAGACGCAAATAGTGTGCGAGCGAGAAGTGAATATATGCGCTGCCATTTCTGATCCCATTCTTTATCCGCACGGGTAGTAAGAGGAAACATGCTACCAAAAAACGATGAAACATTTTGTTTCGTAGTTATAATTTGAAAGTACTTACTCGTTATCATTACATATTGCCTTTTAATTTAAACGTATCCGAAATATGTAACAAAAAGTTTTGATATGTACGGATAAATATATTTTACAATAAAATATTAACAACGAGATTGACAAAAATGGGTTGGATTGCACACGTCACAATTTCGCGCTCTTTCGAAGTCAATAATACGCAGGCGCAGCCTGGGGACGCCCATAAATTGTCATCTGGATTTCTGGACGTGGCTTATGTAATAAAGGTGTACTGGCATTTTTGCTGCAGATATGCATCAAAATGTTGCTTTATTTTTTTTTTGTATTTTAATAGATGTTAATGATTTAAGATAGGTGTATTCGCATTTATATTTCAATAAATGTATTAAATTTAATCTCCATCAAGCTAGCCACTTAAATGTACATGATTAAACTGTGAGCCTAAAAACCCGTTGAAATACATGCAATTTAAAATTTTTTAAATGGCATGTATTCATTTAACTAAAAAAAAAACTTTTTTGATTCGAAATAAATAATTAAAATATTTAGATGGATCAACTATGGAAAAGATGCGAGAGAATAAAAAGTTGAAAATAAATGTGTTTGTCGAATGCTTTATTTCACAAAAAAACTAAATGATTGAATTTGATAGTCGTCTGATAGAGCAGCAGGGTTTTGTGTAGGTACATACCTTTCACGGTGAAGTTTTTAAGTGTCCTTCTGAAAATTTTGAATTGCGTGGAGCTAACGCAATATTTCTTGACACGCAAAAGAAGTTTGATACATGTAAGTTAAAATATGTTTTGATAGCACCTGAAACGTTTATTTAAATACTTGAAAACAATAATAAAATAAAATCGATGAACGGCGCAATTATGGCCAGTTGTATTTTTTATAGTTCTGCTTTAATATATTGACCATTATACTCTGACTTTGCAGCTTTGTACTTGGCACTTTTATATCCAAATTAGAAAGTATTATTCATTGAGGGACTCACAATAAAATCTCTTAAGGGAGAAATATTTTTAGAATCCAGAGAATTTTCAAATAAATGCCATTTGAAGTAGTAACGATGTTTATGTTTATGTTTATGTTTATTTACCTATGAAATTGCCGTTTTGTATGGCGATTTTCTTATAAGTTGTATTTTCCATAATACCTTTTTTTAATTTGCAAGCAACTTTTAATGCTACTACTCCATAATTAACTGTACTTTGATGGATAACGTTTAGGAACGTGTGGGATAGTTTTTCAGCATAAAAGCTTCACTTCTGCCAAGTAATAAGGGTTTTTTAATGATATAGGGGGCAGACGAGCAGACGTATCACCTCATTCATGTTCATGTCATTTTCAAGTTGATTTTTTTGCATCACTAATAGAATAATATTATCTGATCTCGATTTATTATAAACCTTAAAATATAATCATAAATGAAAATAAAATTATAGCATGGTGACATTTTGCTTGATGACATTTTGCTGAGTAAAGGAGTTGTATATCTTATTGTGTCTACCTATATTGTGTTTTTATTGTTTGTTTATAATGTAATTGGGTCAAGTGATTGAAACGCTATCGCTTTACGGGGGCAGCATCGCTTTTTAAATAACATTCATTTAATTCTTTCGTAATTTCTCGTTGTTTAAGATTCCAATACCCACGCCGTTGTGAACCCTACAGCAACATAATGAACAGAAACAAAGAACTCTTCGATTGCAATGGCGGTGTCGGCCTCACGCCATACCGTCGAAGTTTACGGAGTCATAGTAATCATACGCAGACGCCCGAGAGCAGATCAGCCAACAATAGCGTCTCGCCCCGCAGTGAAAGATCGCGCAGCGACTCCACCCGCACCGCCACGGCCCGATGTCAACGGTCGCGCAGTACCACGCCTCGTGGCCACGTAAGCAGTCTTGCAGTGCGAACTAACGTTACAAGCGTCACGGTTTATCGACGACAGACACGTGTCAGTCACACCATCACTCAGATGAGTCACCGAAGATTTCGCAGTAACTCTGGTCGCATAATATCACCAGATGGTAACAGCACTCCTAGTCTCACGCCTCGCCGCCGGCGATCACGCAGCGATGATACTCGCAGCACGTCTCGCAGCCGGCGGTCCCGTAGTTCGACGGCCCGCCGCCGCCGACAAAGTAGTAATTGCACGCGCGTATGGTGATCGCGCGCGGCGATCACCATCTAATGGGTCCAAGCTTAACACTATTCTAAGAGAAATAAGACTCTTGCCCCGTAGTAATCAATGCAGACTGCGTTGTTCTCATCAATCCAGAGCTGAAACATACTCTCGTACCAGAAGTCGTTCAAGAAGATCTCATGCCCATCGAACAACCACAGCTGAAATTAGTAACTCTTCTTACAATGCTACAGCAGATAATGATAATTTGTTTACATTATTTATTCCAGAATTTGACCCCAATTAGGAAGATTAAACGATAATAACATGGTTAAACAAAGTGAACGAATGTGCGGCGATGTACGGTTGAGACAGTAAGCAAACTGCTGATTTTGCTTTACCCAAGCTCTTAGGTACCGCCAAACGATGGTATCAGAGACAATCTTCAGATACGCACTCATGGGAAGAATGGCAGCAAAAATTAAAGACATCTTTTCCTGTTCGTGAAAACTACGCCCTATTGTTAGGCGAGATGATGGAAACTAAAGCTAAATATGGAGATGATTTAGAGGAATACTATTATGATAAACGCAGTGCTCTAAACCGCTGTCACATATCTGGCAGAGACGCGATACACTGTATTGTTTATGGCATAGAGGATAGATCTATTCGCAACGGTGTGGCAGAAGTTTTGAGGATGTTGATAAATGAGTTGCCTATCTTCGCAGGATAACGTGTCAATCGACGGACTGCCCCTCGTTTGTCGAATAATTTTGATGGTATACGATACGAGGGCGACACTGAAAGTTTTTAGAACTGGCTACTTATAAGACGACGATTAAAAAAATAAGTTTAAATTTTGAAAATGGAACGCTTTGCCAATATTATTGTCTATGCATTTTAATGTTAACTATTAACTATTAATTATTTAAAAATAATTATTAAATTGTTACCAATAAACATAGGTATTTACTGAAATCAATCATATAAAAAATAATTTTATCTAATCTGTTCAAATTAATTAATTGTTGTAAATTAATTTTATTTTAATGTTTATTATTGTTATTATTTTTACAAACCTAATGCATGCTAGGTATTTATTAAAATGATTGTCAAAAAAATCAAACCAAACCGTAAAATGTCTATCACACACACACTTGATAGCAATTGCTAAGCGATACGTAGGTATTTGAGTCCATTGCCTTTGACGCGGTTAAGTTGCGAACTCAAGACTACTTATGTGCTTGGTATGATTTGTAACTTTTTTATTCTAAAATTCAATATTAATGTAATTATAATTATAATATGTGTTCAAAATTGTTTCATGTAGATGCTATTTTAATGTTAAAATGATACTATGTACAAATATTTTTCATATGATGTGAAAGAACGAAATGTAAACATTGGAGTTTTTAAATGTCGCGTTCAATTACAGAATACTTTAACGCTTTGGAATGTGCGCGCGCCGCGCCCTAAGAGCATGGATTTTTATTATATACCCACATAATCTTTCATTTCTCATATAAGTGAATAATGTATTCTTTTTTTTGAGAAATAAATGTCTTAAACCGTATCTTAAAACACTATCTATACTCAATAAATAACTAACAAAACAATTATTTAACATACAAATTAACAATAAACTATAACAAATGACAAAATAACGAAAGGTTCAAAACCATGGCAAAACAGAGAACGCGTCTAGCTCATAAAATTGCGAAACCTGACTGATGCGACAGGGAAGGGAACGCAGAATTTTTTTTTGCAGACAGTACCCACGAGTGCGAGTATAGACGCAAATAGTGTGCGAGCGAGAAGTGAATATATGCGCCGCCATTTTTGATCCCATTCTTTATCCGCAAGGGTTGTAAGAGGAAACATGCTACCAAAAAACGATGAAACATTTTGTTTCGTAGTTATAATTTGAAAGTACTTACTCGTTATCATTACATATTGCCTTTTAATTTAAACGTATCCGAAATATGTAACAAAAAGTTTTGATATGTACGGATAAATATATTTTACAATAAAATATTAACAACGAGATTAACAAAAATGGGTTGGATTGCACACGTCACAATTTCGCGCTCTTTCGAAGTCAATAATACGCAGGCGCAGCCTGGGGACGCCCGTAAATTGTCATCTGGATTTCTGGACGTGGCTTATGTAATAAAGGTGTACTGGCATTTTTGCTGCAGATATGCATCAAAATGTTGCTTTATTTTTTTTTTTTTTGTATTTTAATAGATGTTAATGATTTAAGATAGGTGTATTCGCATTTATATTTCAATAAATTTATTAAATTTAATCTCCATCAAGCTAGCCACTTAAATGTACATGATTAAACTGTGAGCCTAAAAACCCGTTGAAATACATGCAATTTAAATTTTTTTAAATGGCATGTATTCATTTAACTAAAAATAAACTTTTTTGATTCGAAATAAATAATTAAAATATTTAGATGGATCAACTATGGAAAAGATGCGAGAGAATAAAAAGTTGAAAATAAATGTGTTTGTCGAATGCTTTATTTTACAAAAAAACTAAATGATTGATTTTGATAGTCGTCTGATAGAGCAGCAGGGTTTTGTGTAGGTACATACCTTTCACGGTGAAATTTTTAAGTGTCCTTCTGAAAATTTTGAAGTGCGTGGAGCTAACGCAATATTTCTTGACACGCAAAAGAAGTTTCATACAAGTAATTTAAAATATGTTTTGATATCACCTGAAACGTTTATTTAAATACTTGAAAACAATAATAAAATAAAATCGATGAACGGCGCAATTATGGCCAGTTGTATTTTTTATAGTTCTGCTTTAATATATTGACCATTATACTCTGACTTTTCAGCTTTGTACTTGGCACTTTTCCAAATTAGAAAGTATTATTCATTGAGGGACTCACAATAAAATCTCTTAAGGGAGAAATATTTTTAGAATCCAGAGAATTTTCAAAAAAATGCCATTTGTAGTAGTAACGATGTTTATGTTTATTTACCTATGAAATTGCCGTTTTGTATGGCGATTTTCTTAGAAGTTGTATTTTCCATAATAACTTATTTTTTTAATTTGCAAGCAACTTTTAATGCTACTACTCCATAATTAACTGTACTTTGATGGATAACGTTTAGGAACGCGTGGGATGGTTTTTCAGCACTTCACTTCTGCCAAGTAATAAGGGTTTTTAATGATATAGGGGGCAGACGAGCTGACGTATCACCTCATTCATGTTCATGTCATTTTCAAGTTGTTTTTTTTGCATCACTAATAGAATAATATTATCTGATCTCGATTTATTATAAACCTTAAAATATAATCATAAATGAAAATAAAATTATAGCATGGTGACATTTGCTTGATGACATTTTGCTGAGTAAAGGAGTTGTATATCTTATTGTGTCTACCTATATTGTGTTTTTATTGTTTGTTTATAATGTAATTGGGTCAAGTGATTGAAACGCTATCGCTTTACGGGGGCAGCATCGCTTTTTAAATAACATTCACTTAATTCTTTCAAAGTTATTTCTCGTTGTTTAAGATTCAAATACCCACGCCGTTGTGAACCCTACAGCAACATAATGAACAGAAACATAGGACTCTTTGATTGCGATGGCGGTGTGGGCCTCACGTCATACCGTCAAAGTTTACGGAGTGATAGTAAGCGTACGCAGACGCCCGAGAGCAGAAGATCAGCCAACAATAGCGTCTCGCCCCGCAGTGAAAGATCGCGCAGCGACTCCACCAGCACCGCTACGGCCCGTTGTCAACGGTCGCGCAGTACCACCTCTCATGGCCACATAAGCAGTCTTGCAGTGCGAAAAAACGTTACAAGGGTCACGGTTTATCGACGACAGACACGTGTCTCGTCACGCCATCACTCAGATGAGTCACCGAAGATCTCGCAGTAACTCTGGTCGCATAATATCACCAGATGGTAACTGTACTCCTAGTCTCACGCCTCGCCGCCGGCGATCACGCAGCGATGATACTCGCAGCACGTCTCGCAGCCGGCGGTCCCGTAGTTTGAAGGCCCGCCGCCGCCGACAACGTAGTAATTGCACGCGCAGCAACACACCACGCCGCCACCTAACGCGTAGCTACACGCCTAGTAGCTCACCACCTCGCCCACGAGACACCACTCTTAATGACAGTATTCGTAGCAGAAGCACGGTAAGCATTTCACCCATTAGACGTAGAGAAACACCGAGAAATTTTCGCGCGCGGCGATCACCATCTAATGGGTCCAAGCTTACACTATTCTACGAGAAATAAGACTCTTGCGCCGTAGTAATCAGTGCAGAATACGTTGTTCTCATCAATCCAGAGCTCAAACATACGCACGTACCAGAAGTCGTTCAAGAAGCTCTCATGCTCATAGAACAACCACAGCTGAAATTAGTAACTCTTCTAACAATGCTACAGCAGATAATGATAATTTGTTCACATTATTTATTCCAGAATTGGACAATAATAAGGAAGATCAAACGATAACAACATGGTTAAACAAAGTGACCGAATGTGCGGCGATGTACAGTTGGGACAGTAAGCAAACTGATTTTGTTTTACCCAAGCTCTTAGGTACCGCTAAACGATGGTATCAGAGACAATATCTCATAGGAAGAATGGCAGGAAAAATTATAAACATCTTTTCCTGTTCGTAAAAACTGATGATGTATAGTAGAGATGATGGAAATCAAAGCTAAATATGGAGATGATTTAGAGGAATACTATTATGATAAACGCAGTGCTCTAAACCGCTGTCACATATCTGGCAGAGACACGATAGACTGTATAATCGATTGACTGCCCTTCGTTAGTCGAGTAATTTTGATGGAATATGATAAAATACGACGCAACGAGATTAAAAATCATGAAAATTTCGTAATTTGTAAAGTCGAGAACTTTAAACGGATTTGCAGGATTTATAGATTTAACGGATTTATAGATGGATTTCCGAAGAATAATCGATCTGCGTTTTATTATAAACGTAACATAAGTATGTATAACGTTCATGATGTTTCAATAAGTCAATTGTTTCATTCGCGTTACATCATTATCATTTATCCAATACTTACTACTTACTCCGATGGCTCAACGATCCAAAATGAGTCTTGGCCTCCGATACGAGATGCCGCCATTTGATAACAAATCATATCCAATATGATAACAAATATGTATGAATCGTACATTCTTCATTCATATAATACTTCATTCATATTCTTTTAGACTGGTTCATGGTGCGATGTATTTCTTTTTTAATTTATTGAAAGTGCCTACCTCATTATTGTATCATTTGCATTGTATTAAATTATAATTGCGTGTAAGTTAGAAACTGGACATCGACCAGATATTAGTGAAAGTTCACTGGTCAGAATGAGGAAGATAAGTTTAAGCTTAGATATGGAAAAAATAATTTTGTGGCTAGTTTTGGCAGTATACCATCGAAATTATTATAAAATTGTTAATTAGGAGACTCAATACAGATTTTAATAATAAATTTATACTTAATGTATTCATGTATTTCTGTCCAATATAATTCAAGACAGAGTGATGTTTTCATAACTACCTAACCACAATCATTTCGAATCTTTGCTACGAGAGTGGATTGAAAAGTTCTCGGCTTGACATAAATATTACACAAATATGTAGCTTGTATTCTTTACGCAATTTAATTTAAAATAAATACCATTTCTATCACTATAACAGAACTTATAGATATATTTTTCCATTTTGAAAAATCATTAATCACCAAAAACAGAAACTAAAGCCAAATATAATGAATTACTTAACGAAAGGAAAACCATCAATAATATTATTAATAGTGATTTTGTCCAGCGAGGCATGAACATATTTTAAATTAGGGCGGATTGTAAAGCTGTGCCTCTGATGCCTATAAAATAGATTTTAAACGCGCATAACACACATGATTTGAGAAGCAAAATATTGTACCTAGGTTCTGCTTATGGCAACAACAGCCATCGGAGCGGCGCTAGCATAGCATAGTCTCGCGTGTCCCGCAGCTTCAAGTTAATACCGATAAAATCTAACAGATACCTTGCAGTGCCTCTGATGCCTATAAAATAGATTTTAAACGCGCATAACACACATGATCTGAGTAGCAAAATATAGTACCTAGGTTCTGCTTATGGCAACAACAGCCATCGGAGCGGCGCTAGGATAGCATAGTCTCGCGTGTCCCGCAGCTTCAAGTTAATACCGATAAAATCTAACAGATACCTTGCAGTGCCTCTGATGCCTATAAAATAGAGTTTAAACGCGCATAACACACATGATCTAAGAAGCAAAATACACATAACAAAAAGTTTTGGTATGTACGGATAAATATATTTTACAATAAAATACTCAATTTTATGAGATTTACAAAAATGGGTTGGATTGCACACGTCACAATTTCGCGCTCTTTCGAAGTCAATAATACGCAAGCGCAGCCTGGGAACGCCCGTAAATAGTAATCTGGATTTCTGGACGTGGCTTATGTAATAAAGGTGTACTGGCATTTTGTTGCATATATGCATCAAAATGTTGCTTTATATATTTTTTGTATTTTAAAAGATGTTTATGATTTAAGATAGGTGTATTCGCATTTATATTTCATTAAATTTAATCTCCATCAAGCTAGGCACTTAAATGTACATGATTAAACTGTGAGCCTATAAACCCGTTGAAATACATGCATTTTAATAATGTTTAAATGGCATGTATTCATTTAACTAAAAATAAACTTTTTTGATTCGAAATAAATAATTAAAATATTTAGATGAAATAAATAATTAAAATATTTAGATGGATCAAGTATAGAAAAGATGCGAGAGAAAAAAAAAGTTGTTTGACAGCTCTGACAGATTTGAAAATAAATGTGTTTGTCGAATGTTGTATTTAAAAAAAAAACTAAATGATTGATTTTAATAGTCGTCTGATAGAGCACCTACACAAAACCCTGCGTTTTGTGTAGGTACATACCTTTCACGGTGGAGTTTTTGAGTTTCCTTCAGAAAATTGTGAAGTGCGTGGAGCTAACGCAATATTTCTTGACACGCAAAAGAAGTTTGATACAGGTAAGTTAAAATATGTTTTGATATCACCTAAAACTTTTATTTAAATACTTGAAAACAATGATAAAATAAAATCAATGAACGGCGCAATTATGGCCAGTTGTATTGTTTATAGTTCTGCTTTAATATACTGACCATTATACTCTGACTTTGCAGCTTTGTACTTGGCACTTTTATTTCCAAATTAGAAAGTATTATTAATTGAGGGACTCACAATAAAGTCTTTAGTGAGAAATATTTTTAGAATCTAGGGAATTTTCAAAAAAATTGCCATTTGTAGTAGTAACGACTATGTACAAAATTACTTTCCTAGATAGAACCAAAAGTCATTGCTGACATTTTAAAATAGGTAAAATTCTGAAGAGAAATATGTTAGATCATGTATTAGGTCTTTACCTATGAAATTGCCGTTTTGTATGGCGATTTTCTTAGAAGTTGTATTTTCCATAATAACTTTTTTTAATTTGCAAGCAACTTTTAATGCTACTACTCCATAATTATCTGTACTTTGATGGATAACGTTTAGGAACGTGTGGGATAGTTTTTCAGCATAAAAGCTTCACTTCTGCCAAGTAATAAGGGTTTTTTTTTATGATATAGGGGGCAGACGAGCAGACGTAGCACCTCATTCATGTTCATGTCATTTTCAAGTTGTTTTTTTTGCATAACAAATAGAATAATATTATCTGATCTCGATTCATTACATACTTTACAATATAATCTTAAATGAAAATAAAATTAAGGCATGGTGACATTTTGCTTAGTAAAGGAGTTGTATATCTTATTGTGTCTAGAAGAACGGCAATTTCATTGGTTAAGTGCCTACCTATATTGTGTTTTTATTGTTTGTTTATAATGTAATTGGGGCAAGTGATTGAAACGCTATGGCTTCACGGGGGCAGCATCGCTTTTTAAATAACATTCACTTAATTCTTTCAAAGTTATTTCTCGTTGTTTAAGATTCAAATACCCACGCCGTTGTGAACCCTACAGCAACATAATGAACAGAAACATAGGACTCTTCGATTGCGATGACGGTGTCGGCCTCACACCATACCGACGAAATTTACGGAGTAATCGTACGCAGACGCCCGAGAGCAGAAGATCAGCCAACAATAGCGTCTCGCCCCGCAGTGAAAGATCGCGCAGCGACTCCACCCGCACCGCCACGGCCCGATGTCAACGGTCGCGCAGTACCACGCCTCGTGGCCACGTAAGCAGTCTTGCAGTGCGAACTAACGTTACAAGCGTCACGGTTTATCGACGACAGACCCGTGTCAGTCACACCATCACTCAGATGAGTCACCGAAGATCTCGCAGTAACTCTGGTCGCATAATATCACCAGATGGTAACTATACTCCTAGTCTCACGCCTCGCCGCCGGCGATCACGCAGCGATGATACTCGCAGCACGTCTCGCAGCCGGCGGTCCCGTAGTTCGACGGCCCGCCGCCGCCGACAAAGTAGGAATTGCACGCGCAGCAACACACCTCGCCGCCACCAAACGCGTAGCTACACGCCTAGTAGCTCACCACCTCGGCCAAGAGCACGTGGCGACACCACTCTTAGTGACAGTACTCGTAGCAGGAGCACGGTAAGCATTTCACCCAGCAGACGTAGAGAAACACCGAGAAATTTTCGCGCGCGGCGATCTCCATCTAATGGGTCCAAGCTTAACACTATTCTACGAGAAATAAGACTCTTGCGCAGTAGTAATCAATGCAGACTACGTTGTTCTCATCAATCCAGAGCTGAAACATACGCTCGTACCAGAAGTCGTTCAAGAAGCTCTCATGCCCATAGAACAACCACAGCTGAAATTAGTAACTCTTCTAACAATGATAATTTGTTCACATTATTAATTCCAGAATTTGACCCCAATAAGAAAGATCAAACGATAATAACATGGTTAAACAAAGTGAACGAATGTGCGGCGATGTACGGTTGGGACAGTAAGCAAACTGCTGACTTTGCTTTACCCAAGCTCCTAGGTACCGCTAAACGATGGTATCAGAGGCAATCTTCAGATACGCACTCCTGGGAAGAATGGCAGGAAAAGTTAAAGACATCTTTTCCTGTTCGTGAAAACTACGCCCTATTATTAGGCGAGATGATGGAAATTAAGGCTAAATATGGAGATGATTTAGAGGAATACTATTATGATAAACGCAGTGCTCTAAACCGCTGTCACATATCTGGCAGAGACGCGATAGACTGTATCGTTTATGGCATAGAGGATAGATCTATTCGCAACGGTGTGGCAGAAATCGGTTTTGAGGATGTTGATAAATTAATTGCCTATCTTCGCAGGGTAACGTGTCAATCGATGGACTGTCCCTCGTTTGTCGAGTAATTTTGAAGGTATACGATACGATACGACGCAACGAGATTAAAAATCATGAAACTTTCGTAATTTGTAAAATTGAGAACGTGAAACGGATTTACAGGAGTGATGTAGATGGATTTCCGAAGAATAAATCGATCTGCATTTTATTATAAACGTAGCGTAAGTGTGTATAACGTTCATGATGTTTCAATAAGACAATTGTTTCATTCGCGTTACATCATTATCATTTATTCAATATGATAACAAATATGTAAGAATCGTACATTCTTAATTCATTTAATAGTTTTATATGATGCTTGTTCATGGTAAGATGTATGTCTTTTTTAATTTATTGAAAGTGCCTACCTGATTATTGTATCATTTGCATTGTATCAAAATTATAACTGTGTGTAAGTTAGAAACTGGACATCGACCAGATATTAGTGGAAGTTCACTGGTCAGAATGAGGAAGATAAGTTTAAGCTTAGATATGGAAAAAATTATTATGTGACTAGTTTTGGCTGTACACCATCGAAATTATTATAAAATTGTTAATTAGGAGACTCAAGACAGATAATAATAATAAATTTATACATGTTTTCATAGCTACCTAACCACAATCATTTCGAATCTTTGCTACGAGGGTGGATTGAAAAGTTCTCGGCTTGACATAAATATTGCAGGTACTCATATAATACTTACCTGTTTGTATTAATTAGTTCTTTGGCTATCATAGTGCTGCATTTCTTATTTGTTGATAGTAGATCATAGTTTTTATGCGAGACCGAGTAAAGTAAGCCGATAAGCAAGGATTTGGGAAACGTATGTGTAAAAAAATTAGATCACATGAGTACCACATTGATATGAATACAACATTAAGAAAACTTTGCCCCAGCGTATTATTAAGTACTGTAAAAATTTATTGCTGAATTTAAATTTAAAATGACCCGTGCTCGGGCCGGATTTCAAAGTCTACTGAAGAAAACATTGGCAGTGTATGATCTTAAAGAAAACAGTGTGATCTTACTTTAGAAAACCGTAGCTTACCTAACAGAAATATGGCTGAGCATCTCATATAAATGAACACAAAAAAATATTGCCTACCAACTTGGATTTTACAAGGTTTCTGCTATAGTCCATTCGATATCTGAAGGTGAATAGGACATTTCAAAGGTTTTTTGTATCATGTACGGATTTTGTGTTCTTATTCTTCCAAAATAACAAGTACCTATTAATCTTTCACAATTAATCTGAACAAGAACTTAAAATAATGATTACTAATAAAATTTGGAAATCTTATTTGCTCAAACAATCGCAATAAATCAGTAATCGTTATGGCGACCATCTTACCATCGAATCACGATTATTGTCTCATGCAAATGCACTGATTTGTTAGGGCCCAAGAACTAGTATTCTTCTAATGACGACACGTCAAGCGAGTGTTGTTATTTTTCAGATGAATAAGATGCATATTATTTAATTATTTGTGATTTGTGACACGCATTATGCCACTAAGAATATTTACATATTGTATTCCATATCCTGATAGTTCAAATTCATAGATAAAAATGTTAACTAAAATTAAAAATCAAACAAAAAGTCAATTAGATTTCTAAAAAAATATTCTCGATTCTTAAAAATGTCGGTTAGGTTTAAAAGAAGCGTCTCACTTTTAATGTCAAAATAGAACTGTCCTATTGCTTTCAGTCGAGCAAAAGCGAATTCGACTCGCGCTTCTAGCGACTATCTGGCTGGACACGTTCAAAGATTTTGTAAATAGGTTTGTGATAATGGATGAAACCTGGGTCTACCACTAAATTCGAATAAAACATTTAACCAAAAAATATAAAAAACTGATGAACCAGCCGACACCTAAAAAACAAAAGCAATTTTGTCGGCTGGAAACATGACGGCGTCTGTTTTCTGGAATGCAAAGGGCGTCATCATAGTCGACCACCTCACAAAAGGCGAAAAAAATAATTCAGCGCCATTTACAGAATAAATTGAAACTCCCGCGGATAATGGATGATGTCCACGTCCACACGTCTATTGAATTCATGGTTCACATTGGCGATTGTGGTTTTGGATTCCTGCCCCACCCAGCATTCTCACCTGATTTAGCTCCCTAGGACTTTCACCTATTATAAATAACTCATTTTTCATCAAATAAAAAGGTCAAAGCAGAAGTACCTACTCAATATTTTGAGAAGCTTTCGATAACAAATGGAGAAAATGCATTGTGTTAAATAGAGATTACGAAAAACATGGATTAATTTTCCATGAATTATACTTTGCTTTCTTGACTACGCCGAGAACTTGAAAGTCCACCCTTGTATAAAAATAGGCTTTATTGGAATCACAAGCTGCTAAACCTTTTCTTCCCGAATTGGGCCTCCAACTATGGAACTGATTTCACTATCCTAATATTATTAATTTAGTGGAAAGTGAACTTAAATCTTGATCCAAGAGGCAGAGGCACTTCCCCAGAGCTTTAAATGTAACTAGCCACACGTCGCACGGTGGATCGTGAAATACAAGCTAAACGTTGGAAAGTCCTTACTTAATTACGTTGTTTTTCTAGTCTTAATGATTTACAGATAACCAGGCACCTCAAAAATACCATTACTAATGACTTATCCCCATCCTGTTCTTATGAATGAAGATGGAAATATATATAAGGTAGGCAACATGAAAAAATAATTACATTTGCAATTTATGCGTCTTTGTGCTGTGATAAATTTTTATGAGTTATAAGAGTGTGAGTTTAAAAAAATAATGAAGAATAATAATGAAGATATATATTTTTTATTTATTGAGTATTCAGATTTGTTAAGTAATCACTTAATCCAGTAAAAAAAATATAATTTGACCTTTTGATGCCTTTAAAAATTCCTAATTTTCAACTTCTACAGAGATTCTAAATGAGTACACCTTTGTAACCCAATAAAATCTAGTTTATTTTAAAGCTCCAACCCTCCTAATATAAAAGCGGTTATTGTTTGACTTCGCACGAATTCGCATCATATTTTTTGGATTTTTTTCGGAGAGGCAGTTTTGATTTCCCTAGCGGAACTATTTGAAGTTTGGAGTTCTGTAAGCAAGGCAGATCGAAATTCAGGAATTCTGCAGTTTGTTATGTCTAAATCTAAACATGAAGACAGCATCTTAAAGCGACTGAAGGAGAAAATAAAAAAATTTAGATGAAAATTTAAAATTTAAATCAGCAGGAATTAAAAATACTAGGTCCCTTCCTTCTGAAGTGATAGATTTTATTCTTTAACCACAACTGCCTCCTGACTCCACCGTTTCCACGTCAACATCATTGCACAATGTTGACTACACAGCTACTGATAGTACTGTATATTATACACACACATATACATATATATAGGTAGGTAAGTAACTACTAAAACAATTGTAATGAAACCTATTTGTACATTATTTAAGTTTTTTTTTATTGTATTTTCCAAATATGTTTTATTTTTATACTTTTCATTGACTTTTTCTTGTTTTTACAAATAAATATTCTATTTTACGACCTTTTTGATATTTGCCGAATACCCAACATTTAAAACTATCGCTAATCTCACCTTTATTCTGTCGCATCATTAGCTAATAAACCCTAATGCTCTGAATAATCGTCAATACGTATCGAATAACCCTTAAAATGATATTGTTTAAACATACATGCAGTAAATCATTTAATACAAGTAATTAACACCAAATCATAATTTCCAACGTCTAGCTTGTATGAAACGATTCACTGTGCGTCGCGAAGTAAGCTTCGACCGCCCGTCCAGTCTACTCCAAATAAAAATCCTACCTAGGAATACAGTAGGGAGAGGTGCTATGCAGATTGCAAAGAAGCAATGGTTTTAGTGTCTCGTACATTATCAGCCCATAAAATAAAAAAAATATTGGTAAAAAAACAGCTTTAATTATAGTGCTCTAAAAATAAATATAATAAGCTTTCAATTTATCACATCATTCATCATATCATGTAAAAACTTGTCGCATGATGTGAGACTACCATTTTCTGCGATGCGATGGCAGTATTACATAATATTTCAATAGACAACATTTTTGGACGTAAATGAGATGTACATGCTAGCTAGGATGATATCATGCCTTTATTATGACATTTATTTTTTACCTCTACCTACCATAATGTGGGACTGACGAAAAAATGGTTACTACTACACCATTATGTGTACCATCCTTACAAAAGTTCAATCTTTCTCACAAATTGTCAAAAAAAAAATACAACAGCATTTAAATCAATAGAAGTTTCTAAGATCTATGTTAGTTTATTTGCTCCATATAAGCTTAACCTTACTTTTTACCAATCAACATTTTAAACACACATATAGTTCATAAGAATAGACTTAAGGTAGGTATAATAGAAATGAGAACTTGTTTTTTTTCCTAAAGTTATGTCAGGTTTTTCCAAACATATCAGTGTCGTATCGGAGGCCGAGACCCCCTTCGGGTCGCTAATCCAGTGTAGTAATCAATATCCCACCAAAAACATTCTGTAAAAACTAGCCAAGCCTCGATTCATTTTGTAATCTGTTTAACTGTTTAAAAATAGATATTCAATATAAATATATAACTTAAAAGATGTACATCCCTCTCACATCTCCCTGGAAATTATGTGAATAATGGGTGGTTGTACATTTATGAGAAAGTGAAAGGACGCCTAAATTGATTTATTCAATCTGTAAAACATGAGAGTTTTTTTTTTTTGTTTGAGTCTGCAATATTCGAACATTATTTCAAATCAGTGATTTTAGATTGGGCATTTGGTTTATAAGAAAAACAGTTGTCTACAACAACTTATCAAACCACTTGAATTAAGTGATCAATCTATATGAACAACATAATATTACATTCATTTTATACACTCCAAATACTACTACTTGACTCAGTCATTGGACACTACTTGACTCAGCCATTGGACGTAGATTTTTGCTCCCCTAAAATGCTGGATGAAATCTCTAACTGAAGAAGCATTCATATCAAGAACAGCCCCACTAATATTAAGAGCGGATTTAACGATAAACAATCTGGGATACAATTGAAAATGCTTTACGTAATTATTTGCAAAGGTTACAAAAACCGAGACCTATCTTAATACAACGCAACCGGTAGAGCAAGAGCATCTTTTATATTTGAAGAAATTCAAGCTATAAACAAGCTTTAAAATAAGGTAATAGGAGTAAAGAAAATCAAAAACCGTCCTTCAAGTTCAAACAAATGGTTAGTCACACATTCCTGCTAAACGTCAGTAATGTTTTTTTGCCCCAAAAAGTGACATCTGTGTTTTAAAACGTAAATCAACGGAGTTTTTAAATGCAAAGACAGTGGTAAAACTCCCACAATTTAATTGAAAGTAGTTTTAAAGATATGATTTTTATTTATGCGGGAGGTCTCAACTGGAAAATTATAAAAAAAAAATACTTTAAAATTATATTCGCCAGAACTGATCTGTTTCCAGTGCTTATTTAGTTGAGCCACTTTGACATTACATATTACCGTTTACAACTATAAATAGTACTAAGAATTTAGAGAGAAAATCATGCCTTTTTAAAATGACCGTTTTAATTTTTTTATCTTTTTTATGCATTTGTAAAAGCTGTAACCTAGACAGATACACGTGGGGAGATATTAGCAATAAACTACCAAATTTTACTTTTCCTGCTAATCTTCTCACACTCAAGGGGGGTCTTTTAGGAATAAGGAGTTTTAATTTAAGACTGCACATGTACTTTCGCATTTCACTATTATAAGTCTAGCACAGTAAAACTATTCGTTCTGATAACTCGACTACAATGTAAATACTAGCAAGTAATTTTAAACATATTTTCTTTGTATTTTGTCATACTGCGCTTTAAGTTTAAAACCACATAGTAAATGGTATACTTTATCATCCCTTGTTTTTGTTCCTTAAATATCATTAGTTTTTTATTTGATTTATAAGATCATATCGATGATAATATAGTTCCCTTGCACCTGCAAGTAACCTTCCTTATTAATCGATTAGAAAGAATTCTATCGAGGGTATAAATTTGCGTGCCCGACCGGTACGTGTGGCGGCGCCCGCAGGGTGCGCCTGCTGGCCCTGCCGGCCGCATGCACACGCCTGCTGGCCGAGGCGCCGATGACGCGCGCGCTCCGCATACTGAACTTGATAGCCAATCATTTGGATCTGTTTTTTTTTGTAATCCGACTGATTTCGCAAGGGTGCCCGGGTGGCACTATTTTAATTTGTTATAAAATGTAATTTAGTATTTACATTGTGTAAGGTATTTATTGATGTTTGTTTATTGTAATGTTAAATTGGTATAAAAATTATTTATATGTGTTTAGTTAATAATTATTACTTCGCTATCGCAATTGGTAAGATGATGTGTAAATTTGGTTAAATAAATAAATAAATAAAAATAAATAAATAGATAAATGTTTTTTGTTAACGGAGTGGAAATGACGCCGCCTTATGCACATATTAACACATATGTGAGGCTCTTCTCTGGGATGTCGACCGCTGCTAATCAGAGGCCTTCCAGAGGCTTCCGAACGGAGCGGGCCACGAAAGCCAAAAGCCTAGCACCATACCCCGCTCAAGAGAGCAGGAGACGCGGCGTCGCACCTGTCTTCCGGGATTTAAACCCCCTGGGCCGCTCCCACAGCCTACCGAATAAAACCCCCACAGAGCGACACCTACTCCGCTATATTGCAGTTCAGATATCACGGGAGAGGGTCCCTACGAGACTTCCCCGCAGACCCACACTCTGCTGGTTGCAGGACTAGGAGATGTGTGACACTTTAGGACGTTGTCACAATATATAATATAAGAAAGTAGACCTCTACTTTCTTATAGGTAAGTATTGTGAAAAGGTCCTAAAGTGTATACATATTTTTGGAGTTGACTACATATCATCAGATCCTTTATATTTTTACTAGTTAAATAAATAGGGTATAAAACTTTGAACTTAAAATTTGATAGGATGTAGTTTAATTATTGTAATATCTTTAAAAAAAATTAACGGGCGAATACACGTGATCAAAAGTATGTGACAGGTTGATTGGAAAGAGCACAGACAATGAGGTAACATAAACTTTCTCCTATATAGTTGAAAATTGGTCAAGATTTTAATATCACCGTTAAAAGGGAGGTCGTTTACGCCTCTCCTCAAACAAATATAACTAGCACTTAAGCTTAGACTAGTGGCGGTATCGTTAACCCGTGAAACGATGACGAAACCTGATGACCCGAGAAAACAGTAAACTGATGTAAGAAAAAGAAATATACATGTCGAATTGAGAACCTCCTCCTTATTTTTTAAGTCGGTTAAAAAGTAATTTTTATGCGCGGAAAACAAAACTATAAGCAAGCAAACAAACTATGTAACTACTAGCAAATAAAGGCACGGACGGACGGACGGTCTGTGGTACGTAATTAAACAGTAAAAAAGTAAACGTTTTAGAATGAATATATAAAATAACAGTGGTTTTAAATGGCATTAGACCTCGAATGGTGATAGAACTGCTAAGGGCGTGCGAATAACAGGTGTTACGTTAACACAATATATTTTATTAGTTTCAATGTAATCTACATTTTAACATTAATGTTATCACTATGCGACACTTCACTTTCACCTTTCCGAATATTGCAGGAATAAAGTGAGTATCAGTAGATATTCAAAGCATTAGTATGTGCAGAAGTAGACGTAGAAATTTATATAGAAATGCAAGCATTAGGATGAGAGAAGAGAGAAAAGAAATACTAGTGAAATTTGTATGCCGAATGTATAGTTCGAAACGTTCAAATTCAGATAATGAGCGTAATAAAAATTTCCTTAGATACATATAACACAAGTAATCTTAAAGCGTTTATGAACAAAGTAATTAGTTATGATTCTTCAATACTACCACACTGTGCCAACGCGAACTGCGACAACAATTATTAAGAACTGCAGGTAAATATTACAATTATATGACGGAATTGTCATTTAAAGGAAAAACAATTCTTACCCCTGAAAGCAACAATTGGAACTAATTGAGTGTCATTACGATTTCAATTGGTTTGAGAAGATTACGGCTTCTTTAGATAATTATAGTTTCCTACTTTAACAAGATACTTCCAAGCTACTGATACTGCCAAAGCACAATCAACTAAATCTGAGGATACATTTCAGGTAACATACAGATTCAATATACCTACATGTAATTGAGGTTGATATTCAATTCTTAATGACCTAAATGATTAATTAACAAAAGCTACTTTCAGAACAGGAAAACATTATCGAAGAGCCAGAAGATGATTCAGTAGTAGTGAATTGTCGGATAACGATGAAGAAAAATAATGCCAAAACTGAATGTAGGATACATTAAAGTGTGCCGATATCTCAAATGTTGTCAGCAACACACGATATGGAAACTATATCAAAACGGTTGAAAACATGGATTCACAAAAAAAATCCTAATGAAGTAGTATTAGATCAATCAGCAGCTCTTATTGCAGCAGCCTTAAAGGCTTTTACTAGTTTTGAGTCCACTAAGAAGTACCTAATGAATTCTTTTAATAAACTGGAAGAACATATTGTAACGCCCAATGAAACCTATTCGAATCGATATTAGCCATTTAACAAAAATATTATTTAATTTATCTTGTTTTAAAAATGTAGATGAGAGGGTAAAAACGTTTTATTTTCGTTGCTTTTTACTAATCAGGACGCAAGAAAACTACATTCGCTTAAAAGAGATTGTTTCTGATATAATTACTGTCAGTCTTAACAGATACGACGCAGACGGAACAAGATGTTCAGTAGCAAAATCACGGCTAAAAAAAATACTGCTAGATTTGAAAGGCATAAATATCGATGAAGATTGTCAGAAGTCGGACGAAGATATAAAAGAAGAGACTTTTATTGATAATGAAAGGATGGACTGCAAAGCAACATCAGTTTCTAATGTACCAAAGTGGTATAGTCATCAAATTGACAAAGAAGAATTGTTAATTTCTTTAACAGATGATGATATCACAGATGAGCTATTATCACATGAAAATTTGTTTTATATGCCGTCGCTAATACCACATTTAACAAAGTTAGTAAGGAATTTGCCATTATGGACGAACATTATGATCCCAATATACCAATCTGATGTAATAAATCTGTCGTCATCAAACGTTGAAAGCAGCTTTTTAAAGCTGCTTTCAACGTTTGATGACTTTAAAGAGATACGTTTTTAATATTGCAACAAAAAGTAGCAGGTTACGAGTAGATGACTTTGTCATAAAACATTCAGAGTTTATAGCTGGAGAACTTAAAGCAGCTACGTGCAAGGAAAATAACGAGATAGTCAAAGTGAAAAGAGAGAGACAGAAAAGAAAGACCAAAAAAAAACAAAAGACGATTTGGATGACTCGATTTTTGCTGAAAATCCGACGCTAATTGAAAATTGGAAAGGCTTAGGAAGCAAGAAGAAATTGCCGAAACCGGTAAAATCTCTCAAATATGTTCCATTACTCTTAAACGGTCTGAAAACAAGATCTGGTATAAAAAATGTGGTATTAAAGAATACATGCGCATTTGATGCTGCGGCACAAGTTATTGCAACTGCTTGTGCTGACGGGTTTGATGTAAATACAACTATACTAAATAATACTAACAGTTTTTGTACATTTATAAAAAACATGTTGGATGACAAGAAAACAAAACAAGATTTGTACAAAACTCGTGCTCTAATTGCTCAACACTATTTTAAAAAGAATAATTCAAAAGGAATCACAGAAATAAGTTGTGAATGTAGCGTGAAGAAAATTTTCGATGAAATCATGATTGATGCCGTTTATAGGGCTGATGTGAAAGAAAATTGCACAAACGAATCCTGTGTTATCAATAATGTAACCAGAAGGATCGCTTTTCTCCCACTTGACACCAACAAAAAAGTTTCCGAAATATATGATTCCGCTGCATCTATGCTGGAAAGCAATGATAACTTAGTATTGTGTCGTCGTAATAACTGCGAAGGAATACGAACATTTACGTATGTTTTGCATAATGTAATTAACTTTGAACTAAGCCAAAGTGATTCAATATGTATTGATGACGTGCCACTGGTAATAAATTTACAATCAAAGATATACTATATCATAGGAATTATTGAATACGTACCTTCGATGTTAAATACACTTAACGACATCGGTCATTACAAAGCTCATTGCTACAGACAGAATAAATGGGTGTGTTTTGATGACTTATGTAATCGCACTACAAGAAGCCCTAAAAAAGTGATTGCGCATTGTATTGTATACGGTCAAAAATAAAAATGTGTTGAATTGTGTAATATTTTTTTTCCCTTTTGCTAATTTTGAATAAATTATTATTACTTTATTTAGTTTTTTTACCTTTTTTTTACTAATAAGTTGCGTTAAATTTTTAATAGGTACGAGCAAATTGAATTAGGTATATGGGTGGATATACGCTATTTGAATTTCAATGGTCTATAGCAGTGTTTTTCAACCTGTGGGTCGCGACCCCCTGGGGGGTCGCGAAGCTTCTGTCTCCACCACTCCACACTCGCCGGGCGGCAGGCATCAGCATTAGTCGTGCGTACGTACCGTATGGCGACGTATCCGATGTACGTAATTGTAAGTGTTTTTATATCCGATAAGTATGTACTTATATCCTAATCATGGAGACCATAAATACGTTGTATGGAATGAATATTGGTAATTCAGTAACATACACACATAAATGATAAAAAAACCGAAGGGTCAAGGGGGTCGCGAAATATTTTTTTATACCAGGGGGGTCGCATCATGAAAAAGGTTGAAAAACACTGGTCTATAGACAAATTTTATGTCAAACTTATTATATTATTGTTTCCCTATGCTTAAACAATAAATAACATGACTTTTTATCTGGCCCACAAAGTTTATTCACGATAATTGTTTAATTAAAAGCATTATTAGCTTAAAAACGTTCTAAATGTATACTCCTCTGGCATCCCCATTAATGCATTATAATGATTTAATGTCAATATACTTTAAATACGTACGCAAATATGTTTTATTTTTAAATGATCACTAACTTTTATAAACATCGAAACATATTTAATCAAAATACACTGCAAAAAATATTTATTAATATTAAAAAAAAACTTGTTTTCATGTCATGTTATTAAAACGTCACTTCATCTGGCGAAACTCTAAAGAAGAAAAAATCTCTTAAAATTGCCGATGTGTGTGTTTACCTTGAACAACGCGCGAACAACTGTGTGAAGTTAGAAGCAAGCTAACGGTTTTGAGCAAAATTGAAATAATATTGCGTCAGTTTGCGATTTACTCTCGAAGAGCGTATTTGTGCCAGTCGTTGAAGTATTTCCTCTGGTAAGTATATGTTTATGTATTTTACAGTTACAAAATTGTTTATTTGCTCAATCCAAGGTATATTGTGTGTAGATGTCATGTGTTACGTCAAACTTTTGGTGCGAAAATCGAGTGATGTTGTTTTTGTAGGTTATTTACGATTTTGTCACTTCTCTGGCGTCACTTCTTTGGCACATTTCATGCCAGAGGAAATACATGATCGCCAGAGGATTGACAAAATAGTACTCCTTTAAATATCTAATGTGTTAAGGCTTCATTTTATTTGTTCTAGATACTAGCATAATCAGACATTATGGTGAATGTTAAAAAAAAGCAAACAAGGGAAGAGAGGTTAGAAAAAAAGCGCCAAGCTGAAAGATTACGCTATCAAAGAATTAAAAATGATCCGATTAAAAATGCAGAATTAAAGGAAAAGGAAAGGGAGCAATACCAAAAGAAAAAAGAAAAGGGACAAATTAAGAGCATACATGATATGACTGAAAGGGAGCAAAGGGGAATCAGAAAAATATGGAGAGAAAAGACTAGAAAGCATAGAGCTCACGTGAAGCTACAATCAACTAGAATCCTTCCAGTAACACCACCAGAGTCTGATAATGAAGACCAACCTTCACTTCCACGAAATAATATCGCTCTGGCTGCTAAAAAGCGATCAGAAACTCAGCGGAAACTACGAAATAAACTTATAAAAAAACAAAAAAATGAAATTAAAGAGTTACGTCAAAAGGTACGTGACTATAAAAAGAAACTACTGCGCATCAAAAAACAGGAAATGACTCCAAACTCAAAAGTGGTCGATCTTTTACAGAGCAATAGTAAAGAGAAAGTAGAAGAGGTGAAGCAAAAACTATTATTTGGTGAGGTCCTCCAAACTCAACTCAAAGAAAATATGAATTTGACAAGGAATGACAATGAAAAGAAAATATTTAAAAAAGTATTAAGTGGGAAAATAGTAAAAAAATATAAAGTATTGAGCCAAATTAATATGAAACCGTTAAGACAGTCATCTACTGCAAATAAGAGTTTGTTAGACATAACACGGAAGACAAGAAATGATAATATGAAATCGAAGTTAGAGAAAATAGTCGCAGAGTTTCTAGAAGAAGATTGCAATAGTAAACTCTGCCCAGGTAAAAAAGATTGCATTACAAAAGGTAAAATTAAAACACAGAAGAGATTGTTACAGGATACCATGAAAAACCTTCACACCAAGTTTATAAAAATAAAAAATATAAAGATCAGTTATACACTTTTTTGTCGACTACGACCATTTTGGGTTGTATCTCCAAACATCCACCAAAGAGATACTTGTTTATGCATAACTCATGCAAACATGGAGCTAACCTTGGCTTCCCTAAAACAGGCAAACATCATAAGTTCTCCAAGTTATCAGAGTGTGCTTAATTATTTATGTTGCGACCGATACAATGAAAAATGTCTTATGCGGGAATGCCCTAACTGCCCTAAAAGACGTTCTATACATTATTATGAGTTCGACAATTCTATTTTGATCAAACATTCTTCATGGCAATGTGTCGTAAAGGATATTTTTGATACGAAAACCGAACAAAAACGCAGGGTTCGAAAATATACTAAACTAACATCAAACTGTGCTTTGGAGCACAGTTTGATGTTAGTTTGACAGACATTGTGATGAAACTTGAAGAAAACCTTGAAGTTTTTTTAAAGCATGAAGCAAATATAGTTCATCAATATCAAACAATCAAATGTCTGAAAGATAACTTAACTGATAAAGATGCTGTGATCCATATGGACTTTTCTGAAAATTATAATACAAAATATTCTTCAGAGGTTCAATCATTCCATTTTGGTGGGTCACGAACGCAAATAAGTTTGCACACAGTGGTCCTAAATACCAAGGGAGAAACAAAATGTTTCGCCACAATGTCAGAAAACTTAAGCCATAATGTGCCTGTAATCTGGGCTCATCTAAAACCTGTCATGGAACTCCTGCCTTCTTCAGTAGAAAACGTTCATTTTTTAAGTGATGGCCCAGTTACTCAGTACCGTAACAAAGATATGTTTTTTTACTTACTTTGTAAATTGACTGAAACCTATCCAAATATTTATGATTTTACATGGAATTACCATGAAGCTGGTCATGGCAAAGGAGCTCCAGATGGTATTGGAGGGACATGTAAACGAATCGCTGACAAAATTGTTGCTTTAGGGACTGATATTGCTACTATTAACGACTTTGCTACTGAATTAGACAAAAACTGTCCCGGAATTCAAATATTTGTGATAACTGAAAAAGAAATAGAGTTTCAAAAGAAGATAATGGAAGATAATAAACCAAATATCAAACCTTTTACTGGTACACTTAAAGTGCATCAAGTACGAGGAAACTATTTCAGCAATACGTTGTACATGAAGAGCCTCAGTTGCTTTTGTAGCAATTTTTGTCCTCATTTCCACTTAGGAGACATTAAATACCCCAAAAAAAAAGCAAATTGAATATTGATGCAGTATATACTGATTCTGAAAAAGAAGAAGCAAAAGAAATGTTTGCGCAAACATCTACTCATCTGCTTAATTCACCTGATATAGTTAATGCAGACACTCCTATGACTGTCAAGAATGGAGATTTTGTTCTTGTGGAATACCAAATTAATAATAAAACATATAGATATGCTGGCGTATGTTCGTCAGATTTTGATGAAGAAGGAGACATCAGGGTTACATTTTTGAAGGTCTCCAATGAAGATGGTAGCCTTTTTAAAATAAATGAAAATGACATGTCTGATGTTAAATGGGAACAGATTTTGACCATATTACCGGTACCAAATATACTTATGAAAGGTAACAGAGTACTCTACAGGTTTCCGAAGTCAGTTGATGTTTTAGAAAAGTAGGTTAATGAGTGTTCAGTATTTAAATATAAATTATTTAGTTTCAAGAAAATGGTTGATTCTATTCTTTTTAAAAAATGAAAGAGTATATTGTAGACTGATATTTTTTAAGTTGTTTAAATAACCTCGAGACTGATAGGTGTATCATTAGTTAGTACTATTGTTTTTTTGAGAAAGAAGTTTATATTTTTGTTTTATTTAGTAAGTTGATTAAGATTACACAGCGCCTTAAATGTTTCAAAGTATTTTTTTTTTATTTATTCATAATTAAAAACTATTAAACAATAATATTTACTGTGATTTTCATCTCAGAAGAGACTGATAAGCAGAAAACTTCATTCTGTTATTTTAAACGGGTATTGAAAAGTTAAGCGTTAAAAAACTATTAATATTAATATAATAATAAGATTGCATTAAGAAATTGTGAAGACTGAATGTATCTTCTATAATAAACAATATTCAAATACTATAATTTATATGTGTTTTATTTAATATAAGTCTCCTTGCTCAGCTTATAACAATGACGTGTCACTTTCCTGGTCAATTTGTCACTACTCTGCCAGTAGTGTCACTCCTCTGGTAGCATTTTCCTCTGGTACTTATAAAACACAAAAAAAAGAGAAAATCTTCTGGCCCCGATCTTTATTGAGTTAAAAATCGTGTCGAATAGAAAAATTATAAATATTAAATAGAATAGATTACATTTCCTTCTGGGACACAAAAAAATCAAATAGCGTATATTGAGCCATATACCTATCTATTATGAAGGTTAAACACATATATGATTCCTAATGTATCAGTTCAAAAAGAATTGCTATGAAAAAAAGCATAGGCGTGAAAATATGTTTTCTTCATTTTCTCAGTATTACAAGTTGCATTTGATTCAGACTGTGTATTTTTATGAGGTACTTTTCAGGTACATTCGTCTTGTAAATATCATATGACAAAAAGTTATCTAGTACATTAATTACCAGCATACACCCGCCATTCAGACCGTAAGAACCGCGGCTCACTTTATTATTACAATTGTTTTCGTTTTATCGAGGTACATTGAATTTCATTAAAGGTACATAATAGTACATTCCTGGTACATTCCTTTTATGTATCACTTTATCAATTTTGCAACAGTACACCCGTCATCCTGACTCACACTAAATATTTTCTCAAATGCAAATCCGTCGAATTTAACGAAGAGGTTATAAATTTATTGAATGGACTATCTTTAAAAATGAACAATTGGAATAGAAAAAATAAGCCGATACTAATAAATACTCATGAATATCTTTGCCAAACGCAAATACATCATAGCCAAAACTTAGATATGTTTACTCTTAGCTACTGGGTCACGTATATTGATTTATCACAAAATATATGTCATAAAATTAAAGCTATAGAAAAAAGTAAAAAACAATTTAGTGCAAATACTCTGAAGGAAATTTGTGACAAATACATTATGGATAACTATGCTGGATATTATGAAATATTTACCGATGGATCCAAAGATAATCATGATGCTGGAGCAGCAATTTTTGACTCCCGAGAAAATATTCATTTTTCATTTAAAATTAATTCTAAATTATCGATCATGTACATTGAACTTTTGGCCATAAGTGAAGCGATATCATACGTTAATTCAATAAATTATGACACATTTCTTATACTTACAGACTCTAAAAGCGCTCTTCAACACATAGCTCGATGTACCTCGACTATTCGAGGAACACCGATAGCTTACACAATTATTAAGAAAATTTTAGAGTTAAAACAAAGCGGTAAATTTATAACGCTCCAGTGGATTCCCTCCCACGTAGGTATTACGGGAAACGAAACAGCTGACAACCTAGCAAAGCAGGCATGTCACTCAGGTGTGCCCTTAGTAGTTCAGCCGTACTTCACTGATTGTCTATATTTGGTAAGGAGGCATTGTTATTATGCAGCTTGGAAAGAGTATTTTGATGCCAGGTCTCAAGAAAAAGGTATCTGGTATAAAACCATACAGCCTGCGCCGTTGACCGTACCTTGGATTGATAACACCAGTTTCAGTAGACATAATATTGTAACAGCCATGAGACTCCGTTCCGGGCACATTCCAACTAGAAAGTTTACGTTCTTAATGGGTATATCGCCATCGCCCCTCTGCGAAGAATGCGGAGTGGTAGAAGACGTGTGTCATGTCTAGATGGAGTGTGCGCGTAACGAACAGCTTAGAACAAATATTCTCGGAAGCTGTAAATGTGATGTTGGTAAATGTAACAGCGCTCTGGCCAGCCCCATGTCGGAGGAAGCTCGAGCGCTGTACAGGTTATTGTACAGGTGGGCTAATAACAATAGTTAATTTCCGTTTATTGATACTTGGCAATGTACCTACATTTTAGTGATAGCTGCATATTTAAGTTAAACTCTTTATGTAATGTATTTTAAATGTAATGTCTGTTTATAACGGAGCGACATAGTCAAATATTGACAAAGCTCCTTAAATAAAAGAAAAAAAAACAGGACCACAATAGACGTTGAATAGGCATACCAAAGTAACCATGTCTAGAACACGTGCCAAGTACACACTGTGTACGTATATCGAAGAACACCAATTTTTTGCATCCGAGTATCTCAGAAATGTTGATGATTCATAGGTAAAAAGTATAAAAAACAATATTTTTATATAATTTACTATCATACAAATTGCTCGGGAGTGAAGGAAGACATCGTGAGGGAACCTACACGTTTCGGATAGTTTCTGAAACGTGCTACCATGATTTCGTTGGTCTGGTTTCCCTATTAAATGGTAGCGAAGGTCAGACGGCAGTCGCTTTATCGTAATCACCAGATCCCCCGAATCCGTAATCATGGTCTAAGCGTACCCCGGGCTTCAAAAGCGACAGCTTTGAGCTGGGAATTACACGCTAAGATAAAGAAGATTACATCTGCAAAAAACATCACCTGCCATCGCATCAATTCACAACGCATATTATTCGCATTTGCAAAATAAAATAATTAAGCCAAAAATATTTTATATCTAATTTATTCGACAGAAGCACAGTAGATATATAGGTACGCTTTATATCTACTGGAACAGAACTAACGAAATATCCTAAAATATGGTAAAACAGTGTACATTGTGATACAAGGGTGGAAAATTGATTATTGTAAACGAACCGTCATTAACAAGGCCGAATAAACTGAATCACGGTTACACGTTTCAGAAACTATCAGAAACGTGCAGATTTGATCACGATGATTTTCCTCACCGCCGAGCTAATGGAAGAAATACGCACATAGTTCTGTAAAATCCAGAGGAGAATGATCGACTTCGAACCTTGACCCCTCGTATGGGTTATTGAAAATATAATTAAATATAATGGTAAATAAATAATTATAATATTGTTCTTCTTACAAGATTTATTTCATTTTTTTATGTACCTATATGTATGAAAAATTTTGTTAAAATAATGGTTTAATGTTGTAACAACAATAATAGCCTCTGAAATGGCATCACGTTCAACAACGGTGTATAAAAGGTTAGTTACATATCTAGAGTTAAATTGTTTTAACATTCGCTTAGCAATCCGCAATTTTAAAAAATACAAACAGTCACGCAGGTAACTGCTGCACATTATTGACTGTCATCTTAATATGCAGATAAGTCTTATCTTAATATGCAGATTAATCTTAATATGCAGTCTTTCCATTGGAATGTTTAGTAGAGGTTGCACCCATCACAGGCATAACACGGAGACATAATTGTCCATGAGACTTTAACATTTATACAAATTAAAACTCGCAGAGCTTTTTCCTTAAAATTAGTTTACATTTGACATGAACAAATCAGTAAAGCGATACATCTGCTGAACGAATTCATATCCACTGCGTTATTGAATAGCCTACTCTGCCATCAGGTCATGGTCGCCAAAATTTTATATCACGATTTTACATTTTTCACTTGGAAAAAAGGTCAAGGTGAAAACAGCTGTCAGTTACCTGTTGAAAAACTGAAAGGGACAGAAATTCCTGGAAGATTGCTTTAACACGCGAAATAAACATAGGCTTGCTGTCACAAAACTAAGACTTCATAAAACTGGAAATTCATTTTTGTAGGATTGAGCATTAGAATGTTTGATAAGTTACATCAAAATATCATTGATTTACCGGTACATAAGTTTAAGTTGCATGTAAAAAACTGCCTAATGCAGAAAGGCTACTATAAAGTAGATGATTATTTGAATGATAAGGATTCCTGGACATGTTGATCTCTTCGCCTGTCCTCTAATGTATAATTGATTTCCTTTTTTTTCCTTGACGATTTATCTAAACGATATTGATTATAAGCATTGTATATCATACTGTCACGGTTATCATAATTTGTATAAGAATGAAAATTATAATTACCATAAATTATTTGAAAAGAGTAACTACTGAGTTTCTTGCTGATTCTTCTCGTTAGAAATTGACATTCTGAATCAGCGGTAGATTACATAATATTTGACATTCATAAATGTTCTATATGGACTTAAATTGAATAAAGATATTTTTGATTTGATTGCGACAAAAACGATCTTATCCATGAATATCATTTCAAGTGCGTTTAGACGGAGAGAAAACACGGTGACAATGAATTATAATTTTGGCGCACATGTAAAGTGCAGTACCTGCCTTATTTTTTTCCGAGGAATAAGTAAGCAAATAAAACTTTTGTCGAATCAAAATCTATGATAGGAGAAAAACAATTTTGCAAAAATTGATGTATGTAAAGAAAATACGAATAAATAATTATTTTGTTTCTTTTATCAATCATATTTGACTCTTTATAATTGGGAATCCTACCAACAACTTTCAAAGTACCAGGGGCTTCTTTTTCTTTTTATTTTATTTGTGGCAATCCACTTCTCGACTGAGAATACTACAGCCATTATCATGTTTTAGAATTTAGGCGTTATTGAGCGCAACAACTCCTCGAGAAAAAATAAAGTGATATTTTGACAAAGTGCGTAGTAAACAGTCGAAGTCAGTCAATGTTTCAGTCGCTCAATAAAATGTAGGTGTTTAGCGCTTTATCGACCTACGGACTCTACCAAGTACTCTTAACGAAATCGCATGTTTTAAGACCCTATTAGGTCCAAGCAAGTCGTTCGAGTGACAACTCATTTGACACAATAGCAGTCTTAAAAAAGATACAATTGAACGTTTCTTTTATTAATATCATTTCGTGGCAATTCACTGCACAAAACCACACCATATTTGTACACAAAAAACCACTAAATACTAGTTTGAAACCTTTGAATTGCATCAGCAGATAAGACTCATTCTACTACCCTTAGCAGAATCCTACCAAGCGCTTGTTCAAGCGTCATAAAATGTTCATTATGGATCACAATAATAAAAATCTAAAACTTATGCAACACTATGGCATATTGCATAGGTTTCATTTTGAAAGTCCAAGAGAAACTTAATATTATCGAAATGATGAAGCGACAAAAATACCTACTAGATATATCATCTATTCCTACCAATTTTTACAAGAAGAAAACTATAATAAAGAGTGAAAACGGCGCCTTCCTTGTGAGGAAAACAGCTGACAAGAAGATTGACGGAATTCATCTAACTTTTACTAGGAATGGGTTGTTTATTTCTGACAACGTGATCGGAGACATAAATAAGAGGCACCACAACTTCATCTCGGAAGATGTCTTTAAATCACTATGTGCATCTCATCTTTCTAATTAAAGATCACTAAATTTCTTTATAGATTGAGTGATAGATGCCATATTAATGGCAGTCATCGGCAATACAAGAGACGAAGGGTACTTTCAATGTTTCGAAAATTCTTTTACATATGCGACACAAAACGATCTCCTTACCCTTCGACAAAATATATGAACCAATCTCCCAATTGCAGAGCTATGTACTTTATGCACCACGACCATGACGATTATAGTATAAAATGTTTCATCAATTTGATCTCAATTCTATTTAACCTTTTCTGTTTCCATAGCCAAACTTAAGAGTAGCGAATAAACTTGAAAACTGCTGGACTAGAATAGTTGTACCTTATTTTTAAGTTACCGATAATTCGGCGCTGTTGCAAGCGCCATGATCACGGAGTAACTGAAGTTTTTGCGGGTAAGTTGTTACTGACAGACATATCGGTCTACCCTCCTTCGCAGTTTCTTACTACGCGCACCTGCGGTACCACTTTACACTAACTCACTATTTTCTCGCACCTGTTCTCGACACACAATTCTCACAGTATCTGGCCGCGAAATGAAAATTTGTTTAGTTTTACGATTTTTATATTTTCAAATCACTGGATTCCAGACATTTGACAATTTAAACCCATCCTCACGATTGAAATTTTTGTACTTACTTCCCTGACCTTGGTATGTAGTAGAGTTCTGTCGAAATTATCGGCATGAGATGATGCGTTTAGTTTGGTCAATTTACGAAATACCACAACTGCCGCCAACCTTGTAGTGTTGTAGTGGTGTTTACAAGGTTTGTCTAACGAAAATATGTCTTTCACTCAACCATTGAACCGTGTACCATCGGTAGAAATCTCGAAAATAACTTTTTTAATGTTAGTGACCATAAAAGTTTGAAACAATGTACTGCTGGACTAATTTTGAAAAATATTTTCACTAGTATAACGTATTGTTATCCCTGAGTAACATAACCTACCACTTAATAATGAATAAAGTCCTCTAGGAAAACATCAATACTGCTCTCAGAACAAATCTTTTAAGAGCAGAAAACCGTCAAATATTTTATACTTTTAGACTTAAACCAAAAGTCACAAAGGCTGAAAATTTTGTGTAACAATATTTCTAACCTAAGAGATAATGCCAGGACCTTGTTTACTGTTTTGTGGCACTCGTTGAGATTTACGGACATAAAAAGTTCATCACAGTAAAAAATGTTTAAACGTTTCTGATCGAAAAAAGCCACAAGTCTCGGAAATAAAATCAAAAAGTTAGAACAAAGAAGTGAATAGCAATGACAACAACCAGGAGAATATGAAAAAGTGTTTTATTTCCGTTCCTGTCAATCACACTTTGCTTTCGACTTGGATATTTATTTCTGTTCTTACAATAATATCAAACCAAAGATTCCAAGTGGTATTCTGTATGCCAAACTGCCCTGTCCTTCTGACGACATATTTAAAAAAAAACACCTATGGCCAAAACCATAATTACAAGAGCAAACAATTTTGTCCAACTCAAAAATATGATTTTTTTGATGACCTAAATAGGGGTTATGCCTAACACTAAATCACAAATTACAGAGCTTTATTCATAAATGTTTGTTAAGGTTTTGAGCGCCATGGGGGACACCAGTTATCGACAGACAATAAATGTTTATTTGTGTCTGGTTTGATGGCAGTCAATGTGTGAAACCTTTTTTAGCTTATTCATAAAAACGTTTCAAAATATAATGAAAACTGCTTTATAACACCGTTTTAGTTAACAAATATTTAGATAAATAGATAGATATACTTTATTGCACAAAAAAACAATTAAATAAAACTAGGCATTACAGAAACTTAATTGTACAATTAATTAATAAGAATTAATTAATTGAATAATGAATAAATAATTAATTAAATAATAATTATGAATTATTATTAAATTAAAAGAGATCCTCAAATCATTGAGCACCACCAAGTGTCCTATGAAAATCAAAAATAAAGTTGCAAAACAGAATTTCTTAATTTATTATATGATGTTTTTTTTCCCTTCGGCAAAGTGTAGCTTAAGTTACTCAGGAATAAATATTTCTATTTGAGACTTCTTAAAATCAGTCAATAGTTTTAGTTTATTCTAGTAACGAATAAACTGCAACTATTGACTGATTTCAGACTGACGTCAAAAATCCTATAAAAAATAGATTATTCGATATGAAAATAAAAATTACAAAAAAAAATTCAGACCTTGCAACCAGTTATGACCTCTTTAGGCTGCACAAACAAAGTTGTTTTGACCAAAATCACACTTTCAACTGCGAAAATCAGTCAAGTGTTTTGAAGTCTGGGAGTCGGTTAAGACTACTTTTTTACCCGACTACGGCAAAGCAAAAGGAGGGTTATGATTTTGACAGGCTATGTATGTATGTATGTATGTATGTATGTATGTATGTATGTATGTATGTATGTTCATCTGTTTCCACGTAACTTCTTAACTACTTATCAGAATTCGACAAATGACATATCATTATAAGCGTCTTGATCGTCCGCTGGTTATAGGCTATATGAAGTTTCACAAAATCTAATGTGGCGCCCTCTAGCGGACAAAACATACAGAGTAAAAAAATAAAGTTATGATAAATATGCCGTGTTTGGTATCATTTGAAAGCGCTTGACTTGTTCAGCGACGTTTTTTGTCGTAGTTGGGTTTTAGTTTTTTTACTTTTATTTTTTATGAGATAGGCAGCAGACGATCAGTAGACGGACCATCTGAGTCACAAGTGCGCTACCAGCCTTTACTTTACAACTTTTTCTCCGGATTGGGTCTCCGGGCACACACGCTGCTTCACGCCGGTTTAGTGTCAAACCTCGACTTTGCCTAAATTTTTCAGTAAAAAGTGGTTTTAACCGGTCCATGACTGATAGTTATTTGACTGTAACACATATTTAAAAAAGTGTTTTATATACCAACCTACAAATGTTCTGGGTTTAATATGTGGAAAAAATGTACATATATCCTTTTACGGGATCAAAATACAAATTATAACATTTTGTACCCCACAAATGTTTACCTACTGAGACAATTTGGCCATACCAAACAAAGGATTTCTGAAGTGATATGTTTCAAATTTCCGGAGTAGAAAATGCTCTTTTTATTCTGAAGATACAAAATGCGTACACCAGCCATACTGTTAAGTGCCTAGTGTTGACCCTTATATCTTACTAAATAAGAATCAACAGTGTGGAGTTATTGTGTGGCTGATGACTTCACTTGCCTAGTTGTCTGTAGGTGTATATCAAATCCTGTAAGGTAAATTCGATGCACATCCCCAGTTTGTGAACACATACGTCCCCAGTAAGTAGCCAACGAAGATTTACAAACGGAAAATCCAATAGATGCCGTTACGTAGTCACTTTGCTTCCAATAGATGCCGTCACTTGCTTGCTACATGTAAGTATGGCGGTGTGTGGGACTCTAACCGTAACTAAAGCCCCTGGGGTGTCCTTCTCTGCGCAATCACGGTCGGAAATTCCACCCACAGCCGAGACTAGAACGTATTATGTCGTCATCAGGTCGAATTACAAATGGCCAATCCATTTGTAGTTGGACCTGATGACTAACATGACATTTAATGATTTGATTGACATTTAAAGACCAATCCATCAGGTGATCCGCTTGCTGCTTTTTATCTCTTTCTCATAACTAAAAAAAAATTATAATATAGATATAACAAAACCTGGCGGCGCAAGTGATGCAAGTGATCAGACCAAGCACCGTAAAGTGTTTGTGTGATAATAAATGGTAGGAGTGATAGCTAACCTGTAAGTGATCAATTAGCGTTAGGTAGATGATGTTTTCACTTCGTTGGAAAGCTTTCCTGGCGACCTCGAACGAGAGCTCTTCGAGGGACGCCATGCCGAGCCGCTCCCAGTCGGACGGCGTCACGCCCAGGCATGCCACCGCGTACGCCTCGCTGTAGTTTTCGTCATTATAATACTTACCAATCAAACTTATCTTAAGCAGGGCTTTTACTCATAGAAAATCCGGTAGATGGCGTCATTCAGGCGTAAGTAAAGTACGGGTAGGTCACACTAGCGACGCCAATCGATTTTAATTTTTAGCTACCAAACCGAATCTATTTTAAACAATTTCGGGGTTACAATCTCTCGGTAAACACTTACACACTTACACTTATACTATTTATTAAATAACCATATATAACGCTAAATACCAATAAATTACGACAAAAGTGTTTGCCGAGAAATTGTAATCCCGAAATGGTTTAAAATAGATCCGGTTTAGTAGCTAAAAATTAAAATCGATTGGCATCGCTAGTGTGCCCTACCCGTCACCTTAACGACATTGGTGTACGTAGCTTTGTATTTTTTTTAATTACACGTCTATATACAACCAACCCACTTGTAGGTGGTTAGATCTGACGACTGCATTAGGTCATCTATAATCGCATTTTCGATTTGTAAAAACCCTCATCAGTAGAAGATAGAGCATAGCGAATTTAATATCTAATGCAAAAAAATAGGTCAGTAAAATTCCATTTGCATAGTGTTTTAGTTTTACCTCAGCGCCAAGAGTCAAACTCCGCTTGACCTCAGTAAGGTCGAGACTTTGGCCAAATAAACTCTGTGCATAAGCATAGTAATAATTACTAAGGAAAGGAGTACATAGAAGAATTTGTCGGTTATTATCACAAACTGACTTTTTTTTAAACAGTTGTCACCTTTATGAAATACTCATGCATCACTTCAGGATTGTTGTCAGTATGTAGTAAACGGATGTACTACTGAGTGCTCTAAAGCATACCCATCACAAAAGCTCGTGTCACTAGATAAGTTCCGATTAACGCGCAGATCGTATTGTGCCAAGCTTCATAATGGTTAATCGTAGAGATCCGTTGCGTGCAGTAGGTATGTCTTATCTAAGTGCCAATCCAAGAAGCTCCCACCCAAACCGGCGACTTACTTGAATAACTTTTGCTGTATGTATTGATGCACAGCATGGGAGAGAGGAACATTGATTGTCTGCATCGAATTGGCTTGTAAACAAAATACTCTACCGCCCTGAAACATAAAGTCATTGATTTTTATTATCTTATTTAAAAAATATGTAGTAGTTTGTATGTACTTTACTTCAATTTACATTGTTATTTGAATAAAATATCGAAACCAAACGCATATCGAAACCAACCAATGCATCAAGTGACTGACATTGAACTTTAATAGGCTTGAGTGTAACACGTCGGAGATTCGCAGATTTTTTGAATAAAATGGAGAAATAACGGTAAAAACAAAATTTCATTTAATAAGTTGCGTATTTTTTTATTTTAAGTCTTCAAAGTTAGACGGAGAAGTCGATTTTAAAAGTTTTAAGATTAATAAATAATTATATCTCATTCAATGACGTGTGCAATTTATTGCAACGTTTGTTATGGAACCATTTTCATAAACGCATTATCTAATATCGCTATAGAACAAAGTTCTCCGGCGGTGCGTACGTTGCGACACACCGTCACGTCACTCCTACTGTCGCCGGTTGTATGAACCTTTTTGGGAAGGTCTATTTTATTTGACTTTGAATTGTGCTATCTGAGAGTTTTCAAGCCAACAGTAATTCTTTCACGGATGTTTCTTTTTAAACGGTCATTTGATTACCAATTAGAATAAAAAATGGTTCACAAGCCTTATATGAGTGCAAATGGCCGATTTTACACAGCCATTTCTTTTATGATGATAACAATGTGATAGTTAATCAAACATATATATTATATAAACTAAAATATAACTTTATAACCTTGAATTAAAATTAAGTTCATAATCATTTAAAAACATTCATAGTAGAAATGAGGTATTTGATTTTAGGTTAACGTTAAAACCATATACCTACCTCTAACGCTAGTGTGTAATGTCCATAATACAAAATTATGTACCAATAAAAATTAATATGAATAAAGTTTATACAAATTCTAACTACCTGAAAACCGACTACGGAGCCAGACAGTGGTTGTGTAGCTGGCGGGAAGTGTCCTGCTTTTATTGAGAGCAAGCCTCCACCAGACAGGCTCAGCAGCTCATCGCACCACGCGTTCCAAGATACAGAGGAAACATTCTCCTCCTGTAATCAATATCCATAGTGCTATAGCTTCAAAGTTTTTCAAAACTTGTTTCTCAGAAATTGGTACCTAATATAAAAAATACTTCCACAGTGAAAGATGCCATTTTGTAGCATCAATAAAAATAAAATTAATCAATCTGTCATAGAAACGCATAAGTTCTATTCGCGTTTAAAAAAGAACTAAGATGCCTGACCGTGTACAAGAGTTCCCCAGTTGCCAGGCTGTAAATGCGGCAGACCGAAGCTTCGTCGACGACGGCCAGGCGGCTCCGCGCAGCACTTACATCCAGGCAGCGAACACTCGCCGGTGTTTGCAAGATCAGCTTCGAACTACCATCGCTCGGTTCTACTTGCCAGATCTAAAAGGAATAACATTTAATATTTAAACATTTTTGGCGAAAACCTGTCATGATAAAAATATCATTAAGATGAGAATCATATTATGTGGATATTTGACGGCATGTAACCGCGCATAGTCTAAAATGTGAATTTCCTTACTAAATATGTAGTCATCCAAATAATGAGAAAAAATGTTAGTGGTGGTTTTCAGGCACGAACGCACTTCAGCGTCGCCGCGAGTCACGTACCTATATTGATATGACTATTTTAATAATACAGTTTAAGCTTATAAGTAATGTTATTGCATTATTAACAGATTCTACATTTTAGATCCGTCATCAAAACTAGGAAGTTAGATACTGAACACAGTCAAATACAGCTTATTTAAAATTTACCTCGCACTAAAAATCAATAAATGTTAGATTAAACTTCAAGAATTACTTGATAAATGAATATACTCACTTGACCATTTAGTAAACCCAATAATAAAACTTCTTCAAAGTATAGGGTGGTAACTTTTACATAACGAATCGGAGTAGGTACAGTCCAATATCGTGGCACTCGTTTTCCAATCATTACTAGTTTGGTGTCCTGAAAATGTACAAGTCATTAATTTATCTCCATATATTTTGTCCTTAAGGACGCCAATCGATTTAAATTTTTAGCTACTAAACCGGATCTATTTTAAACAATTTCGAGGTTACAATTGCGTCGTTAGTGTGCCCTACCCGTCACCTTAAGGAATAAAATGTCAGCATTAAATATTTATTTTAAAGATATTAAAATTGAATCATTATACAGCTATGTGCTATTTTAAATAACAGATAGGTTACTAAAATAAATTTTGAGAAAAGGATTAATTTAATAGCAGTAGCTTAAACAGCAGTTTAGTATCTAATTAAATTAGATACACATGAAACACTTACTTGACATAACAATAAAGCATCACTGGTGGCTACCAGTAGAGAACAGTCAATGTTCTGGGGTAGTTTTTCTTTGACTCTATACAGCATACCATCAACATCGCCCTGTTCATATACTACCACTCTTTCTGGCAACTGCACCTGTATAAAAAAAAACAAATACATCTGTCGATTTTTCAGGTTTGCTAAATTACATTGAGCGTTATTCGTTTATGGGTTTAAGTATAACTTGTTCCTAGCATAAAATGTAATGCAACATTTTAGTTATGTAATGGTGATCAAAGATTATTTGCATATTATATTGAGTTCAGATCTACAGTTTATGCATGGAAGAAATTCACCATTGACAGGCAGGCTTTTACATTATTTATGATATAAATAAACTTAAGGTAACGGGTAGGGCACACTAGCTACGCCAATAGATTTTAATTTTTAGCTACTAAACCAGATCTACTTTAAACAATGTCTGGGTTACAACCTCTCGGCAAATACTTATAATACCTATTTATTAAATAACCATGCACAAATGTTGGGTCCGTTTTAGTACGCGAAAAGTTGATTCACGCTAAAAGTAGCCGCTTATGGCAGTAATCAAATACCCAACATTTGTGCATGGTTATTTACCCCGAAATTGTTAAAAATAAATTCGGTTTAGTAGCTAAAAATTATAATCGATTGGCGTCGCTAGGGTGCCCTACCAGTCACCTTAACTTCCAAACATTGGCCTCAAATGCAGAAATATTTGTAGACTATAATAAGATTTGATACTTACTGCCAAGCGATGTTTGTAGATGGCAATCTTCTGCACCCTGTCATGACATTTAATGCGAACCTTGTTCCCAGTAGTCAAATGCTGTATAATAACATCAGTCATGTTTTCGCGATATGCATAGCGTTCGCGGTAAAGCCCGTGCACAGTGCTAAATACTATTTGATAACACCAGAGGGTCCCATCTTGGCACGCCACCGCCTGGAAAGTAAAAACCATCTATTTGGTTTTCATGTCTTTTTCCTAATAAAATAAATGAATTGAGTATGCAGAATATCACATACAATATACTGATCCGAAACTAAGGTTTATTGTTCTCCCTAGTACTATGGAAACCAGGTTCAAAAAAATTATGGATGAATACATTAACATTTATCACATAGCATAACTGAGGATAAGTCAATAAGTACTTTTATTTTTATTTTGCTGGCTTTAAAGACTTTTCATAATAAAACTTCTAAATGATTGAGTTTGTAGTGAATTGTCTTTACCATAGTGTTAGAAGTTGGAGAAGGTGCTACAGCCCAGACCCACTCCTGCTGCGTGTAGATAATTGGGACACCTTCTGGAGTCAAGACAGCCCAGCCCCCCACACCACCCACTAATACAAGCGCACCAAGTAGTGATACTGACAATGCTGATATGCCTAAAATTTTAAAATGATATCCAAAGTAAATACATAGAAGATATAAGATAAAACCCTTTATGATTACTCTTTCGATTAAAGCTGTCTAGAACATTCTTAAGCATGACTAAAGTAAAGTACCAGGAGCAGAATTAAAATATACCTATATTCCTTTCTTTATGAATTTGCTGACCCTGCAAATTGTAAAATGATAAGGCTTCATTCCAATCAGTTACCAAGAGAGATGTTTTCGAGAAAGCCACTGCCCAAACTGCTCCGTCACGGGTTATTCTCTGTGTTTCTTCGCCAGCCTATAATGGGTTCAAATGTTTTTAATAGTAAACATCCTAAATATGTAGAAATAAAATTTGACAAGTATTTATTATCTCAACTCACTTTATCCCTAATAGAAACGGCTCCTGAAGCAAGGCCGATCGCCAAGTGTTGCCCATTTGGTGACCAGGCACAAGATGTAATGCGACCTGACACTCTGTATTTCTGGACAGCCTTGACATCCGCAGACCAAAACGCAAAGTCAGTAATAGCACATGATGCTAGATGCATACTAACAGGATTGTATGCTAGACATTGTATAGCTTCGCTGTGGCTGTACAAGAGAATGAGATAAGTTTATTACTCGTTAGAAAAATATTATTATTTACGTATTTGTCATACAAGATTTACAGTGCATAGACCACACTTTATCGTCACCTCACAATTAACAGTCAAAAATAATAAACCTTAATAGAAATATTAAACATAACTATATTTTTAAATCTTATCAGCTTAAAGTATAGTATCAGCCTATAAACAGTCCCACTGCTAGGCAATGGCCTCGATCATAGAAATCAAGTTATTGCTACTATGATGCCCAATTGGTGATCACAAACCCGAGCTATGTCCTCACAATACGAAGCATACTTTTCGCTCAACCCAGAAATCAAGCTTGCTTTATTATTATCCAAGTTTTGCTGTAACACTTACGAATATTTTAAAACACCTTCCATTTTTGATGTCCAGATAATGACATTTTTATCAGCACTTCCACTAGCAAATTTCTTTCCATCGCTGCAGTAAGCTACCGCATGTACTGCCCCCTTGTGTGCTTGAAGGAGTTGAACTAGAGCACCATCACGGGGATCATACACCATCACTTTCTCCCCAGCTCCAACAACTAGCTGCGTGCCATCGGGACTAAAGCATATTGTGTGTACACTACAAAAATAATGATGCTCTTTAAATTTTTTACCTGATGCAAGAAAACTTGTGGTTGAAAAATAGATTTTACTAGATATATAGATATACTATTATTGGACTTACCTAGAAAACTCAACTTTATCAGCTTCATGTATCTTGTTCACCCACTTTGGCACAGTTCTCATTTTGACTGATTTTATAGCCCCTCGACGAAGGAAATAATCGATAATAATTGCCCCAAAATCTACGCTAGTTCGCCTTCGAGTTAGAAGATACTGCGCGTCAGCTATTTCATTTCTGTATTAGATTACGGTTGCCAACGAGAGCCCGAAATTGTAAACAAAAGATATTTTCATAGGTTACCCACTTCAAGATGTTGACATCATATCCCAATGGTGAACTTAACACAGAAAATGCAAATAAAGAGAAAAGCACAACATTCATGATTGTTCGTTTTATATATCTAATTGAATTAAAGAACAAAACCGTTTTGAGAAAGCCGACTTATCATTAATACCCAGCTACCGCATCTTTAACTGGAAAAGTTTTTCTTAATTTTTTTTAAACGTTCACTTATGTCAAAAGCTATGCTGCGTTCCACAGACTAGGTAGTAGATACCATAGATAATACAACTGGTAGATACTTCGCTGCGTTCTCAGCTCAAGCGCTTATTCACGGGATTTCTTTGGTGGCGCGGATTATTCAAACTTTTGTTTTAATTTCAAAATAGCTGCGAATTATATAAATAAAATCAAGCTTTAAAAATAAAATAACGTAAAATAAGTATTATTAGGCTTGCGTGGGCTTGCAGATTAATTTACGGTTTTTAACTATTGAGTAATAACATTACAAAAAGATGGCACCCGGTCAAATACAAGATGGCGTCCCCGTCATAGAGAAGTGGAAGAAGTAGAAATGCGCGGCTCACTCAAAAAAGCACAAGTTCTCAACTCGTATAGAATCTCCATAATTAGGTATTTCATGTTATTTATTTTAAGGTGCGGCTACAAGTATATTCATGTTTATTATTTCAAGGTTTCTTTTCTTTTATGTGATAGGTGGCAGACGACCGGATGGATCACGAGATGGTAATCACAGATCACTACAATAATATAGCAAATGGTAAGCGATTGTCGCCGCCCATGGACAACAGCCACGGATCATGTGCGACCAACGAATTGAACATCGTGTGCAGCCAGTAATTTCATGTTATTTATTTAAGGTGACGGGTAGGGCACACTAGCGACACCAATCGATTTCAATTTTTAGCTACTATACCGGATCTTTTTTAAACTATTTTGGGGTTACAACTTCTCGGCAAACACTTATACTATTTATTAAATAACCATGCATAAATGTTGGGTCCAACGCGTACGCGCAAAATTTATTCACGCCAAAAGAGGCCACTTTTGGCGTGAATCCATTTTTCGCGTATAAAAACGAACCCAACATTTGTACATGGTTATTTAATAAATAGTATAAGTGTTTGCCAAGAGGTTGTAACCCCGAAATTGTTTAAAATAGATCCAGTTTAGTAGCTAAAAATTAAAATCGATTGGCGTCGCTAGTGTACCCTACCCATCACCTTAAAGGCCCGGCCACACACAAGCTTGGAAAACCACCGGCAAACAACAAGTACGAGTGATTCACTTATTAGTCTGTGAACATGTGAATACAAGAATGTGGGTGGATGTCCTTTGATTATATACATAAAAATCAAAGTGGACGTCTTTGCAAGTCCCCACGTTTGCGTTTGTTTTTCAAGCTTAAAAAGCAAACAGAACGTGTGAGTGAAAGGTAGGGCTCGGATATGTAAATACCTAGAGTAAGTGCGCCAATTATGGACTACCATAAGGATTTTGTGAAATAAAACTCAGAAATATAAAGATTAATCAGCCTTATATATTTTGAACAGTTCGATAATTTATTTGGTATCAAAAACGATTATTAGAATTCTTAAGTAATATGAACATCTTAGAAATAATCAACATTTTCTAAAATATGATAATATTGTGCATTTGCAAAAAGTGTTCAAAATATGAACCACACAGTTTCAAATATGGACCATAGTAAATTGGGTTCAAAATTATTAAAAAAAAAATGGACGTGTTGCCTAAAATTAAATCAGTCAATCGTTAAGATTAAACTAATCGCTGGTACACAATTCGCACACATAGTAATCAAGCAGATTCATTATCTTGTGAAAACACGTGCTTTAAATTATTCTTTTCCGCTAGTTGGTAAGCCATAGATCTGATGTCCCTGCGTGTAAGTCCAAATCCAGATTTTTCCATTGCTAGAATATAATCACATAATTCAGCTTCCAATTCACTTGGCAAAGTAGATTTTCTTCCAAGTTTGTGGTTTGTAACGTCGCTAAGTGATTGGTCTTCCATTGTTGATAAGCGTATAAGCGTAGTTTTGGGTACTCCGTATGTTTTTGATGCTTTCAAAAAACCCATTTGCTTATCTCGTATAGCTTTAATTGCATTTGCCATTGCATCTTTATCCCATGTTTGTCTCGTCTTTCCTTTAGTTATAGAATTGGTAGATGCCATCCTAAAACAAACAAGCTAAAATATAAGTGACTGTTTGTAATATGGACCACTAGTCCATATTCAAAACATGCCGGTGGTCCATATTATAATACACATACATTTATAGGTTAAAATTGTTGCTAAGAAAATAATAAAATCTGTTGGATATTTCAACATAATATGAGTAATTGTAAAATAACTAACCTTTCTTTTAGTTTAATCCACTTTCCCAACCAGTAATATTTGCTGAAATTATGAGCTTACGAAGGTAGGTTAAAAGTTACATCGCGCGTTGATAAAAACAAAAAATGGCTGCCGTGAATACGCGCGCACTCTCTGCCCACCGGCAAGCAACTAGCGAGCCGCGGGAGGGGTGGAACTTAGCGTGCGGCGACTGATGGCTTCATACGACGGTCTGTATTTGAGAAATTTAGGTAGTCTATATTACCGACCCAGTCCATACTCTACATATGTTTAATTTGCACGATTTTAGGTCCCAAATATGTTTTATACATTAATTAAAAAAGATTGTAATACTTAACCTAGTTTTTCATATTTTTCCATATTTCATGCTCAAGTCCATATTTTCCATAAAAATATTACAATCATCAATATTTTGGAACTTCGGCCAATGTAGGTAGACAAAAATGAACAATTTTGATTTCGATAATTTAAAAAACATGAGATTGTGTACCTAATGCATTCACATTAATAAGACCGATAGACGATAAGTATACATATTACGGTAAAGTTTAAGGTATTGCAGAATACTTAACAAGAACCATCTTGCTTTCCCGGAAATGCCGGAAGAATATATATTTTTTTAAATAGATATCTAAACCCACTGTTCCCATACTCACCTTTGCTTTCCTCAATATTCCTATGCCTTTCCTTTTTAACCGACTTCAAAAAAATAGGTTCTCAATTCGACATTATATTATATATTTTTTATGTTTGTTCGCCGATTACTTTGACATTTATGAACCGGATTGGTACCATGATCAGGATATCATGATCTGATGATGGGATCCTGGAAAAAAAGAGGGGAACTCTCAAATTTTATAGGGACACGTAATGTATTTACGCCTGACTGTATTAATTTTGTGGCTCTTCTGATGATGGAAGGATAATAAAATAATATTAAAGGCCTCTTTCAATACTGTACTCATAATTAGTTTTTTTGTTTTTGGAGGGGGTGGAAGAGGAAGGGGGGGGGATCTTTTCTCGAATGTACTGTTATAAAATGTTATTTGAGGTGTATAAAGTGTAAAAATCTTATTGTAGGTACACTTCTTAGGTCGTGGTTATTGAAGGCGGTTTTTTTTTGCAGATTTTTTTTTAAATATTGTTAAAACCTATTTAAATGGGTTCAGTTTTGCGGTTTTTAGGGTTCCAAATGGCAAAAAATGGAACCTTTATAGATTTGTCATGTCTGTCTGTGTGTCCGTCAGTCTGTATGTCACAGCCACTTTTTTCAGAAACAATAAGAACTATAAGTACTACTTATTGAACCTTTGTATTTTGTTAACCGCATTACAACTTTTATACAACCGTAGGAAAAAAAAATGTTTTTTGTGGGTTCCCATACTTATAAACATCTGAAACTCAATTTTTTTTTTATCAAATCCTTACGTGCGGTGTATTGAGGTTTCTAGATATTTTTTTCTAAACTTAATACTTTGTGCAAGAGACGCTCTCAAAATGGTAAATTGTGTGTATGAGTTTTTATAACTTTTTTTGTTTAATTGGTAAGGCAAGGCACCCTTCGTGTTCCAGTTTTTTAATATTTAATTTTAAAAATGAGGAATAGTATTCAGAATTTCCTTTTAAGTATCTACCTAAATGTAGCCTATAACGTAGGTAAGTACCTAACGTAACGATGTTATTTGCCCATAGTCGTAAGCTCAACGGGAAGTATTATAGTAGGTTGTGTTTATTTTTGTATTATAAATTTTAGTATATGTACAGTTCACTTTTATTTCCCTTCTCAATATTGCACCAACTACCTCTCCTCTATTATCAAATGTCCTTTGCCTGAAGGTTGTCTGGTAGAAATCTCTTCCACCGATAAGACCGCCACAATTGGACATTTAAGTTTTTGTAATGCCTAGTTTTTTTTATTCCCTTGAAAGCATTGTAGATGGGTGGATAAGAACGTACGCCTTATGAACGGGAGGTCGCAGATCCAATTCCGAGCATGCATCCCAGAACTTTCAAATCAAATTCAATATTTCCATCATTTAGGTCGGGGGCGAGAGAAAACCTCGTGGGAAAACCTGCACGCTTTGGATAAACTCTCAATGAGGGTTTTCGCGTGTGAAAAATCCGCTAGATGGAGTACTATAGGAGTGAGGTCCTTATACAATGTGATTGGTTATTTTTAAACGTGATCGGTCATAAAGTCAATTTGACGAACTAAACAACCAATGCGGTTGATATTGGACCTCAGTCTAACAGTACGCCATCTAGCGGATTTTTCACACGCGAAAACCCTCATTGTGGATACCCACAATTGTTGAGATAAATTATTCTGTTTGGAACAGTGTTCATTACCACTGTTCCAAACGGGTCTACCCCGTTTGGAACAGTGGTAATGAACGCTGCCTTTGGTCCAAGGGTTGCGGGTTCGATCCCCGCACAGTAGGTACAAACATTTGTGTGCATGAACATATCTGTTTGTCAGTTTTTATTGCTTTGGGTGTTATTAGTATCTATGTATTTACAAAAGTATGTATGCTCGGATTCGAACCACCGGGTACGGGGGGACCGCCCCCGTATGGAAGGCGCTTTCTGAACCACAGAGCCAGCATCGATCGATTGCGCTTTGACTATACTTACAAAACCATAGTTTAAATAGAACTATAAACTTGTAAATATTCTTTTTTACTTTGACGAAAAGATCCATTTCCTGTAACTCTGTCTGGCTTTCCGTTTATGTCGGCGGCAGGCAGTCTGCTCGCAAGCTACAAAAAATCTTCTGAAAAGAAATTTCGAAGCAATATAAACAACTTACTAATGTCACCTAGAATGTAATAAAAATCACCACTTGCTAACGCAAACTTTCAAATTAGGCCTTATAACGCAGATTATAAGTTTCTTTTCGAGACGACTCCAAGTTTTTGTTCTGGGACATAATTTATGGTGAAACGGCATGAGGGGCGGATAGTAGCGCTTCGGATGTCACACATCATTAATTAGTCTCTCTTCTTTGGCAGGAACTTTTTGTACATGGACGGACAAGTCTACAAATCTAATATAGGTAGGTACTTATGAAAAGAAAAAAGTTTGGGTAGACGGATTCTATGCCTACTACTTATTAGGAGCGCAGTTTAAAGTAGCATCTAAGGCATTAGGCTTAGAATTTGGATTAGGTATTTTAGATTTAGACGCCAAACAATAATTCACTACGAGTACCAAATTACGATGGTATCGGTGTTTCCCAGCCTCAGCTCACCTAGAACTAAGGCAATTTAGAAAAGTTCGTATTATATTTTGGACCCGAGAGAATCGAACCCAGAACCTTCTGCGCTTGGGCGCCACACATTGATCGGCGCCGCCTTATGCACACCCGGCCGCTGGGAGTCGGCCGGGGAGTGTAGGTGGGGCATACGCACTAAACTATCTGCGACAGTTTGCATCCCTCGCCTGGGAGAAACACTCAGAGCGGGAACACGGACTTTTTAAGTCTCCGCGAACCCACTCAGGGCGAAAGAGGCTCGCCAGTAGCACACTCCAGTCCAACGGACCTAGGGCGTCTCCTACGGCCCACCAAACACCGCCCCCCGAATGGCACCTACACTGCTAGTTGCAGTACAAACACTACCGGGAGACGGACTGCGGATACCCTTCCCCACCCATACACTACTGGCTGCAGTGCAGAGTGGGTTGGGGAAATAAAACCCGCAGGCTTCAGAGCGAAGCCGCCGCAAAACCCAACTGGATGCGGAGCCGGGGAAAACGGCCTACATTGAGCCATCCTGGCTAGACGACCAAACGCCGGACCTCCAACACAAGGCCTTACGGCTACTGAGCCCGAAGGCTCTCCACCCAGTAAGGCCAACGTCATAAACCATATCACGCGTAGTGTGACGCCGGACAGGGCCCCGGGCCCAGAACAACCTAAGGCCACAGGAGACGGTTTTCCGATGCCCCAAACTGTGAGGCCGGTCCAGGCCCCGGGTGGGCTCAACTGGGGATCAACAGAACAACTCCAAGAGCACTCCCGTGTGTGTGCAGCTGTAAGCCGTCGGGTAGCAATGGGCGATGCCGATTACTACCCACCGTTGCCCGGGGACCTTTTCAGCTCCAAATAGAGCAAAAATACCACAGAAAGGGCCACACGAGGAGGCCGCCCCACCGTAGTCCCCTAGCCAACCACGCCTTTTTTTTTACTGCCTACGTAATGGATGGTACAACCAGTACAACGAATGAATTCAGCTCCAACTGGTGTCATACTCTATGCTAAACTACAAAGAAAAAAATAATTTATACACGAGGTAAAATAATATTATTGTACCCAAAGGTTGTATCGGTAAACAGAGTTAATAATCACAGTCACATCCTTCTAAAACCACATAGATTTTCTTCTCGTCATTTGATGACGACCCGTTTGGAACAGTGGTAGTGAACGCTGCCTTTGGTCCAAGGGTTGCGGGTTCGATCCCCGCACAGTACAAACATTTGTGTGCATGAACATGTCTGTTTGTATTGGTCTGGGTGTTTTCTATGTATTATAAGTATATATTTACAAAAAAAAGTATTATATGTATATATTTGTAATCCCACTGTTGATTCTGATATCCGTAACACAGGTGCTTGAGCTACCTATCTCGGAGTCAGATCAATGTATGTGATGTTGTGAAAAATATTAATATTATAAATTTTAAAATATTAAAAAATATTTGATGTGGAAACTTTTTCGAAATACGCACTTACAAAAAAAATTTGACTACCCCGTACAAAATGACCGAACAGAACGGTCGCTTTGTGTGATAACCGAAAATAAGATTACCAAAAACCTAGCTACCTAGGTAGCTAAGCGTAAGGACGACATTATATCCATCCCGTCCCATTTTCCGGTTGGGAGTTCAATTTTCCCCCTTCGAACACTTTTAACGGGTATTACACAAGGAAATTGCTAGTGATGCGACCCGTCTCCAACTTCGTACAGAACATCAGAAAAAGGTTTTGGAGTGATAAAAGCAATTCAAGTGCACTCCAGAGAGAGAGAGTTCAGTCTCATGATCACGAGCCTATCGATGTGTCCCCATTTCTGGGGCTTATCCTCACATTGAGGGTGGTTGCCGGCGCATGTACCTATGTTTGTCGCTCAGAGGATAAGAAAGCGCCTTTCATGTGGGGGTCGTAGTTCGAATCCGAGCATAAGCTAATGGTAGAAATATACACATACATTTGAAAAATGCGGAGGCATTTATCAAATGTATGTGTATATTTCTACCATTAGCTCGGCGGTGAGGGAAATCATCGTGAGGAAACCTGCACGTCTTGGATAGTTCCTCAAAATTGTACACACTTACAATATTTGAGATAACAATTCTGAACGTGTACCCATGATTCAGTTGGTCGGGTTCCCTGTCTTATGGCTGCGAAGGGCAGATGTCAGTCACTTTATTGCAATTACCGGACTTACCCCGGGCTCCGATCCGAGAGCTTTGGGCACAACTGGGATTGAAACGCGTAGATGAGGAGCAGGTATTTCCTTCCTCCATAAGATAAGATAAGTGATGAGATAAAATAAATAAAAATCATTTATTTAACACACACAGTAATATTTACATAACATTACTTATTGTAAGTTTTATAGTTTAAGCCAAAGGTAAAGTAAAAGCTATGTCGGAGGGCCCCAAACTAGGCTAAGCCTGTATCTTGGAGGCCCCTGCAAAATGCAATTTGTTGAGTAGTTTGGCTGACAACACATGGTAATACCAAATAATATTATTACTCTTGCAGTATATGATGTACATTTATAAAAATGGGTGATTTCACCCCTGTTAGATTTTAAATTAAATTTTTGAACATTAATAAGTTATTAATAGTAAATTTTAAATTAATTAGTACCTAAGTAGGTAATATAAAATGCCCATGAAAAGTTTAGCGCGAGTGTTGGTTATGGAAATGTTATAATGAGTGAGTTGAGTGTGAGGGTATGTGTGTGTGAGTATTAGTGTGCTTGTGTAGGTGTGATTATGTATGTGTTTATGTATATGCAGACTTATTATAGAATGTATAAAGTTATCCTATTAGGGTTATAAGATTTCATTATCTGTGTAGGTTAACTTCTGCAGCCAGAGTCCAAATGTTTTCTTTGCATCAAATAGGTTATTGGGTATATTTATCTTTTCACTAACCTTGATAAGATAAGAAATCATTTATTCGACACTTAACATGGACATTTACAGACGAAACGTCTTAAAAGCTAAGTGGATATACATAACATAATATAACTATATAACATGGATTCCTTCCTCCCTGAAGCGTGAAGAAGCATATCGTATTTAACGGAAATGACGACTTGACAGCGCGACCGCCGACTCATTGCAACGTGGGCTGTTCTTTTGCTTACCATCAGGCAGAGGCGAGTCAATATAACAGTGTCACTATAAACAAAATCGGCGTCAGTTAGCCCAGATCCTACACAATACACAGAGTAGAATTAATTTATAAACTTGCATCGAAATGTTTATGAAGTATATACTTAATAGATACGGATAATATGGATTTTCCCGGTATTTGAAATGAACATCACAAAGAATGATTATTTTGGTCGTATCTCCTAAATTAATATCTACAGATATAATAAAATTTTACTTTTTTGGTTAGTTACAACTTGTACAACAGATAATAAAAATTGCAAACGTCATGCAGCTAGGATATTGTAACAGTTACATATTATTTTTATTACCTACGTGGTATGTACCTATTAGAAATATTTTTCTGCGAAAAAAAAAACGCCTTCAAAAACCACGAACTAACAAGCGTAACATAATATTTTTAACATTTTATACACTTCAAATAACATTTTATTTTATTTATATATAAACGGTAGACCAGGATTTACATTTCAGTATGGTTACAGAGAAATCACTTATAGGTCTACACAGATAGAAATTAAGTAGAAGTGTAACAGATATAAGCTTAGAATTCAATTATTCAACAGGGATCAGGGCCGATTTCGGTAAAACCTTTTCTCGAGTGTACTGTTAAAAAATGTTATTTGAAGTGTATAAAGTGTTAAAAATATTTGTTTACACTTTTTAGTTCGTGGTTTTTGAGACGTGTTTTTTCGCAGGAAAATTGTTTTCAAACTTTTTGGTGTATCATATTTTTGGTCATCACCCAAAGGGTGGGGGCTTGAGCCCCAGCTCTTTACTGTGCGATCGGGACTCGGGCGGGATGCTGGCCACGTCGCAGAGAACACAATTAATCCATTTGGAAATTATCCCGTGTACCCCCTCCGGGTTCAATTAAAATGTAAATTGTGCCATGTTAGGGTTGACAGAGAACCTAGTTAATATTATTATAAAACCCGGTCGACAGTGGTTTTGGTGCCAAGAAACAGTAATATTTTTAAGGTTCCGAACCTTAAAGAAAAAGACGGAACCCTTATAAGATCACTTTGTTGTCCTTCTGTATGTCTGCCTTTCGGTGTGTCAAGACCCTGTTAACTCGTGATCGCGGGAAGTTATCAAGTTGAAATGTTAATCGTATACTAAAGTCTACGGTTTCTTAAATTTGTGAGAAAATCAAACCCTAAGTTGAGTAAAAAAATAGATATGGTCATTTATTCACAGAAAAAAGTATATCGACTTTCGCAAGGGAATCAAATCTTACCGTTGACTTAGAACTATGGAATTTCCAACAATTTTATAAATAAATAAATAATTATTTTATGTTACTTGTACTTTAACAGTGGGAGAGCCACGCTTCGTCATGAATGGGCCGGCTCGACCGGAGAAATACCACGTCCTCACAGAAAACCGGCGTGAAGCAGTGCATGCGCTGTGTTTCGCTGCGTGAGAGAGGGTACTGGAGGCCCAGGGGGAGGTGGGTTAAAAGGTAAGCAGCGCACTTGTGACACCACTGGTGTTGCAGGCGTCCATGGGCGGCGGTAATCGCTTACCATCAGGTGATCCGTCTGCTCGTCTGCCACCTATACCATAAAAAAAAAACTTAACCACAGAGGCATCCCTACGATGTGGCATTATGACAAGGCATTTATCTATCGGACTGCCACGCTTGGCACCTGCATATGCTTTCCTGAAAATAAATCCTCATTTGAAAATGCTTATGCCATTTGGAGGTGAAGATTGTTTTATGTGGTATGTGGCAGACGAGCAGAGACGAATCGCCACCCGCGACACCAGTGGGGTCACAAGTGCGCTGCCAACCTTTAAACCACCCTTTCCCCCTAATTGGGGCTCCGCTACCCTCACTCACGCAGCGAAGCACAGCACAGTGCCGCTTCTCGCTAGATTTCTGTGAGGTCGTGGTATCTGGTCGAGCCGGCCCATTCATGCCGAAGCGTGGCTCTCCACGATCACGGAAGGAAAATAAAATTAGTTCTAATTTTCTTGTGTTTTTGTTCTAATGTAATATGGAAAAATAATTTCTGTTTAAAACAATTTCTAAAGGGGCATCCCTAGGATATGGTGCCTATTTTGTCGAGGTGAGATATGTGACAAGGCACACTGTTATAGCATACAGTAATTACTATATTTACGTACATAACCACATATCAGCTTACTAAACTCTGTCAAAATTCCTCATTTGATATATTATTCATTTGAAGGTTACTTTGGTACCTATTCGTATAGAACCTCGATTACCCGAACTATTTGTTGTCATTAGGCGTCCGGATAATCGAAAATCCGGATAATTGAATGTATGAAGAAAAGCGTTTTTTTTGCATATGCATATCTCTTATGTGTTTATTAAAAGCAACAAATAGGTACATATCAAAGAAAAACAAAATTTATTAAGAAATGGATGTGCCATTTCCCACAATTTGTTGACTTAAATTTTGGTAATTCGAATTTGGTACATAATATAAAGTTTTCTACTGAAGATGGGTTTGCTCTTGGCTTCACACTGAACTCTTGAGAGGAAACCCACGATGGAGCGAGCTTACCCAAAAGTAGCCTATTCAGTCTGACTTTGAAAATATTGGGGTTGTATTCGCTCGAAAAAACAGACTCTGGGAGGACGTTCCACTCCTTGGCTGTGCGCATCACGGATGAGAAGAAAAAGCGCTTTGGCAATCGAGGAATATTCACTAAGAAGGGATGATATCTCCCAGTTCGCCTCCTCTCTATGGTAAAAAGGGGATGTCGGAATGAGTTTAATTAAGTATTTGGTCATTTTCGTTTGACGTAAGCCACTTTTTCAATTCATTGCTGCTATATCACGAAGTTTTAGCTGTAGTAAACTCACAGTATCACTTTCTGTTTGTTTTTCAAACCATTTGAGAGCAGTTCCAGGGCATGAAGTGCTTCATCATGATGGTTCTGCATAGTTCTCCACATCTAGACTTTCTTCAGTTTCATCATCTTCCGATTCAGTTTCATCTAGTTCACTTGATCTGAAAGTTTTGATAATTACTATCACCAGCGACCCACTGTTTCACATCGTCATCATCACAATCCTGGCATATTTGTATCTTTAACATTGTTTAACATTAGCTCATTATGTTGGCAGTTCCGACACGTTCATGTTAAGGCTAGACTAGACTCAGTGGAACGCAGAGCCAAGAAACTGATTGGTGACGAGGAGCTAGTAAAGGCTAAGCTTCACAGTCTAGCTCATCGACGCAAAATAGCTTGCCTGTCTGTTTTTTACAAGCTGTACTTCGGGGAGTGTGCTGCTGAACTACATGAACGCATTATTACGCTATCCCCTTTTTACCATCGAGAGAGCAGGCGAACTAGGGATATCATCCCTTTTTGGTGAAAATTCCTCGATTGCGTACAAAGCGCTTTTCCTCCTCATTCGTGATGCGCACTGCAAAGGTGTGGATCGCCCTGCCAACGTCTCTTTTTCCCAGTAAAAACCCCAATATTTTCAAAGCTAGAGTGAATAAGCTACTTTTGGGTAAGTTCGCTCTATTGTAGGTTTCCTCTCAACTCTAGAGTTCAGTGTGAAGCCAAGAGCAACCATCGTCAATAAAATAAAAAAAAATCGTTGCTGTTGGCAGTCCGGATAACCGGGAAGCCGTATAACTGAAGGCCGGATAATGGTTTTACTAGTTAAGTATAAGTAAGAACTTATTAACGTAACGTAACGAACGTATGCAAGAGCATACGCCTGATTTTATGAAATGAAATACCTAACAACTTAATATCTATCTAATTGGTATAAAAAAGCTCAAAGTAATTTATCTTCATAACTAGATACAAAGAAAAAGTTGGTGAAGAATATACATTTTTCTTCAAAAATCGGTAAAACGCTGTCGTACCTAGGTACCTAGGGGTTACTTCCAGCTCCTAATGTTAACATTTTATAATAGGGGTTCAAGTATGAAAATTGCCGATCAGTTTTCTTGATACAAAAATAGACGTATAACTCAACTCAAGGCAAAAACTCACCATACTATAATTTTATTTTGATATAATATAAGAATACATTTGTAAGGTTTATATTAAATAGTGATCAGTTCTATCTTATTTTTTCATCAATAATACATTATATCTATATAATGTATAGAAAAAAAAAATTGAAAGTTACTCTTTGTTTGCGTTTTAATCAAAGCCAACTTTTATAATAAAAAATATTTTTTTCTAAAAAGCTATCCTATACTTTCCTGAATTTTGCCGTTAAAGTAAGTAGTGGCATTAATCAGATGATAATTAAGGGCGGTTTACTTTGCAAATTAAAAAAGAATACTATGGAACACACAATTTCTTACAAAACCGCAATCTTATAAATAAATAAAATAAATAAATATTTCACAACATCACATACATTGATCTGACTCCGAGATAGGTAGCTCAAGCACCTGTGTTACGGATATCAGAACCAACAGTGGGATTACAAATATATACATATAATACTTTTCTTTTGTAAATACATACTTATAATACATAGCAAACACCAATACAAACAAACATGTTCATGCACACAAATGTTTGTACTGTGCGGGGATCGAACCCGCAACCCTTGTATCAGAGGTAGCGTTCACTACCACTGTTCCAATCGGCTCGTCAAAATCGTCTTATAAGTAATTAGGTAAAACAATAATTAAAGGCAAGAAATAAAATCATCTTACATTATGTACATAGTCATTACGAAATTCACCTACCTAAGTACCTACAATATCAAAATCATCTTTTGTCAGCGAATTTAAAGGCGCACCGGAAGTGGCGAATCAATAATCTTGATGGCAGACAGAGACAGCAATAGCTTTGTGGGGGGCGGTGGCCCCGCCCCCGGCCCTACTTACCTCACAATGTATCAACCCCTAGCCTCTACCCACAATGCGTCTCACAATTCAATTTAAAACTAAAGACATTCAAGTCACCGATATCATACGTGTATTAATTTATGAACTTCACAATACCACACTAATTTTTACACGTACGTACCACCACAAAGGTGTATCATCATCATCATTTTAGCCCGCATCCCAGGGGGAATCCCTGACCACGAGGACCTCCACTTGAGGAATTTTCTGCACCATCGGCCGTCTGATCTCCTCCCAACGGGCAGCCCAAAGAATGAAGTGGCAATCCACTTGAGGCATGCAATTCTTTGGGCTATGTCTTTAACTTTGTATTTCATGCGGATCTCATCATTCCTGATACGATCACGCAAAGATAATCCGAGCATAGCCCTTTCCATTGCTCTCTGGGTGACTTTGAGCCTTCTTATGCGGCCACATTTCGGCTCCGTGGTGAGGCACTGCGGTAGATAGGCCAAAAATATTATTAACTTATGGAAAATAAAAGACATTCGTGTTCATCCAAAAAGAGAGAACATGCAAATCAGAATTAGTTTTTATCAAATTAACAAACTGACAAAATACGACAAAGCAAACCTTTTTATGATCAAAAATAATTGATGTCCGAAAACATCTCTTATGCTGGTTGAATAAAGTTTAGTGCACTTATTCGATCCCCTAACCCACTGCTAAACTCTTGCCTACATTAAGCTTCGCTATAGATCTCTATCAAGCGGTCCTCATCAGTCAATCCTCCGAAGGTCAGCGGCCCAACGAGTGACAGTGCGTGTACACTGCTGCTTCAACATTGTCGGATCACTGCCACTTTAGCGTGTTCATGCCTTGGGTTTTCACTTCAATCAATCAATCATCAGCTCGTTTTGTACATGCTCCCTTATATCCTTCTGCGCCCCTGGTCGGTTCCCACGTCTCGGCTGCGTCTCGGCTCCAAACCGGTGAGGTACGCACTAGTTGAATACCTACTTAAGATTTTATTCATCGTGATAGTGATGATGCCGTTAAGATAATATTATAAGGTATTCCAAATGATTCCCAGTCCAAACGAATTCTCCTGTCGGTTTTCTTAAAGCGTGTTGCTACCCAACTGCACAATTCTCCCTAAGTCGTAACCTACATACCGGAACAACTTGGAGCATAGAATCTTCGACGAACAGAACTTTTGGGATGATGTAAGCATAGATTTTATCCATGACTTATTTCGCCCAGTCCAAATTTCTCTCTAATCTTACTCATACCCCCATGCCTCGGAAAACACGTTAAGCCTGCGCCCAATCCCTCTCCGGTCGTGCCACGCTGGTGTCCCATCGGAATACGAGTGTAAGGGAATAGAGAGTGCCCTTGTGTTTGCGCACACACTTCAGCACTATAATATATCATGCGTACGTGGCTGATCGTTGTGATTGGCCGCTGTAGCCGTAATCGGTTGGAGGATATTATTATAGTTCACAATAGATCTTAAAACTAAACAAGTCCTGAACATGAACCCCGCAGGGGCACTGCAATGTTTATACATATATCTATTATCACAGGAATAATTGAGAAAATAATTTCAAACTTAAATTTATTTTACGGTCGACAGGTTTGTTGGGAAAATTTCAGCAAGATCTTGCACCTAGATTTATGAAAAGACTATTATTTAAGGTCTTAAATTAAATAAATTTATGATAACATTTACATTGTGGCTGTATTTAATGGACGTAACACATATGAATACCTACTACACATTACACTTAAGCATATTAAATTGCAGCATAATTACCTCATAAAAGGTACGTACTATTGTGAGACCTATGTAAGAACCACGTTTACTCGTATAGTTAAAACGTAATTTGATAGAGTTTGGCTCATTTTATCACTTATTAAAATGTTAGGAGCTGTAATTTCATTTTCAATTTACACAGTATGTGAGTTCTTTTATAATTTAGTATGTGACAAAATGTTTATGCGTTATTATTAGCCTTATATATTTTATAGGTAAGGTAGAATAATTTTGTAGTTACAACTGTAAATAGTTTATTGTTTAGATTTATCTTAGCACCAAATACTTAGCAGAAATTAAAAAGTAAGAAAAAACACAAGAGAAGTAATAAGGCGAATGAGCCCAAGTTACTTATTTTACATAACTCGTTTTTCCTTTTGTTTTGATATTATTGTATAAGTAATAATCTAAATGCTAAAAAGAGATTGCGCTTAATTTAAGTACCTATAATAACATTTTTAAACTTTTTAGATTTTGCTGGTTATGGTATGTGTCTTTACGCTGAAAACACAGCCGATAGAATGAAAGTGAAAATCTATCATATGAGTAGAGAGATTACTTTGGATGCAATTAGAAAATTCGAAGTAATTACGAAGTTCCACCGTTATTACTATGAGTGAGTTTTGTTTAAATTAACTTTATTTATATGTTACGCGCACATGTCATATTACTGACATGGGAAAAAAACTTGACTAGAAATGGTAGAATTATACTATTTCCTAGTTTTCGTGTGAATGTTACCGTTTCACATGCATGCTTACATCTTATTCAACTTACCTATCTACCATTTACCTAATCCTACTAGTATTTAATCTAGTAATTTGCAGTGTACCTACTTGTAGGTAGGTAGTCAAGTAACATTATTACCTAAGTAATAATAAAATTAATTTTAATATTTATTTATAATGATGCCTTTTACATTATGATAGGGCTCCAGCCTTCCAAGCAGGGGACGTAGCTTGCCGAGTCAGGCAGAACTACATGAGAATGCTATTCATTTTTAAACGAAGTGTCGAATTCACCGAAGATTGGAGTGTCGGGGAGGTTCGTAGGCTGTATCATTACTATGCCATCATCCATGTTTAGGATGTATTATGTAGTTCATACTTAGCTTCCTTAAATGTTATGTATCTTAGTTAGAAAATATCACATAATTAAGTATATATATGTTACTTGCTTTTAGCACCTGGGTCAGGTAGAAAAAACACAAGCCCTGTATTGGGATACTCACAACCTAGTAAGGAGTCTTCAAATATACGATGCCGACGATGACCTTATATTTCGCGCAGGAGTCCATCCATCTGAAAAACTAAAAAGGAATAAAATGAGGAATCAATCTGCTAAAAATACAGGCAAAAAAGGGCTTTGGAGCTTTTTACAACAAGACAGTCAAGTGATTGATAAAAACGCAACAAAGAAAGATTTTATGGAAGATGGTTTTGATACTGATATTCATAATTAAGTTATTATAAGCTCAATTTTTGGTTTGGTTCCTTTCGATTAGCGTTGTCTTCGCATCTCGTAATCTTTTTCGACTTTTTACTACAATAAACATGGCTCGTATCGCTGTGAGATTTGATTTGTTTATGATCACCAAAATTGAGAACGAAACTTATCTACCTATTTAAAACTTGTAGGTACAATATAACTACAGGTGTGTAAATTAAGGTAGGTACTTAAAATCTACAATTAATTAACAGCACTTTTAATAGAAGTTTATACTCGTGCTTACACGCACACAAGCAGGTTTTATTATTTTATTGCGTACGTAACAAAAATACTTCGAGAATAGAAATTACAACAAAAACATTATCTGCAGATAGTTACTGGAAATATCATGAAGTTGCTAGTAGTTACATGCATTGCCATCTACAGTTTTTGTGAGTACATACTTACATATTACTTACAAATATTATAAATAATACAGTTAAAATTTTATTTCAAAAATTTACTGAAAACAGTTATGAGTTAGCCGAATCCGGCTTGAGATCAATTTCTGGGTCACCCTGAGTAAAAAGTCTCTATGGTTTCAGTCAATATGTGGAGCGGGGTGGAGTCATACTATGCAAGACGTACGGACCTACGGATGAGGAAAAAGCTCTATAAAATGGACGAAGACCTTCTCAGAGATTCAATACAACAAATTCAAAGAATAATGTGGATGAGAGAGAAATATGTTAAGTAGGTATATACGTAAATAATAATAAAAAGTAAGTATGTACAAACACTTCTGGACACATCTATTGGCCCACCTTGCATTTTCAGTTTCGTTTGCTAGCTGAAATTGTATATTAGATCGAGCAAAAACGTTTTATGCAGCTTTGAAACTGGCATATTCATCATTTGATTCAATAGTCTTTTTTTGAATTTCGAACACAGAATTTAAAGAAACAAACGACAATTTGGATAAGAGCTGTGGTAGATGCCCATGGAGGCAACACGCGTTATTAAATTAAACCTTTATTTGATAAAACACGTTTTTTATTTAAAAAATCAATTGGCTTTATCAAGGAGCATACCCGACTTAAAAGGCCGTGCCGTGTGGTATTCTGAATTAAAATTTAAAACAATACGATCGAAAAAGATGGTAAAATGTATCAGGTTTAAATCTGCATCAATAGTTTTTGTCCTATCTAGCAGTCATATTTCAGTAGGGGCTATCGAAACCTAACCTCTAAGGTGGGCCAATAGATGTATCCAGAAGTGTACATACAACACGAAGAATTCGTCAGTGCAAGTGGGTCAGTCGGGCATAATTTTCAGTCGTGGAAGCAAATGTATGCATTCTAAGGATATAATCTATCTATCCTTCTGAATTAAACACATTTTTTTTCTTGTTTGTGTTTGCAATTTTATTAAGTTACACACTTTATTTGGATCGATTGAGTTTTTTTTATCCAAATTAATCAATGTATTTTCTTTACACAATGCAATATTATTTCATCTATTTCAGAAACCATGCTTTTAAGCAAGCGGAAATCGTTTACGAAATAAGAAAACTTTTCGTCCGGATGATGTTCGTCTATCATAAAGCATTGGCAGAATTAAATAAGATAGAGCATTATGAGGTTAATCTCACTTTTTAACAGAATTCTAAAGAGAGGAGGATGTTCTCAATTCGTCGGGATCTTTTTTTATGTATGTCCCCGATTACTCAAAAACGCCGGGACCGATTTGGTAAATTCTTTTTTTAAAAGGGTTAGGTTGCCAGGTCCCAGGTTCCTGATGAACCCCAGAGAAATTGAAGGCAACCCTCAAACATTTCATAAGCAGATTTTATGTTTTTGTTTGTCGTAAAAAAATTACAAATAGCAGAAAGATTTTATACTAATGTTTAGCATTTTCTTTTGCCAGCACTTCAAATACGTATCAGAGATTCAGAGCTTAACTCTGCACATTGATCACTTAATAAATGCAATGGAAGAGTTTGAGGACAAGGATAACCGTAAAAAGAGAATCACCCGTATTGGAAGAAAAACGGGACATAGTTCCGCTGAGAAACGGATGGAACAATCAATGGAGTCTAAGATCCGGAGGCAAAGGGCTTATATGATAAGAAACAAGATTGAAAAGAGTCTAGCTCACGGTGCCTCTAGAGATGATCTAATAAAAAATACGTTCAGGCTAGAACATAATGATGAAGATGGCTTCGATTCAGATATTATACAATAAAAAACAGTAGGTAAACAGTGGGTACCAATTACGTAAATAAGTAGATACTGTTTTTTTTTATGTGATAGGTGGCAGACGAGCAGACGGATCACTTGATGGTAAGCGATTGCCGCCGCGCATGGACACCTGCGACACCAGTGGAGTCACAAGTGCGCTGCCAACCATTAAACACCCCTTTCCCGCGAATTGGGCCAAAGTCACGCAGCGAAACCACAGGTTCATAAAAATTAACAGCCATACTCGTATCTTATATAATTTAATTTCGTTTTTCGGCAAGTTTGTTCAGATTATTCTCTTTTTAGGGTTCTTTAGTCCTCAAAGAGTCTAATATGTTTCGCCAAATCGCGGTCGGTCCGGACAACCGTTCAGTCCGTAACTCCGCGGCCTTGCTTAGAAAACTTGAGGAAACTATGTAGGATAGGTACCTTATATATACTTCAGCTAGCCGGTTTTACTTAAATAAAACAGTATCGTACGGTAATTGTTTTAATTATGAAGAAGAAAAGACTTGAGACAAATAATATTTTCAATTAAATATAGAATGTGTTTGGTCTAAGTCCATAAACTGTGTCAAATTGAGAATGAGTCACTTCTTCATGAGATTACCCGAGTAGACGGTCGCCATTTGTGGTCATCTTTCGTGAATCGACCTGTACATTTCGCGTAGCTGAAATATAGCAGGACCATGAGGAAACAACTTATTTTATTTTTTTATGGTAAGCACTTTAGAAGTTTCAATTCAGACTCTAGTATATAATAAAATACCGTGCATCGCTATACCATGAGTGAACGCTTACTCGTCCGCATTTATTTGTTTACCAAACCCAGTCCACGCACTCCAAGGTTGAAGGAAACAAAAGCACTTAACCGCTTTATGCCATTTTGTCCTGAGCACAGGCTTACTAAACGCGGTACATGAGGATACATTGGTTTACTTTTGGTTAAGAATTTGTTATCGTAAGCCATATGGGCACAAGGCGGCGGGTTTTTTCTCTTACTACGAATTTAAACAATGGGACATGTGCTTACCTACATGTGACGGGTTGCTCCCAAGCGAACCTTGGAAAGGGTTAAACATCATTGGCCATTCATTGACAAAACTAAATATATTTTTCAATCTCTCTTTAAATTATAATAATATATGACTGTAAGTACTTTTATTATACTTAAAGTTCGTTTTTTTCTCTGTCATAGAAATCACAAATACTAGGTACTTACCTTACGTGTCTACCTACTTAGTAAAGACGCGTAGACGCGATGACGTCTATTAGTTTGTGTATTTAGGAGTTTGGAGGCGGGAAAACGACAGATAGATATAATTACCCGACTACGGCGAAGCAAAAAGGAGGGTTATGATATGATTTTAACCTGTATGTATGTATGGTTGTTCATCTGTTCCCTCATAACTTCTAAACTAGTTATCATATTTGAACAAATGAGGTGGTGTTATAGGATAAATGACATCACGTTAAATTGACTAAAGCGCCCTCTAGCGGACCAAGAGTAAGAAACTAAAAAAAATGTTGCTTGACACAGTACACACACACACTGCACCGTCAAGCAAAATTTTGATTCATTCATACATGATATCCTTTGATAATGAAAGAGCTGTTTTAGCACATTTCAAATATGTAATTTTATTTACATAACTAAAAATATGTTAAATAAAAATAAAGTTTTAAAACTAAAACCCGACTACCATAATGATTTCAGCAGAGTAAATTTTCATTTTACGTAATTTTTAGAGCTTGTTCCATCTCTAGGCATTGAACTACATTTTCTTAAGTAGACAACTCACTGTCTCTAGGAAGGTATTTCATAGATATATTGAATACAGATAGCGGTCGTAAGGATGTAGATAAGTAACAAAGTAACTGCCATATTTCTGATATAGTTAGTTAAGGTTATTGTTATTAATCTATTGAACGAGCTGAGTATAATCCTTACACAGCCCGCAAGGCCTAAAGTTGGACGGTCGTAGCGGCTAATATTAATATTCAGAGGAAGACAGCGACTACTTAGCCCTGGGGTCATCGCAGCAACTTTACTTAATAAGTAGGGTGCCTCAGTTTAAGACCGCTTATTCCAATCCAAACCTAATGTTTTGAACAAAGATGCAATTAATAAAATAAATATTAGACATGTATGTACATAAAAATCACAGACAAAAGATTGTGGAAGGTGTGGGTTCGAGTCCCGCCTGAACACGAGATGAAAATTTTTAAGTGTCCCGGAACTTAATATCAGTACCAGCATTTTCGATATTCAACCACCTAAAAGGGGTGAATGGGGGTTTACACCTCGGATGGAAGTTTGGTATTTTTTTAAGCTAGTCATAAAAATTGGTAGTTGGGCTTTTTATATAAATTAAAATATTTAACATTTTTTCCTCAACTCCTAAAGGAGTGAGATGGGGTTTAAAGGTTGTATGGGAGATTCGCCATATTTGATGCTCGAGTTTTTGAAAATTAGAATTCGAACATTCATACAGAATTTTTTTAGCATTTTTTCAATCAACCTCTAAAACCCGAACAGGGGTTAAAACGCCATATAGAAGTGTCGTTATTTTTAAAGCTAGTCATCAAACATTATGTTGCTCTTTTTATATTCACACAGAAAATATTTTAGCACTTTTTTATTTAACCCCTAATAGGGTCAATGGGGGTTACAACGCCGTATAGAAGTGTCGCTATTTTTAAAGCTAGAGTAATGAAAAATTATATTGGTCTTTTTGTATAAATTATTTAGCATTTTTATATAATTGCTATAAGTGTGAAATGGGGTTAAACGTTATATGGAAGATTCGCCGTATTTAATGCTCATCAGACATGAAAATATATGCGAAGTGAATGAAAGGCATTTCAGTATTTTTAGTCTCATTTTAAGTCTCCGTTTAATAGCTACCTACTTACCTATAATCTTAGAATTGGTTGACTACAAATGAAGTTCTTATTGAAAAATACAATTTCTAAATAGTTTGTGAAGGTAAACGGTAACCGCCGCTCATAGACATCAACAATGCCATTCCATTGATTTTATTATATTTTTTAAAATTAAACATACAATTAGGTATTTTGTAAATATTTTAAGTTCCTGCCTGTTAACGTTTATTCACAACGAACATAAATAGTAATAATTTTGCGTTTTTGTATGGGAGCCCCTAAAAATTTTATTTAATTCTATTATTAAAAACGGAAAAAATCGCGTTCGTTGTATGGCAGCCCCCTTAATTATTTACTTTCTTTTGTTTTTAGAATTTGTTACGGCAACAGAAAAAACATACTTACTTACTTACTTACTACGCTGGCTCAGCGATCCAAAGTGGGTCTTGGCCTCCGACGTCAAAGTTCGCAATTTTTTGCGGTTCTGTGCCAATTCCGCCCAATCGTGCACGTTGAGTGCTTTGAGGTCCTTGGCGACTTCGTCCCTCCAGCGGTATCTCGGACGACCCATAGGACGTCGCCCCATCGGTCGTACCAGATAGGCTGTTTTGGCTGCACGATCCTCTCCCACTCTCTCCACGTGTCCGAGCCAGCGCAGTCGGGATGATGTTATCTCCCCGATAATGTTCGGCTCGGCTATCAGGTCTTCAATCTCCTGGTTGAACCTGTGCCTATCCAGCACACATCTTCTCTTTTGAAAGATTCTGTGACAGAAAACATAATTTGTGAAAATTTAAACTGTCTAGCCGTCGCGGTTCTTGAGATACAGCCTGCAGACAGACAACCGGACAGACGAATATCAAAGTCTCAGCAATAGGATCCCGTTTTTACCCTTTGGATACGGAACCCCAAAAATTACTATTTTACCCTACTAGTATAATCAACATCAAAAATATTTTTTCCCTGAGGAACATCAGGTCGTACACTAGTCGGTTGTATAGGCAATATCCACAATACCTATCTAAATTAGTTATGTTGTAGAAATTCACGTTGTCAAAGCCAGACGCCGATGGAAGAATGTGGTCAGAGAGAAGATTCTTTCAAAGAGGGATAACGAACCTCAGTACCAGTCAACCTCATGAGGTTTTACGACGAGGTTTTCGACGCGAAGAGTGTTGAACAAATTGTATCTTTAATAAGGATAAAATAAAATAAACAATTACATTTTATTACCTAGATCCATCTATTAACCGAGCAAATTGCCTTTTTCATATCAACATACATACCTATCTTAACTTTTGTTCAGGAAGTTCCTAATTACCTACTAGATCAATATGGTTTTAACAAAAATGAACAGATGTACGAGGATTGTCAAATGATAACTTAAACTGTGCCAACATCTGACGAGAACTTTCGATCTCAATGTTGCACCAAATTATGGTCACCTTACTCGTAGTTAAAATGTTCACTTTAAATCGATATCTCTTAATAACATAATTATTCCTCCCGCCTCGATCAAGGATTAAGTCAAAATTTGTTGAGCATGATACTAACTACTTTGATAGAATAAACAACCGCCCAGGTATCTATTATCTTCTATTTTTTATGACAGAATTCAGTTTTAAGGATTAAAAATCAGTATTATGAAAGCCCTTGTTAGTTATATGACATAGGTATGTAGCTTATATCTATAAAATGTCCAGTATAGACCTGCCAAAACGTATCTTTCAAAAGATTGTGGATATAAAATGTTTGCAGTGCCCTACAGGGTCCATATTGTAACGGAAAATACTTTAAACTAAGATGTTTATTCAACATATGAGAAAGCAATAAATATATTGAATTGAATTGAATTGATCAGTGCAGAGATGCGGAACAGTGAAAGGCTTCATTTGGTACATCGACTTTCAGATAGATCCGTGATTAATTCCGCTCATTCGGATCATTCGGCTCACTCGGATCATTCAGCTCACTCGGAACATTCGGTTCACTCGGACTGGAAATCCATTTGAGTCGAATGATACATTCGGAGCGAACATTAGAGATTCGGAGCAGTGTACCTATCATTTGGCTGAGTCGTTTCAGTAAAGAGTTACACACGTCCAGTTCAGTAATTAAAAAGAAATAGGTAGTTATATCTGCCTAAGACATACATCTACGGTGGGAAAGCCACGCTTCGGCATGCATTGGCCGGCTCGACTGGAGTGAAACCACGGCCTCGCAGAAAAAAGGCGTGAAGCAACATTGTGCTGTGTTTCGCTGCATGAGTGAGGGTACCGGAGGGCCAATCCGGGGGAAAGGAGTGTTCAAAGGTCGGCCGCGCACTTGTGACTGCACTGGTGTCGCTGGTGTCCATAGGCGGCGGCAATCGCTTATCATCAGGCGATCGGTCTGCTTGACTGCCACCAAAAAATCTAAATCGTCATGAAATTCGTGAATGAATGCATAAATATGCTTCCTAATTGGTAATTAGACCACTGGATAAAGCATCCATAAGTGTAACAGATTCATGATACTGGTAGCCCCTTTTTGAAGCACCACCTCGCCTAACCAGTATGCGCAATAATATTCAGCAGGCACTACAATATTTCAATGGCAGCGTGGGCTGTCCTGTCTCCAAAGTGACAAAGCGACAATGTCAATGTCACAAATAAAGCCTTATCTGAGACACCGTTAGGTTGATATTGCTTCAGCGCTGTTGAAGTAGACGACCGACCACTCTTCCACGAATGTCATGGATCAAACGGACAATAAATGTCGAGTATTTACTTTACATTTACTCTTTAATTGTAAATCCATAATGAGTGACAGACGGCGAGTTCGCTGGAAGACCGTCCGTGACAATGCACGCTCGTCAGTAGGCAATGTTATTTTATTAAACTTACCCGTCGCTGCATCCGTCAGGGTCCAGAGCTGAGGACTGAGCCAAAAAGTGCAGCGTCATTTGATACAAACCAAATACAAAGGGGTCGTTCTTTTTACCGACGTCTAAAAATGAGAAGGTTCTATGTCCGACTGTATATTTTTTATGTCTGTTCATCGATTTCTCCGCCAATTTTTGACAGATTTTGGACATGTTTATTTGAAAGATGTAACTCCCAAAATGCCTCGCCAACCCGTCTGCCAAGCGTGGTGAGTATGGCAATTACCCCTCTTGTGATTGAGGGAAGGCCCATGCCCCAGCAGTGGGGACTTAAATGGGCTGATGATGATGATGATGATGAACTCCCAAAATGGTCCCTATCACGATCTGATGAGCGAAATCGCGGGAACTCTTCTAACACATGACATGAAGCCATTGCGATATTACGAGTGCTCCATTAAACTCATTTGCTAGGTATATTTTTTTGCAGATGATGACCATTATTTATTTATTTTATTTATTTAATATAATTATACGGGATAAACCCTATTACATAATTATACATAATTAATGGATCAACGATGGATGTTTTAACCACTAACAGCAAATGAACCGCGATTACTGCAATAATAGATCATCCCTTACTGATAGTACCGCTTTTTATTTTTTATTTTTAAATCGGTAAGTATTACACTTTTATCCTAAAGTCTATTTAAACTTAATTGCATAATGTAAGTATGATGATAAGTAGATATTTATACATATTATGTTTGAGAACGCGGCGGATATGTGTTCGCATATTGGTTTTAAATATATGCGGCGCTCAAGATACAGGGTGGTGAAAGCCTCCGTTCAATAATGTAGGCTGGAATGGCGCATGCGCTTCCCCTAGGGCGGCGACCTGAAACAAAACCTGCAAACAGGGCGCCTACATACTTGCAACTAATCGCTTAACTTTTTTCCGTATTGTAGAACGCTTTTTTAAAATTTATAAGAATTATACTCTTTTCAAATGTACATTTACATTAGGTAACATGGATTAAAATGATCATCGATCATCGCGTGACTTCTTTGGTGGCGCTTCTTTCTATCTCGAACATTAATCCAGAGAGCCTATTCGCGCTTAGATATCGAATTTAACATTTATACACCATGCTTTTTTAACAGTCTTACTCTCTTGAACATTGGGTCTAATTTCAGAAAAATAAATCACCTTACCATATAAAAGTGATCAGTGTATTGGTGCAATTTGTTTAATTTGTTTGATACAAATTGCACCAATCAACTGGATAAGAGAAAAACAAGTGGAGTTACCTATGTACGTACATATATTGTATAGGTACCCTCTAATACTTATTCTTTTGATATCCTTCGTCTACTCGTAGGTATCCTATTAAGTGCTCTGTTTAGGTATTCTGTCTAGGAAATCATAGATTTTAGTGACAGTTAATTTTTTTTTGAGATATATGTTGTGTGTTCCTTGGGGAATAATGTTTGTTTTCATTATTATAGTGCCCCAGATAAGGGAGTAAGACGATTCAAAAAGCATGGTGTATATACGAATGTAGGGATATCTCTAATTCGCCCTCTTTGTCGAGTACACGAGAGTAGGCCGTCTGATAGATAACTTGGAATGGTATAAAAAGGGATAATACGCGTAAATAAGGCGCACATCCTGACAATACATTAAGTATGTAAAATAATAATATAAGGTTCGTTTTCATTAAAGAGACTTCATGATTCGGATTTGCCAGGCCATTGTGCCTTCGAGTGGGTAAAAGTCGCAAGTGTGCTCGTATTAAGGCTAGCGTAACATAATATTGGTACCTACTGAATAAATTTTGGGGAAAAGAAGAAACATTGTTTGATATACCTACAATATACCTGTATTGTGTGTGTTGCTGTAATAACATTGATCATGGAGCCTGAAAGAAAAATGTTTGAAGGATACGTGTACACGTGTAATAATTCTATGCTGTTAACTTTGGTTAGTAATATAATCAGATGCTGTTAATATTGGGACATTTAATAGCGAAGCCATCTTAATAGTCCAGTAAGGGTCTGACTTGGCCCGTGTTATAAATATTACCCTTACTACATATAAGGTATTACAGTAAAGGCAATGTTAGGTAGATAGGTATATCTAAGTACCGACAGCCACACTATGGGTTGAATAATCTGTCGAAATTCCTGTTTTATTTTGAACCAAAAACCCATTGTTAATTAATTTGACAGAAGATTTAGGTGGGCCATTTGGGATAACCCAACAAGAGGCTGTCCATATAACCTACATGTGACAAATCACCGGGGTCATTTGCGAAAAAAATGCAATATTGTAAAAAATGAAAGCTACGTAGGTAATGGATCCTAAATCAGTCATAAAGATACCTATTTTATTATTATATTATTATTATTATACGAACTTATATATTTTATTGAGATGTAAAATGTACATATTTAACTGGTTTTTCATGTTTGCAGCGTGCAAAGAAATAAGTGAGGGCATATGAACTAATTATTTAGTCCATGGTGGAGGCAGGTAACTACCTCTAAGCGATCGCAGTGCCCGTAATAGCAAAACATACTAGTCGTTCTGTCAATATTTAGCAGAATCAATAATAATTATTATAAGTAATCCCATATTTAAGTATTAAATGTCATTTAATTTGCGTCACCTAGATACTCTCGTCTATTTTTCGCATTTCACGCTCACAGGGAGGTCTAACCACACAAAAGAAACGATATCATCCCGCCCTCATACAAAATCAAACCCATACAAAGTCCCACAAAACTTCTGATTCCGCATAATCAACCTTACCATAGTACCACTAGCGCACATCTCGCCTATGCCGTGGGTATGAACTCGAACAAACGGTTTTTTTGTTATTTTCATAAGACAACAATGGGAACTTTTATTGGCCGTTTTGTAGATCAGAAACTGTCACAAAACGTTTATTCATCGCGCCTTCGGCTGTGTAAACATTCCAAATTAATTTCTTAAATTGACTGAGTGCTGACAAATGACAATGTCGGTGAAAACTGCTCACCTATCTTGTTCGTCTGTGCCACTAGTCGTGGTTCATCTGGCTGGGCCTTTCTTAATTCATTGAAGTCATTTTGACATATGGTGGATAGGTAATATTAGAAACATTACCTACCTATTTGACTACCTACTATCAAATATCACTATACAGTACAGCAGCAGCTGTATAGTGCTATCGTTACAGGCTGAATAATAATTCGTTCAGGGTATTTCAGTATAATCCCTATTAGCAATTTTAGATCTTTAGATTATTACTATGAAAGTATTGTTAACTCTTCTTTACGATACCTATGTCTAGACTAGTCTGGCTAAATGAAACTTCCTTTATACCTTCCTTTAAATAATAATCGTTGGGGATTGCGATAAAAATTGTTATTCGATTTAACTCTCATTTGCTTCTTCCTTCTTATCCCACCAAATTATTTCCGAAATTTATCAAGACGTTTTTTGTAGCTAGCTAAGCTTGTTATACAATCAGAGGAAGTCAGAACTGTCCTTTCCCATCGGAGTTGAAGTCATTTGAACAAATAAAGCTTAATCCACATTGTGTGGTGCGTCGCAATAACATCGTGCTGTAAATTCGTAACCATCACAATGGGAATTAGAAGTGTGTCCCATTGTGGCAAATTGGGCAGTCCCTCAGCCGTGAAATCGTCATAGAACCATTGACAGCGGGCGTTAATAAAAACATGACAACATGTCAAAACTGACCAGATTTAGTAGGCGACAAGTGACGGCATTGTCTGCGGTCCATTGAAATGGGTGTGGGCCTCTTACGCCTACGTGGCGATGACGCGCGGCTGGTGTTTGCGCATCGGCTTGGTCCTGGATAATCGGCCGTCACAAAAATTGAGCACGACCCCCCATTCATAAAGGAGCATCGTCGGTCCGAACGTGGACCGAGCTAATGGATGCGTTATTATCTTGTCCATTGATTGATAAAGTCACGTTTTTAATCAACTTCCATTTGTATTTTGGAGAGGTTTAACTTTCTTACAAATCAAATGTCTTCTAGTTACAAAAACTATCAACTTACTTACTAATCTATAACAGGCACATAACTCTAGTGATTATAGATATCTACCTCCCCAGGGACGGTTATCCGACCAGTTGCATTTCCCATTCCATATTATGTACGACATAAACACTCACCTACAAGAATTCATTAATCTCCAAGGTATTATTATAAAATTTACTTACTGTTTAAAATATCAGTGGCTAAGGACTGTGATCACATTTTTGTATGATAAGTAAAAGTTATAATTTAGAAAACTTCAATTTAAGTCCTATTTTCATCCCATTTGACAGTTGAAGAGTTACGTTCTGTATGAAATATGCTCGCGCGCTTATAAATTTTGCTGAAGTGCGATGAAGCTGAATAAAATTTGTCACCGCAGAGTGGCGGGCTTAAGCCGCAGTTATACTTAGTCGTTTGTTTGCTTAAGGCAAGCGCGTGTGACGGAGCTTGCCGCGGGTTTCGAAAGGACTAAGTCGTAAGCGCCAGCAGGTGAAAATTATAATAAAGTATTTTTCAATCTTACCATACCATTACTAACACAGTTGGTATGGTAAGTGTCCCCAAAATGCTGACAGCATTATTATCCCGCTAGATCGCGATGGAAATTCGCAGGGCGAAGTAGGTGCCTTTATATTTCCCGTGACTTCAAAGAGAGAGCGTCGGAACCCCACGGCCCCAATGTATCAATACCAAAAGCTACAAATTGGTACTCGTAGGTTACGGGATAGATGCCTACTTAGTGACTTTCAGTCTCTCTGCCGCATCGGCCACAGCTCCGGTATCCTCGTAGTCCCGGGAGCTTGAGAAGGTGCCAGAATGCTCACGCAGGTAGCATGCCACACAAGGGCACATCCTGTCTTCACTATATGTACTTATGAAGTCGGAAATAAATATATTTATTTAGCTAATTTATTTCAAACAAGCGCCGTTTTAGATACTAACATTCATCACCCAATACAGCGGGAATCCACTTTCCTATTAAAAAGTACTCTGTAGAATCCACTGATCTGTTTATACTGTTGTAAGAATTTTGTTTTTCATGATAGGTACATTCCAGGGAAAGACGTAAGCACCACTTTAAGTAAGTAAGTAAATATTTATTTAGCGAAGCATACACGGTTACATACAGACAGACATAAGACAAATTCAGTAGGTAGATATAACATTAACAAAAAAAATACTATAGGTAAAAACTAGGGTATGATCGCTGAAAAGGCAGATACTCAGCATGTGTCGGAATGTTGCAGACGCCCTGACCCTGGTCTTCCGCAGGTGCCTTGGGTGGGAGAGCGCAACTGCGCGCAAAAGTTGTATGGCTTTACAGATTCCAAAAGTGTAGAATAAAATATAGTCAATATATACTTTTAACTAATAATAAATTAGAAACATCGATAAATAAATAACTAAACAATATACTTATAAAAATAATATATTTCAGGACAGCGGGTGACAAACAAAGCTCACGCTGATTTAAGTAATTACCTATTTGTAAATTAAAAATATATTTTTTATAGTTAAGACGGAATGATTTCAATGTTTGACTACTTGTAGGGGCGGTGGGATATTGTTCCAGCATTTCGTGGCTGCAAACCGGACACTGACACGAAATACTACAGTGCTGTGTCTTGGGCAAACAAGGCGGGTGGCTAACCTGCCCCGCCTGGAAAACGTGAGCTTTTCGTTAGGTGTGGCATGTTGTATAGCTCCCTCGATTTCCCTGAGATCCCATCATCACATCCTGACATTGTGACAATAGGACATCTAAGGAGTAGGTTGTCTTAAAAATTGCAAATCAGTAAAATTGGCGGTGATCACACATGGAAAGTTATAAGGAGTACATAGAACCTCTTCCTTTTTTGAAGACGGTAAAATGGATACGATGCTCTACCGCAGACAGGTTAGGAGCCGCGTTGAATGGCGTGAATGAACATCAGATTCAAAATAACTTGGATATGTATATGTACCTATATAGATATAGCATGTGCCAGAAGGGATACCTATATCTCTAGTCTTGTGTCTTGGGCCGCAAAGTGCATATATCTTAGAGACTGGTAACGCAACCACAGCAAGAGAGAGATAGATATATAAGTAGATATACTTTATAGCACCAAATACACAATTTAAGTTAGTAGGTACTAGGCATTTGTAAATTTCGTCGGTTTCTACCTGACAGACATGTCAGTTGTACCATTGACTTGTACCATTGATGGTACAAGTGACACAATATTGTGTCAATAGTACCATGAAAGAAATGCAAAGATATTCCCCGTAATTGTTACTAATAAAAATCGTAGCTAGTGATACACCTTTATATCCTTAGTACCATTAGAGAACATCAAGAGATTTTCACTGCGGGGTCGGACTCCTACTAAAAATTCTTTTACTTGTAAGAGTATGGAGACATTGTGCTGATTCTCCTACTTTTTTGAGACAAGTAGGTATGCGAAAGTGGGAGCATAAAAATCTAACTGTTCGCCTGGTACAAAACAACTGCAATTATTGAAAGTACCAGGAAACTATAAAGTATGGAGGTTTGTAAACAATTTAATTTCGCGACTAGTACACTACCTTCTGTTCCGTCAAATACAACACTCATTGCAAATTTCGTAATGGTACTACTGATCCTAAATAAGTGTTACTAGTACCATTAATGGTACTATTGACACAATGTTGGTCACTTGTACCATCAATGGTACAAGTCAATGTTACAACTGACATTACGGGCAATCTCCAGACAAAGGACATTATAGTAATTGCAAGTGCCTACACAAATCTCTCTCACTCCTGTAGCTTGAGGCATTTCAGGCAAGCGCCGCGTTGGTTTGCATAAATCAGCAATCAGCCGAGGAGACACTGCATCAACAGTGCGCTTGCGTGGATGCCCTTGCCAAATGTGACGTCTAAGAGTGTATGCTAGTCACTGTTTCTGATAGTCATATATAATTTATATACTCTATAACTAATATAATACTCTATGTAATTTGTGTTCGAGTCAATTTCCAGTCAAAGTTGGCTTACCTATGGTATGTTACAGCATACATAGATAAGTAGTATTTTTTATACAAAAACAAAATACAGATAGTTATACTTGTAGGTATAGGTTACAAAAACAAAAGGCAATCTATTAAGGCGGTCTTTTCGTATGTATCTATTTCTTCAGCAAAATAAGTCAGGTTTCTTGTGGCCACAGAAATGATTTTTAAATAAGGTACCGTCTATGAATTATAAATTACCATTATAATAATAACATAATAATATTACTAGCATAAACTCGTAAACTTGAATGAAATACTCTATTGTCTGCCGCGAGTCTTTGCGAAAATCAATATAACCACGGATTCATCTTTTTTTTAAATTTATATAAACTAATTTATTTGCAATAATTATACAAAAGTATTTACATTTAAGATGGATGGATGGACCATGGATGTATTATTACTACTAACGTATAATAAGAATGTTTCTTACAGAAAATACAAATCCAAGAAAGTGCAAATATTTTAAATTGTTTGGCGTTGGCGAATCAAAAAATAAGTTAGAAAGTTAATCTTTGAGTTAAGAGCAACAATTTTTGACGTTCCTACCGCGAAGTCTCGGGAGTGATTAAATAAATAAAATTGTATTTATTGAAAAAGATAGATAAACAAATAAACAGGAGTCGAGGACCGAGAGTGGCTTGACAGCCGCGTGTTTATCTTGTATCTTAACCGTATCGCGTACGGAACAACATCGGCCGGTTAGTTTAGCTGCACTCGCAACTGTTTCTTTTTAATTTTCATTGGTCTGTGGTTAATTATTGATCTTCTTTTCTTGTTGATGGCACTCTCATCTCACTCCTGGTTGCATTCAAAGCTGTCACTGTCGAACCGGGATATGTTTATAGCAGTCTATAAACATACCCCGGGTTAACCACAATTAACCTGTACTTATCAGTATAGGTACAGGTTAATTGTGGAATTTTTAATGAAGCAACTCCCCTTATTAAGACAACTGACCAATTGGATCATGGATATACATCATAATCATCAACTCAACAATTATTGGTAACCGGAAGGTTTCCTCATTTTCTCACGATGCAATGATAGATTTGAAGAATTCATAGGTGCACGCTCGAATTCAAATCTACAACGACCTCTTATTCGGAAGGCACACGTTCATATTCACAGAGCTACCATCGCACTCTGTTGATGGCAAGTTATTGCTACATATTTATATTTCCCCAGACCAGAACTCTGCCGTACAGACAGCGATAGCCAAAGCATTTAGTAAGTCTCTCTGTGATGGATCATTTCATCATAATCGCGAACTTATATGAGAAGAGAGCATTTTAAGAGATAGGACCCCAATCGAATGTTTACTGGATCGTCCCCCATTGTTCACTTTTTTCTCAGTTTCTGGTCAGATCATGCCTTCAGTCCCGAAACACACACATTTTATATATGTATATTGCGTGGCTTGAACTTTGTAACTTACCTATAAGTTACCTAATGTAACTATTGTACATATTACCTATGCAACTTATAATACAGGACAAGATACAAGGGAAGAGAAATGGGTGGCTTAAAAATCTGGCCAGTGGTAAGTTTTTTTTTGTTACACAGTATATTGGCTCTCCTCAGCCTGATGGTAAGTAAGAGAAGAGCTCACTTTGCAATTACAACGGAAGCGATGTCAGGCATCACCTCCGTTGGGACTGCCATACTGACTCGCGAGATGCTTCTTCACGCTTCGTTTGAAGGAATCCATATTGTAGGAAGGAGAAAATACATGTCTTTTATTATAGGTATAATAAAAGCTCGCGTTCTCTATTAAGAGCACCTGTTTCAAAGGTTTAAATCGCCATTATTATGATCGCCAACCATCGTTAGAAAATGGCACTTAAGGTAAAAGAAGAATAGCCGTGAAGACACCACTACCACACATTTTTAACTAAAGCAAACAATGCCCGACCAAAATTAGTTTGTTATTTATCTCTATCAGGTAGTACACACAATATTTAACCGACAATCAGGATCATGAGCTTGTAGGCACGATATTATGACCGGCAGTAAACGGTAGCGACGGGAAGGGTTTCTAACTAGGGCCGGGTTAAGGTCCAACTACTAAGGGCCGAGTTAACCAGCTTTTCAAACGACATGGTAACCGTAAGACCGTGCTTTAACAATACTAATCAGTAGCCCGGTCAAAAAGTGATTACCGTAGATATAAAGCTGGTGAACTTGGTCCTAAATTGCAATGGGGGCTCTCCTTTTGGTTAAGGCGAGCCATTATACTTTGCCTCTTGAATAAAAAGGACTAACTAGATGCATTTTACCGCATGATGTTATTTTCTACGCTCCTATCCTGTTGAAATAAAAAAATTGAGAAAAGGCTAGTTGTCTGAGGCGTCAAAGTGCATTTGTTACACAGACACAGATCTTGGCTCAGAAATTACAAACCTCAAAAAAAAACCTCGCTATCATAAATATTTTTCTTATTTTTCTAAATTTTTTTTGGTTGGTGGTATATTTTTATAACTTAATAACCAGTTAAGAGTCTACTCTACAATACTTACCTAGTAAAAATTGATATCGTGAATTTAATTTTGGAATAAAAAAAGTTAGTATAGGGGCCCCGAGACGTACATAGCATAGGAGCCCCATTTCATTTCATCCGGCCCTGCTTCCGACAATATTAGAGATCGGATTAGGCGCATGTGCTGGCCACATTGCACGGGTTACCGCCATACCGCCGCTAACAGCCCACAGATTGGAAGGTGAGACCGCAGCGGTATCGGGCAGCGGTGCATTGCTCCATCTGAGAGCTTGTAACATAAATATCGACTTCGAGGAATGAAAAGCGTATACGAACCTGTATATTGTTTGTCACCCAGAGACGCATGGGATGCCGCTCTAATTCTATGCCTATAGCTTCTTCTTCTGTTTTTAGGTGCCTACTTCAGTTGTGAAGGCTGGACATTCTTTCCAAATCCTCTCTGTTCATGCTTATACCACAACCTTCTTATATTATTATCATCATCGAATTTTCTACATAAAACACACAAATGAGTAATAATAGTTTAACTAATAAATAGTTAGCTTACGCTTGACAATGACGGATAACATTAAAACAACATTTTAAAAAATCTTGTACTTTATATGATATTTTATAAAACGTATATTATCTAAAATCGACTCCTAATCTTCGGCACGCATCCAAAATAAACTGTTCTGGCTGACTACTTCGCCGCAGATAGTACTCCTTTGTAAATTCTAAAACAAATTGTGTGCAGGCAAAATAATACAAATCCTTTACCGAAAATGGGGCGATGGAGAGCACTTTATCACATTCTGTTAAAGCCGTAAATCGGGATGGCTAGCTGAGCCGAGTTGAGCCATTACTCTTATCGGCATCTATATTAGGGGTGATGTGTTTATACAAGGGATATTTGTGTGCGAGTGTGTGTGTATTTAATGTTAAAATAAGTCTAACCGAAATTAGGCGTGGAGGTTAAATCCAAATTGCAGCTGTTTGCTTTTAGAGTTGAAGAGGACGCCCGCGGCCGGATCACGCTGCCCTGTGCCGAGGCGGCAAACAGCCCTGATTCAAACACGTAAAGGGACGTGTTGTTAAATATATAGGTACAAGTAGTAATCGAGTATAGTTACCTACTATGCCGGAAAATAATAAACTTTCTTTTATCGAGAGCGTTATTAACTAAATGATTGTAGCGAGTAAAGGGAAGAACTCGTAAAGTACGAGAGATTTGGTCACCATAGCTGCAACAAAAGCACGTGGAAAGCGGCAAGTGTCGTAGCAAATCGGCTGTGACGTCACAGTCTTCTTTCCGAGCAATGCTCAATTAATCGCGCACCTTTGATGTTTATTACGAGCGGAAGGAAACGACAAGATGGCACGCCACATCAAATTGACGAACGAATTGGTTCAAGCTATAACACCTTTGGCTTTATTGGAACTTACCGAGAGACGTTTCACCACGCGTTTTCTAGTTCCATGCCATTCATTCTACCTACCCATGGATGGGAAATACTCCACGTCTGTCACGTCACATACAAATGTTTGACGTCTTTTTTGTTCGAGTGATTTAAATTAAGATTGATTAACAATTACACGCCATCTGGAGGGGTGAGAACTGCATTACTATCATCTTCTTAGTTTGCGACTGTAGCTCTGAAGTAGGTGTTAATAATGAAGAGACAATCTACGATACGAACCACGAACTAAAAAGTGTAAAATAATATTTTTAACACGTTATATATATTTTTTCATGATTTTCAGCGTCTTATTTTGGTTTCTCGCCCCCCCCCCCCCCCCGTTCCCGCCCCCGCCAAATAACTAACAAACTAATTGTGAGTACAGTATTGAAACAGTTATCCTTTAACTCCTTACCGTTGAGGAGTTGACCTTCCATCATCAGCTCAACCTCATATAAATATTATGACCAGGTGTAAATACTAGTGTAGCTTTGAGAAATACACAAAAAACTTTATATTTGCCTGTAAAATATGACCGTTCCCTTCGATTACTCTGGGATTTCATCATGAGACCTACTAGGAGCTATTGCGTAACATACATACAAAAAAAGCAACATTCAGACGAATTGAGAACCTCCTCCTTTTTGAAGCCGGTTAACAAGCAAGAGTAGAGTACCTATCAAAATACACAAAAGATAATTCGTAACAAGACTTGCTTACTAGCTTGACTTTTTAATTGTACAATCCTGCTGTTACTCCTCCTGAAATAAAGCGGTACAATCGAAAATTGTATGAAGTCATATATTTCATATATCATTCATATATCATTGTGGGTTAGTCACTCCCTGTACCTAAATAAGTTTTAATTCCAAACCGCTTCAAAAGATCATAAACGTTTCGAGGAAAATCCAACTTCTTCCTGGCTACATCGAATGTGTAATATTAAATAAGTTCAGGGATCTCTTTGAGAAGAGTCCGTCCACGAATTGAGTTGTCATCGGATTCGGGATAGATTCGCGACGTTTGATCCAGACGCGCGCTGACAGATTGATCACCTCCGTCCTGTTTCCGTTTCCAATCATTCTGTGATGATTCGATTTACTTGGCATTATAAATGCGGAGGATTTTGCACACGACGATGTGTCTTTATTTTCAGTCTGTAGGTACTCATGGCTGCGTAGGTAAACTGCCTGAGTTATAATATCTATCACCGTTTTGTTTATTTGTCTCCCGGAAAACTTTACACTGCCTTATTTTTTCTACTTTTTGATATTTATTTAAATAGTTACAGAAATGGTGGATTGGCTGCTGTGTATGCTTCGCGTTAGTCTTGGCGGAGTCCTGCCGTCCCTTTACTATTTGTTGCCTGCCGTGTCCGCAGATGTACAAACATACAATAAATTGATGCTTAATCAAAGATTTGATGTTATTCGTTGCGCATACGTTTTTGAGTTATAAATCGTATAACTGACACTACTTACTATACTTTGTAGGTACACACAAATATTGATGAAACTATCGTAGGCTCACGGCGAAGCAAGAAGCACTTACAAAAATCGTCGACATACCAAGGCTCCAGTAGCTTAGTGGGTAAAGCAGTTGCCCGGTTAGCAACAACAGATCGTGGGTTCGAGTCCCACCCGAAGACTGTCGAAAAATTTTTAAGTGAATTATTTACTTGAGAATGAATCGCTAAATATTGTTATACCCATAAAATTCAAATATACCTGCTGCTGAACTTTTATCCCCAAAAATGTGGTTCCTTTATATGGAGTACCCCACTAATCAAGGCAAAGACATACTCTTACAAAATGGCCAGTTGATTCTATTGTCTGCCAGAATTAATCACATCTGTTGGAAATGGGACATGTGCAGCTTCGAGACCTTGGTACAGACCCAACGTCACGGAATTGTGAGGAGTGATGGAGTTTGCACTGATGCCGACCATGATCGACCTACCGGAACCTGCCATTTTGTTACTACAGTTTTGGAACATAGAACGCATGGGGTACCAAAGTAGCCCACATGCTCACTGTTTCAAAACCGAAGTACTTAGTACCGCACAAGATAAATACGCTGTTGTTGAAGCAAAGTATTGAAGTTACGCGAAATCGGAAGGATAGCAGCTACATACTTCTCGAGACTGCCACAAGCCCTTGCTCTTTTAATCGTAACAGAGCAGGAGAGAGTATGTCAAACTGTCTCTTTTAACTTAAGTTTATTAGAGTTATTGAGATTTTATAAGTATTTTGTTGTAAAATGTTTTTGGCGAGAGCTTTTAAATTGTATTTTACTATAAATAAAGTGTATTTGTTTATGTAGGAAAGTAACAATTATTTATCTCCTTACTCGTTTATTTATTCTTGTTTCCTTATAAATCTGACATTCTGAATGGAACGGAATTTTATTATAATAAGTACCGACTTAATTTCAGACTCGTTGAAAACCGTATGAAAATTGAAAAGAGAATTCAAATCAACAAATTTCTTATGTGTATCAGAGTCCAATCCTATTCTTTGCCAATATCATGTTTATTTAGTTCCAGGGAAATTAAAAACGAAGATTTGGTTCATCCCCATCTCATTAATTGATAGCGGGCTGAATGGCGCGGCCACAATGAGACCGTGTAAAATATGCTGATCCCTCAACAGTTTCAAATTGAAATTGCGCACGAATGTAACTAGTCTCGTGGCTGGCAACCATGGAATTAAGTTCATAGAATTTATTAGTTAAGGTTTATTATTTAAGATTTAGATCCGGCTTAGTAGCTAAAAATTAAAATCGATTAGCTTCGCTAGTGTGCCCTACCCGTCATCTTAAACTTGTTTATTACCAGAGGTGGTGTGGATGCTTTTTTAACATTTTTTGTAAATGGTACCTATGTATGGTATTCACATCGGTTAGTGGGTTTAAGTAGGTTGTGGTTTTAACAAACTACAATCGCTGACAGTTTTCATACTTGAAAACAATGTATTTTTTTTTGTTTTTAACGAGTTCTCACAGAATAAATTACTTCCAGGGCGCGGACGGCAGCCCCTAGCCTAACAGAAAGGGGTCGCAGGGCGTGCACGGGAGTGATAACGAGCGCCAACGATGCGTGCGCGCTGATCCGCCGACACCGCCGCGGCGGTCGCGAACAATTCAACGAACTGAACAAACGAACCAGCTCCCAGAGGGTTACCAGCCGGCTGGTATAAACCGGACACAATCAGACTTTTTGGTTGCATTCCAGCCATTTTATATAGAAATATTTTTATGCTAGAGGCGACCAATGAGTAAGCGGGTCACCTGATGGCAAGTAATCAACGCCGCCCTTGAAAACCTGCAAAACCACTAATGCGTTGCCGGCCTTTTAAAAAGGATGTACGCTGTTTTATCGAAGATCACTAAATCGTAGCCGTCGAGAAATACTCCTGCAGCCAAACCAAGCCAAACACTGAAGTTCGTGATATAATGTTCCGCGAGCAACGATCGAGATGATAAGGTTGGAATGACAACCGCTTGATCGCTTCGATGTAAGAATTCAGCTGCAGGGAGTAGACCAAACAATAACCATTATTATAAAATGAATACAAAGTTGCGTTTATTTGTATTCATTTACTTACTTTAAAAAGATGTTTGATAATAGGCGTAAAGACTGATCCTAAAATTAGTAAATTACCTGTATTAAATTATCTTATGTATAGATTTTAGATCAAAAACGTCGTGTGTGTGTCGTATTAAATTTAAATTATTTCGTGTAATTAGGTAGGTACCTTTCTTCGTGTATTTTAATATGTAAAATTATCAAACCCATCACATTTTAAGTACTTCTCGCTTTCTTAAACTAATTTTTCTTTTACATTTTATGTAGCAATAAAAGTTCAGAAAATAATTTACCAATAACGCCACGCTTAAGAACTTCCTTAGGTCCGATTTTTTGATCCGGTTTAAAAAAGAACCAATGGTCAAATATCGCCATAATGTGTTCTTTAAGGAATTGTCAGCCTATTCATCTGGTGATCTATTAGCATATCTGACGAACCGTTGGGCAGAGGCTTTTGATGGTGGAGGCGAAGATCTAGCAGTTAGTCTTGATATCGCCAAAGCCTTTGATAGGGTCTGGCACAAAGCCCCTTTGATGAAGCTTTTTTCATATGGCTTACCCGAGGGTATCTGCAAGTGGATAACCAGCTTTCTGGACGGTAGGAGTATTCGTGTCTTTGTCTACGGTCAATGCTCCGAAACCAGAGCAATCAACGCCGGCGTACGACAAGGCTCGGTGTTGTCGCCAACGCTGTTTGTTCTGCATATACCTAAATGACATACTCTCAATTGAGAACGTTCATTGTTATGCGGACGACAGCACGTGTGATGCGTGATACACCGGCCATCAGAACATCCCTCGTAACTCCCTAATGGAAAGACGGAAACAACTTGTGTCTGAAGTTGAACAGGTTTCGGAGTGGGGTGAAAGGAACTTTGTTCAGTTTAATCCGACTAAGACACAAGAGTGCGCGTTCACTGCCAAAAGGGACCTATTTGTTTTAGCTCCCCAGTTCCAAGAAGCATCTCCCTGTGTTTCTGACAGTATCGGGATCCTAGGCATCGAAGTCTCCGACAAGGTACCATTATGGCGTCATTTGGAGGAAAAAGCGAAACTTGCTAGCAAGAAGATGGGTGTCCTGAATAGAGCGAGACGGTTTTTTACGCCTGGGCAACGACTTGTACTGTATAAAGCCCAAGTACGGCCCCATATGGAGTACCTACTGCTCCCATCTTTGGGCAGGCGCCCCTAAATATTAGCTAGACCCATTTGATGCCTTGCAGAGACGAGCTGTCCAGATTAGGGGGGTCCCGATATTCAATTTTCCAATTTTTCCGATCTCACGGAAAAATTGGAGTCGTTGGAGTCGCGAAGAGATTTTTGCTCTCTATGCCTCACGACTAGACGCCGAGGCAAACTTCACCAATTCTACCTGGAACCAATCCCTTCCAGAGCGCTTCGTTTCCAGCGCTCATTTTTTCCTCGCTCGGGCAAACTCTGGAATGAGCTTCCAGCCGCGGTCTTCCCTGATCGCTATGACATGTCCTTTTTTATACGAGGTTTGAAAAGAGTTATTTTTTCACGGTAGGCAGGGGCATGACTGTGCTCCGGCATAGTTGATGTCTATGAGCGGTTGTTACCGTTTACCGCTCGTCTGCCTATTTTAAGCAATAAAAAAAATTCAATACTTATATTACAAGGTATAGGCCGTCATTTTTACTATTGGTTACACAAATAAGTATAGGTAGGCAGTTAATTTAACCAAAGGGTAACTACGGTCAGGTTTTTATACGAAGCGTTCAAAAGTGTAATTTTCAAATCGTGGTACCTATATCCGGAGGTTTTATAAGATATCAAATTATTTATAATAATTGGGAAAGCGTTTGATGGCATATCAAATAAAAATTAGTTGTCGTGTCAATTATAAAAAGACATGTCACTTTAAAATAAAATAATGTACGTTATATACTGCCTTGTTGCCCCAACGTGCCTAAAGTGGTAGGTGGCAGACGATCAGACGGATCGCCTGATGGTAAGATTGCCGCCGCCCATGGACCCGCGAATCCAGTGGAATCACAAGTGCGCTGCCAACCTTTAACACCCCTTTCCCCCGAATTGGGCCTCCGGTAGCCTCACACACGCAGCGAAACACAGCGCAGCGGTACTTCACGCCGGTTTCACTGTGAGGCCGCGGTATCACTTCGGCGCTAAACTAAGTAATTTAGTTTATCCAGCATTTCCCCGTTAAGACCTGGTAACCCTCGTCCGACCGCGCTAAGCTCCGCATTGTAGGGGCGCCCGCGTTGGACCACCACACTTGCCTCAATTTAACTTTTTTTTACCTAGTACCTACCTGTCAATGGTTGAAAAAGGTTTATCGAAAATTCGTAACGTCATCAAAGAGCTCTTAACTGAGACCATTTTGCCTGTAACCAGCTCACTCGTTTTCATCGAAGCCGTTTTTATGTCATTGCCGCATTGACTCGTCACACAGGTTGTAGAGTTCAGGAAACACTGTTAACATTTATCTCTTTACAATAAACTGCTTAAGTAACTAACGTAGCCTTCTAATGCTAGCGAAGGAAGAAAATAAATGCGTCATCAGCAGATCTACAAGCGTCATTGTTCATTATCAAAAAGCACAGCAAGAGAGTAGAGATTCAGTGAATTTACTTTATATATAGTTACCTGTTATTATTTAAAATATTCCTTCGTATTTGCCTACGTACGAACATAAAAGTAATCCTTATCCATCCATAGAGAAAGACCAAATTAATTTTCGGGCAATGAACCTTACAATATACATAATCCCTTATAGAAACCAGCAAATGTTATCTTGCAAAAATTAAATTTTGACGAAGGTCTTTGTTTACTCAACAAATGACATGAATGGGTGCCAGAGGGTTTCATTAAGAAACACAGCCGCCGAGAAAAACGGGCTACGCTATTTGTAGTCTATCTTCACAGTTGATAAAGGAATCTCGACCTTATGCAAATTAAAATAAAACTTTAAAAGTCATACAAATCGGTGTGTGTCTGAAAAAACCAGGGGTCCGCTCGGGTAGCCTGAATGGTGTCACAATGACATATCTATCAGTTTGGACTTTTTTTGCATTAACTTTGTGACAGACTTTATTAGTAGTATTTTATTACAACGTCCGTCCGTTTTATCCTGAAAATTATCCCAGAGCTATGTTTTTTAAATTTTAGAAATAAAATTTCATATTAAGTAAGTAGTTTAAGTAGGTACATCAGTATAGTTGAATTATTACAATAAGTTAAATACTTACACATAACGTTTTGTTATTAGTCTATGTACATAACTAACAACATGTAGGTAACTAAGAGACATTATCATAATTTGAAGTAATCTGAACGTTTATGTATTTTTTACTTTACTTATTTATTTTCCAGCTATTGTTACATCGTACAACTTACACAATAAAAATATTTACACTTAAGTTACTTTCTAAATATGCAATCTTGTAGGTGAACACAGCATGCTAGTAAGTAAGTAAGTAAGTAAAACCTTTATTGACCATAAACACGAATACAATTTACAACAAGATGTTAACAATAAGACAGAAAGGAACAAATAATAATTAGGTCACCTATTGCATGACAGATTACCAACAGAATCAAGTGGTCAACCAACGTCATCTTGTGCTGCGACTGTTTTCAGTTTGGACCTTGAGTGACGGGGTTAGTTGTCTGATATAATAGTTTCTTTATTATGGTAAATTTTTAGTGAATTAAATAAAGTATCGGCCTATAATACTGTCCCACTGCAGCGCAATTCTTCAATTATAGAAATCAAGTCATCGCTTCTATGATGGGGTTAGACCACAGAGCACGAACCCGAGCAATGGTCGAAAAATTCGAGACTTACTAGTATATGCTCCACCCGAAATTAAATAAGTACATTTTATCCGTTATAATAAACTACACTCGAAAAATAGCTTGGCTTGACGCAGCGCAATAATGAGTGCATGGGACATATGTGCCAATTGCTTCACCAAAGGCAGCCGTGTTTGGCTTCCTGTTCGAAAAGGAGGAGGCACAGACCACGATTAATATTATGAAGCTCTGTAATTGCCTCTAAAGAGCAACATAATTGACTATTTCACGGCAATGATTAATACGAGGTACACTAGTTATGTTATTATTATTATAGTTCAACAACAACATGAACTCACGAAAATCACAACAAGAAAAGTTGACTATGACTCCACTAGTGTTGTCCATGGGCGGCGGCAATCGCATACATCAGGTGGTCCGTCTACTCATCTACCACCTATCACATATAAAAAAAATTCTCTTTTCGTTAAGCTCTGCTACCTACTAAACGCAGCAAAAAACCTTTCACGCGGCTCCGATACAAAACGACAGAGAGCTGTCTTGTTGTTTTGATTGGCCGCTTTACGATTCTCTAAACACGATCAACGATAAAAAAGCTCGAAGATTTTGCGCGAAAAAAAATTAAATCGCTTCAATTCTTTAGAAACAAACGACCAGGTACTGTGACCTTTAATCGTTACCACTGTCAAAGGTTGCACATCTCAGTCTTATTCTGGTTGCTTTTACCTGTACAAACTAGACCACCAACAATAAGTAAAATAGTAGTTCATTGTTAACAAATGGAATTAAATTGGATGCGTAAAATGATGTTACATTTTTGATCTGTAAACAAAGTTATCTAGTAAAAAGTGCGCAAAGCAAAGTGGTATTTTCAGTAAAATTTTTGACGTTTGATCTCTTTTCTCGTGTTTACAAGGTTGGAATTTGTGTACGATCTGTGTTTAAGAGGGTGGTGTGACGGTGGTTTCACGACAATAGATAGTTTTTGCAGATTATAAAGATAGGTATATTGTGCGAGCCCCGAGGCACGGTGGCGCGCGAGGTGGATTATTCGCCGCATTACCCCGCGGGTGCGTATTCGATTCCTGATGCGGGCACGATCCCCAACTTTAAATTGTTGCGCATTTGGATCAGCCGTGGCGCATTGTAATGACAGCGGTTGCCTGATGCTTTGAATTGCTCACTTACAAGCACATCTCGCCCAAAATATAGTTAAAATCGGTAGTTCAAAGAGAATAAAATGTGATCTGTATTAAATAAAGGATATTTAAAGTGTAATACAAAAATAGTGTCATTGTTACCACGTGTTTCTCATTTGTCCTACGCAAAAAATATGATATTCCTAAATGTTGTACATATTTTGAGGAAGTTAATAGGTAAGTGTATTGTACTATATACTTAATATCTTAATCCCTTTCAGAAATACTACTTCCACAAATTGAGGATGATCTGTGTTATGTACTTTAGGCTTAGCGAGCCAAAGTCTATACGTCTGACGCACCATTCCCGTTTATTTGGATTGGGTTGATCCAGCTTACCGCACTTTTAAAACTCTTCTGGTTCCTAACAATTTCAAGTTAATAAGCATGTGGCCAATGCTTAAAATAATAGCCCAGCAGAACATTAACTCGTCCGTGGGCAAACGTAAACGTTTCTCGACTCCCAACGTGAAAGGTAACTATATCTTCACTCTAGCGAACGACATAATTTGGTGAACACGATTTACGACTTCCAGATTGCGTAAAAACACGCGTATAACGTACTAGAAAACAAACACAGCGCGCGCGCAGCCGTCTATAAAGCGCAAGACTTACATTTAATTACATTCCGGTATTTTTGTAAGTGTGGAAGGGACCGCCGGCGGCGAGCGACGAGGTGGCCTGTCTTTACGTTTGATTCAACAACTATATCGATTGCGAATGAACTAACTATTTTTGTTGGCAAATCTGGAACCAGGAACAGGGATTAAACGAATTGGATAACATAACACGAATTTCTTATATTAGTAAATCAATAATGAACCTTCAAGAAAAGAGAGTCCATTTAAAAAGGCCGGGCAGCGCACTTGTGACTCCTTTGACGTGGCAGAGGTGCTAGTCTACCCTTTATATCATAAAAAATTGTAATGTCGATTAGGTATGATCACTTAAAAAGGGGCTAAAATTTAATATTTTATAGATCCTTCAAAATAACCTTTTGAGACTTGATAGCACAAAATTAGGAATACCAGAATAATACCTACCTAAAATTTGCTTAACAACTTCAATTTCTCGACATCTTTAGGCCCAGAAATGTTTTTACTTTACGTTTTGTCGTTACTTTGCGCTAGAGACGCTCCCGAAGTTACACATTACCATGGAAACTAACAACGAAAATTGGTTTGAACTTGATCTTTTTTTTTGAAATGTCAGGGCTACGAATAGTGCATTATTAGAAACGATTAGTTCGTACTATTACTAAAACTATTAGTACCAAACCAAATTAAATTTGATTTACACTAATTAATAAATGTGTTAGAAGACGAGCGAACGTGGCTATCAAGCTCACAAATGACTTGTGTTATTTTAACTCAAATCAAAACATGTCGGGTGGTTAATCTCTGGTTAAAACGATGGCGCTATGTGGATCCGTACAAATCCCGCCAGATATTTATGTCACTAACAGTTTTTACTACGACAGTCGACAAGACGCGTATTAACGTGATATAGTATCAGCCTATAAACTGTCCAGTGGCAGAGCAAAGGCCTCCATCATATAAATCAAGTTATCGCTACTATGATGGGATTAGGTTTAATCACCACGCTTGCCCGATGCGGATTGGTGATCACAAACCCGAACTAGCTATGTTAAAAAAAATTCGAAGCACACTTCTTGCTCGACCCAGGAATCGAACCCAGGACCCTGAGATCACGGCCCGGTACTTAAACCACTAGACCAACAGGGCGTCACAATAAGTATGTGTAAGTTTAAATAATTAATTATATCCAACCGTGTGGTCCCCGGCAGAGTAGAATAGGCCACCCTCACTCTTACCGAGGTGTCGTAAAAGGCGACTAAGGTAAAGCTGCTAGCATGATCATCAGCACCCAGAGAAGGAAAACTCTCATTTATATCAAAACCCTCGCCAACCCGTTTGCCAAGCGTGGTGAGTATGGCAATTACCCCTCATGTGATTGAGGGAGGCCCGTGCCCCAGCAGTGGGGACTTAAATGGGCTGATGATGATGATGATGAATCCAACCGTAGGTACCGTAAGTGACTTGCTTTGCTTAATATTGTCGTGTTTGTTTACAAAGTCGCGAGGGCACATGCGGCCATCACCGCCCATCTCGCCCAGCAGTCACATATCTAAATATTTCGCAAATGGGCCCAGCTAAATTCTACTAATGATAAATGTGATAATGTCTTACAATTTGATAAGTTTAGTACGTAGGTCATTTTGTAGGGACAACTTGTTACAACAACTTGATAGTTCTTCTCATGGGATTGGCTCTAACAATCCTCAACGTGTTCTGTGGAAACTTGCCTTTCAGTTCGACAATTTCAACAGTTTCCATTCGCCAAGACTATTCGGTTTCTGCACAGCTTTTCCGGGATCTGGGATCCACTACTAAACCAGACCTGACCCAAAAATGCATTTTCAATATCACCTATTGACCACGAGCAGCCAAGTGTAAGAACCTCTATGTAGAGTTATAGGACCGCATTTTGTATAAGAAACACGAACCTTCAACCCCCCCCCCCCCCCCCCTCACTCCTTAGTGTCGTCCCCAACAGTATTTTAAATCTTGTGTTGCTTAAGATAACATTTCCCATTTCGATACGCCAAATATGTACTTACATGATTTATAAAATCCTCGCCAACCCGTCTGCCAAGCGTGGTGAGTATGGCAATTACCCCTCATGTGATTGAGGGAGGCCCGTGCCCCAGCAGTGGGGACTTAAATGGGCTGATGATGGTGATGATGATGATTTATTTCCCCTGTTATGTTATAGAGAGGATAAAAAAATGTGCCAAAAGTTCATTGATGACAATTATTTCGAGTGATTCAGTAACAATGCTATTTATTCACTTACGTACTACCTATAGTGTCTATTTGCTAGAAATATCTGCAAATATCGTATACACAAAGCAGCTATTGAACGCGTTACCACAAATCCACTGAGTCAAAAGCATTTAAAGGCGCAAACGGCAAAACCGACAGAAAGGGAACTTCACTTATAGCGTAGTATATAGGGGAGTGTGAGCAAACATTGGGACCCACAAACCGTTCCAATGTAGCCCAGGGCGTCGGCGACGGGCCAAACGAGGGTTGGCGGGAATGGCCAAATATTTGTCCTAAGGGCTGGGAAGCAGCCCACTAATTGTTCTTTAAATACCTTCAGCCCACCCTTTGGCAAACATTTTTCAAATCAATTTATTGGAGCTAACTCGTATCTTTTTCTCGTTTTTGTAAACAAACCCACAGTTTTACATATCCTACCAGGCCAGGATATAGGTTACCATACAAACATATTTCAAGAGAGCTTCTTCAAATGTTTGCTTATTTTGTTTGTTTATTGGTAAGTATGAACAGGTAGGTAGGACTGATTTCCTCTGACGAGCAACTAAGTAGGTTTCTTCATGCAAATGGAAAATTAAGTTCTACATTTGCTTATCCTAACAGACAAATTAATTTAAATATCCATTTAAATGTAACTATCTGGCTGTAAATAATATTAATTATTGATTTAATAAATAGAATGCCCTATTGAGTGATCACGGGGTCCTGGGTTCGATTCCTGGGTCGAGCAAAAACTTGATTTCTGTGATGGAGGCCTTTGCCCTGCAGTGGGACAGTTATAGGCTGATACTTTAATTTAAGTGATTTGAAACTCCACGGTGAATAAATCTATCTTTTTAACTGAATAATGTTTGTCTCGTCATAGCTGATTGTTGGATTCGACCATAAAAATCCTGTAGCCAAAAATCTAAACATTTATCTGATATGAAACATACTTCTAGAGAACTCCACGAGAAACCTCGTGCAGTCTATATTTTCTTAATTTTTCTATATTTTTGTAAAGTCTATTCTACTGTTCCTTTTTCGCAGCGGAATTAATTGGGCCAGTTGGCCCATTTTTAGTGTGGCTAGGTATACACGACTGCAACTGTTAACATAATGGCTAGATTATGCACCTTAGTATTTTCAACACTACCACCACACTATGGTAACATTCGTGGAATGTCTGTTACCTATTGTTAGATGTCACTATTTCTGTTTTAAAATGAAAAATGGAATCCGAAGCCAGATTTAGATTTGTGAACAGATCGATGTGTGTTCGTTTGTCAGCGTTGCTATTTACGTCCTCTATTTGTCACGTTTCTTGTCTAATTTGTACAAGTGAAGTCTAAGATTTATTGTTACTTGTGTAAGATTGTCTCTTGTTGTTAGTTTTACAGCTTGTCTAGTTATGTAAGGTTTTAGAAACATTCGACTGCATAACTTCCGAGAAAGTGTTGCAATTTTTGCTCCTACTCCTTATTGAACCTATCAAACTATTTAGATACCTACCTACAATGTCGGAAAATAATGAGAATTTCAGACTTTTTAAAATTTAATAATTAATAGCTATGTACTTTTCAAGAGTTACCGCTGTCTTTCGATTTGGCTTTTAACGTAGAAAAATTCATTGTAGGTACCAACTAGCAACCAGTAAATGTAGAATCAGCGAAAGTCTTCCAGAAGACAAGAGCCAGACAGAAATTATTTACTCTAGGATTTTAAAGTAACTATTTCGATATTATCTCGTGGAAAACATGTAGGTATTCGCATATAATGCTCAATGAAAATACATTAAATGGAACAGTTGTACACGAGAGAAATGAAAATAACGCGAGCAACGACGCGGGTCCATATGGGTCGTGTCGCGGCCTATCCTTTCTAAGGCCTATTTTTGTAATGACGAGGCGCAGGCGGCGGCCGACTCGTCTCGTGGACTCACTTCAGGGAAACACCTAATTGTGTGCGGCTGAATGAAAGAAAGAATTACTATTTAGTTATGCATACCTTGATTTATTAATTTATTATTTAATCTTCATACGTATACGAAAAAAATAAAAACATCCGATTGCCTAAAAATATTGAACGGAAAGGGAAAAATAATGAACACAATGGCTAAGTGCGTGAACATTATGACGTATATTTCAGTTAGTTAACCTTTTAGTTTATTATTTTTAAGCAGGCGGGTTGTTTTTATAATGAGAATTTTGTTTACAACAAGCAACGTTGACTGATTTCTTATCGTCAAGAAATATAATTCAGTTCTTCGAACAGCACGTTAGCCATCAGTCGTTATCAAACCTTGTCAGCGCCACAAGCGAGATTTGAAACTGATATATACTTAAAACCCATATTAAAAATACTTATGACTAGGTGAGACGTTCTATCTAGAACCGTAAGTTGTGAAGCGGATGCTTATCAAAGTTTTTAAAATCACATGCGGCCGCACACCGATCTCACGGTTACGTAAATGTTACTAAGTCAAGGATTGTAGTGAGTTTATTTTAAACCGTCTCTATTTATTTACACAACAAGTGCTTAGCAATATAAACGTAAACCAAAACGTGTCTACGCGTTACCCGAGCCGGGATTCGAACCCGGCGGCCGACGACGGCGGCGGTCTGTCACTTCCGACATGCGTAATTTTTTTATCATTAGTAGAATTTAGCTGGGCCCATTTGTGAAATATTTATGTGACTGCTGGGCGAGATGGGCGGTGATGGCCGCATGTGCCCTCGCGACTTTGTAAACAAACATGACAATATTAAGCAAAGCAAGCCACTTACGGTACGGTTGGATATAATTAATTATTTAAACTTACACAATTATTGTGACGCCCTGTTGGTCTAGTGGTTTAAGTACCGGGCCGTGATCTCGGGCTCCTGGGTTTGATTCCTGGGTCGAGCAAAAAGTGTGTTTAGAATTTTTCGAACAAAGCTCGGGTTTGTGATCACCAATCCGCATTTGGCAAGCGTGGTGATTAAGCCTAATCCCATCATAGTACGATGACTTGATTTCTATGATGGCGGCCTTTGCCCTGCAGTGGGACATTTATAGGCTGATATTACTACTTATTGTTGAAAGCATTAAGTCAACAAGAAATTAGCCAAGTAATGTCTCCAAAGTGAAAAGAAATTGAACCAATAGTTGTATAGGTACAACAGTAAAATCTGTGATTAAAACAGACAATTTATACTGAAAATAGACAGTATAACAAATGACGAGACTCTCTATATATCAGTAATTTACCTAAAAAATAGGTAGGACAAGTACCTAAGTATACTCATGATAATAAGTCCATGGTATAACTATTTTTTAACAGACCTTAGCAACACTTGAGAACAATGAAAACACTTTCCTAACATGTAGTCTCTGAGAAGAAGCACTACTTTAAAACTAAATTACGGATAACTTTTTAGAAATACCAACTACGTAGACGATAAAAGAAGTCTATCTAGGGGACGAAGTAGCCCACAAAGCACTCTGATTCCAAAAGGTTGTTACATAGGAACTTTCTCATAAGAGTCGAGTTTTCACGGCCGCGACTAAACTGAAACAATTTCTTTGTCAACAAAGAGCTCAAAGAACCATTCGTAACAATAACTATAAACCAAGGACGGACAATCGATCGAGTTTACAATTCCCATCGCTTTTTGATGTAGGTAACTCGTTGTATTTCTATTGAACGCGTTGCGGAGCGCACACGGCCGCCTCCGTGCCAAATTAGACTCGATAAACCAAATATTTATCTAAGTTTCAATATAAACGTAGGAGGTGAGATAACCGTCAAATCAAATTGCTTTCGACCCGACTGCGGGTGGCTCTGCCCCGTATTTCTCGGATTCCCGACTGCGAGCTTTTAATCCGTATTGTGAGGAACGTTTCCTTCTTCCACGGGTATCTCGCCGGTTTATATTGGAAACTTATTGAGTTACACCAACTGGAGAACTATTTAATCTGATTGGGCGGTGGAATCTTATTCAATTTAGGAGTATGATTGAAAAGTAATATTTTTGCAATATACTTGAATTAAAATTATCTTGCCACCTTTACGTAGCTTGACCGTGGGAGAGTGTTGTAGATTATTAATCTCAATTATCTAAACTAGGCTCTAAGGAGCCTACTGACATGCTTTTTTTATTTATTCTTAATATGACGTGTTCTGTTCTAAGAGGTTTAAAAGTTTATTTATCTTGTTTACTACTTTATTATCATAGAATGTTTATTACATATCTATCACCGAATAACATCCTTTTGTATTAATACATTTATTTACCACCTTACCGCGAACCCCTAGGCCTTCATTATAACACGTTATCAGCTTTTTAATGTGGACTATAAAATAGGTGTGTAGAATATATACGAAAGTGTATTTGTTAGTGAAAATATATTGATGTGGTTTGTTGTTGTGACATAACAATATTAGTAAATAAAACTACGTAAATATGTCACACGATTGTGGTGATACGAATACTCATGTTGTAGCGAAGTCAAGCTCTTCGTCAATGCCGACCTTTTGCTTAAGAGGTAAGGAGGGTTATCCAACGTGGAAATTTTAAATGAGGAACTACCTCCTCCACGAGGACCTTTGGTTTGCTGTTGCTGGATACCCAGAAGATGACTCGACTCCTCAGGCCTTAAATGTAAAATACGATATAAAAGCTCTTGCTACGATGCGCGTAGCTGTAGATGGTGCAGCCATCACTCACGTTAGAAGTGCAAAAACTGCGTCGGAAGCGTGGAAATCGTTGCAGAAAGCTTTTGAAGACAACGGTATAGGACGAAAAATAGCTGTCGAACGTAAATTGTACCGGTTGAGTCTTGCAGAGTATGCAGACATCGAACAGTACATAAATGCAGATACGTTAACTGCGGAGGATCTTGCAGATATCGGGAAGGTGATAGAAGATACGTCCATTGCAGCTATACTTTTAGGTGGAATAACTCCAAAATATGAGCCCCTAATAATGGCACTTGAAAATTGCAATATAGTCGTAACAACTGACCTGGTGAAGATGAAACTCTTAAATGAAATGACGAAAGGCGACACATTAACATCGGTCTCTATATTTCAAGCAATTATGAAACCTAAGTCAAAAAATAATAAAAACATTATTTGTTACGACTGTCAAGTACTTGGACATAAAAGACCAGACTGTCCATTGAAGCAGAAGAAGGGAAGGGCTAATGTATCGAGTGTAAACGACTCCTCTTTTACTGCTTTAAATACTTCTGGATCTGTAAATAAAGATATTTGGTATGTAGATTCTGGTTGTACAAAATATATGTCTTCAAGACGTAATTGGTTTCGAGATATAAAATTGACTGATCACCGTCGCAAATGGTGAAAAGATCAAATGTTTAGGATCAGGAAATATTTCGATCACGACACCTAAAAATATAATAAATAAAATCTCTGATGTTGCCTATGTACCGGACTTAATTTGATATCTGTACAAAAAGCTGTATATAGTGGTTTTATATGTGTTTTTGACAAAAATGGATGTAACTTTTATAAAAATAATACCTTTAGTGTTACAGGTGATTCGCTTCTTCATGCCTCGCCCTGTGGTGGACTGTACGTTCTTAATGGCTCTACAAATGTCTTCAACACTGTGGCTAATAATTATTTGACACGAGATGAGCACTCTGACTGTCAGGATAGGTACCGAATCTGGCATAAGAGACTTGGACACTTATGTCGGATAGGCATGAATCGGCTGAAGAATCACCAGGTGGGGGTAGATTTTTCTTTAGTAGATAAATCAAGTTGCATCGCCCGTATAGAAGGCAACCAAGCAATAAAACCATTTAAAAATATAGGTTTTAATAGAGCAACATCACCCATAGAATTGATTCACTGTGATCTGTGTGGACCTATGTCTACAACCTCTTTTCAAGGTAACAAATATATGTTAACTTTAGTTGACGACTAGACACGAAAAGTCTTTGCATATTTCTAAAATTCAAAGACCGTAGTAAAAGACAACTTTTGCTATTTTCAAACTTTAGTTGAAAATCAATTAAATTTGCAAATAAAATGTATTAGGACTGACGGCGGTACTGAGTTTGTTAATGAATCGTTTGCTAGTTATCTTTCGTCGAAAGGTATCGTGCATCAAACAACGACGCCCTACAGCCCTCAAAAAGTCGGAGTTGCAGAGCGGACCCACCGATCCATAACAGAGAAGGCGCTGCTAGCTGAAAGCTTACTACCTAAGGCTTACTGGGAAGACGCATTCCGTGTAGCTGTATACTTAAAGAATAGGTCCCCTCATCGAGCCTAAAATGGAGATATACCTTATGATAAATGGTGTGGCAGAAGAAGTGATCTTAGTTATTTCAGAATGTTCGGATGCAGAGCTCTTGTCCACATCCCTTCATGTAAGAGAAAGAAGTTGGACATGAAAGCTGAAGAAGCGATTTTTGTAGGTTATCTGAAGATCCAAATAGTTATACTTATTTTTCGAGATCCTTCGGATTAGGATTCGCCGTGGATTACACGGCGAATCCTAAAATCTAGGGATGTAACCTTTTTTGAAAAATGTTTTACGACTTTGAAAGCAGAATGAACCTGAGGTACAGTCAGATTCAATTTTACTTTCTGAAGAAAATGCTGAACGGGAAGAAAATGAAATTGAATTTCATGATTGTGTTGAGAGTATCAACCTTATAGCTGAAATGTCTTCACCAATAAACACACAGTATACTGATGAAGAACCAGCTAGTTTAGAAGAGCAGCCGTCTCTCCAGCGGCGGTATCCCTCAAGAAACAGGAAACCACCAGATTTTCTTACTTATAATGCATTGTCTAGTGACTTGAATGAGCCAATGACATACTATGAAGCAGTTCATGCTGACGATGCCGAAAAATGGCTTAATGCCATGCAAGATGAACACAATTCTCTTATGAAGCTCAAGACTTGTGATACATGTGATGGGTTTATAAACTGAAAAAGGACGCTAGAGGAAATATACAGAAGTACAAGGCTAGACTGGTTGCAAAAGGTTTCAAACAAGTCAAAGGAGTGGACTATGATGAGACGTTTGCGCCTGTAATTCGTCATTCCTCCCTACGTGCTTTATTTGCGTTGGCTGCAAAAATTGGTCTACAAATAAAACACTTGGACGTAGATACCGCATTTCCAAATGGAAACTTAGAAGAGGAAGTTTTAATGGAACAACCTCTTGGAAAACCAAACCTTATCTTCACAGCCTTTTTCAATAAAAATTTAAAAAGGCTGTGAAGATAAGGTTTGTCTGTTGAAAAAATCCCTTTACGGCCTAAAACAGGCGCCACGTGCCTGGAATAAAAAGTTAAACGAAACACTTTTAAAAATAGGTTTTGCTCCAACCACTTCTGAACCTTGCGTGTATACTAAACTTTTTGACAAAGAAGTCGTTATTCTTAGTATCTTGGTCGATAATATTTTAGTGTTCTTTCAGTCTGTAATGACATTTGACATTATCAAAAGGGACCTGTCAAGTAATTTTTCATTAAAAGATTTAGGATTTCTGACAAAATATTTAGAATTAAACTTCACTTTAAAGGACGGATGTATAAAAATAAACCAAGGACAATTTATTCTTTCGTTACTCGAGAAGTTTAACATGAGTGATTGCAAAACTGTGAATACACCGTTAATAAAAAAGCCGATGGAAAAGAGACGTGATGATCAGGTTAGTGATAATTTTCCATACCAAACCCTTATTGGATCTCTTATGTATCTGTGTGTAAACACTAGACCAGATATCGCGTATACAACAAGCTATCTTAGTCAATTTAACACTAAGGAGCATTGGAATGCCGCAAAAAGAGTTTTACAATATTTGAAAGGCACTCTTAATTACTCTTTGATTTATAAGAGGAATGAAAAACCTTTAATAGGATTCTATGTGTGATAGGGTCTAACACGGGTTATACTTTTGTATTAGGCGGAGCACCTGTGTCGTGGGAGTCGAAGAAAAAACCTACAGTGGCACTCACTTCGGCAGAGGCCGAATATATGGCGCTTGCGTCTGCTGCTAAAGAAGCGTGTTATTTACGCCATTTTATTTACGAAATAACAGGTAAACTCACGCCAGTTAAATTATATTCCGATATTTAGAGTGCCTCGTCCACAACCCTGTACACCACAACAGGACGAAGCATATAGAAACGAGACATCATTTCATTCGAGAAAAAGTCTCATCTAATGTTGTTATCTTAGAATATCTTCTGAGTAGTGACATGTCTGCAGACGTTCTACTAAGACACTAGGGCCTACGGAACACAAGAGATGTGTAGCAGGTTTAGGTTTAAGTACTGTGTAGATTTTTATTATTTTCATAGCTTCGATTAAGGGCGGCTGTTGTAGATTATTAATCTAAACTATGTAAACTAGGCTCTAAGGAGCCTACTGGCATGCTTTTTACCCGACTGCCAAAGAAGGAGGGTAATGTTTTTCGAGTGTATGTAAGTATGTATGTATGTCTTTTCCTTTGTGACCTCCTGTAGCCTAAACGGCTTGATGGATTTTGATGTATGAGGTATCGTTAGATTTGTCTTGATTACGGGAGTGTCATAGGATACATTTTATCCTAAAAGTCCCACGGGATAAAGACATAATAATATTTTTTCTAAATTTCCCTTTAAAAAAATATGTATGCGGTATCATTAGATTCATTTCAATCACGGGAGTAATTAATATAGGATACGTTTTTTCTCAAAATTCCCACGGGAACATGTTAATTCTGCGTCAACGCAAAGCAACTCATGCGTTAGCAAGCAAAAAGATAGGGCGTGGCCTGGCATGCGGCGCGCGGCGCGGTGCGGAGGGGGATATGCTCGAGTATACAGCCCGAATGCGGGCACACGCATAAGGGCACACGTCGTTGACGGTCGTCTCTAAATAGCGATTTTTTCGATACTTCGTCGTCTGACGCGAAACTTACCAGATTGGCGGTAAATTTATGTTGCGGAGTAACATCACTCGTAATCTAAAGTCAAATGTGGTCGAAATAATTTAAAATGGTACTTACATATACATAGTCTTCTACATCTACAACATTTTCGTTAAATAAAAACAGCTAAAAAGTTATAAATAAAAAAAAATATTATTAAAAAAACAAAATACCCGACTGCACACTAAAAAAAGAGTAAAACAAGCCCCACAATAATATTGATCAATCAAATGCTAAAAACTAATTATGTAATACCGTTTAAACAATACCTATATTAAAATACACTACAATATGTGTTCGTAATCGATAGTTAAATAAACAGAAACTTATTTTGAATACAAATTTACTGAATATAATTTATAAATGTTGATGGAAAGCATCGCAGGCGGGGACCACCTTGACCGCCACCAACGAAAATTCTGCTAAATGGTGCACAACCGAAATGACTATAAATAAGCCTCTGTTGGTAAGCCTCTGTTGGTCCCCGCCTGCGATGCTTTCCATCAACATTTATAAATTATATTCAGTAAATTTGTATTCAAAATAAGTTTCTGTTTATTTAACTATCGATTACGAACACATATTGTAGTGTATTTTAATATAGGTATTGTTTAAACGGTATTACATAATTAGTTTTTAGCATTTGATTGATCAATATTATTGTGGGGCTTGTTTTACTCTTTTTTAGGGTTCCGTAGCCAAAATGGCAAAAACGGAACCCTTATAGTTTCGTCATGTCCGTCTGTCCGTCTGTCCGTCTGTCCGTCTGTCACAGCCGATTTACTCGGAAACTATAAGTACTACAGTGATGAAATTTGATGGGAATATGTGTTGTATGAACCGCTACAAAAATATGACACTAAATAGTAAAAAAAAGAATTGGGGGTGGGGCCCCCCATACATGTAACTGAGGGATGAAATTTTTTTTTTCGATGTACATACCCGTGTGGGGTATCAATGGAAAGGTCTTTTAAAATGATATAAAGTTTTCTAAAAAACATTTTTCTTAAAGTGAACGGTTTTTGAGATATCAGCTCTCAAAGTCGTAAAAAGTATGTCCCCCCCCCTCTATTTTTATAACTACGGGGTATAAAATTCTAAAAAAAATAGAGGTGATGCATGCTAATTAACTCTTTCAACGATTTTTTTTTTAGTGTGCAGTCGGGTATTTTGTTTTTTTAATAATATTTTTTTTTATTTATTCTTAATGGGACGTGTTGTGTTCTAAGAGGTTTAAAAGTTTGTTTATCTTGGTTACTACTTTATTACATATTTATCATCGAATAACATCCTTTTCTATTAATACATTTATTTACCACCTTACCGCGAACCCCAAGGCCTTCATTATAACAGAGAGCCACGCTTCGGCACGAATGGGCCGGCTGGACTGGAGTGATACCACGGCCTCACAGAAAACGGACGTGAAGCAGCACTGTGCTGTTTCGCTGCATAATTGAGGGTACCGGGGGCCCAGTCTGGGATAAATGGGGGTTTAAAGGTTGGCAGGGCACATGTGACTCCACGGCGTCGCGGGTGTCCATGGGCGACGGCAATCGCTTACCATCAGGTGATCCGTCTACTCGTCTGCCACCTATCACATAAAAAAAGCTTCTACAAGTAGGTTACATATTTAGCTTTCCCTGCTTTAATCCTAGTAAGTACCACTTACGTAGGTACACTTACATACAAGCCTTTCACCAATCTTGAGTTAGTGATTTTTAAGTATGGCTGGATGACGAACAATAAATAGTACACTGGCAACTTTCATACCTTCACATTTTAATTCTCAATGACGGTAGAATGCTGCAAAATAATAAACTATGTATAAAAAAATTCAACGTGTTGTACTTAATAATTTAGACAGACACAATTAGGTATCTTACGATAGCCACATTACAGAGTAGCGGCTACCTCAACACAAAAAGCGCGCTCTTGTTATACTGTGGCTATACATTTGATTACTTTATCCCTCCTGCTTCGACTGGAGTCTTTGTTAAACATAATTTCTCCCATCAGTCAATACAACTAAATAACAGTTGTGACAGTATAGGGGCGTGTTGGGTGGGGGCCAGGCGAAGGGCGTGACGGTTATTTAGCCTGTTTTCCACCGGCACCGGGGGTTAATGTCGTTTGTTCCGGTACATATCTACGCACCCCTATGTACCTACGTATTGACTCGCCAAGTCTTAGCAGAATAGTCGCAAAAATTCAGTGCAGTGTTGATGATAGTTATGAATTCGACACAACAACCCTTCGAAAATTTCTTTAATGAAACTTAGTTGATTGAAGATCTATACTTATTTTTATGGAATTAACTAACTTTTTGTACTATCGTCATAGGGATACAACATGTATAATAGTAACCTAATTGAATGGACAACTACATCTGACCTAGCCTTCGTTGTCACATAGGTAACTACTACGTATATATACTCCTGCACACAATTATACTCCTTTCGATTTAGCATGATAGGGGTGACAGATTTCAAAATCTATACATTTTTCACGTTTGTCTCTTTCTAACGTGTGACTCACGTATAACTCTGTCCTGCTGTCACCGATCATGATAAAGCGGAAGAAGTATAGAATCCAATATCAATAAATTGAAAAAAATATTTCTGTTTTGTTTTTTTTGGGTGAACACAATTTTAGTGCGACGACAATCTTGACGTCAAAAATCGGAACACTCTAGGCACAGGAATTCAAGCGGTAGGTTCCTACCAACCACTTCTTGGCTTATGGTGTTGAAGCACTGGGCCTATGGGGTCCCGACGCTATGTTTTTTTCCCAAAAACATCCAGACCGATACAAACAGACATGTTCATGCACTCAAGTTTTTGTACCGTGCGGAGATCGAAACCGCAACCCTTCCTGAAATCGACTGACGTTTTCACCCCGCGAGTTTAGTTATCAGCAATTGCATTTTACCTAAGTTTATCTTCTCATGCAAATATATTTTAACTTAGTACCTATAGATACTATTTTTTTAGGAACTGTCATACTGACATATTTCTCTAGGTAGTCTAAAACGCCCTGGCCAAAGAATTTATTTATTTTTATAAACAAAAGTTTTAGGACATGAAAACATTTTTTCAGGACTCAACCCATTACTTTTACCGTCTTATCTGTACTGAAGAGGCTGAAATATCGGATTAATGCTCACAAAATATAGTTGCATCAAATATTTTCTTCCAATTCAAGCTGTATCCTTGGTCGTAATTCAAAGAGCGGGATTATTTTCTTATGTGCATGATACATGACTGCGTTCCGGCGCTTGCGGCCCCGGTGCATCAGGACTATTAGAGGCATTGGATAAACAAAGGATTAAATTATCGCGTTAAGACGGAGATAATCCAACAGATGAGGTGGTTGTTGACCTTCGATCCCCGGGAAATTGACGCACGCATATTCACTCACGATTATTTTAAAACTATCTAAGCCATAATGAGTAAGTATGTACCTAAGCTACGTTTGCCCAACAAACTGAATTTATCTTCACAGTTATGATGATCGAGTTGTGTAGGCTCCGCCTGTCTAAGGGTTTTGAGAGTGACATAAAAATGGAGCGGATAAGCCGACTCATATCTCTTTACCACTCGGACGAAGACGGGAGCACTCCTCGGGCGCTTTGGGCGGACGCTTGAGAACCCCACATAACCCCCGCCGTTCATTCGTAAGATTCTTATCTACTGTCTGCAGTAGAGTCGCTTTATTTTAATTACCAAATCGCCATCTCCAGGAGGCGTAATGGCTGCATTGAACGTCAAGAGTAGGGGGTAAACAGAGTAGGTACGATGAGTAGATCTGCCATGGTCTAGCCAAATTAACTCAGTTACCAACTGAGCAAAACAGGGAAGGATGGAGCAGAGAATAACAAATAGCAGGATTGCTACTAAGTACGTGACAGTTAGGACCACTCAGTGCAAAGCGTAACTATTTTTTTACCAGATATTGGCTGTGTAAAAACATAATGTGCAAGTAAGTAGGTAAAGTACCTTCCGCAAAGACTGACATACAAGATATGAACGCTAATGTAATCGACTTATGTAAGTATGGTAGGTAGGTATTGATAAAGTTAAGTGAAAGAAACATTCTATAAGAAATAATAATTTCGTGTAATCTAGGTTGATTCAAAGTATACCTACGTCTTTCAAAGGTTTTACAAATAAACTCTAAATAAAAGTTATACTTAACTTAAAATTGAAGATTTGAAACCGATTCCATTAATATTTATAAGCAACTTTCTTCATTGGAATTGATCCAGCTGAAACTCCCTAATGAATGATAAGTAGGTACGAGTAGGTACCTACTTGAACATTATATCTGTAAGAAAAACATTCTGTAAATTTTCTATCGTAGGTTTCGACGACGGGGTTTTGCTAACTGAAAGTCAGTTAGCAAACCCCGTCGATTCTTCGTTGTGGCCAAATATGGAAGGTTTAAGGATTCGATTCCTGGTCGGGCCAATATAGAAAAACGATTTTTTCTAAATAAGATTGTTTTGGTCAGGGCCAGGCCAGATAACAAAAAATATAGTCTCAAACTAGGGCTAAGTTTGAGACTCGATTTTTTATTATCTGGCGCCAAACCAATAATAAGTATCGGTTTAATAAATATAACAGATTTGAATACATTGCTGTCTGTACGATTGAGCTATGATCCAGGAAATATTGAACCAGACAACGAAAGACGTTGATTGATTGTGATTACTGTATACCTAGATGATTGGACAGTGGAATCCTGTTTTCTTCTAGTCCCACATATATAGCCGAAATAAAGAGTAAAACAAACGGATAGAGTAGCGCCTTCTCATCCTGGGGTTACGCGATAGCCCCGGGTGGAAAATCCTCAAATCTGCTCCTGATCACTCATCTAGTTCAATACTTAGCTAGTTAGGTGCATCATTCAGATCAATCACTCTATTACTCGGTACTTCAATGGAACTACAGATTCTAGTGAACTAAATAAAATACTCAGATACCTACCTAAGTCATGTCAAGTAGTTATCACACGTTATCTTTTCAGTTCAATTAACTGTTTCGCATAAGATTCATCATAACAGAAAATTACATAATGAAAACTCAGGTACTTACATATTTTGGCCCCAAGGACAAACACTTTACCCACTGCGCCGACGAGGCAGTCAAGACTTAGATAATAAGTACCTAATACCTACCTACCTATTTAGTAAGTTGTATCTGCCGCCGTTTATCGTAGCAACGCAGACTACATGTTGAGTTATGCTTTTATCTGGCGAACCGATGTTATTATAAGGCTACGCTTATGTAACATTACCTGTTTGCACAAGACTTACCATTTAAACAAATAGAATTTGTGCCAATACCAACACTGCTGTTGCGGGAAGAACAATAAACATACAACGCTGGTTCATTGACCGGTTCCTCTGCCAAAATAAGCACCCCTTACCTTCCACAAGGCAAAGTTAAACTAGACTTGGTGATTGTAGCTAATGCAATGCACTGTACAGATGTGTTTATTGAAGCTGGTAGGTACCTTCCTTATTACTGCTGAGGTATTAAAATTTTACACACTGCCCCAGAGCAATCGAATAAAGCATCGAATCAACTCAGCATGGATGAAATGGCGACAGGTCACGGCAACAACATGCGATCCACGGATGCCCCTAAAACTGAAGGGCAAAATTTACAAATCCGCCATTAGATCTGTTGCCCTGTATGGATCAGAATGCTGGGCCGTTAAGAAGATGGATGGATGCTACAGAGATGAGAATGTTAAGATGAATGTGTGGAGTGACGAGAATGGACAAGATAAGGAATGAGTATATTAGAGAAAGTATATGATGAAATTGGCCCGCATCATTGATAAATTGAAGGCAAATCGTCTTTCCTGGTATGGCCATGTAATGAAAAGAGGGGAAGAACATGTAACCAAAAAAGTGACAGAGGACGGCCGAAAAAGAGATGGATGGATTGTGTGAAGATGGAATAAGGGGTGGATGATTTGATGACGAATGACAGGGACGTATGGAAAAAAAAACATATTGCACCGACCCCAGATAACCTGGGAAAAGGGCAGGAGGATGATGACACTGCCCCAGAGCCTCATTGATGCTTTATCTTTATTTGCACTACCTTCGTATAGGGACACTCTTTACGGTTGTTATAAAATTCATTTTATTTCAATTTCAACAGGTTCGCAGTCCGCTGAGGCACATGATAATGTGTTTTAGTATCACTGAAATCACCTAAAATTATGAGCTGGGTCGTTCTTCTTTTTTATCGACAATGAGCCAAACTTACACATCAACATTTAACTTTTATATAACAGACTACAATTGATAAATAATATATCCTAAATATTCGTTAATGTACTATTTTACAGATGGACTATTACATGATCTAAAATTTAATTGATAAAGAATACTTTTTGATTAAAATGGACACCTCCGTCACGTCCCCCGAAATTAGTGCCATTTACACCTCTGTCACGCTTTATATATTTTTTTACATTGTTAAATCATGCTAAAGTACCTACGAGGTGATAAAACAATGTCATTATTTCATGTTAAATTAAGAATATCTTGATGGTGTAACGTATATTTTTTTATATAATTAATTACTTGATAAGTCACTGAGGACGGGCTTATTGTCGTAAAAAAAGAAGAACGACCCAGCTACGTGTGAGCCTCACTCTCATCCGAACCGAGAAGGTACAGCTAGTAGGTACCTAAGTAGTTAATTAAACTACTTATCAACGCTAGAGATCTAGAACGTGTCTGTCTTTACCTTAAACTCTATTATAAATACTTATAAAATGAGTATCATCTTCTGCCATTCGCTACATCTTAAGTTTACTACTCAATCAACCGTGAAGGACTTCACTTTCAAGAGGTGTTAATTTTGGTATGTTTTTAATTAGGATACAAACCGTACACCCGGCATGACCAGGCTTCAACGCGGGTGGTGTATTCAGCCTTCAGGATCCGCCACTGACAGAGAGACCCTCTTAACTCGTTCGAACCAGCCACCGAATCCTGACCTCTTGCGCGAACGCATCCGCTCCTCCTGCTGAACAAATAAGCTGGATCGAGGGATCCAGCCACCTGGTGGGTGTCATTTATTATTCGAAACCTCAACTCCTTGAAACGACACTTGATTTTTTTGGTCAACATCGGAATGCGAGGTTTAAATCAAGTATTGAGAGTCGCCTACTCAATAGTATGGGTCATTTCAATCATAAGATGATAAAAATAAAATATATTATATCGATGTACAGACAGCTACAAGTTGTGTGTCTATAATTTGTAATTCTTCTTTAGGTTTTTATAATTGAATAATCCGTTATGTACCTATTTAGGCGTCAGGTCAAACTACAAGTGGATTTTTTTATTATTAAGTACCTAAGTATTTTATCGTGTCATAAAAAATAATGTACCTACGATACTACGTGTTGGTAAGTAGGTAGGAACCAAAAAACCGATTCCGTAAGAGTTAGTCACTCCGGATTTTCCAATTGTATTTTCTATGTTGTTTTTTGTATTTGTCTAGGACAACAGAATGTTCAGCTTTTCACTATTGTTTAATACCATAGGCGGGGAATTGTTATTGTCATTGTTTTCTTTTATTTATTTTTTTGGGTCAACAAACAGTTTCACAATATGCTTACGTAAATACATTGCAAACAGATAGATAATTTTGAATCCCACACCGTTAACCGCAAGTTGATTTACAAAATTGAGTGTGCAAGTACGTGCTTCTTACATAACGGCTAAACCAACCCTTATACTATTAGGTATTTTTTATTGTGTGTAAAGCTCATTGTATTATTTACCTGTACTCTTCCTAAAACATAAACTCAGACATTATACAGAGAAACGTATGAAGGAAGAAACGCATACGAACATAAGATTGTAACCGAACGTGTAGTGTGGGACCACGTTCGGTTACAATCTTCATTCCGGGAGGTAGTAACTAATAAGTATACCTATTGTTATCAACATGTAAAGGTAAGCACCTACCATACCTACCTAAGCCTCGAGTAATCGAGTTAGTCCAAACAACAGCCGTTCCATCAAAAACTTCGGCGTAGTCTTCTACATACCTAGATACTTGATATTTTTAGTAAACGGCAAATCTTTTCCTTAACACCCCAAATTTCGTTTCTTCAGGGGAGCTATGGTAGCGTAAAGGTTTAAAGAGCGCCTTCCATATGGGGGGTCCGGGTTAGTATCCGAGCATTTCTACCGCATCTGCGTGAGGGAAAACATCTTGAGGAAACCTGCACATTTCAGATAGTTTCTGAAACGTGTAACCATGATTCAGTTGGTCTGGTTTAGACGAAAGTCAGACGGCCGGCGCTTCATTCAAATCGAAAATCATGGTCCAAGCGTACCCGGGCTCCAAAGCGATAGCTTTGGGCGCAAGCAACTGGTCATCTAGCATTACACGCTAAGATGAGGAGGAACATGTTTCGTTTCTTAGGTATTTAATTGAAAAAAAATAATTGCCTATATAGCCCCTGCTTTCCGGAGATCAAATTTATGGATACATACTGATTTGAATATATGTTCTCTGTGATAAAAGTCCACTCCACTGGTGCCGTGGATGTGTATGGGCGGGGACAACCGCTTACCATAAAGCGATCCGTCTCCTATTCTTAAAAAAAGTGACTAATTTACCCCACACACGAAAGTTCCGATTGCAAATCACTCCCACATATTGTTAGCATTTTTACCCACGTTTCGTTTTTCACGGTTCTTCCTTCCTGCTTAATGCTCTATAAATGTCTTCACGCACACACACCCACGGTATTCGGAATTCCGTATATTTTCTAACACAATGCTTTGGAAGCGCAACATTTCTCAGGAAACGGGACGATCTAAAGATCTACAACTCCGATGGTTTTTGACGATGAAGAAATAGTAAGAAATATGAAATTTCAGACCAGATATTAACCTTATTTACCTTGAAACGACACTTGATTTTATTGGTCAACATCGGAATGTGAGGTCCAAATCAAGTATTGAGAGTCGCCCACTCAATAGGATGGGTCATTTCAATCATATGATGATAAAAATAAATTACTTACTTCATTTTCTTGAGATGATGAAAACATTTACACTTATCGACCTACTTAGCATGATTCTTTATATACTATCTAATTTCAGAAAAAAAAAATAAAGTTTAAAATCGTATAAGTATAGGCACACTCTTATAAGAGCTTTTTACGATGCATGATGATTCATTTTATACCTCGCCGTCCACCTGACAAAGTGGCCACTCCTCGGTTTCATTCCCGTTCAACAAGCGTCCATAAATTATTTGAACATTCAAGAAGCTGTACTTCAAATAACGTAACATTGTAATTAGACGAAAGGAATATGAAATTACTTCAGGAAGTATTCAACTATTCGTGATTGCATTTTTAGGGCTTAGTTAACTACGTGATTCTCCAATTTACACCAATATCTAGGATATTTCTTAATGTGTTTCTTCCTATCCTAAATATGGATTCCTTCAAACGAAGTGTGAAGAAGCAGCTCGCAGATCAGTATGGCGGTGCCAACGGAAGTGATATACCTTGACCACAGAATAAATCCTTGACATATCGTCCGAGGTGGGCTCTCCTTTTGCTTGCCATCAGGCTGAGACAAGCCAATATAACTCTGCCGCTATAAAAATTGTAAGAAATGGCCCATTACGTACATTGAACTATTATTACTACGTAGTAGTAATAACTCATTGATTACGTAGGTATTATTAATTTTCTTTTATTTGTCGGTGACAGACGAACAGACGGATCACCTGACGGTTAGCAATTGAACGCCGACTATAAATAAATAATTAAATATAAATATTTCACAACAACACATACATCTGACTCCGAGATAGGTAGCTCAAGCACCTGTGTTACGGAAATCAGAATCAACAGTGGGTTTACAAATATATACATATAATTTTCCAAATATTCAATGAATATTTTCTTATACTTGATTATATTGGGTGCGAAAATAAAAAGCATACTAGGCATATGCTAAATACAAATAAACATTTATTATTTAAATACATTTATGTACACACATTTACGGTAATTATCACAAAGTTATCTATACATTAGCTAATAAATCGTCTAATACACTACAGTAAACTTGTGCCTAGGCACAAATGATGAAACTTTTTAGTCATTATTTTCCGTGCACACTAACTCTGTGCGGTGGGTATAGAGAATCATACAATGGCACGCGAATGTTATCGTTCATAATCATAACGTGCATTTAAAAGTAATACCTACTATGAATAAATTCGTATCCTATGCATTGAGTAAAACTATGTACATACTATGTGATAGTATGGCAGCAAATTTCGTATATGACAGGTGAAAATTTACTATTACTATCTATATATATTACAGATATATTCTGTGGAAAAAAAGATAATGTAGAGAATCCACGCCGCCATAGAAGTCCCGTGAAAAGCGCGCTTTAATCGCCATCAACATTCAATTTTGAGCTTTATGCTTACAAACACAAGGAATTTTAAACTTTAGATCCATGTTTTTCATGAGACTCCTTTTTTGTCGCGGATTCTGACGTCTGACTTAGTCATACACTCACGTACGAGATACATGTACTTAGTTATATGTGTCTGCAAGTTTTAGGGGATAGAGAGGGGGGGAGGGGGGGACTTTTTTTTATGGTGTGTTTGTCGAATTCATGAATACCTTCTTCAAAATTTCACTTTCATGTTTAGTAATCCAATTACACGGCAGCTAAAATATAGAGACAGATGAAATACGCTTTGATTTTCTATTTATTCTGTGAAAGTTAAAAGGAGTCTTAGACATAATATCGGCTGCCTTTTGCTTTCAACTAGATAGTAGTCTATATAGACTCTAAGGTTCCTTACAAAAACCAATAACTTATAATTTGTGAAAATAGCAAATTCCTATTTTAGTCTTGCCTTTCATTGCTCTATATTGTTAACTAAGTGTTTACAATAAATACGCCACTACTACGAGTATATTAATAGCGAATTTTAAACAATAAGTTTCGTTACTAAAAAATATACAATAAATAGATAAATTATTTTGTCTTGGCTACTGTATGTAGATGATTTATTATAAACCATTCTAATTTATCAATTTCGATAACACAAACTTGTGCTCAGTAACAACATTTTGCTTACTTTGTCATCATTTAGCATAATATCTATCTACAGCTAGTTATTCATCTAATTACCTAAAATAGAATAAGTACCTAATACAAAATTAACTTATAATCTGTCAAAAATCTGTTTAATAGGTCCAACGAATAGAAAATATCGTTTTGTCACCAATTTCTCATGTAAGTGAATTGTAATTCTTATGAGAATAAAGAACATAAACCGTAAAAATATATTTAAAAATATATTACTTTATTTTATAACCCATACAATTTGCAGTTGATTATGTTTGTGTCTAAGTGAGTGTACAACTGTACATGCAGAGGAAACAATACTAATGACTGGACAAAAATCCTCAATGCACTTTATTTTTATTATACCTACCTGACCTTACTGTCGAACCAACTCTTTAGTGGATATTTTAATTGATATAATTATTAGCATAATTCAATGTAAGATATGTAACCGGAAATGTACAAAATTCCTGATAACGTATTAGGAAATGTAAAGATTTCGGAGTATTTGTTACCAATCAGTTCTTTGTTCTTCTGCTAATGACAGGTTTCACAGCCCTTTTCAAGTAGGTATTAAGGTTTTGGTTTTAAATAGTTTAGGTTAGAACTGGCGACCCTACAGCGCACGAATTAACTCTTATTTATTCATGTGCCCACAGCGCGCGAGCCGAGCGAGCGAAATGAGCGTGCCTTGGCAGCGACACGTTGTAACTGATGGCAAAATATTCTGTTGGTAAAATATTACAACGTTCTGTTGGCGACTGATTATTTTTACAACGTGTTTTATTACGGAAAGCATTATTTTTATGCATTTACTAAGACTAATACGATATCAGGAATTCTATACAATTACTAAATTTCATAGGTACATTTCCGGTAACAGATACATTAGTAACCAAAGGGAACATACAAGTACAGCGGGTGGTCACGAGAGGTGGGTAAATACTGATCAATGGGCCACATAGTACGGGTAGGTACGTATGATCAAACACTACTCGTTGATGCACTTTGAAACTTTTGAATTTTATAATTCTATAGGTACTTGTCCGGTGTAGTGCGAAGAGACACGACGAATATTTTAGTTAGATAGGTACATATTGGTAATGATTCGCAAAATCATGGAACTTAAAGTGGCTCAAATATTAAATAGACCGACAGTAGATACCTATCGATTACTCTATTCATAGCCTACGTCTTCGAACGACAATATGGCCCATTTTAGAATTATATTAATTACTTAACAAATCCAAATATGTAGGTACATACAATTACAATTTTGTTTATTCAATTATTTACTAGGTTACCTTAATTAAGCATTGCAGAGCTTTTTTGAAATTCGCTCTGTCAATATTTGATATTAACAGAAAAATGGTTTGATACATTTTCTTTGAAAGCCACAAATCTAATGTAGTAATTTACTATTATATTAAAATTACTATTGGTTTATTGGCGCGATTTATGAGGTGTATAATATCTATATATAATAATACATAAATATCTAAGTTATGATTTGAAAAATCTATTTTGAGTTTGGTTTCATTGCCAGCAACAAAAAAAAATAGAAATCTAAAATGTAACACTACTATACGTCAAACGTGTTGTCGATAAATTACTTACTACTACCATGGACTAAACTTTAATCCATGCTACGATGTACCTCAGTATAATAAGAAAAGCCCTTGTTATACTGTGCTAATACCTACCTGCTTATGTATTGATCGAGTACCTACTCGTACCTAATCAGAATCACAAAATATATTAAGTTGCTTATTAGAAACTCTTTCATTTTAATCAGAATAGGTAGGTAGGTATATGAATTAGTTAATAGTTTCATTCCAAGGCTATATCGTGTACAGAAAGAGCTAACTATTTACATTTATTAAGTAGGTACAATAGAGTACGCCAAGTATTATACTCGGTATTCAGATATTAATATTTAGAAAACATGATTCTTATTTTACCGTACATACAAGTAAATACAACTTTGAACACACGTTTTACATGGTATTTAATAAAACAAGACAATAATGTGTGTAATTGCAAAAAAATGATTTACAGGCCGGGATACTAAATGTTAACAAAAGTTATATATATAATAAAAAGAGAAAATTTTAGTGTTTAATATGTTATGAAAACTTAATAATGAAGACTAGATTTAAATACCTTAAATTTACATCTGTAAAGCTTTATAATTTTTTAATAATTAAGACCTAAATATCATGACATAAACGTTATTTACACAACCTAACTCCGATTTTTCGATTATTATAATATAATACTTTATCTAATCCTAGAAGTATGTATTGACAAAATATAAATGGTAGATATTTACTTGAAAATTTACTTGATTTACTAATATTCCAGCGTGCTTAGTAAGTGCAAATTAAGTTAGCATTATTATAATAAAATAATGCTTCGTATATTTCATCGTCGAGGAATCGAACAGTTCAACACAATTTCAAAGAAATGTTTCACTATTAAACGAATATAATACTTACTAATTAAGTCTTGTGGCACTATGAGTGACCTCTAGGCGGTACTAGAGATGATCATAGTAAAGTATCTATCAGTTCGTTACATGGCGCGCGGCGCAGGCGACGACCGCCGGCCTCGTCAGACAATCGTATCCCCTGGCTCCCTGTCGCCTGCCTCCTGCTTTCTTCTCGTACCGTCATACCTGCGACAAACAAGCAGATCTTCATTACGAAGATTTTGTCAACACTTTTTTCACAACCACTTCAGCTTTTCATTGGCCTTTCATGAAGTTGAATAGAGCTAATATGCTGAGCCTCAATAAAAATATGCTAGTATCATGTTGTAATTCATTTTTTGCAGATAATTTTCTCCGCCGTTGGCGCAGCGACCCAAAGTGGGCCTTGGTCTGCGATAATAAGAGACTCCATCTAGGTCGGTCCTGCGCCACCCCCTGCCAATCATCCGCCAGAAGTGAGTATTTTCTCCTGGTTCAGCTTAATTATTTATATTTCGATCACTTAAATAAACGCGCATTTAGCGCCAGACAATTCACGATCACGTAAAAGTCGGCTGCACCGATTTTTTAGTAGGTAGGTATGTTTTGGACTCCATTCCCCGACGGAGAGCCACACATAAGCCGCGTTGGGCTTCACCCGCCCAACGCGGCTTAATCAACCTGTGATCGGGTCTGGACCTTATCATGAATCGGTCTTGGGCAGGAGACATAATTGACTGTAATGTAATGAATACAGCGACTGTAAAAAACGTTAATATTTTTTGCCTACCTAAAGTATTTTTGCGATACTATAAGACAGCCAATGACAGCTATTAACGACTTCGGTTTATGTAACTGTCAGCTAATTATTTTTATTTCGATTACTTAAATTCACGCGCATTTAGCGCCAGACAATTCACGATCACGTAAAAATCGGCCTTTGGCCTATTTATCAATTGTTATTTTAAACAATAGCATAGAACAAGGGAACCTATTTTGTGCGCGCTGTGAGAACAGTAATGTGCGCTACACTCACTTACCTATTTCTGATGATGCCCTAAATCTATGTTATTTAATTTCATGATTGGGGTTATAATGCCTATATTTTCCAATTATGTGATAACAATAAATAAAAAAATATGAGCATATTCTCTATTAGGTATATAATAATGCTTTTTAAGCTAGATTAATTTACAACATTAATTGTTCGAAAACTTTCGTAAGCCATGTAAACAGATGTAAAGTCACATTACGGAGATTTAATTATTTTGATCATAGTTTGCTTTTTGTAAGTTCACAAATTATAATTTCCTATTATTTAAATTAAAGTCATTACGTCTCACTGGGTTATACTAACACTGTAATAAGTAAGGCATAACCTTAAGGCAGTAACCTTATATATAATACTTATAATTCGTAACCCGAATTCAATTTAACATATTCTGTAATATTACGGTTTTTTTTTCATTAAATTTAACACCAAGTCTTACAACTCGTAACCTAACAGGTCATAATGTATAGGGAAATTAAAGATTTTGTCTTTCGCTCTTAGTCCATTTCCGGCCACGTCCCAAGTTTGCGGGCCACGTGTGTGAGAAGTCAATCCCATCGCTCGGCCAGGACGAGCGGAAGTGACAAATGCACGAGTAAAAATATTTCACTCGAGTAAAAAGTATCTAATCCCCCGGCCGGACACGTCCGGATTTTGCGAGAAAGAAAAGATTATTAGCTTTCAAATGTAATCATTGCTTATCTCCTAATCCTTTTTGCATTATCCGGCCGTGGTTGCCACGATAGAAATTCCTGATTTTGGCGGGATAAAATTATCATTACGTAAGATCAGTATCGCCTGTGGGGCAGGTTCGAGCCCCCGTAAAAGGTGGGCTTTCCGCCAAAGCTTACTTAACATGAGTTTTTAAAGAAGATTAATATTGTTGTTTTAAATCATGAAAGGAATTGTTTATTGTCCGCTTGAATTATTGCGGTTTGGGTCAGAAGCTTTGCATGGTCCAAGCTCTATTTGTCTTTTTTTTTAAATAACGTACCTAATCTAAGAAAATAATACCTACAACTGATATTAGTTTTTTTTCTATTTGTTTGATTTTTGGGTGCAATGAGGTTAAGCCGCGTTGGGCCTCACCTGCGAGGCATGTAGGTATCACAGGTCTGGCTGGACCTTATCATCAGTCGGTTCTGGGCAAGGATACATAAAATTGACTGTAATGTAATGAATACAGCGACTATAAAAGACGTTAATATTTTTTGTCTACCTAAAGTATTTTTGCGATACTATAAGACAGCTCATGACAACTTCAACGACTCCGGTTTTTGTACTGTCAAATTCCTCATTTTTTTATTAAACCAAAAGAGTTGAAGTTAGCGATTTATTTACGAATTTTTTGAAAATTACTTAGAACCTAGTTTTATTTATTGCAAAATATAGACAGACGAGCATGAGGCCTATTTGATGGTAAAAAATTATAACTGCCGCTCATAAACCTCAACCAACAGTGTCTTCTTCTTAGTCTGTGACATCAACAATGCCGGAGCCGTGAATTTAATATGCCGGAGCACAGTCCCGCCGCTGCCCAGAGGTTATGTATTAGGTAGGTACTCTGTATCAAACCTCGTTTAAATGACGGACAATAAAAAGGACATGTCATAGCGATCAGGGAACGCAACGGCTGGAAGCTAATTACATACAACAATTAGAAAGTAATCAAATAATATTTTGTAGAATAGTTAGTACTAAGTAGATGGACTTGCTAAAAATAATAGGTAAATAAAACTTAAAGGTAAAATATTATAGTCGTAGGGGAAGTGCCACCTACGGATACGACTACCATTTGTTACAAGATTTGAAGCTACACTTTTTAGATAGTAGAGAAGAGTGGAGAAAAATATGTGACACTTGTAGATAAGTTCAACCATAGACTAAATTATGCATCTCTAGGTCAAATATATTATAATAAAACCTCTAGGTTCAACACAAAACGAACATACTTCTATTATTTGCTATCTTAATTTCCCATGAAATCCAACAAGATTCTAGTGTGTTAGATACATAAAACTAAACACGATTATAAATTGTGTAGCAAATGGATATTAAATCCAAGCAGAAGTAAAATTATGTTAAATATACTCCAGTACTCACTCACATTATCATATTCGGTTAGAACAAAAGCTGTATCTTATGTAAAATTATTTAACAATGAGTACTGATAATAAGAACTTAGGTACCTAGAATTACCCTCATTTTTTCTGCAGTCGGGTAAAACGTACAAACGTTTTTTATCTAAATTCGGAGTTCGCATAACATGCGAATAATTATCTTGTTTGTAATTCCTAGATACTAATCCCTTAGGTAAATCGCAAGCCAACTAAATTTTAAATTATCAGCTAAAAATAAGTTGACCATCTTCCCCATCTTCGAACACTTTGTTAGAAATTACTGATCTATTGACCTTTCAGATAAAATAAAAACTAAATCTGTTCAACTGACGGACAGACACACGTTAAAATCAATTCCAAAAACTTTTTTGGTTTTGTGTCGAGGATTCACAATAGATGACGGTGAATTGGAATATCTCATAACAAAGTTGATTGAAACACAAGTTTTCACTTCATACGCTATAAATAATACTATTAATTTTAAGTTTAATTCAGTAGCTTACTAAAATATTTATGGGTTTACTCCAACACGATGTTTTACGAGTAGTTTAATGGGCCACTTTTTATTTACCTTACCTGCCGATCTACACTTCCATTGATACAGACACTAGTGTAGACTGAAACGTTTATTACATCAAGCGCAGCCATGTTACCAGAATTAAAACATATTACTTATAACCTACTTACAAACGGATGTCGATATGAGCCGTTGCGATACTGTGACGGATTAGAAAGACTTTAAAAAAAAACATTAACCATAACTATAGGTACAGAGCGTGCCTATAATGGGACATGAAGTTAAAGTACCCACCTTAATTAAATCCTTATATTTAGAATTTTATTTTAAAAACCTTTGAACTATTACGAGTATTACTATAACTAACTGAAAAAACTGCTTTATAAGATTTTTCGATTGTTAACTTTTGGATATTTAAGGCATAAGACAATCCATAATTTAACATATACCTATATTTTATGTAAGTAGGTATGACTATACTTTCTCGTTGACATAGATCATGTAGGTACTTTAGGGTATTACTGACTTGTCCGTAAGTGGTTTCTAAAACTTATTCTTGTCACATTCTAAGCCTTCCCGTTTAATTGTACTTTTACAGACAGCGGCGTAGGTAGTTTACCTACTCACACGTGATGTTTCCCATGAAACGCTGCAGTTGGTACGAAGGCCCCTGCTGATCGGCCTCAGATTTGTTTAACACTTTTTATAGACGCGCGGCATTTGCCAGCCACATGGTCAGTTCACTTGTTCCACTAACAAAGCACTATTTGCAAATCCGCAGTTTTTATCTTGTTAATAGCTACATTGTAAACTAATGCGCCTACGTAGTTTAAACAAAACAGCTCACAAACGAAATATGTACGTACATCGCAAACATTGCATCAAAATCCAATGACCTAGCGCTTCCGATCACCCTTAGTTAAATTAATTTATATTACCTATCACTAAGGATACCTATCTTCATTTGAAATCCTTATGATTGAAGAGGAGAAATTATCACCCGTGCTCTAAGGGCCACATGATGATGATGACCTACACGTGACAAAAGTGTTTGATTATTAAAAAAAGACCATTAATATGAACTCAATCAAATCGATTACGGTAGACCTAAGTTTAAGACACACCTTTTAGTATACACGCGACAGTTACATAGTACATATTCTTAACCACTTATTGTAACAGCTATAACTTGTAACACATGTTAAGTTTCCACATACCTATAGGTGTGGATGGAGCGGGAGGCGGCAGGGTCGGCCGCCGATCTGTAAACAGTGGTTATCGACGCGCCGCCACTTGCCTTCGCGGCATCTCCGGCTACAGCGCTATATTTATCCGCTTTGGAACTGACGCGTGCGGCTAAATCCGTTCGGCGCCGTGTGATGCCGGCCTCCTGCAACCACAACCACGTCACCAACTGCCCCAATACCCTGTGCACACTGCAACCCACCCTCCGGCCGCGAGGGTGGACTAGCGCACAATTCGCACAGCCAAATTCGCGGACGCTAGACGACTTATAAGTTAACACATCGCAGAGCACAAGCAAACATAACACAAAACCTTACCTGATGGCAATACCTCAGTAGGACTTGTGAGCGGGTGCCGGAGCAGCAGCGACGCATGCCTGGTGATGGTAGTAGGAGGGCGCAGGAGTACGATAGTGGTGGTGAGGCGGCGGAGAGGCTCTGTACGCATCGGGGCCAGGCGAGCCGCCGCGGAATCCTGCCAGCTGGCAACTCGGCGGCTCAAAGAGATCACGGAACGCTGGCGGCAGCTGCTCGGCGGGAGGTTCCGGCGCTGCGTACCAGCCTGATGTCGCAGCACGAAATTCTTCGGCGGCCAGGGAATAAGGTTGTGGTGAGCAATAGACAGCGGAAGGTGGCAATCGCGGTTCGCTGAAGTCATCCATCGCTTCTGATGGTTTGTCGTAACGCGCGCACTCCGCCCCCGGCTCTCGCTTCGGCCGACACTCGAAGATCCGGGGCTTGACGTCGGGCTTGACGTCGCGCGCCTGCGCCAGCGCATCGGCCGCGCTGAGCGCCTCCTGCGCCGCCAAGGCTTCCTGTGCTTGTTGCAACTGTTGCTGTCTTTTTAACGCTTCCTCTTTTTCTTTTAGGGCGTCCTTCTTTTTGAAACGACGCCGCCGCCGTAAGTACGATCCGTTATCGAACATATTGTAGGAATCGGGATCCAGAGTCCAGTAGCTTCCTTTACCAGGCTTTTTATCGTCTCTCGCCACTTTCACAAAACACTCGTTTAGACTTAAGTTGTGCCTTATTGAATTTTGCCAGCCTTGTTTATTCTCTCGGTAGTATGGAAATCGTTCCATAATGAATTGATAGATGCCGTTCAGTGTGATTCGGCGGTCCGGGGCATTTTGTATAGCCATCGCAATGAGTGCTATGTAGGAGTAAGGTGGCTTCACCATATCCTTGGGTGCTCCGACGTGCTGCTGGTGCGGGTGAAGGTATGGTGCTCCATATCCGTACCGGTACTGTTCGTAGGCATACGGCGTGACTCCCGCAGAGTAGCCACCGGCGGCACCACCGCGGTACGCATAGGGGCTCTGTTCACCGAAGAGCGCGTGCATCGTGTCGTGCCTCGTTCACAGGCACACCATACTCAGATCGCGACGGCAGCACCCTGGACGCGTTGCTCTTTCGACAGCAAAACGACGACTGACTGATTTTGTTTAGATTCACAACAAGGCACGTTTACATAGCGGACGCTAAACGAGAGACGAATGAGCGAGTCCGTGGGCGCCGCCGTTTGCTCGGCTGGGTGCGGGTTGACCCCGCCTCCCCGAGCGGGTCTCGCTCTAGCGTGGGGCGAAGCCCGCAGTGGGTCTCTGTCGCGAGCCGGGGCGCGAGCGCACGCCCAGCCCGAGGGGGCGGCGCCGGCTACTCTAGCGGCGCTTCCCCTCCGAACCATCCCTCACCCTAACCCTGTTTCCCATTGTGAAGCACAACTGTTGCTATTCTAACACAACGCTGCTGCACTCAACGTAGATAACTAAAGCACCAGAAAAATATTAATAAGCCGTCAATCATCCTCGAGAATGGAGGTATTAAAGAGGGGACGGATATTCAAAACCATTTCGATGACCTTATAATTTAATTATAGTGAATAGGTAATAGATAAATTGAATCCTCAGAAATATTCAAACTCTATCAAATTCGTTCACTTACAAATAATCTTTTATTATTTTTATGTCAATAATAATTTATAAGAAACTGTTTCTCGTATGTCGGCTTCCTGTTCTCAGGTTTGAATTTTTTATTTTTAATTTACGTAGAGCAAGCAAAAGTATGTGGAGCAAGCAAAAATATGTAGCTGTTTGACAGCTACATATTTTTGTAGTATAATAAAAAGTATACCTAAGTGTTTGCCGAGAGGTTGTAACCCCGAAATTGTTTAAAATACATCCGGTTTAGTAGCTAAAATTAAAATCGATTGGCGTCGCTAGTGTGCCCTACCCGTCACCTTAAGGAGATGAATTAAACTTTTGTGTTAACGTGAATATTTTGCTACCTTTTATAATTTTTTTAATATAGGTATCTGTTACTGAAGTTGTTTTTCACAATAAACAAACAATGTTTAATATGAAAGTTATTCCTTTTAAAACTCCATATTTTTCCATATTTTAAAGTTTTTGGTTCATATTAGGTATATGTACATATTTTGGATTTTGAGTACATATTTATCCGAGCCCTAATGATAAATAATTACTTACTGGTGTACATAGCTTTGAAAAAAAAAATACAAAACATTACATGCTATTCAATTTGAGGGTTGTCCTCTATTTCTCTGGGATCCCATTATCAGATCATGATATGCTAACAGTGGTCCACCTGGAATATCCTTTTGAAAAAAAAAATCCAAATCGGCTCAGGCGTCTTCGAGTAATGGGGGAACATACTCGTAGATAAAGAAATCCCGACGAATTTGGAACCTCCTAGTTTAATTGAAGTCGGTAAAAAATGGAATCAAGTTTAGCAATAAAAATTCCACTCACTTATTTTGCTTGATCGATCATTTTAGTAGGTAGGTACGTCGAACTAAAATTAATTTAGTTATAAACAATATAAAATCCTGGTGATATAGGGTCTAGTACCAAATTAATATTTCTGAATCTTTTTAATAGATTTGTCCCGAAAGGATTGAAAAAAAAATTAAAAGTGATCACCAACAAAACATATTTTTGTCCCTAGAAAAAATTCAAAAAGTATTAAAAAAATGGGAGTTATTATCATCATCGTTTCAACGAAAACAATCTACTTACTACTTTACTGGACTTATTATTATGCCTCCCCCAAGGAGCTTAATTCCCACAGGTAAAAGCAAGTAGCATTTCTATAAAATTTCTATTAGGATAGTAAAGCACATAGTTCTATCAACATATATTCCTATTTAATAAAACAAGGCATTTTCTAGGCAAACGCGAATCATCCCAGACCTCATCGTCACTCGCCATCAGGTGCGATTGCAATTGTGGTCAAGCGTTAGCCTATACCACAAAAAAGTATTATTACTATTATATCTTTTTCTTTTTTGGCCAATACCTAGGTACATTTTTGGTTTCTAGCGGGGGGTTAGCCAGCTTCAACCGTATTGATAATCCGACAATATGTTTGCAATTGATGTATTAAATTGATAGCGAACAATATTATTTTGACAACTTAATGAAATAAAATGTTACCACTGTATTGGTCACAAAATAACAAATTAAAGGGAATCGCAGTCTGGTAACGAAAATTGATTTATTTGGTGACAGCTATACCATTTATATTAGTAACAAAACTATTATTATATAAGTAACAAAACTATTATTATGAGAATGAAGTATAAACTCAATGCACTACAATTTCTTTGGTAATCCATCTTTTATTTTACACATTATGTAACATTAATTTGGTGATTCATACCTGGGAACACATTTGTTTATCTGAGAACGAAAATATTTCGTGAGGATAGATCTCATTATTTATTAATACAACTTGATGACCAATATAAATGTTGGTGACAAAAAATATATTTCCAAAAAAAAAACAATCAATCAAAGCATACGACGAAGGAGTCCCCGCGCCGGCTCGAAGTGTGCCAAATTTTTGCTACGGGAGGGGGGGTGTCTCCCGGCAGCTTGCATACGGGAATAACTACAGGAATAACGATTATATTGTGGACCCACGTTACCCGTACCGTCCGAAGCAAGGTGACATAACTAGATACTACCAGCTTACAGACTTCGGAATAACGAAGTTACTTCGTTACTTCTTGGCGAAAAAACCCCAGCTAGATGTAGGTAGATATGTACACATTTTAACCTGTTCGAAGCTGAAACCCAAATACACGCCAGTAAAGTAGCCCTTGTATTGCAAGTAGAAGGGATACGTTAGCTACAGATTGTAGATGGGAAGGTAGGCCAAGTCTCTATTTATTTATCCAACGTCGTCTTTAATTTTCATCGTTATCATGTAAAAACCCTCAGCGGATTAGTTGGCAACAAGAGTGTCGAAAGATCTAAGTCGTCATCTATCACGCTAATTATTGGTGTAGGAAGTCGTAACGCGCGAAGTGTTGACTCAGGGGCCAATATTGTTTGTGTTCAGAAAAAAGGGGATGGCCCGGATAATACAGGAGGAGCACAACAGTCGACGCGGGAGTCGAAAGATTAGCGAACATCCGTTACGATTGTGCAGCATGCATAAAAAAGGAAACGGTACAGGAAAGGAATTGGCCCAAATTAAGATAAGACAACGTAATGTGACTATTACTTTAGCTATGTCCAAGATTCGCTAGTGGGATATCTCAGAAAAAGCAATGGAGAGTGTGAGACCTTTGCTTCATTTTCCATTCTTAGTCAAATACGTTTTTTGCAACTTGATTTGAACACTGTAGGTGTTCAAATCAAGTATAAAAAAGTATATAATGGTGACATTAAAGAATCCGACTTTCTATCACGTTTCTGTACCAAATACCCCTATGTACGGTGGCTACGGATTTTTCTTTAATTCGAGTCCTGCCAGATGCACTTGGCCGGTTTTTATAGTTCTTTTAGCAATATGTAATTATGTACATCTGACAACGTTCCCGGTAGGTCACTTTTCGACCCTAATGCGATGAAATAAGGTCTAAAAATGCCCTACCGGGAACTTTGTCTGATGTACCTATTGCTAAAAGAACTATAAAAACCGGCCAAGTGCATCTGGCAGGACTCGAAAGAAAAATTGTTCCGTAGTCACCATACATACCATATAGGCTCGTAGGTATGTATGGCGAAATTGACAAAATTTATTAGTTGATTCCGTTCGCCTAAACTTAGTATCATTATTTGCTATTTATGAGAAATGGATCGTTAAATTAGGGATCATTTTATTTATACACATTTTGTCAAGTTAAAACTTTATACTTACAACCCCGATTCGGGACACTTAAGGGGGCAGAGGGGTATTATGCTCATGTGGGAGGTGAATGGATAACTTTCAATAGGGAATAGATAATTCTCTTCTCAAAGACGGAGAGTAGTAAAAAAAATCTAACTTCTTTCCATTAGCGCACATCATAGAGTAACTTTGGGGCACATATTCCGTATCCCGAAAGATAATAAATAAATAAATAAATAAATAAAAATCTTTATTTTCAAAAATGTTACATTGGCATCAACAGTGGCTGGAGCCTCCTTGTAAGCATGGAATTGCTTGTGTCAGAAGGCACCGCTCTTCTATAAACATGACAAGTTACCAGTGTTACCTATATACTTAACAACAAACTACAAAAAGCTTACATTAAATTACATTACATAAACTTAAATTAAATTACATTAAATGAAGCGCTTGTGTGAGTGTGTGTGTGTGAGTGTGTGTGAGTGTGTGTGTGTGTGTGTGTGTGTGTGTGTGTGTGTGTGTGTATGTGTGTGTGTGTGTGTGTGTGTGTGTGTGTGTGGGCGGGGGGGGGGGGTGTGAATGTGTGTATATGTGTGAGTGTATGTTTATGTGTGTGTACATGTGCATATGGTGTGTATTAATTACATTAGGATATTGTTAGCAGAATTTTCTCTGTCTCTTCGTAGTTTTTAAGCAGAACCCATTTTATTACTTTTTCCCTACACTCATAATATGGTTTGCTAAAGATGTCTAATTCTTTATTTACTGTGTTATACAAATGGGCAGCACGATAAGCATACTGTCTTTTGGCAAATATAGATTTAGTTCTAGGCAGCTTTACAACTTTATCCTTTCTCCTTTTACTCAGGATATTAGGGTCATAGGGTAGTGACTTATGCTTTTTTAGAATCGTGTGAGTTATGTATAATTGTCTTACTGTGAGTAAAGCACATTCTTGATATACAAGTTCAGTTGGAAATCTAATATTTTTAAAATACATAACTTTGAGAAGACGGCGCTGGGCTCGCTCCACTTCGAGGAAACGAGATTTTGCGGCACCTCCCCATATATTTATACAATATATCAATATTGACTGGGCTAATGATACATAAATTTCATTTAAAAGATTTCTTGCAGGATTTTGAGATCCAGTAGCCAGTCTGGGCACCACATATCTGAGTGTCTTGAAGATCCAAGTCAATTTTCTGACTCTATTTATGACCGACTCAAGATGCAGGTACCAAGACAGGCGTTGGTCCACAACAACTCCTAGATATTTAGTGTGTGACACCCTATGGAGATTTGGACAATTACAACTCCAATTAGACAATTCTGTACTTCCAGTATCGCAGTTGTGTAATATTAGAGTATAGTCTATACAAGGTTGTGAATTATTGTATATGCTAAAACAAATAAAATTAGTTTTGGTGGTGTTCAAAGTGAGGATGTTATTTTGTAACCATTTATTAATATCCCTGAGGCCACGCTCCGCACAAGATTTAACGTCACTCCAAGACTCGCCAGAAAAGACTACAGCGGTATCATCTGCATAGGATAAAACTTTAGCGCCCTCTATAAGCATACCGCAGAGGTCATTTATATAAATGAGGAAGAGCGTGGGACCAAGCACACTCCCCTGCGGCACATCCATAAGATACTTCTGCCTCCTCACTTACGTAATCACCTAGCTTAACTTGCTGCTTTCTATCAGATAGGTAACTTGTAAAAAGAGCAAGTGGAATTCCTCTAATTCCTATTTTCTGTAATTTATGGACAAGTAAGGGGACAGAGACGGTATCGAATGCCTTTTTTAGATCAAGGAAAACAGAGATGCATTTCTTTTTATTCTCTAGCTGTTCAATAACAAATGAACTGAGTTCTGAAATAGCATCTTCTGTAGACCTTCCCTGCCGAAATCCAAATTGGTTTGGTGATAAAATATTAAACCTATCTAGGTATTTCAAAAGTCGTACATTGAGAAGTTTTTCTATAATTTTGGATATCACAGGCAATACCGAGATAGGTCTATAATTACTAATATCATCTCTGTCCCCATTCTTGTATACAGGTGTAACAATAGCACGTTTCAAGGGGGATGGAAACACTCCTGCATCAAAAGCATAGATTTGCAAGGTGTGTGATAGCTGGAACTACGTCAGTACTTGCCATCTTTAAAAAGCCAGTTGGAATACCATCGCAACCAGGGGCACTTCCTGTTTTGAGGTTCATTAAGATATTGTACACCTCTTCGTAATTAGTGTGCAGCAGGACAAAACTCCCCAGCTGAGTTTGAGACTCCGCTGTGGATGTGACTTTAGAGTTTGATTGATTAGATGTTATGTTTTCAGCTAGTTGTTTACCAATATTAATAAAGTAATTATTTGAAAAGTTCGCCGATTCAGTTGGACTAGGTTTTATATAAAGTAATTCTGTATTTTTTATATTATTTTTGTTGGTGTATGTGATATTTTTGATGTTTTTCCATAGTAATTTACTATTTTTAACGCTTTTACTTAATAATTGTCTCTCGTAGTCTCTTTTTATCTTTCTTATAATCCTATTACAGTAATTACGGTACCTGATGTAAGTTATTTTGAGTATTTCATTATAAGGTTCATTACGATATTTTCTTTGCAGTTTATTGCGGTTTCTTATGCAGCGCAATATTCCCTGAGTGATCCATGGTTTTATGATGCGTAATTTGCTTGGTATAGTGATACATGTAGTGTGTAATTTTAGTGATTCCGTCAATTTATGAACCAAACCGTCTATCACTTTGGTTGGATCATCACAGTAGAGTAGTTCAGACATATTGGTTTGTTTCAAGTGGTCCAGGGCCCTATCAAAGTCAATTTTAGTCTTAGTTTTACGAATATTAGGTTTTATTTTTATTTTTGATATGCATAACAGTGTAGTAAAATGGTCTGTTGTTGTTGTGGACAAGACCGCTATTGACGCTTCTAGTTTAGTTCTCTGGATTTTTAACATAATATGATCCAAACAGTGTTTTTCTCGTGTAGGTATAGAGTGACCTGCAAGTATGCCATGAGCAGATAAGGCGTTCAAATAATATGCTTTATTTCTTTGTTCATTCAAAGTTTCATTTAGTTTAGGAGCTATGTTTATATTTATATCGCCCGCAATTATAATGTTTTTTTTACTGGTCGATTTTAGGATATCCAAGTGAGTGTCCAGTGAGTTAACAAAGTTTTCTGTATTACTGTTAGATGGGGATCGATATATACATAATACGATATTATTTAGTATTTCTAATTGTAGGCAAGAAGCTTGAGATAATTTTATTTCCTGGATATTATGTTTTAAAGTGCTCTTAGAATAGACTACAACCCCATCATTTTGGTTTAACTGGCACACGGTGGAATAGGCACAGTAACCAGGTAGCTGTGGGATAGGCTTGTGAGGACTAAGTCTGCACTCTGTCAGGACAATAACATCGACATCAAATTTTAAGTCGGTTAATGTTATCAGGAAGTCGTCAAAGTTCCGGTATATGCTGCGTATATTTTGCGAGATCAATGTGAAATCTGATTTCCCGATACAAATATGATCTTTTAATTCAGACACTTCGCATTGAAATGAGTTTGCTATTTCTAGATTGTCTATTTCTTTTAGTGTTTCCTTTGTATTACTCATACTGACCGTGGAAAGTATAGACATCGTAGACAAATGACAATGTTACTTGCAAGTAAGGGAAAGTACAGAATGGTGCTAATTTCATTTGAATGGGTTTAAGAGAAAATTCAAGTGTATTTTGTTGTGTTTGGTTTATGTTTTGTTTCTGTGTAATGTAGATATAAGTGTGTTTTGTTAGAGTAAAGGTGCTGGTGTGTGTATGGTTAAGTTTTGTGTGTGTGGTTGTGGCTATACAGACAATGTAGGCGCTTTGGTATAAAAACAATTGAAAAATAATAAAAATGTTTGCTAATAGACACTGTGTAGGTATCGACAAATAATAATTATCCTTAACTAGTCAATCCTCAAGGAGGAGTTGATGAGCTTGATCTTCACTTCGGATTTGGATGATTGGTGCTTGTTCACTACTTCGTAGATACACCTTCCCAAAAGATGTCCAGCAGAATTTGTAGCCTCTTGAACGTGCTACGTCTCGAGCTAGGAAATGCAGGCGAGAGCCCTTGGCAGTAAGATGCTCTGAAAGGAACACAGGGGTATCCTCCTGTGTTCTGAAGCCCAGATGTTTCGCACATAACTTGCTTTTATTTTTAACATTAAAGGACTTCGCCATTTTAAGAAAGTCTGTTTTAAGCAGAGTAGAGTTGGTTTCAATTATGATTGGAGTGTTTTTTTGGTCGGGGTTTTTTCCTCTCACCCGATAAATATCTGTTATGTCCTTCTTCGTGATTTGGCAACCTATGGTCTCTGAGAGACATACGACCATATCAATCAAGTCTGCTTTATTTTCTTTATCCTTTTTTGGTACATTTTTCAGCTCAATATTTGACTTTCTACTACCAGCCTGCAGGTCTTCCACCTTATTTTCCAGAAACAAGATATACTGCCTATCCTGTTTCAATTCATTCTCTAGAAGAGCCATATCCTTTTTAAGCTCTTCATTTTGTAAAATAAGAGAGGCCATTGAACTTTCAATATTCTGATTAGACTGTCTAATTTCATTAAGTGTAGATTTAAGGTCATTTATGTCCTCGTTTTGAGTTCCTATATAGTGCATTAACAGTTCTCTCATCTCCTTCTTGAAGTCACTCATCTGCTCGTTCAGTTGCAAACCAATTTGTTTATCCTGTACGTGCGGGCGTTGAGTTACAAAATTAGGTGGTGTAGACTCATTTCCATTATCCGATATACAAATAGACATTTCGGGATCCGATAAGTTAGCCAAATTCATGTCCAGCTTCTTGTCGTTCATTCTATTAGCTGACTATGACACCGCTTGGATACAAAGACTTGAGTAGTAAATCGATACAAATAACTTCACTCCGTATACCGGGACGGAACACCTATGACGCACGCTACTGTAGACAGCCGCGCTACGTCCGAGATGAGTGCAGTGAAGATAAAAGTAGATACTTAGGTAACCGAATAATTCTGCCTTGGTAGTAGGGTTCCAGAGTCAAAGAGGAACTGTTTTAGTGCCACCATTGAAAAATATTTGTAGTACCTACTTCTTCAGGGTAGTAGTGCATTGAGTACCTACTTAAGGCTTAGATTAAATCAAAATAGCGGAGAATAGGTGACTCGTCTCTCCAGGCCGCGAGGACTGCATAAATTTGGTCCCCGCTTAGATTAAACCATTTGATTTGATCTAAGGGTCCCTTCGCCTAATTTCACGTAAAGTCGTAGTAGACTGACAAATTAGCGAGCCTGACAAGCGCTTGTCACACAAAAACATTCTTTAATTGTTTTAAAGTGTGATAAACGTCACCAAAATGCCTCTGTGCCCTTTTACGCGTTGTACAAATTATTCAAAAAGAAAAAACAAATCTCATGGAATTACATTTGTCTCACAAGTACCTACAAGAAAAGTTTAAATTTCTTATGACATTTCTAAATTCATTTAATGTTTTGATCACCATTTTGCACAGCGAGATAGAAATATGCGATATTAATGTGTGACTTGTTACGTGATGTTACGTCAAACAGCAATATCGTCAGCAAAAAATATCAATAAACATAAATCCAAAATGTATAGGTAAGTAAAAGTAACCAGATATTTAACCAACTTCATAAAAAGGAGGAGATTATCAATTCATCGGGATCATTTTTATGCACGTTCCCCGATTAAGTAGGTAGGCTGGAAAATACCTGGATCAATTTGGAAATATTTTTTTATTTAAAAGAGTAGGTACCTATGGTTCCCAGGTGGTCCCATTCTTAGCATGTCATAATCTGACGATCTGGAATGGGGAATAATCGAGAGGGCAATACTCAGATTTATAGACACAAGTGAAACAACTGGAACCCTATTGGAAGAAAAGTTGTGTATAGGTAACATTCATTAATGATTTAAGTATAATAGTACCAACATTACACTTATGATATTTTTATGTTATAAAAATAAACGATTTAGATATTATTTTTGCTGACCCTACTTTCTCTTTTTGACATGACGCGTGGCACTGTTTGACTTTGAGAAGATTCTAAGCGGTTTGATGATGAACTCCCTCACGTTTATGTCAAAACAAACAGGTCCGTTTTCAGTTGTCTTATACAAGGGACGTGCCGTCTCTTCCGCTATTTTGATTTAATCTAAGACCTAAGTAATAGTTAGAGCTGGGTCGTAATTATTCTTCTCACGAACCTATCCTTTAGGTATTACCTACACCTCACGTACATCTCACTCATTATTAACAGTCATAATTAATACTTATACTATTTGCACGCCTGCTGGCAGGCTGAATACATAAAGTCGATACCATTTTTATAAGATCTAATCTAAATCACACGTATTTATTTGCATATAAATTTATGTTTGTTTGTTTGTCTTTTTAAAATATTACATGTTTGTGAAAACAAATTTGATATTAAGGATGTCGTTTGTAAATATACCTAAGTTATGTCAAGCTTTGAGACGAAAGCTTGACATAACTTATATTTACAAATCCATTCCGTCACCACGGTAACATATTAAAGTAAGGTAACATATTAAATGTGGTGACATTCATCATGCATGGGAAACTACGGAACCCTACATTGGGTTTGCGCGTGACCCGACACGCACTTGGCCAGTTTAAGTCCTAAAAAAACAAAATAGGTTTCTCTCCGGCTTGAAAAGTTTGTAATTTTTTTTTCTTTCTATTAATTGATAGAAATAAATTAAATACTTAGTTACAAGTACCTAAAAATATAAATAGGTAAGTAAGTTACACAAGTGCAATTATATGGAAAAGGCACAATGTATAAAAAAATAGGGACATCTGTTTCTTAAATGATAAACAGAAAAGTATAGTAAAATAAATTTTATTTTATTACCCTTCAAACGTTTACAAACAATAAATTATTAAGGTAATCCATAGCTCAGAATAAACAATAATATTACCCTTGTTTACTGACTTACAGTTATAATCACTATGATTCACAGTCTTCCCGATAAATATATATTTTATGAGAAATAATAAACAAGGCCACAGAATTTTTATTTGGCCACGCGCGCAAACTTCTAATTTACTAACTAAGCACCGGGAAATTGACATAGCCTTTAATTAACTGATTCATCTTCTTTACAACGCCAACTAAATATGTTAAAGAAAGCGTCAAGTCAGTATCAACAATTAATTTTCCTTGTCCTTCTGATTTATACATTGCAAACTAATTTACTAACTCAGCCACGAAATTTGTAACTCATCACCATATTACGTTTTACAGCTTCAATACAAGCTCCTCAAAAATTATGTATTCAAGCTTCAATACTCAACATTATATATTATAACTTAACATGTAAAATAATACTTCATATTCTTTTATCGTGAAAATAGCCACTGTACGATTTGGCGCGAGTGCGCGACATGACAGCAACCGGCCATTTGCACCAATCAGAGAGCGCTATTCGATACTTGTGCCGAAGCGCCCGCCCGCCTGCCCTTATCTTCTTTTTCTTTTAATCACGTAATTATATGTGTTAATGTTTATTAATTACTTTTCTATAAATGATTGTACTTGTTACACATATTAATACACAAATTGATTTGCATAATTAAATGGTTTTACTATGACTGTCCTTAATAGTTCTTCTTCTTCTTCATATTTTCGTATAATTCCCGGTTGAGTCCAAAGCTGGGCTTTGGAGCCCAGGGTACGCTTTGATCATGATTCAGGATTTGGGGAGCCTGGTAATTACAATGAAGCGACTGCCGTCTGACCTTCGCAACCCTTTGACAGAGGAACAAGACCAACTGAATCATGGTTACACGCTTCTGAAACTATCCCAAACGAGCAGGTTTCCTCACGATGTTTTCCTTCACCGCCGAGGTAAATATAGAAATATATAATAGAAATATGCACATAGATTTGAAAAATCTAGAGAAATCGACCCTCTGCATGGAGGGCGCGTTCTAAACCACTAGGCTACCATCGCTCTGGCTGACTGTCCTTAATAGTTCATGTGTAATACGTATATTAATAATATGTAGTGGCTTTAATTATACTATTTGATGACAATTTTAGGTACATTTAACAATCGATTAATGTAGGATGAGTTACATTTTATTCATACTAAATTATGCAATTAGAGGCTAATATTCTTACTATTTTGGTGTCATATATTAATACTTTAGACGCTTCCTATTAGAATGCATACCACAAATTTAGATGCTAAAAAATAACCACTATGCTGACTTATATTTACAGTGGCTTACATATAAGATAACTAGTGTCTGAGATACTATTATTACGACGCGCATTGTTGTGGCCGACTTAGTAATTTAGAAGGTAACATATATTTTCTGCGGCGAATAATGCTATTATAAAGAAGCTTGTTTAATTAGTACCCAAAGCATGGTCTAATAGAATGATAAACCTATACCTACATATTGTCTGATATACTTTTAAAGGTTTGGAAGATATAACTCACATAATATGTATTTTACATAATGATTAGGTACTAATCGTAAATAGTAGACATAATATAGGTTTCAGTTCTGTTTTACATTGAATAATTATATAAATTTAATTTAAATATTTGCTCGTCATTATTATTACTATTATGCGTTTTTAAAATATGACTAAATAAATAATATAATTAAATTAAGTTAATCACATACCTACTGAACTACTTAATTACATTATTATACATTTTCATACACAATTTATCTAGTTCATAAAAACAACAAATGACGCACTGACTAAGTACCGAATAAGTTGAGAAATTGAATAAATCATCAATGGATATTAGTAGCTGTCTATTTTAAACTATTTGAATCAATTTTTCGCGTACGCTTTGGACCCAACATTAGGGCATGGTTATATAATAAATAGTATAAGGTTGTAACCCCGAAATTGTTTAAAATAGATCCGGTTTAGTGGCTAAAAATTAAAATCGATTGGCGTCCCTAGTGTGCCCTACCCGTCACATTAAGAGAAAAATAATTAGATCGTCGAACTAGTGAGAACAAAGGATTACCGATAAGCTTATTACAGTACAGGGTTGACTTTTCGGTAAACAATTATCAATTTGTTATTTATCCTTCTAATCACATGTTCTACTCGTTATTTAGAATCAAGAACTTTGGTTTGAAAAAAATAAAAAATGAGCTTTCACCCCCATTCAATATTACCAAAGGGGTGACCAGCTTTGTATCAAAAATAATTTGTAAATAGATTTCACACTAAAATTGTTCCAACCAGCGAGTAGAACATGTGTGGATGGTATGGTATTATTTATAACAAATCCTATATTTACCAGGGTTAGCAAACATGTTTTTTTTTCAATATCAATAGGGAACTACATTATTTTTATTTTTTTAATTTAGTTTTATTTTTATATGTATTTAATTATAACTTAAAGACATAGAATTATTTGTTAAAAGTCTATGCTTAAAGTTACCAAAAATGACCAAAAACAAAAAATGTGCACAAATAATGTTTTAAACGCAAATCAACAATTTACACCAAAGAGAATATAATCACTAATTTACACTTCAAAGTTCGCGACGACTAAACGCTTTTATTAAAAACATTTCACTACTTTGATAATTTCGCTTCACCAAAACGTGCCCTTCAAACTTTTATGAATAAAATAACTAAGTAAGTAAGTAATCTACGGCTGCAAAAATGCTCATATAAAATAGGTAATAATATAGGTAAATGCTTGCAGGAAATTGTGCACATCGCGTAGGGTAGGGACCCTAATAACTGAAGTCGTCCAGCAGTTTATTAGTATTGGATTAGGTATGTAACCTATGAGGGGAACCTATTCTTTGTGACCTGTGAGGAGAATCTAAGTAGTCATGTTCACTCAAATGTCTCTGAGGTGGTGGCGCTATGTGGAAACAAGTATTTAAATAAATTACACTTTGCTCTGTCGACATTAAGTAATGTCAATACATTAAATAAAAAAAGTTTCAATTTCTTAACTAGGTATCTCAGTTATTAGGGTATGAGATGGGCACAATTTCAATATTTACTTAGCAACTCAATAAATTAATACAATCTTAATATGACCACCCTGGTATTCATACTCATAATATTATTACAATAATATTATCTATATTATACGCTACATACTATGTTCGCACTTTGCCCAACTTTGGTATTTGGAAATTCCTGGATTACATTGTACCGCCATCTCGTGATTAGAAGATGATTTGTTATATTTCGTCATAAGTTACGAACAGAATTATCACGCCATCTAGACGTCTTGTAGCAAAACACTTATTTGAGCGTTTGGTCTACCATCCATGGCTCTACTGTGAGCTCTTGGCTCTACACTTATGTGGCACAAACACGAATTGCGTTTTCTCAGTCAAATTACTAAAAACCTTGCTATATTAAGATACAATTATATTTAAATATTTTAGCTACTCCTTGAGTAGCCATCAGTTTTTCGGATTGGGGCGCATTAGACGATGCTCTGATAGTGTGTGGCCAATATTGAAAGAGAGAAGCAGTTTTTTCGACTTATGCCAACTATGCTCATTACAATTTTGGCACAGATTAATCAATTATAATATGCTTAGTTAATTTTGGTTTCTTTTACAATTAACAATTGACATATCATTTAATATTTTTAGGAACATTTTTCAGTAATAAATTACAGAAGGTAGAGCCAGCAATTTTGAATAACTTTCATCTGAAGTTGATATATAATAATAAGGAAAACCATGTTGGGTTAGTTACACCACTTTATTAATGCCATGCCTCTATAGGGCGTCACATTTGTACTCCTTTTATACTAAAACATCTTTTGTTATGTAATGTGACTTGCAAAAATGATTTAAATTTAACTTTGAATATATGAATGCAGGGCTGTACCGATTTTACTGGTCTTAGAATTGTTGCATTGTCTCCGCTCAAACAAACAAGAGCATTACAATGGAAAAAACTCAAAATAACAAATAAATAATGAAAAAAAAAAGCCAGGATTCAAATAAACTTAAGTCTGTTTTGATTGTGTTACTGGCCACATATGGAATAACTAAAAACAATAAATTTATTAATTATAACCAGATGGAGCTAAACCATCTTCAAAACAAAATTATAATAATATAATTTTTTTTTTGTGTATCAAAATTCTTAATTTTGGTAAATCAATATTATTTGAAAATCATGGAAAGTATTTTTGATTTATTTGGTAAATTTGAGATATCCAGCACCCAGCCCCTTGATTATTTGAAGAACTTATAGCATACCCATTTGATTTGTGCCACAATGTTAATTTTAAAAGATTTATCATTTTCTCAACCCACGTTGTTGGACAATGCTCATACATTCAATTGCTTATTGAGTGTATTTAGGTCATCTCTAACTTTCTTACATTCACTTTGCAGATCTTCAAATTGACTCTGAAAATAAAATGTTGTTAAATTAATATAAGTGTTTTAAGTATCACAAAAAATACAGAAATGAATTAGCACAAAAAATAAGTACATGGACTTTTTTTTTTTGTTTAAAGGTATGAGTTTACAACTTGTGGTAAAACAACATTATCTTTAGGCATAAAATTTTCATTCCATCATCAAGCAACATTGTCAATACAATAATTTATTAACTTTTACCTGACATATTGCTGACTGCTGTTTCATAGCAACACAACTTTCCATTATGTCTTTAAACCTCTCCTTATCTGACTCATGTGCTTTTTGTGTCTCAGTAAGCAATTTGTCTATCCGGTTTTTGTACTGGGTTACTTCTGTAAATTAAGGCAAATAAATTTAAAAAAATATATTTATTATTTTATTTTATTTTACAAAGTTAATAAATCCAACAATATAATTTCCAGTACAGACTTTGTAGATAGTATGCATAGAAATCCTATGAGATACCCAAATACAATGCAACCTTAACATAACATACCTCAATACATATAACAACTTTCTTGATTTAACAAATTCTTGATTATCCCTTTGAATTGTCCATAATAATATTATATTATATAAACACTTACATAGCACAGCACCCTTTACACATAAAAGGGCCCATGTGATAAACATTTGGTTGTGAATTCCAACCTCAGGTTTCGACACGTTTTTCAAAATGTTGAGGTGAATAAAACAATTTGTTTACCTCTTTACAACTGACTAGTAGTCCGCCCTCACTTTGTTCTGGGATATTAGGTCCTGGCTTACCTTAAACCTTTTCAATGTATATTTATTGATTTTATCACTTTAGAGCAGTACAGATTTTAGACCTTTACCCAACTGTGCATAACTGGGACATAACAAACATCAGTTCAACAAATTACTCGATATAACAAAATTTACTTGTTCCCTTCTGATTTTTTATTTGAAGGTTGCACTGTACTTGATAAAGTCCCCAATGGTTAAACAACTATTAAGTGACAAATAAAACTCTGACAGACCACCTACATCTTTTATTATTAAGGTGCTTAATTAGTTTGTGTGGGTTAAATAAATACATTTTAATAAATTTTAATAAAACCAGACAATCTATAAGTAGGCACATTTTCCAGGGTACGAAACCGTACCTAAATTAACAACCAAGTAATGAAGCACTATTGTCTATGTAGCTTCTAATTTTGTTTCTAACTCACCATTTAGTTGATATTTGAGAGATGATAATTCTGAAATGCATCTTTCTCCTGAAGAAAGGACACTTCTTTTTTCTTGCAAATTGAGTACATATAAATAAAATACACTCACGGCTAGCAGTAATGTAATAAATAAAACAAATAACTTATCTTTAGATTTTGGTAATAATCTGAGTATCATCATTCTCAGATATTAAATCAGCTGACATTACTTTCTATGTACAAATTGTATTTTAGCCACTAAATGAAAAAATACATTTTACACGCACACTACATATGTATGCAGTATGTAAGAAATTAATAAATATTACGTATGTATTTTTTTAATAAAAATAAATTGAAACGCAAATAAAACAGCAGTGCCAGTGATGGATTGGACAAAGAGAATATAATAGTATCCCTATATAGTTTGTTTAAGGATATAATCATATACCTAGTATAATCATAATCACTTCACTTGGGATTGGATTGCTTTGTTGAACTGTCATCTGTCATTATGACAGTTAGTAGAGTACGTAACAACCGGCTTTTTTGCAGGCAAGTTATCGGTTTTCGATTAAACTAAAACTTGACAAAGACAGTGCTAAGAGTGGATCGCGATTCACTAACCAGTAAATCCACGATGACACCATGATAGTGACATCTACCCAGATGTCATTAGTATTTTTACATCGTAATTTACTTAGACAATTTAACACGGGACGTGGCATGCGGACGCGTTCCCCTCTGCCAAAGTACACGAACAAATATTCGTGTACGTATATTAAAACTAGATCGGCGCGATCAATCGCCATTTCGCGATTCGTATCTGTCGCTGAGCGGAACTCGTCAAAATGGTTGTTGTGAAGTTTTTACTCGCAAACGACGATCAGAAAAATCAAATTGTTCTGTAAAAACTAAAAATTGTTGATACGATTATGTAATTATTGGTTCCAAAAAAACTTAAATTTATCTTTCTTATTATTCGTAAGTAATGTTCTAATAAAATAAATGGTATTTCACGGAATAATAACCTTTTTCATCGACATATTTAGAACCCCAAAAAGCAATAGCCGATATCATGGTACGAATAAACGATTGTGCACGATGATGATTAGTGTTGTGAAAGTAGAATAGAATAGAATAGAAAATATTTGTTCAGCAACAACTTAAAACTAGTTACATTTATCTTAGAACTAAAAGAAACTTTTGTGCCGAAAAGGTGACCCTCAGCATAATCCCAAGACATAATAATTCCGAGGCGCTGGTTTTCAGGGGCATCTACGGTGGGATGACAGAGGCACTATGCATAAAATTATTGAAATAAAATGTAAAATACACTCAAAATAGTTACAATTTATATAAAGATGAAGCCCAAGAGAAACTTAATATTACTATCGTAGAATGAATTTTAAGTAATTATACTACACATTTTTTGCACTTCTAAATTATTTCAAAATATAAAATATAATAACATGCCGCTTTTTTTAAGATTTCTGCACATTTAAAAGGTGCTGTTTTAGTTTTAACTTGAAAGAGGCTACAGTTTTGCAGCCTCGAACAGGTGGTGGTAAATTATTCCAACATTTCGAGGAAGCTTATCTAAAGCTGCCTCGGAAAGCGGCTGTCTTGTGTCGCGGGCATAATAGGCGAAGCGCAATTCTCAACCCACGTTGTGAAAATTCCAGCTTCTCAAAAAGATAAGTAGGCTGTCTGGTTTTGATGATTCCAAAGAGAAGTGTGGCGAAATGTAAAGTACGTAGGGATGTCATGTTGAGTAGATTGTGGTGGTTTAGAAAGGGAGAAATATGGGAAGAAATAGAAAGAATGAATAATAAATGTCTCACTATTGCTATCAGTTATTGAAGACTTCAGTTTCTCTAAAATTCGATCATCAGATCCTGAAATATTTTGAAAATTTTCTACGCACAGCCTTTAGATGCATATTACATTTTTACTAGAATAAACAACTAACACTGTATGACTGTTCCAAAAATCCATCCCTTTCACCACCCTGGTGACCACCTAGACCACTAGGCCACCGAGTTATTAAATAGGTATAACTTTTTAGTACTTATCTGCAGTTTCTCTGCTGTGAGCAAGTGATTCACCTATGTTCGTAAACAAGAAACATCATTTCATTTCATTACTTATGAATAAGCAATTTTACATGCTTTTTTACCTGTACCTAATAACAACATTTTTGTATCCAACTAACTCATTCCCAGAATGTCATTCATTTATTCATATCTAAACCATCACTAAACTTCCCTTCCCCCAGCGGATTTTGGCAGAATGTTTTAAAACTAGATCTGCGCTATACCACGTCCTGTGTTAAATGGACAACATTTCAAAATTGCTAAGCTCTGAAACAAAAAATACCAATTCTTTGTTTACTTTTCCGCTGCTCGAATATATATTTATTCATTTTTTATATTGATTATTTACTGAGAAAAAAATTAAAAACTAAAAAACGTAAGATGACGTCATCGGACGGCAGAATGTAAAATATTTCTTTGCTTAGCACATTATAGTTTTAAATTTACGTAATGCCAAACTCATGACATTAACTGTCAAAAAAAAAAGACAACTTGTCAACGTTGTATGTATGAATGACGTTGACAATGTTGACACTAGTATTATTTACCTTTGACAGTAGTACCTTTTTTTTATTAAAACAATGATAAGCAAAGGAATATCGCGCGTCCGATGACGTCATTTGGCGCTTACGTCTATTTAGAATAAAAAGAATTTCAATAATTATTTTATACATGAAAATGGACAAATTTTGAAAAAAGAAAAAATATGGGTCTGTTCATTTTATGTCTACTTTCATATAAAAAAACAATATGGACATGTTAAAAATTTGAAATGTTGTCCATTGTCTAAGGTAATTTATAAAAAGTATGAGATTTAAACCAGAGATCTAGAAGGCTAGAAGCATAGAGTATAGTAACAGAAGGTATATAATTTTTTTGTATTGGCGAGGCAGATTTTCACTAGCACATCTGGTGTCAATTTTCGGAAACTGTCTGAACGACAAATTGAAAGTATACAGCTTTACGGGACAGTGGTTAATGTTGTCTTTATTTTCGGGATAAATGTGGTTCGGTCACAATAATGATATCAATAATAAATATAATAAAAGCGTTGGCAGAATATATAAGACCATTACGTTCTGGTGAGAAAATATTAAAAGAGTGGAATGGTGTTATCAAAGATTGAAACAGGAAAATATTAAGTGATCAGAAGAGTTTCATTTGATGAAAATCATATTTTGTTTCTTTTTCTGTCGAGTTAATGTTTATTTCGAGATATTTCATTCTTGGCTAGTCAAGAAGTATGGAAATATATTCAATTATGACACGATTTAAAAAAAAAACTAAAGCTGTATGAAGGTTCGTAATAATTTATTGATTTTTTTACAATTTTATTCACTGTTTGGTAAATAGTTTTTTTCCTAAAAATGATGAGAACAAACTTATTTCTAGTGAAATTGGCTTAATTATTCTTAAAGCAGTCTTCCATATAAATGTTTACCTTTATAATTTTTCTTTTGGGAACTTATTTCCCAAGTGTGTACAGCTTACATTGAGGAACGCAACAATACTTCATATTTCTGCTTTATTAGCAGACGGTTTATATTATTGAATCATGAACATTAATAAATCAAAAGGTTTAACCAAACGTTACCTCAAAATATAGCAAAGTGTCGTTATAAGAGGCGATAGGGAAGCGCTTTTAATCTTTGCCTCGCCAATAATTTATTTATGTTAATTAAATTATTTAATCGTCTGTCTTCCTCCCTGACCGATCCTCGAAGATGGCCGTACTTGGTTGGTACCACATAACATAGCCGTTGAGTGTTAGTCGTTTTCCTCTAGATGACGGTAGCACTGGCTAACCGACTGATGCCTCTATCCATAGAGTATAGTAAACAGGAACACCTCTATCTCATTCTCAGTATATTACTCTTTGAATTTTGTATTCTGTGGGAAAGTCAGCCAAGTGTGAGTGAGTGAATACGTCATATTCACTCACACTCATATATTATACTCATTTGCTCATTATTATCTCTACATGTACATAGTCCTCACTCACTCTGTGTGTGAGTGATACGGTAGTAGTACGTATGCGCCGCACGTATTTCGAGATTATCCATTACATATTTTTTAGTTTTACAGAGGCCTGATTGCTTCTGAATAACAGTATAACTATTTAATGGGCTGCTTATTTAGTGTTAAAGTTAAGGTGTTATTTTGTTAATTATTTTGAACGATGAAAGGTGCTGTGTAAATAATAACCAACAAGGTACTGTTATGTACCTTTACCTGAGTATTTCAAGTACACTAAATAAATATATTTAGCCTTTCTATTGGTGTTCTTGATAAGACAGTATTGAATCGTGATAATAACGGTACGTAAAATCTTTTTCTTTAATTATTTAACAGTATTTTGTAAGAAATGCGTGTGAAAATCTCCTTGGAAAGTATTTTTTGTTTGCAATAATTTAGAGGGTAAGACAGAAAAAATATATTGCTGTATGTTTGGGCCAATTTATAAGTGTTTTTATTTTAATAATTCGTTTTTTTTTTCAATGACGCGTCCACTTTTACGTAAAAATGTAACGTCTCTCTCAGATTAGACTTTGACACCAACCTGCTTGTGTGCGTGCGTGCGCTCTGGCGAACGTATATTTATATCCTGTTCCATGCTCGTGTAGGTATGTTGTGTACCAACTTATTTTCTTTCAAGTACAAATGAATTAGGTATTTCATATATAACTTACAACATAATACTTCTCTTCTACAACACATTTCTCTTAACTTTTCTAAGAGTCGTCAACGCCATTTATTTCTGTTTTCTATAAAATGTACCTATTAATAAAAAAATAATAGTTAGGTATATAACTCATATAACTTGAGTAGGTACCTATATCTTATACTTAATCAAACAACATATTTTCCTCCTTATTTCTCATGAAAACTAAAATGATCATTTGTTTTTTTAAGTACATAAATTGAGATCAGATGTTAGTTTGAAAACATGACATTGTTGTGTTTGTGTGGCACTGTGATGACAATATTATTATTGAAGAATAGGTAGTCTAAGAGTATTAGTACGCTTGAGTAGTGTAGCAGGGTAAGCATTTATTGTGACTGCTCTCCTCCCTTATGTTAAATAGAATGACTGTATACAAAACTCCAAGGAAATCTTATCAGATCATACCCATGATCAACCCAGTATAAGATATATGATCTCACAAACTATATGGTTTCGAAAGGTTAATTATCACTATAAACAGATGGACAATCCACAATTAATAATAAAAAATTGTTTGACTCGAAAAAGTTACCCATATAACAAGCCTACAAGCAAGATCTTAGATGACTAAAAGGAGAACACACTGGTTCTACAGCAGCTACAACATCAACAAAGTCAATGGAAATATAATCATAAAGATGAAGAATCATACAGATGAAGATTTTCTTTTGGTTTCTAATCTATAATGACAGAAAAAGTAGGAATTTTTATTTTTCACATTACCTTTTAGTGTTGAATATTAAAAAAGTTACTTGTATTTATTTTATTTGCAAGATTTTTCATGAATAACAACCTAATGAATTCTTATGGCTGTTAAATTTTTATAAATATGATATTTTCGAACTCTGAATGTAAATGATATGTTAACTGTGGTTACTGATATATGAGAACTAAATAGTGGGTAGCCTGTTTGCTTTGGCAGCTGCGAAAACAGCAAATGAATAAAATATTTATAATAGTCATGAAAAAATATTGATTTCGTCAGGGCAAATGCGAACTTATCTATGATTATTTTTTATAATTTTTTTTCCAAGTTCGGTTCATTTGAGTGTTGTGTTTGTGCTTGTTTGGTATATTTGAGGTTTAATGGAGATTGTTGGCTTGGTTGCAATATGTATCTACGATTTAGTAGGTTTTGTGATGTTCGGTAGGTACCAAAGAACAATTTAGAGACTAGTTGATTAGTAATTAATATCAATTTTACCTAGGTATATTGATTTGTTTAATAGAAACTTGTGTATGTAGATATGATTATTACATTAAAGCCATATGAACTGAACAGGTTCCCAGAGATATTTCATGATTAATATTGATTTAACATTGCATATGCAATGATGAGTGGATTGCCCGTCACACTGGCAGTTTCATGATTAAATTAATATTTATGTTTTAAACTTTAAGTGTATTTTGATTCATTTTTAGCTAAGGCGAATGAAACTTTTCTATGGTATGGTAAATGATAACCAGCTTATTAAAAAGATTAGATACAAAGTAGTTTTAATATTATATTAGATCATTTCATCAACAATAACACCAACAACACCTTTGCTTAATGCTAACAAGTAAAACTTTGTTGTAGGTTGTAAGCCAACATGGCGGAAGCCCATTCAGCTGTTGCATTTTCTTTTGCAATTACTCATGATGGATGGGATGTCAACTTTGATCGGGAGGTACTTTACTTGGTCTGGGAGTCTGGTCTTAGATCATGGAAAAAGAGACTGGCAAGATTCAGGGTATGGTACTAGTTGAATAATGTGTTTGATTACATTCTAGTATTTTCTCTATGCACCATCGGTAAAGCAAGGGTACAATCCTTAAAAATTGTAATAACATTCTAAATAATTGGAAATAGACTGAAGGGGAAAATGTTTTCAGTGGATTCCTTCATAAAAGTACCAGTTGAACGAAAGTGGCTTTATCTTCTTGGCACCTTTCTTTACTTTCTTGAAAAGAAAGGCCGAAGAAGAATAATGGGTCTCCTGTAAAATTGCAATAACTGCTATTGTGACCTTGTTTACCGAAATAGTGTTGAAACAGACAATAGTGTTCCCCATTGTTGTCCAGAGTGGGGATCAAACACACAACCTTTGGTGTATGAGGCAGGGTCACTAAAAAAAATATGCTATCAGCATCAAGTGTTGTCCGGCCGGTAGTTAGAGTGAAAATAAGTAACTGTAACAATTTTTCATATTTCTTAGACTTAAATTCTACATTTTCAATTTAACTCTGGTTTTTTGGTTACAGAATAGCGTCCATAATGGTGTATATCCTGGTCATTTACAATCCCTTTATGTTCTCTGGACATTGCTAGTAGCAGCCCATTTTGGTGGCTTCAACATACCTTTTGGTTTAGTTCAGAAGGCTTTAACCGTTTTACCAAGGCAAGTATAAATACTTTCCTAAACAAAATACAATGTAATGAAACTAATGAATGACCTCAATTTTATTAGTAGGTACTACCATATCAAACATATTATTTATCATCTGATCATCATCTGATTCAAGTTGAAACCACATGTTCCACTTTGTCCTTCATCAATTTTGTGCAAGGTTTCATATCATCTTTTAAGGATCAATTTTGTATTAAATTTAAAAATATATCAATGAATATTATAATCATTTATGTTTTGCTGTTCACACTCTGCTATACATATTTTATTTTTATTTTTAGTAACTCGACAATGTGGCAAGTGATTGCTTGCTTATTGGCGGCACTTACCATGTGGCTATCTGTAATATTCCTAATGCGATACCTTTTAAAACTACTGCTTATGTACAAGGTAAGCAAGCAATTCCTTTTCGACATGCATACTTGCACTTTGCTTAAAAACTTATTGTTTACATAATACTGATTTAAAGTGTTTAATAAAATTGGACAAACATTAACATCAACATATGACAAAAGTAAACTTTTCAACTTCTATTTAGGTATTTTATTGAAAGCAGTAGGATGATTATGATATTATTGCCATTGCCACTCACACCCATTGCTCACAATATTGGCAACCATAATCTTAAATATTCGGTATTATGGAAAACCATGACAATAGAGTGACCTGACATTTCTTAGAGTATCTGTAGTAATGATTGAATCGATTGGTAGAAAAAAACGGCATTTGCAAGTTTAAAAAAAATATCCCGATGAATTGAGAAGCACCTCCATATTTTGATGTCGGTAAAAAAGATCAAGTTTTGAGTATAAATAAAGTTAAAGAATGTCTGATATTTCACTGTAATAAAATATTAATAAGGTATCTATGGTATTGATATTATGGCAACAAAGTTTAGACATAGGTACTATTAATTAATTAATTGTAATTTTAGGGTTGGATGTATGAGTCCAGAGCTCCAGGCTCTAGAATATCTTTGAAAACGAAATTATGGGTTAGCATTGTAAAGGTGCTCTCTGGTTGGAACAAACCCAAACTGTACAGTTTCCAAGGATCACTTCCGAGACTTCCCCTGCCTCCTGTCAAAAAAACCATGGAACGGGTAATTTTATTATAAATGATCCACAATTTTTTTTTTACCCAGATACAGAGGACTTCATAATTCCGATTTTTAATTTTAGTATTTGGTTAGTGTTCGACCTCTGTTAGACGACGAAAATTATAAAAGGATTGAAAGACTTGCAAAAGAGTTTGAAGAAACAATCGCAGTCAAACTACAGAGATACCTCGTCCTTAAATCATGGTGAGTACTTACGACAAATCTTTATTTTTTCCTTAACATACCACACTTGTCCTGTAGTAGGTACGCCTTATAAGTCGCCCTGACCCTGAAACTAATCAGGGGTCACCGAAGCGCTTTACGAGAGCACAGTGTCGTCAAAAACTATGTTGATGAAAAGAAGAAAAAGTAAAATGCGAAAAAACATAGTACAACCCGTGCGGATAAAGAATGGGATCAGAAATGGCGGCGCATCTATTCACTTCTCGCTCGCACGCTATTTGCGTCTATACTCGCACCCAACGAGTGCGAGTATAGACGCAAATATGTGTGCGAGCGAGAAGTGAATAGATGCGTCGCCATTTCTGATCCCATTCTTTATCCGCACAGGTTGTAACTAGCTAGCATAACTGGGCATTAACTCGTTAATCCGTTAATCGTTAATAAACGTAGTTAACATTTTGACTAACGATTAATTTGAAGTTAACTTTTAAAAATATTGACGGACTCGTTAACTTCCTTTAATGTCTAGAAGTTCGTTAAATTACACATTTGATTTTACTATACATGTCTTTTTTGTTCCTAACTCCCAGAACCTCAACCAACAGGCTTTTAAGTTCACTAACACAACGATATAAAAATGCAAGTTTTAGAATATGTTAACGTATTTACGATTAACGTTAATTTGCATTAATCCTTCCGTAATATAACGCTATAACGTATAACGAAGCTAACTTTTTTTATTAGCGGATTAAGGGTTCAGGAAAAAGTTAACTGTTTGATTAACGGTGTCCAGGCTGGCTAGAAATCTCATTTATGTTTGCATAATGTTGATTGTACGAACTAAAATAACTAGGTGGTCGAGCAACTACGTGTCGGATTGGTGGGAAGAGTACGTGTACCTTCGCGGGCGGTCCCCCCTCATGGTGAACTCGAACTTCTACGGAACCGATGCCATCCTGATGCGGCCTACCACGAACCAAGCGGCGCGTGCGGCCGTCGTCATATACCTGTGCTTGAGGTTCAGGAGGCTAATCGACAGGCAGGAACTGGAGCCGGTAAGTGCACCATTTATTCTATTGCGAGTGCGCGTGTCGGGAAGTGTCTCGTTTTTACCCGACTACGGCAAAGCAAAAGGAGGGTTATGATTTTGACAGGCTATGTATGTATGTATGTATGTATGTATGTTCATCTGTTTCCACGTAACTTCTTAACTACTTATCAGAATTCGACAAATGACATATCATTATAAGCGTCTTGATCGTCCGCTGGTTATAGGCTATATGAAGTTTCACAAAATCTAATGTGGCGCCCTCTAGCGGACAAAACATACAGAGTAAAAAAATAAAGTTATGATAAATATGCCGTGTTTGGTATCATTTGAAAGCGCTTGACTTGTACATTTTGAATATATATATATATATTACTAGCACTTGGACACCAAAATAGTACAAATAAAATAAAAGTAAAAAAACTAAAACCCAACTACGACAAAAAACGTCGCTGAAAAAGTATAAAACAAGCCTTCGTTGTCAATTTATGCAATATTCACTATGTAGAGATAAAATTTCATGTTTGGAAAGGCGTAGTCACACGTTAAATATACTACCCTTTGACAACGTGTGACTACGCCTTTCCAAACATGAAATTTTATCTCTACATAGTGAATATTGCATAAATTGACAACGAAGGCTTGTTTTATACTTTTTCAGCGACGTTTTTTGTCGTAGTTGGGTTTTAGTTTTTTTACTTTTATTTTATTTAGACGACGCCTCAGTCCAAAGTGCGCATGCTGGCCTCGCGTTATTTTTATTTTAATTAGATTTCATGATAATGCGGCAGAGATTGACTATTTCAATTGCAATTTCTAATTTTGAATAACTTTCTCCCATGTGCAAATATTCTTTTCAATGATTTTATACTTATGGTATTTGCACACTGTACTTATCGAGGCCAAACGCATACGAGGCCGACACTGAACCATAAAAGGGTTCTTAAGTTAACAAGAAAGTTATGATATACTTCGATTGGCCTTTCACCGTGAAGCCCCATCTGGTGCTACTGTTTACAACTACTTTAATAAATTTAAAGCGCGGTCGCACTAATCTTTTTTTTATGTGATAGTTGGCAGACGAGCAGACGGATCATCTGATGGTAAGCGATTGCTGCCGCCCATGGACTCCCGCTACACCAGTGGAGTCACAAGTGCGCTGCCATACTTAAAACCCCCGTTTCCCCCGGATTGAGCCTCCGGTACCCTCATCCACGCAGCGAAACACAGCACAGTGCTGCTTCACGCCGGTTTTCTATGGGGCCATGGTATCACTAAGGTCGAGCCGGCCCATTCATGCCGAAGTGTGGCTCTCTCTTGGTCAAGGTAATTTCACTGATGATTTGCGTGAGGGATAGCTTTTGAGTCCGAGAGATAGGTATAAATAAAATACTTATTTCCATTCTCTCTGTGTGGAAAATTCTCAAAACGCAATCACGTCAGAAATATTACGTTTTTCTCTTTCGTCATTGATGATGTAAATATTAAGTAACAGTAAAAAAAGTTACGTTTGACCTTCTCTTTCTCTTGGACTTGAGACTTGGAATCTCAATTTGCATTTTAACTTATATACCTAACTAATTCGTGAATTTCCGACGATTTACATGGTACCCAATAATCTTTACTTATTATTACCAATACCTTATAATGTAAATGCGATAGTGTGTTAATTCGGTATGATCCTTCTGTGACGTTTTGCAGTGAAGGAGACTAGTGAAAAAGCTGGAGGGAACAGCCAGGGCTTTATTCTGATTTTAGAACTTATTTATTTCATAAATAATATAGTTATTCATTTGCTGAGATAAACCAACAAATAATAGGCAAATTGCAAGCATTACACAGTGAGCGTAGCATTATTTTTGAAGTATAAGTTATTTATATAGTAGTAAGTATGAAAAAAATGAAAAAGAAAAATCTTTATTTCGACAACTTATAGAGACACTTTACAATGGTGGGAATCTCCTTTTAAGCAAAAAGAGTTGCTTGTGTTAGGGGATTCCGCTCTATAATTTAAGATTTTTTCATTTTTCAAGTATGTATTAATAATTATAATAAAAGCGGTCACAAGCGGTCTGTTCTGACCATAAATGGCTGCTGTAACGTAGCCGAAACGTCAAAAAGTATGTATGTGCCTAAATAAGCATGCACTTAAAAAGAACATCGCGTTTTTACTTAGTGGGCGTAAATCGAAGCAAAAATAAATAATAAGTCGGGACGGGTAGGATTCACAGAATTCCTCGATTACTTGACTGCTGTTTAACTAAGTACTAAGAGTTTTATCATCATCATCAGCCCATTTAATTCCCCACTGCTGGGGCACGGGCCTCCCTCGATCACATGAGGGGTAATTGCCATACTCACCACGCTTGGCAGACGGGTTGGCGAGGGTTTTGATATAAATGCAGAGTTTTCCTTCTCTGGGTGCTGATGATCATGCCAGCAGCTTTACCTTAGTCGCCTTTTACGACACCTCGGTAAGAGTGAGGGTGGCCTATTCTACTCTGCCGGGGACCACACGGCTAAGAGTTTTATACCTATGAATTATAATTGAAGTGAAGGACGTTTCAGATAATGTTGCAAGGCATGGTGCCCCTATGCTCATGGCAATACGAGCGGTTGTTCAACACAGTGCGCGTGCCCGGCGTCGAGACAGACAAGATCGTTCACTACCAGGACTCGAACCACATCACGGTGCACCACAAGGGACGGTACTTCAAACTCATCGTATACTCTAGAGGACGCCTCTTGAAGCCGTGCGACATTCAAGTGTAAGTACTTTGTTTATTAACAGATTCATTTTTATTTTCCTGATAACGTTAACGTTAACTAAACGTTTTTCAATAATGCGGACTAATTAAAAAAAGATTATTGAAAAAAAAATTGATAACGATTAGATTTAGAATTGACTATGAAATTCCAATGCCCTTCTTTTGGTTTGCTGGCTGTTCAAGATCATGTATTTTATTATTTTGCCCGAATTAGGGTAGTTATCATTTTTACTGAATTAAATGACTAAAATAAATTGATAAGTCATTCCATATTTTCATCAGATTGACCGCCTGATGCGAAATTTATGAATTAACGATTGGACATACCAAGAGCGATGGAAGCTTAGTTGGTAAGATCGGTTGGGCTTGGGTTCAGTATCCCAGCACATTTGTGTAGGTGTACTCGTATCTACCCACTAGCTCGGCGCTGATGGAAAACATCTTATGGAAACGCTTTATATAGTTCTCAAACTTTCTAAAGCGGGACCTGTAACCATTATCCAGTTAGTTTTCCAGTCTAGGATTGTGAAGATCAGCCGACAGTAGCTTCATAATAATCATCGAATATAGCGAAGCTTTAGATGCCACCGGGAATAAAGATGGTATTTATAGAGATTGGACTATCCATTTGCCCCTAGCATATTGAACGTGCATAATTTTATTGATAGTAATTAACTGTAAATATTTAATAGGTTAACTAATCGAAGTAATTATTATACACATCCCACGTGTAAGATTTCAGTAATGTTTAGTAGCGATATCAGTAATACCTAATACCTATATCATTATTTGTAAACGTTTGATGTTCAGCGTAAAAATCTGAGAAAATCCGAAAACATATGATAAGACAGAACGACCTTGGCAGCATTGAAACCAACCAGTTCGCCACTCAACGGTATGCACTCATTGTGCAATTAAGATCCACTGTCAGTAGAATGCCCTCATTAATCAGGAACTATAAACCAATCGCACCAGTTATGGTCGATATCGAGTGCATGCTGTGCATGCCACTTGTCTCGAAATTAAGTGCATTATGCAATTAACATTAAATCTTGCTCAGTTATTCAGTTGCTGAACAATATTTAAGGTTTAGTCCTCCACCTTAAAGTGTAATCATAGTTACGTCCAAAGTTGCCGAGTTGGAGCCTGGAGCTCGCTTGGACCGTGATCCAGGATTAGACAGGGAGAGCCGTCTGAGCTTCGCAACCCTTTGACAGGGGAACCAGACCAACCGAGTCACGGTTACACGTTCAGAATCATTATCTCAAATATTGTAGGTATCCACAACTTTGAATAACTATCCGAGATGTGCAGATCTCCTTACGATGTTTTCCCTCACCGCCGATCTAATGGTTGAAATGTGCACATTGATTAGAAAAAACCACGACCCCAAGTATGGAAGGCGCGTTTTTATCTACTGAGCTACCATCGCTCTATACTTTTAACTCTTAATTATTTTTTGGTACTAGTAGTGTTGCACAAACCGCTCATTACAATAGAATTGGCAACTATAGTTTTATTAACTTACAAATCATGGGATAGGTAGGTAAAATGTTTCTATAAATTTTCTCCTCAAGCCAACGCTTTACTAGACATTGATCATGTATACTGATGTATATATCTATATAATACTACAGTATTATTGCAAAATCCGAAATATTTTTCGGATTTTGCAGACATAGATTACAAAATTCAGTAAAGAAATTCTGCGGTTACTTATAACTCTCAGATAAGTCATTTTTCATCCTAAACCTTCAAATGATTGCCAAACTTATTGATCTTTTAGGCAATTTATACAAACGGTTGGAGTTATCTAAAGCTACATATTTCATTCTCATTATTCATATCTATCGTTGACATACTTAATGTTATCTTCCGTGATTTCCTTCTCCGATAAGCATATTATTTCCATTGAAATCCCTTTTAAAAAACTATCCGTATTCCTGACTTCCTAAACTTTCTGAATACAAAAATTAAAAGTTTATGATATAATATAATTTTTATCATAATTAATGGTTTGAATAATAGTTTGGCTCTGTTATATTAATAAAATAAATAAGTTTTCAGCGTTTATCTTATATCGAAATAACTAATCAATACATTTATCATATAAACGTTATAATAATAGATAATGATCTTGATTATTTATTTCTGTTATATCCGGCTATTTGTGATTTTTCAAGCTTATTTTGCACACGCTATTCCTGTCACATTCATCTCCGGCAGATTTAAGTTTTTAGTTTCATATCCTTTATTTATTGTAAATGACTTGAACAATGTCTTAATTTCACAATCGAGTAAGGGACCTTCAAGAGAAGAGCGTACTCTTTTTTAAAAAGGCCGGCAACAATCAGCGATCTCTCTGATTTCGCGGATGTTCATCGTTGATTACATTCCATCAGGTGACTCGCTTGCTCGTTTGTCCGCCTCCAGAATAATAGAAAAAAAACAAACAATAAAGATCTACTGCACCATAAAGGTACATACAGTCAGCAGAATACAGTCAGCAGAACAACGTTATTATAAATTGTCACCATGAAGACAATAATCATCCTCCCAAAGCCCATTCCTCTAACCAGAGGTTGTCTGGAAGAAATCGCTACAAGCGATAAGACCGCCTTCTTGTACTGTCTGTTGTTGTTGTTGTATCATGCTTGTATTTTATTTTTGTGCAATAAAGAATATCTATCTATCTATCTATCATCGATTTACTTGGAAACACTGACACAAAGACCCAATTCAATGCATTTTTAATTTATTCATAGTTTATTTATTGTGTTGACTTTCATGTTTCACTTTGCTAAACCTCGTACGTTATAAATATATTTAAATGTAAAACTAAATGAATTAGCATTCTACAATCTGAATTGAAACGGTATGCTCTGTCATGGCCGTAGTTAATGGGACATCCCAGTAGCAGACGAGGTCAGAATCTAGGTGAGCATTTATCAGAAGGGCTTGTCTACGTAGCTGCGGGCTAGTACTCCGATAAAGAAGCGGATATTAGCAAACGTGACAGTTACATTTATTATCTCATTTTGTTACTAACGTCATTCCCACATGTATTTTTATCAATTCTCAGGATACAAACTATTCACTTAGACTTTGTATATGTAATAGAATTCCAACACTTTCCGCATAACGTGCTTCTAGCAATATAATTTTTCGAAATCTTCCCGTATGAAGATTGTTTGTAGGTCATATATAATAATAACCTAATATACTCGTAATACGGATAACAATAACTTCAAAATAGGGTTTTAGTGATAACACTAGGTGAACTCTTTATAAAAAGGTTAAAAATGTATCAGCCTGTATACTGTCCCTCTGCAGGGCAAAGGCCTCCATCATAGTAATCAAGTTGTCGCTACTATGATTGGATTAGGCTTAATCACCACGCTTGCCTAATGCTTATTGGAGATCACGAACCCGTGCAATGTTCGAAAAATTCGAAACATACTTTTTTTGCTCGGCCCGGGAATCGAACCCAGGACCCCGAGATCACGGCCCGGCACTTAACCACTAGACGAACAGAGCGTATAATAATTATATTTTGCAAAAATTTAATATTATGTATTACATAACAATTATTATATCCAATTACTTATTAAGCTTTTCGTAATTGTTCTGAATTTCATTCAACTGCTCTCAGTGATTAATTTCAGAGCATACTATGTATATAGTAAATGCAAGGACTCGGGCAGACGGTAGAGTATTTCATTTATTAATTTATGGTTGAAATTCGACACCGACTGCCACGAGTTTTTGGCTAAAACAAACTGTTATTTCCCTTGAAAAATACTGACCACTTATTATAATAACCAGCGACCTACCCTGGCTTCGCACGGGTGCAATATTATACATACATATAAACCTTCCTCTTGAATTACTCTATGTATTAAATAAAACCGCATCAAAATCCGTTGCGTAGTTTTGAAGATATAAGCATAACTGAAGGGTACAGGCAAAGAATAGAGAATGTCCTAATGAAACGATTTTGAGAAAAACGTAATGTAAAGTTTAGAAGTACATATTTTCTATTTAAATCTAAATATGCATTAACTTATACTTAAAACTAATTATTTATTAATATAAACCTCTTGTTTAGTTGGACTTTTCAGTTATTAAATTTATTAAAACTTAACAAAAACTAAAATGAAACAGTCTTATAAGAACAAAAAACCGGCCAAGTGCGAGTCGGAAGGTAAATTGCGGTTTACGGTTTATTACGTATTAAAAAAACTACTTACCAGATCTAGTCCAAACCAATTTTCGTTGTTAGTTTTTATGGTAATGTATATCATATATTTTTTTAGTTTTATAATTAATTTATTATAGAAGTTAGAGGGGGGGACGGGACAATTTATCACTTTGGGAGCGTCTCTTGCGTAAAGTATTGTGTTTAGAAAAAAATGATGTAAAAAACCTCAACATCATTTTTAAAGACCTATCCATACATACCCCACACGTTTAGGATTGATGAAAAAAATATTTCAGTTTCAAGTATGGATATGGATATCCTCCAAATTTTTAATTTTTTCCTATTTTTGTGTAAAAATCGTAATGCGGTTAACAAAATACATCTATTTACCAAGTTTCAATAGTATTATAGTTCTTATAGCTTCGGAGAAAAGTGGCTGTTTTCATCATTGTCGGATTCAGAAATCATTTTAAACTTAAACTTTTATGTAAGCAATAACAACACCTCAAACTTTAAAAAAATTTAATTCTAACCTTTAATTCACAATCATAATAATCATAATCATTTATTCATTCATAAACATGGGTAAGTGTTACAAGATATTAAATAAAATATTGTTAAGTGTAGCCATGATTCACCGTAAAGGTATATGAATATAAATATTAATATTTGATACTGTCACTATGGACAATTCTTGTTCTTTAGCAGTACGTCATGAACATTCCCAGTTCTTTTCGCTTCGGCCATAGATAAAAACGTCTTTTTGGTGCCATCTCTTCACTTTTTTTTAAATTAAGCAATTGGGGACTAAACTACTTTGGGCAAACATTTGCCTTCAATAAAAAACAGAAAAAAATAAAAAATGTGTCATTCCCTGTTCTTGGCCTGTACCCTTCAAATGGGACTTTGTTTTATACTATGTAGTGATAATACCATACCATTTCTAACAACATAACTGTCACAATATCATTCATTATAATGAATGCATATTTGTCTGTATCTTCATAGTTAGTGTTAATTTTTAATTGTAATACATTATATGGTGTTTTATTTAACAGACAAATTCAGCAAATCCTGGATGATGAATCGGAGCCCGTAATAGGCGAGGAACGGCTGGGAGCCCTGACCGCAGGCGAGCGCTCCCACTGGGCTCACATACGCCAGACGATGTTCAACCGAGGCCATAATAGGACTTCCTTGCACTGCATCGAACGGGCCGCCTTCAACGTATGCCTTGGTGAGTGTCATTATTACTCGTACCTTACCTATCCAGGCTATTATAACCTTACTCAATGGTATAAGAATAGGTAAGTACTCTGTGCTATAAGCAATAAAATAAATAAATAAATATTTCACAACATCACATAATTTGATCTGACTCCGAGATAGGTAGCTCAAGCACCTGTGTTACGGATATCAGAACCAACAGTGGGATTACAAATATATACATATAATGCATTTCTTTTGTAAATACATACTTATAATACATAGGAAACACCCAGACCAATACAAACAGACATGTTCTTGCACACAAATGTTTGTACTGTGCGGGGATCGATCCCGCAACCTTTGGACCAAAGGCAGCGTGTACTACCACTGTTCCAAACGTCTATATTTTAGCCGAAGGCAAAAATCAGAACAATGTTATGGATTTTTAATCACGAACTAAGAAAATTTGGCGACACTAGGTTTGAAATTAAAGTTATCAAAACAGAGCGAAAACAAAATTTTATATTTCTAACATATCCAAGTACGAGACATCGTCATGATCAGCTACCTAAACTGCACTAAACTTTTAAAGGGATCTACCAACTTTACATAATGAAGGAATATGTAAAAGCAAACTGAAAGTTTTTTTAGTCTAATTACTAGTAACAGCTATCGTTAATTAATCATGTGAAGATTATTCAATTTTACATATAAAAGTACTAGGTTGTTAAAAAACCTTGTTTTTTTAAGTATTTTCAATTATTTTTAATTGTCTCACTGGCTTATCGAATGAAAATGGAACTCAACTTTATTCTTCGTCATAAAAGTAACATGTACCTCTCATTCATGATGTATGCCTACTGAAACACTGGCCATTTTAGATCCACACGTGTTCGTAATTACTGGTATTAACCAGTAATAATAATTGGAGTTAATCGTAACATATCTTCACGATTAACATACTCGTAAAAGCCGCCGTTGCTATCTGTCATATATTATATTTATTGTATTCTTAATGTACTCGTATCTATTAATTTTTACGCATCTCATTGATAGTTTAACTAGAATAAAGAATATAATATTCAAAGGAATATGTTAAAATCATGTGTAAATCCAATGAATAATAATATATGGAAATAATACGTGGAAATAATCTGGTAGCAAACATTATGGCTACCTGATTATTTCCACGTATCGCTTTATTCCGTTTCTTTAAATACACTTGGAGCATAATTTAGTACAAATCTGGTAATAATATAGTATCATCTTCGCTACTGTACACTATTATTAAAAGATGAAACTGACAGATGCAAATGTCAAGTCCCCAATAATTTTAACTTTTTACATGTCGTAAATTTATGGGAATGACATTAACAGCTGTCCGTTTGCTTCGTATATAGGCTTCGTATAATTAAATAATTCGTCAAATATGTTAGGGTCTTATTCATAAATGTTGGTTAAACCTTAGTGTTTTCGAAAATTTTGTATGATCATTTTTTGTTCAAACTTCAAAACTGCTCTATAACACCGTTTTAGCTAACAAGGTTTATTGAACGTTTATGAATAGAGCCCCAAATCGTCTTCAAGCAAGTGACGTGTTTGTCTTGTAATGTCTAAAAGCAACATTTAGCGAGTTATGTTGGTAGTTTGGGCTTCCATTCAGTTATTTTCAGCCTTGACCATTCATTCTATCTATCATCGTGTACATTTAATATAAAATCAAAATAATATAATGATTAACCCCAGATGTTTGTTTTGTCTAGTGTCTACATAACCTACTGATAAAATTGGTCGACTGCTGATAAAATTGATTAGTACGAATTTTTATGAGAAGGTGACGCCTCTACGAAACTAGCGCCGTCAGTAGATTTGTATTAATTGTGACGAAAAAGAAACTCTCCCTTATGGATTCACCGTCGTACTTTTATAAAAGATGTCTCATAATTGACACAATTAATACAAAATTTACTGGCGAAGCTAAGTTACGACGATGCGTCACCTTAAACTCTACTTACGTACATCCTTGGATTAAATTATTTAATCTAAGCGTACATCAAATTGTTTTACATTAAAAAGATGCAGTGCCTATTATTTACTTCCTGAAAATATTCTCTTTTGTATTTGAGTCAATTTAAACCACCATTGCACATTTGAAAAACACGCAGAATAGGTACAATGGCTATTTTGATCGGTTCTACATATTTGGTCTTATAGGCTAACTGAACGTTGCGGGATTTAACCTCATCTTATTTTGCTCACAGATGATCGGGAGTACGGTTTCGACGAGCATGACCCATCGAAGTTGGACGAATACGGGCGTGTGCTGTTGCACGGCAAGGGCTATGACCGCTGGTTCGACAAGTCTTTCAACCTTTGCTTCAGTACCAATGGTTTCGTAAGTATTTATAATAAATTTTGAATAGTATAAGAGGACTTAGGGAGCTATTTTAACATGTCCTTTATAAGTGGTAGACTTTCAATGACCAAACTGGGGGCGCATGCAGCGCTGTATCCTGAGGGACAATACTGTACGCTGTACTCATTATAAATTAATGAAAAAATATTTATACCAAAATTATACATGATAAATATTTTTATCTACACTAATGTCATAATCTTCAAGTTAAGAAATCATAAGTAAACACATTTTGACTTATAAAATTAAACAGTTAGGGTGTTGCTTGGTGATCTTTTTTTTTTTGCATTTTATGCAACAGATCCCACATTATGCAACAGGCGGTTAATAGGTATATGTTATAATAGTCCGGGTAATTACCGCATTGGATAGTACGAGTACGTCGCAATTCCTATTTAGCAAGAAATTTACATAGGCATGAACGTACAGGAAACGTGATTTTAGGTACGATCCTTGTATCCTTTTTTGACAATTATATGTATAAGTACCTACATACTTGAAGATGACGTATCCTTCTTACTTTCAGGTTGGTTTTAATGCGGAACATACTTGGTGAGTGGTTTAATTTTTATATGTAATTCCCCCGTCCACCCCCTATCAAATAAAACTGATTTTTATTATTATTTTTTTCAATAACTAATTATTTTATTCCTATTGATCAATTGCGTGGACATCTAACATGTCCCTAATGCTTATTTTATTTCTCTGATAAATGCGTTATCACATGCAGCGAAGAATATAAATAAACCTTTCTCACTAGATACAACAACATTTCATACATTGATTTGATTCCGTACTTGTGTTACGGATATCTGACAAAAGAGGAATTACAAATATACATATACTTAAATACATATATTACACACCTGACAAACACAACTGTATCTACATAACACATTGAAAGATACTATATTTAAAGGCGTAGACTTCCTGAAGTCATGTTTAAAGCCTTCTGCTTAAAAATGCTGCCAGTAAAAATATATTTTTATCTTACGTAAGTCTGCATAATACTACCTACTACGATAAAAAACGCATTCGATACATGTTTGCATTTTTACCAAAAACCAAAAAAAAAATACAAAAAAACATTTTGGTTGTTTTTTATTTAGGTAACTATGTATATCCTCAAAGCGTGCGTCACGTATTTTGAAACTTTACACCTCGAATTACATAAGTTGAATTCGAGGTCGAGCATAACTATTCAACAAGACCATTTAAAATGTATACTACTTAATAGCGTTGGAAATGTTAAGATTTTCACTAGCTGGTTAAATTTTCGCGTTTCAATGTTTAGATAAAATTCTGAAACAAATAATTTACTGTACTTACATAATAAATTCATAGTTATACACCGGAAATAGTTGAAATATTACATAGGTATTTTAATCTAAGCAATTGGCACGCGTAGGCTAGCTGTTCCTGTACACTGTGGGGTCATTTTCCCTCGACCTCAGGGCACTTTGCCCTTGTGTAGTAATAAAATTATATTGATAACGTCATTTTCATAAATGGATCACTATAAATGAGATAATTTTCAGGGCGGACGCACCGGTGATGGGTCACCTTTGGGAATATGTCATCTGGTCGGAATTGGAAGTAGGGTGAGTTGCGATACGACGATCATGAATTAATGACTAGTGATGGGTCTATAATATTTACCGACTATGTTGTCGGCATTGCCGACTATGTAGATCATTATTATCGAGCCGAAACATTTCTGAGTCACAAATTGTACATTTAAATAATGATAAACATTAAAAACACTGATGTAATAGCGAATGTTAAAAATGTCTTTATACATTTTTACTAATTATTGATACATACCATTACTTTTGTACATACGTATTTTTTATTTGAGGCCCACTGAATTACTGACTGATTTCTAAGTTCCTAATTAATTTCTTTTGAAATGTGTCAGTTAACCTGCTTACTCTATGTACTATTTACAACTTATTAATCCAAGATAACAGATTAACCGTGGGAGAGCCACGCTTCGGAATAAATGGGCCACTCGACCGGAGTTATCACATTTATGCCGAAGCCATTTATGCAAGCCATTTATGCCGGTTTACTGTGAGGCCGTGGTATCCCACGGCCTCACAGTAAACCGGCGTGAAGCATCACGGTGCTGTTTCGCTGCGTGAGTGAGGGTACCGGGGGGGGGGAGTTTAAAGGTTGGCAGCGCACTTGTCACTCCACTGGTGATGCGGACGTGCATGGGCGGCGGCAATCGCTTACTATCAGGTGATCCTTCTGCTCGTCTGCCACCCATGTCATAAGAAAAAAAGGTAGATTGTAAGTCTTATTTAATTTGTATGCATACGTAGTGGGTATAGGCATATTTTGCCGACTAGTCGCGTACTACAAACGATGCGTAATAGTAGTCTTTCCCGACTAGTCAGCCCATCTCTACTAATTAACCACAATGGTTAATTAGTAGAGATAGTAAAGTAGTCATTATACTAGTACTAGAAGTAAATCATTTCTCTATTTTCATTGATTCTACTCGTATATATTTTAGTCAGTTAATAGCTATAATGTATGCTGATAAGGTAAATAGAAAGACACTCGGAGCTGACACGATTAGACCCAACCTACCTCGAGTGAACAATAGCCTGGATTTACATATTCAAATGAGATATAATGTCTATTGAAAACTGATTTCTTAATTTAATCGCTCGATTTTGAAACATCGACCAAACTTATAAATAATAATTAATTGCACCGAGAAACATCCTAGTTAGTTGGGGTATTAGCCTCTTTATCTACATTCATGTTTTTATGTTCAAAGTAAGAAATCATAGGGAAACTATTTTGACAAGGTATAAAGACATATTTGATAACCTAGTAGATTTTTTAAACTCTTGATGCCTTTTATCATATTTTCGTTTAAGGCAAGCTTATCCTGAATTAAGGGTGTTTTTTTTTCATGTGTTTCACTCATATGAGGTTTTCTGAAAAAACAATATATATTTTACCTAAGTTGAAGATATTCTTTAAACAAATTTGAAAAAATAGTACGTTTCAAAAGAAACTGTATATATAGCACTTGGTTAATTACCAAGTTTAAAATTATCTTATACTTTAATTTATACTCAGAATGTCAAAACGGTCATTTTTGCCATATCCTTGGACAAAGTTGAGGTGTGTATTATAAAGAATGTCGAAATGCGTTTACTTTCGAATTCTTAATTTGAAGAGTATAGATAAAATTATTTTTATTGTTACTGTCTACAGATACAATGAGGACGGAAATACGAAAGGCACCGTGGATAGTCCCCCACCTGCGCCCATCCGCCTGCAGTGGGACCTCAACCAGGAGGACCTGCTCAACTCTATCTCAGTGTCCTACAACGTCGCGCAGAAGCTACTCAACGATGTCGACCTTAGAATACTTTTGTACAACAAATATGGAAAAGGTAATGCTTGTTTTGTATATTTTGTGTGATGCCTTGCCGGCCTTTTTGGAAGGACCCCGCTTGACTCTTAAAGGTCCCTAAATGAATCTATCTATCCGGAAGTATAGTTGTAGCAAAACCGTTACACAAAACTGAGGTTCTCATACTATGTATAAACAGCAAAATAAGCAAGCACTGTGCTGTGTTTCGCTGCCTGAGTGAAGGTAGGGTCAGCATCAAAAGTAGCTTAACACATTAGTAACAAGTCGAAGTAACATTTTGTACGTATCCCTAACTGACTATTACTTTCACATGGTACTAGAGTGTTCAGCTACTTTTGATGCTGACCGTACCGGAAGGCTAATCCGAGATTGAAAGAATGGCGGCGCACTTGTGACTCCACTGGTGTCGTGGGTGTCTATTGGCGGCGGCAATCGCTTACCACCAGGTGATCCGTCTGCTCGTCTGCCGTCTATCACAAAAAAAGAGAGCCGGCGTCACATTTGACTAGTTCAGGGACTCTCAAACTTATGGCAACACGTAGCCACTGTGAAGTTCCTGTAAAGGCAAAAGATTAGTATAAAAAAATACATATTGTCATAGATTTTAAGGACAATTTGAAAAAAAAATGTAATTCCAAAACCATTTCGAAGTATAGCATAGGTAATAGAATAGTTTTCAGTGATCAAATATGATTTGATTCAGTATGTGAAGGTGAATAGGACAGTTCTATTTTGACATGCATTTGCATGCATTTTATTCATCTGAAAAATAACATTACTCGCTTGACGTGTCGAAACCACCTTCACCAAAAGAAATGACTAGTTCTTGGTCCCTAATGCAATCTATGCGGACATCATACTTTCTGAGCAAAAATTCCGATTGGCGCGCAATTCATAAGATTTTTTTTACAAATTTTATTGGTAATAAATCTTTTCTCTATTTAAGGTGCCTAGTAAACCATTATCTTATCTTATCTTTTTAGTTCTTGTCCAAATTAATTGAGAAATTTTAACATGTATTATTTTGGAAGAATAAGAACATAAAAAAGTTAATGATTTTTACAACTTAATATTTTTATTTGTAGAAAGATCATGCATCCAGCATGATGCGAAACGTTTGATCTGTCCTATTCACCTTCACATACGGAATGGACTATAGTTATCACAGGCATTATATAAAGAAAGCGGCTTTATCTCTAAGCGATTTCTTCTACCTTTGTTTGAAGGTCATTTACTCGAGATGTACGATTAAGACTATTGTATCACAACGTGGTATCAACTCAACAAAACACGCACTCCCACTATACTTATACGTGATGAAGGCGCCCATCGGCATATCGTTCGTGCCCCGATCTATAATACCTCAGCGCTGACCTTTGCGTGCGAGTATACCAGTCTTCCCACCGGGATATATACTATTCTTAAAGTGTAAATTACTCACTTTTTTTTAAAAAATCTCATAATCGTAACAATTATGAAAAATAAAGATTTATTTAGTTTTAGTAATCCGCGTAGTTTATAGCTTTAAAAAGGAATTAAATATAAAACACAAAAAATATTGAATATTGTCATAAACAAAACCAAAATAAAACGAATTTGTTTTGCGCTTGGAACCACGTGACCATAATCGGTTTTGATTGGCTTTCTTTACTGTGACGTCAGCCTTTTGTAAGCAAAACTAGTGACAGATTAATCGTGTGCTATCGAATTTCCTACTTGTTTACAAAAGGTTGACGTCACTCGAATGATTGGACGCCATATTGCTGAATGAAGCGTTTTTGACAGATTAATAATGCTTATATTTTATAATGATTTTCTACACGAAATATTTATAATAAATATCCTACACACCAATAAATAATATGAGAAGGTTTTTTCAAAGCAAGTCAAAAAGCCTGTATCTGTATTAATAACAGATCTATTGGCGGTGCTAGTTTTAGTCGATGCGTCACCTTAAAAGCCGGCACGGCATCTATGATGCCTCGAGTATTGCTGATGTCCATGGTCACCATTGTTCACTTACCATCAGGAGTACCGTCTGCTCATTTGTCCGTTATAATGTAAAAAAAAATGTGTTTAGGTTTCATGAAGAGCTGCCGCATTTCCCCGGACGCGTACATCCAGTTGGTGCTGCAGCTGTCGTACTACCGCGACGCGGGGCGCTTCTGCCTCACGTACGAGGCGTCCATGACGCGCATGTTCCGCGAGGGCCGCACCGAGACGGTGCGCCCCTGCACCATCGAGAGCGCGGCGTGGGTCAAGGCCATGGTGGACGATAACGTCTCGGTAACTATAACTCCGCGCCCCGTGGTTAACGATGATGATGACTGGTCATCGTCATCGTCGTCTTAGCGTTTTGTCACGGTTGTATCCCAGGCTGTCACTTCGGAGCCTGGGGTACGCTTTTAACTATAATAATATCCTCCAACCGATTACGGCTACGGCAGCTAATCTCGACGATCAGCCACTTACGCAGGATATAATATAGTGCTCAAGTGTGTGCGCAAACACAAGTGCACTATCTATTCCCTTACCCTCATATTCCGATGGGACACTACTGTGACATGACCGGAGAGGGATTGGGCGCAGGACCAACAGCTTAACGTGCTTTCCGAGGCACGGGGGTTGGATACAAGTCTGCCAACTTCCAGACTCCAGGCTGCCACTAAAATTTTCTTAACCAAATTTTCGTAGCCGTAGCTTTAAAGTACTACTCGGTGCTTGTTTATCTGTGGTAATAGTACCTCTGCCTCAAAACCTATATTCTTGATTATTATCGCCCAAAAAACTATGTTTTTTTTTTTAAATGCTATTTGCATTTTTTTCACAGAAAAAAATCTCGTTACCTTGCATTGTTTTTTAATTTACATTTACGTAATTATATACTCCATTGTCGAGTCCTTAGAGGTTATTTTTATGGGTAGACGTAAAATATTCAATTCCAGGTAGAAGATAGAATGAAGCTGTTCGTGAAGGCGAGCCAGCGGCACCAGCTCGGCTACCAGGACGCGATGTCTGGACAGGGGATAGACCGTCACCTGTTCTGTCTCTACGTGGTCTCCAAGTACCTGGAGCTCGAATCGCCATTCTTGCAGGAGGTCTTCAACGAGCCCTGGCGGTTGTCCACTAGCCAGACTCCGCACGGTTAGTACACTAACTTCTATTTTAGGGGCTAAGCCCCAGGGACTTACAGCACAGGGCTTAACCGTCACTCTTAACCTCGACTTGGAGTATCAGCCTATAAACTGTCCCACTGCAGGGCAAAGGCCTCCATCATAGAAATCAAGTCATCGCTACTATGATGGGATTAGGCTTAATCACCACGCTTGCCAAATGCTGATTGGTGATCACAAACCCGAGCTATGTTCGAAAAATACGAAACAAACTTTACGTACAGGGCGTTAACCCCGACTTGCCAACATTTAAAACCGTCCAATTTATATATTTCATTTTTGTGAGTTAGATTAACAATATAATAATCGTTATAAGACGGCTGTTTGAAATAAAACTGAAGGCCTAATTGGCAAATGCATGGAACAGTGGTAGTATCTCTGCTATAAAAAAAACTATTTGAAAATACTAAACTTTTTGTGATATCATTTTTAAACTGACTCTGTTGACATAGTTGAAAAGTCGCCACATTAAACAAGGTCGTCAGTGATGAGGCGTTACTTTCCACTTAAGACATTGTTATTGGCTACCGTATTACGTTTTTAAATAATACCGAGGCGGCGAAATTTCATCATCTCTGTGTATTTGGTCCTGGGTTGGGCGGGTCTGGTGATTACAGTGAAGTAACTGCTGTCTGACCTTTGCAACCCTTTTAACAGGGGAACAGGACCAACTAGATCATGCTTACACGTTTCAAAAACTATCCGAAATCCAAAGGTACGGTCGGGAAATAGCAAAAATCGCTTGCATAGTTTTTTATTTGCAATGACACCATTTTTGTGTCGTGCTTGAAAGCGATTTCCGTTTAAAACGGTTAAGCGCCCGACCGTACATGCTCGGTTTCGAATCTACAACTTCAAATTTATCCACTGAACTACTATCGCTCAATTTAAGGATATCAAGTGCAAATTGACTGACGCATATTTCTTAAAGGATGTATTAAAAAATACATTGGTATAAGATAGATAATACTCGAGATATCTATCACGGAACACAAATTATCAATTACAAATTCAAAAATTAGGATTGGTGCGTAAAATAACGTTATCTGTAATTGGTAATATCTTAAGTTCATAAATTCTGAATATATTTATGTTGCGAGACACGAATCAATTTTATCTGATGTCTTAACGAATCTAAATATATATAAGCAAAAGCTGACTGATTATTCTATCAATGCAGGGCCTAAACTGTAAGGGTTAGAAACTGGAATTTTTGCCCAGGAGTTTCTTTTATAGCATACCTAGGGGAACACCCAGAGTAATATTACCTTACTCTATGGGGAACACAAAGAAAGGATTTTTGAATATTCATTCTCGAAGGGGGTAAAACGGGGGTTTAAATTTTGTATGAAACTTTACCGTTTTTAAGACAAAGACTGTTCTAGGCAGGAGTGAATAAAAAGGTGAAATACTACTGTGTGGGTTTCTAGATGGAGCAGTGTTGAAGAAGCATTGGGCTATCTATACTACCTCTAACGATATTGAACAAAAAATAAGTTATTTAATGGGTCAGCGAAAAAAGTAACACCAACCTCCACAATGTTCGATCTGATCAAACGGGGATGACAAAATCGGGAAACATTTACTATTTATTGATCCGAACCAATTAAGTTGCGCACATCATGACCATGGGAAAGCCACGCTTCAGCATGAATGGGCCGGCTCGACTGGAGTGATAGCACGGCCTCACAGAAAATTGACATGAAACAGCACTGCGCTGTGTTTCGCTGCGTGAGTGAGGGTACCAGAACATTCCGGTAGAAAAGGGGGTTTAAAGGTTGGCAGCGCACTTGTGACTCTAACGGTGTCCATGGGAGATGGCAGTCACTTACCATCAGGTGAACCGTCTGCTCGTCTGCCACCAATGTCATATAAAAAACTCGCACGCAAAGGTCAGCGCTGAGGTATAGATCGGGACACGAACGGTAAGCCGATGGGCGCATTCATCACGTATAAGTATAGTAGAAGTACGTGTTTTGTTGGGTTGATACTCAACCGCTTACCATCAGGTGATCCATCTGCTCGTCTGCTAACTACCACATATCATCATGAAATGCGACCATTTCATGAAACTATCGTGCATTTTATGAAGCGAGCAAATCTACGATGTGGCCGACACATACTAATTTCAAAAACGGGTATACAACAGGTCAAACAAACATGCTGGATCTGAAGAAGCACCCTAACTGCATGAGCGCGGGCGGCGGCTTCGGGCCCGTCGCGGACGACGGCTACGGAGTGTCCTACATCATCGTGGGCGAGGACACACTCTTCTTCCACGTCTCTAGCAAGAAGAGCTGCGCCATCACGGTAAGTAAATACTTCTGTACAGCTGTACCACGTTTATAAGTTACATCGGCAAAATTCGTCTACAAGTTAAATCCGATTCATTACGATTGCGAAAGCAGTTAGAAAAAATACTTTATTGCGTCACGTTAAGATTAAATACAATAAATCCAGAGAGGAATGTTATCCCTCCTTAACCGCACTCGCACCGAACATGGCGCTGACGCAGCAACCAATAAGAAATTGTAATTTTTGGCGCGCGTGAATGGAGCGTTGTGATTGGTTACATTTTTTTCGCAGTTTTCGAAAATAAGACTTCGGCGCAAGTACGTTGGTGTAACTTATAAAATTGGGTAAACTGTACAGCTTTTGGCCGTCGAATGAGAGATTTCCATACATCCGTCCATATATCACGTTCCGGGAATAGGATATTTGAATAAGCTCGAGATTTTACAAAATATAGGTAAATATTTGCCAATCACAAACATTCTCTATTAAAAAATTTACGTCTAGCCTTTGTTATGTAACCGTTAATTTTTGTTTAGCTGTCTGTGGATGTAGCAGTAAGTTTCCAGCGCAAAAATAGTTGTTCTTTTCTACCTTTTAAGAAAACCTTATTTAGCAATATTTGTGTTCGGTGTAAATAATGCCTACTTTAGTCCATTCAGTATATATATTCATGAAGGTGAATTGGACAGTTCTATTTAGACATTAAAATAGAGACACTCCTTTTAAACCTACTACTATCTGGATATGGAATACAATATGTAAATATGCTTAGTGGTACACATGACAAATAATTGAATAATATGCATCATATTCATCTGAAAAATAACAACTCTCGCTTGACGTGTCAGAACCACCTTCGTCAACAAAAGAAATTACCAGCTCGTGGTCCCTAATGCAATCTATGCGTATAAATTTTGAACGACACATTAATCGTAATTGGATGGTAAGATGGCCGCCATACCGATTACTGATTTATTGCGTTTGTTCATGTATACCTATGAGCAAAAATTCCGACCAGCGCATTATGCAATTCATAAGACTTTTTTACAAATTTCATTGGCAGTAATTATTTAAGTTCTTGTTCATGTTAATTGAGAAAGATTAATACTTGTTATTTTAAAAGAATGAGAACACAAAAAGTTAATGATTTTTACAACTTAATATTTTTATTTGTAGAAAGTTGGATGCATGATACGAAACGTTTTAACTGTCCAATTCAACTTCCTACGCTGAATGGACTATAGAAAATTAATTTAATACATACATACACTACTATAGAGAAAAGTGCGCAATTTTCAATGAAATAATTCTAAAAGAAATATTTTTTTGTTTCAGAGCTCGTCAAACTTCGTGAAACAAATCGAGCGCTCGTTGAAAGACGTCCAGGACTTGTTCCTTGAATTCAAGAAACTCAAAAACGGCGTCAACAGCAAATAACATTAATTAAAAAATGCAATTTCTTTTGTTTAGGTTAACTCTTTGTTGTTGTTGTAATAATTATGTAGTTTATAATATTCCTAAAATGATTGCTTAGGCTAAGTGAAGACTCGAAAGTATTCTTTAATTAAACTCGACAAGAATGAAGTCACGTGCAGTGAGGAAGTATTCGCACTTATTGAAGTTCATAAATCAATGGAGATGTGTACTATTCAGTCGATATGACGTTCGGTGCTCCTATTGAAGAACTGGAGACCGTGTTGACACTCATTACATTGTAAAAATAGAAAAGTTTTATTCTACTGTACAGTTTTACCAATTTTATAAGTTACACTAATGTACCCGCGCAGAAGTCCTATTTTCGAAAACTGCGGCAAAATCATTACCAATCCCAACGCTCCATTTACGCGCGCCAAAAATTACAATTTCTTATTGGTTGATGCGTCAGCGCCATGTTCAGTGCGAGTGCGGTTCAGAGAGAGATAGCATTCCTCTGTAGATTTATTGTATTAAATCTAAACGTAACGAACAAATAAAAGTCTGTATTTCAGCTGCTTTCGCAATCGTCATCTATCGGATTTAACTTTCTCTTCTGCGTAGACGATTTTGCCGATGTAACTTACAAACATGGTACAGCTGTACAATACTATTCAAAAATCATCATCTACGCCTAACCACTGCTTTGAGAAATACTTAACGTAATAATTAAATAAAATCAGGTTTTAGTAATGGCTATACATGTTTTTGTAATCTAAATCATATTATAAATAACATTTTATAGTTTTAGCTGAGTATACTAAATAATTTATATATAATTGCAATCATAAAACTGAGAATCACCACTGGGATATCTCGTATAAAGTAAGAAGTTAAATGATTGTAATTCTAAAGGGTGTATGTTCTTCTTTCATGAAATAATCAGTGGGTCGTTCTTCTTTTTTATCTACAATGAGCCAAACTTACAAATCAACATTTTACTTTTACATAACAGACTACAAATGACGAATAGTATATCCTAAATATTAGTTAATGTACTATTTTACAGATATAGTCCATTTTTTACATAGTTAAATCATGCTAAAGTACCTACGAGGTGATAAAACAATATCATTATTCATGGTAAATTAGAAATATCTTGATGGTGTAACATAGATTTTTATATGATTAATTACTTCATAAGTTACTGAGGACGGGCTCATTGTCAATAAAAAAAAGAACAACCCCAGTGCATCTAACATTTTGTTATTATAATTAATCTCTGGTTTAACACTATCAAGTCTTTATACAATAAAAATAATTAAAATTCTAACGAACCAAATATAAAATACGAGAATCAAAAATTATGACCATTGATAATAAAATGAAGATCTAAGATTATTATGATTTATGATTGTTGTTGATACTTACGTACATTCTTTGGACTTACAACCATCACTTAGTTAATTGACAGATTTAATTTGGTCCGCAGGTTTTGATACGGCCGAGTTTACCAACTTTTCAAACAGCGGTAGTCACGCTTTATCCATGTGAAGTTGATGCACTCGGCCCTTAATGTATGAAAATCTACAATACAAACCATTTAAATCAGAATCACACGTCGTCGACTTAGTGCGCGACCCTCGCGCGGGTATGAGGTAGCCGGGCGGCACTTCATCCTAGCACACGACTTCGCGTGAATAGAAGTGTCCCCAGATAGTAAAGTAAGAGTAAATGAAAAGGTACATAAATATAACCTCATTGATTTTTATTTTTGACAGGTGAGGACAAAATAATAAGGATACTACTATTTAAGTTACATTATTTATTAGATAACTAGGTGTTGTCCGTTTATTTGTAGCAAACAGAATTTGATGCGAAAGAAGCTGCTAGTGGCCGTTACATGAGCCGAACATTTATCTGTCGTACTTATTTGATATTTTAAATTATCATAACTAGCAACCGAACTATATAATTTATTAAGGAATTTGACAGTCATTAATATCCATACTTGTGCGTAATGGATGGCGGACAGTTTCGAAACGATCTCAGCACGCGACGTTGCGAAATGTATTTTCGATTTATCAAATTAACTTCACTAAATCACATAGTAGTTTTGTGTCTGGCGTCGCAAATAACGCGACTGCTAGTTTATCTAACCTCAACCACGCCAGGCAAAGCGTGAATCCGAAATCGATTCAAGATTTGCAACAAAATTACAAGCAAAACCTAATTTTCCTTTTTTTTATTATTTTTGTTTTATTTAAACTAGTGGCTCCGGCCCCGGTCATCTTTTTACCGCCTTAGTACCATTTTAAATATCCTGATCGTGATATATCGTTATCTAGAAACAAAACATGAACAACAAGTAATTTATATAAATAATATCAACTTTGATTTCGTTGTTGAGTGTACAAATTCTAATCTAGGCATATCCCAATACTTTCATACAAACAGTTCAAGGCCCTATTAACTAATTAGATAATAAATTAAAATAAGCAAATTGTTATTACGTCACTAGCGAGATAATATGGGTGGTGTGATAGTTAATCAGAATTTATAACAAATTTCGAATTCATCAAAGAAAGAATAGCCAATTTCAAAACGCGACGCATTGGTAACTACTGGTTAGTGATTAATACATATTATTATAAATACCTACTTGGATTTGATAGTATTCCGGTGATATTTACAATAGATACATAATCGTATATAACGGTTCTATGCTAGGATCAAATTTTATGTAAATAAGTTCAAATAGGTATACATAAGATTTGAACAATATGTTTATGTAATATAGCAAGGTTATAAATACAAAAAAAAATATAGAATAGAGTAATAAAGGGTTACTACTATATTATCCCAGTGGTTAAATTAGATATCAGATGAAAACTTTTAAGGCAGCTACCTCCTCACCCGTCCAGTCATATCTTGTTCAACATCGTGGAGATTTCCTGATATAGGAGAGACTCCGTCTAGTATTTCTGATTAGTCAGTTAAAAAATGAAGCTCAGTTTCAGCATGTCACTCCATAATACCTTCATCATTACGGTGTTAAGATGTTTTATTAAAAGAGTAACAATGAACATTTTCTACTTGCTTTTCAATGCATTTTTATATAGATTTATTTTAAAAATAAATATACAGTTATGTATAGTAGATCGAATATTCACCGCAAGACCGACCATTCGTTAACTACATAATATAAACATTTTAAGATATTATACAAATATTTATTGATAAATCAATACTCTAAATATTGTTCTGTCCATTAAATTAAGTTTTAATTATAATTGTTTTATACAGGGTGTATCTGTGAACATTTGCATAATTAAATAAGATGGTAGTAAGTCGATTCTAAGCCCATATGACATAAAAACCGTACCTGAAATTGGTCCCGACAATCATACATTTTGCGTCCTTAATCCATTGCCATAAAGTCTAACAGTCATTTCACCATTTAAAATTTTAGGCTGTTTTGTGATTGATGGTCGATAGTGATGCGATCATGTCGGCTTCATCCTTATGCCTCGAGTGCCGAGTGCCCTTGGCAAAATTGTTACTCAATGGAAAAAATGTCTCCATCCTTGTCATAATGTCGAATGTAACGAAATTACATTGCACGAAAATTTTAAATCATTTCCTTAAGTATTTGTTGCTCACTTTAAAAAAAATATCTTATTCGCCACAATAAATACAAATCACGTGGCGGCGCTAGTATCGTCGCGGTAATCGCCTTAAGATCACCATAAAACTAGCACATTTAATTTCACACAAAACCGATCGATATTGAACTGCACGAACCCGACAGACTTTTTGCTATTAGGTAAATCATTCCAACCAACTAAACGCGACAATAACCTAAAGTACTTCGAAAAGTACGATTACTACAAGTTCCTTGACCTCTGACACTTGCCATCATTTTGCAGGACTTTTGGATATGTTTCGATGGAGATAATTTGAAGTAAGTACATGAACATATTCCAAAAGTCGTAGAACAAACGTTGTTCGGAATGGTTGGTATAAGAGGTAGTTAAAAGGATGTAAAATAATGTTTACCGATACATCCTGTAAAGTCCAGGATGGGCGTCAATTTCACAGTATGTATAATAATATATTATGTGCAATTTATAAATGGTAATTTATTACTTGAGTCTTCTTTTACATGGAACAGAATGAAGGCCCAATCACCAAGTACCTTTGTGAAATCTTACACAATTGTTGCCCATTGTGGACTACTTTCTTAGCATATCTGAATAATAATAATCAATTTTGGAGTTTTGTGTTAAGCTACTTACAAATTTTTATCGATCTATTGTAAATAAATATATTTTAAAGTGAAACGTCTTATGTACTTTATTTACATAATAATATATTATAATCAGATTACGGAATTACGTAGAGGTATTTTATTTATGTTGCGGTTATACACTTATTGAAACGTTGATATCAATATGAATTTTGGGCTGCCAATCTCGAATGCTACTGCGGGATATCGGTATAACGGGATGCCGCGGTTATAGAAAAAAAAGGTTAAAATTTAATACGTATTATAGTAAAATAAAGCATAACATGAAATGGCATTTATTAAAAGAAGTACAAAAATAACGAAAGTTTAACTAAATCACGTTGCGTTTTGGAACTGTTTCGCAGGAAACACATAAAAAACAAACTCTCTGCTGAGAATACTCGCTCTGCGTCTACATTCGTAGGCACTAGACTAGGCGTTGTAATGTTAAATATTTGCCCATCAATCCCCCATCTCTTTCTTTATTATTGGATTCGAGCAGGCGAGGGACATAAAAATCTCCTCCTTTTTTTTGAAGTTGGTTCAAAACTGGTCATGGCGGAGTTATAATATTTGCTCTAGTTTCTATTGCAATGTCATAGTTGGGAAGATATCTTCTTTTCCGTGTCGGATGGATATCGATCTCTCAGCGAGTGGGATCTCGGTATTTCAGGATCCCGGTATACCGAGATTGGAAGCCCTAATATGAATATTACCAAGGTCTGTAATGGACATTGTAAAAGCGAATTTTGGCTGTATCGCCTAAATTTCTACAGACATGAATTTCGGATATGTGGTGCCCGCCAAAAAGTCGCGTAAAATAATCATCTCAGACTATTTATTAATTAATATTGATCAACAAACCTTATAGTAGAGCAGAGTATTACGGGTCGTGCACATGGCTTCGTGCCCGTCACCACGACCCCCCACTATGGACGATGAGAGGGAGCCCAGGGGTGGTAGTCTGTAGACCCCCTCCGTTATGCGGGGGGAGTCCGACATAACCCGTCCGCCCTCAGGCGGACGGGTATGTGTAACGCATTTTTCCTTTCTTTTAAACTTAAACTTCTTGTGATTTCAGTATAAACTTCTAATTTGAACAATATTTTTGAGTCCATGCAAATCAGACGCGAAAAAACGGAATCATCCTTTACCGATACACCCTGTATAAGGGACCTGTCCATTGTGAATATTTTATTGATCTTTAACTACTCAACATAAGACCTAATAATCGTGATTATATTCTCTTTGTAATATTCTTTAAAATGTGACTCGATCACCCACACGTGAGAACGACAAAGAAGATCAGGCGCCACTGTCCTTTACTCAGGAATGTAGTATGAAAAATATCTAAATTTTAGATCACAATAAAATAATATTTTGTGATATTTAATATTTTATCATAAATATTTTGAAAACATGGCGGATATCACCTGAAAACCATACAAAAAACTGTGTATTAGTGATATATGTCGTATGAAAATAAATATCACGAGCACGAGAATTGGGCTCCACAAATCCGAAAATTTTGAAAACATGGCGGATATTGTTGGATAGCACCGCACTAGCCTAAATCCTTTTTCTATTGTTTCCTGTCATCTGTCATCCATCTTGGGAATTTTCGTTGCTTCAAATAAAATGTATAACTATTTACATATTTATTAATCTTATTATTTACGTATGTAAATTCCAACAATTGGTAGCAGCGCTACGAAGATGTCGACGTACCTCCGTGTGGAAGCACTTTCCAAGGAAAACTATGACACGTGGTGCCTACAAGCCCAAGCTATTCTAATAAAAAATGAATTATGGGACTTCGTCAATGGGAAGGCAAATGTGACGACAAAATCCACAGCCGACGAAGGCGCGGTCTTTGAAAAGGGTGATTTAATGGCTCGCTCAGAACTATTTCTTCTGATACCTATCCCCTTCGGAATTAAAGCAAGTCAAAGGTTGCAAAACATCAAAGGACGTGTGGGATAAGTTAAAAACTATATACCAAAGCTCTGGACCAGCCCGCAAGGCGACACTATTAAAGAAACTAGTTCTTCAAAAACTGACCTCTGATGACATCCGGGATCACTTGAATAACTTCTTGGACATAGTGGACAAGCTAGCGGACATGGATGTGTCCATACATCCAGATTTGTTTAACGTAATGATGCTATATAGTTTACCAAATAGCTATGATAACTTCAGAATCGCTATTGAGTCCAGGGACACACTGCCCACGCCTGAAGAGTTAAAAGTTAAAATTATAGAAGAATACGAAGCCAGGAAAAACGTGAATAGTCCACATACATCCGAAGGAGCCTTCTACACAAAGAAAAAGGTAATAAAATTTTGTCAACATTGTAAAAAGAAGGGCCATAGCACAGATGCATGCTGGGCAAAGAAAAAACAAATCCCCAGCCAAAGAAACAAAAATGACTTCAAGAATTTCAGCATCACGCCTACCTGTCTAGCTGCCACGACACCTGACGTCTGGTGCCTAGATAGCGGATGCAGCTCACATATGTGCGGCGAAAAGGAATTGTTTGAAGAAATCCAGCCTGAAAGCGGTTCGCTACGGCTAGCGTCTGAAACACAAACGGCGAAAGTTGAAGGGAAAGGAATGGTACCACTCAATATAAACAATGAAAAGATTCGCCTGAATGAGACACTATATGTACCCACCTTATCTACTAACCTGATGTCGGTACCAAAAATAACCGAAAAAGGTTTCATAGTAAACTTCACTAAAGACAAGGCCATTATCAAAGACAACAAAAACAGGTTAGTCTTTGAAGCCAAGAAAGAAAATGGTCTATACTATGTACAAAATAAAGAGAAGGGAACACAGCTTATTCGGCAAGGGAAGTGGACAATACAATGAAGTGGCATCGAAAACTAGGTCACATAAACGAACATGATTTGAAGCAAATGGCAAAAAATAATCAAATTAAAGGCTTAGAGTTAAATGTAAAAGCAAAATTGCCAGTTTGCGAAACATGTATTAAAGGAAAAATGACCAGATTGCCATTCACCTCCGTTGATACGCTACAATCCTCGGAGCCATTACAAATAATACACAGTGATGTATGTGGTCCCTTCCAAACTGAAACATTGGCCGGATCTAGATACTTTGTTACTTTCCTGGATGATTACACAAAGTACAACTGCATACATTTTATTTCCCATAAAAGTGAAGTATTAACAAAATTCAAAGAATACAAAAATAAAGTGGAAAATTATCTTCAGAGAAAAATTAAATCTATACAATCAGATAACGGCGGAGAATACTGCAACAGACAGTTCGATGAATATCTCAAAGAGCATGGCATCAAAAGAAGGTTGACGACACCATACACGCCACAGCAAAACGGGCAAGCTGAAAGAAAAAATAGATCATTATTAGACAAAGCACGTTGTCTAATGCTGGAAGCTAAATTGCCGGAGAAACTGTGGGCAGAAGCAGTCTATACCGCAAACTACTTGATAAATAGATCGCTAGCCAAAGCACTCGGTGAGAATACTACCCCCTATCAAAGATGGACCGGGCGTATACCAGCTGGGAATCATCTTAACATTTTTGGTCACAAAGCTTTTGTTCTAAATAAGCACAGAAAAGGAAAATTCTCAGCAAAAGCCGAAGCAGGTATTTTTGTTGGCTATGCACAGAATGCAAAAGGGTATAGAATATACTTACCAAGGAAAAGCGATGTCATCGTCAGCCGTGATGTGAAAATCATAAATAAAATGTATCATGAAAATGGTGAAGAACTTACCTATGAAGACCTCTTTGGAGATACGAACCCGTCGCAACCTGAAACAGAAAAAGAAGAAATTAATCAACCAAATAAAAATAAGGAAAATAAACAGAAAAAACTTACCGCTGAAATTGTAACTAACCCAATAAGAAACCTGAAACCAAAGAAAAAAGTGTTAGAAAAGAAAATATCCACTGAAGAAGAAGAAAAAAGCTCTCAAAAAGGAGATGAAGATAAAACAGATACTAACCTTGAAGAGGCTACTAGTACTCAGCCAACCGACACACAGCAAGTTGAAAATATAAATACCAACGATAGGAGGAGTACACCAAGTAATGAAGAAGCACAAGAGTGTAAAAGACAAAGAAAGCCTCCTACATGGATGAAAGACTATGTACAATTTGAAAGTTTTACTAGCTCTTCTGAAGAGTACTTATCAAACTATGCGTGTGACGAAGACGAACAAAACAACGAAAATAGTGATGAGTGGCATGAAGCTATTAAAAAAGAAATACGAGCTCATGTCAAAAATGAAACGTGGGAGATAAAAGAAAAGGACAATGGAGCGAATATCGTTGATTTTAAAATGATTCTCAAAGAAAAGGGAACAATTAAGAAGGCTCGTTTAGTAGCCAGAGGGTTCACCCAAAGGCCAGGGATAGATTACAATGAGACCTATTCTCCAGTGGCAAAACTGAGCTCCATCAGACTTCTTATCTCCACAGCCGTCACTGAAAATTTAAACTTACATCAGTTAGATGTGACCACGGCATATTTAAATGGAGTGCTCGAAGAGAAAATTTTTATGAAACAACCAGAATACTTAGAAAAATACTTACAGTAAATTATGTTAGAGGAAAGTTCTAGTAATGACTTAGACGTATACACAAAGACAAGAAAAATGTTAGAGGACATCAGAAAAACAAAAAGTGAGAAAGCCTGCCTAATAAAGAAGGCATTGTATGGGCTAAAGCTATCTGGGAGGAAGTGGTATAAACGACTTGACTCTGAACTGAAAGAAATGGGCTTTACCCCCTCCAACGATCCCTGTATCTATACATTAAATGATGAAAATGGGAATAAAATGATACTAGGTCTCTATGTAGATGACATACTTATAGCCTACTCTTCTAAGGAAATGCTAAATGACATAATAAATAAACTTACCTCTATATTCGATATGAGGGACCTTGGACCTCCTACTGAATTTCTTGGAATAGAATTTGTCCTGAAAAATAATGAGTTCATTAAAATGAAACAGGAAAAATACATAGAAAAACTTCTTAGAAGATATAAAATGGAAGACTGCAAACCTGTAAACACACCTGTTGAACAGCGCCTTAAACTAGAAAAAGGAGAAAATAATGAAAACTCAGACTTACCTTACCAAAATCTTATAGGAGCCCTAATGTTCTTGGCAGTGGCTACTCGTCCAGATATAATGTTCGCTGTCAGTTACCTCTCACAGTTCAACAACTGCTATACAACTGGACACTTCAAGGCCTTAAAAAGAGTCCTACGATACCTAAAAGGAACTAAAGGACTTGGACTGACTTTTAAGAAAGATAGCCTTGATCCGCTGCATGGCTTTGCAGATGCTGACTGGGCAGCTTGTATTGTTGATCGCAAATCCTACACTGGGTTTTGTTTTAAACACGCAGGAGCCATGATCAGCTGGGAGTCACGCAAACAAAAATCTACAGCAATGTCAACAGCAGAAGCTGAATTTATGGCCCTATCTGACTCCGTTAAAGAAGCTCTACACTTGAAAAAATTTGTAAATACTATAAAAAAAGAGCCTCAGCAAAAAATGACAATTTATTGCGACAACCAAGCAGCAATAAAAATTAGTCAAAATGCTATGGTAAGCAGAAAAACAAAACACATCGATTTGAGAATTCACTTTATTAAAGAAAACATAGAAAAAGGGGCTGTAGAAATACAATATATTGAGACGGAGAAAATGGAAGCAGACATTTTAACAAAGGGCTTAGCTGCACCTAGATTCCAGAAGCTAAGAGAACAATTAGGTGTCCACTGATGCTGCTAGCTACTGCTGTGAGGAGGAGTGTTGGATAGCACCGCACTAGCCTAAATCCTTTTTCTATTGTTTCCTGTCATCTGTCATCCATCTTGGGAATTTTCGTTGCTTCAAATAAAATGTAACTATTTACATATTTATTAATCTTATTATTTACGTATGTAAATTCCAACAGATATCACCTGAAAACCATACAAAAAACTATAAAACCATACAAAATATCATGCGAATTGTGCTCCAGGAGCCCAATTCATATATCTACATATCACTAAAACATAGTTTTTTTGTATGGTTTTCAGGTCATATCCGCCATGTTTTTTTCATATCGAAATCCCGAGAATTGGGCTCTTGGATTTTCGATTTGAGTCACTGCTACATATAGTTATCTGTGCACACTGTCACACTGTTGACTGTTCACTGTCCTGTCACTCTCATTTTTGTCAAAATTTATAAAGCAATAAAGGTGAAGGTGGACGAAATCCTTAAATAAAAATATCGTTTGGATCATTTGATTTTTTAAAAATGCCTTTATGTGTTGAATAATTTAAAACGTGAATTAGCCTTTATCATAAAAATATGTAAGACATGTAAAGTAAACAAATCTTCTGGAAATTTTATTAGTTTTCTGAGTCTTGTGCTGACCCACTGGTATTGTTTTTCATTCTATAGGGATATTAAAATGTTTGGAATTAAAATATTATAAAGGCATGTATAATATACTTAGAATATTATTGTACAAGCTATGGGTTGTGTCGACGTTTACTTTATTTTCTAGTTTTATTGTCTTTTGGTTTTACGGATTTGTGACAGCTTTCATCGTTTTCCTATTGGGTATAACAGGTAAGCACTAAAATTTATCATAATTTGTGATATTTTCCGCAAAGTCGCATCAGTCTTTAAGCTCTAGGTAATCCTAAAATGGAACAAAACACTTAGGACTTATCAGTCATTTGAAGAATTTCATAACCTGTTATCTTCTAAAATAGTAAAACGTGAAAACAATACACCTTTAAAATGTCTGCAATATTTTTTTGGATGTGCATATGTCAATATTTAGTGAACAGACCCGGCTTTGCACGGAATACTTACATATAAACCTTCTTGAATTACTCTACCTATCAAAATAATAACACCATCACAATTTGTTGCATAGTTTTAAAGATTTCAAATACAATAGGGACACAGCAAACGCCACTTCTACTACATAGTGAAGGTATTTTCACTATACTTGGTAAAAAAAAATTAATATTATTTATGAAGAAAAATCTTAGAATACATTAATATAGAATTAAAACAGAAAGGGTTTTGATTTTATATTTATGTATTTATCAATATGTATGTGTTCACATGGACAACTCAGTTAATACTAATCATACTTTATAGTATATACATTAGAATACAGATTATCCATTATTCTTAAACTTAACAAAAGCAGTTTTACAACAACACTGACTTGAACATCTGGAATAGAGTAAGTTGCAACCCCAGTCACTCAAAATTCTGTATTTTAACATCCCCACAAAACTATTTTTTTTTTTAATTATTAGGTTTATTTTTTTTTATTATTATGGTCAGGTCAGATTTGAATAATTAGCGATTCTGTTATTGCGTTATACTTTATCTTCCATCTTAAGATTAATTAGAGCATGAAACTGATAAATAGGTACTTTTTCGTTGCCGGTACATGTATTTCCCCCTTCCTACAATATGGATTCCTTCAAACAAAGTGTGAAGAAACATCTCGCGGGCCAGTATGGCGGTGCTAATGGAGGTGATGCCTTGACATAGCTTCCATTGTAATTGTTACTTAGGCTCTTCTCTTGCTTACCATCAGGCTGAGGAGAGCCAATATACAATATAATAAAAAATATCTATTGATGCTTATTCCATCTCAATGTCAGCATCTTAACATCTTAATGTTAACATGCAAATTTTTGTTCATGCCGGTGCTTAATATTATGTAGTGTCTTGCAATCCAAGAATGCCTAAACGTACACTAACAATAATTTTGAGCATATACGTAATAACCTTATGTGTGAAGCCAAAATTTAGAATACAGTAGGTAGACCATTGATTAGCGCTGTCATATGTACTACTTACCTATAAAGTTAGTAGGATACCTTACCTATAAACAATTAGTAGGAGGGTCAAAATTTTTACGTAAAAAAGTAAAGTTTTTAAGTAATGTTTTCCTTATTTAATACTGATGGATTTGATAAAGCTAATATTTAAAAACTTAATGAGACTGAGAATAACACATGACAGTCAAGGCAGCGGCGGCGCGGAGACGAAGCGCGGTTTAGGATTGGTCTCTACGTAGAGTCGAGGCGTGGGCGGCTGAGCTTCCTTCTCATTTTAATTCATTCATACGCACGAAACGAAATGACAAAATGGCGGCGGAGTCGTTGCGCGGACACATTTGTACGCTGCCAACGAGCCGCGCTTCCGCCTCGACGCATACACTTCGCTCGTACCGCTACTCCGGTATTTGAGTGTACGCCATTCATTTATGAAGAAATCTTAGTACGGTGTGCAGCTTATGCTTCTCTGCACTGATTCTACTACTACTACTTCGCCTAAGATGTCTTTAAATCTTAGTGACAATGGTTAATAATGACAATAGTAATAATCTATTAACGTAAAGTACTATAAGTAACGTAAACACAAAATAAAACATTAAATAAGAAACATATACTACACACACACTTCTTTTTTCAGGTATACTTTATAGTGCACAAGATTTGCTACTTTATTATCCTAATGATCCACCTGATTCGCGAGTGTTTGTCCTTCAACCCAGCAATTACAAGCTTCCATATGAAAGCATCAAGATTAAAAATAAAGATGGATTTAAAATTCATATGTTCCTTATCAAACAGACTTCCAACAGCAACCACAAGCCTACAATGATATTTTTCCATGGCAATGCTGGTAATATGGGCCAAAGGTTTGTTACAGTTATTTTATTATATTGAATGCTTTGATAATTTTTAGAGTTCCCTACCTCAAAAGAAAGAAACGAAACCCTTTTAAGATCACTTTATTGTCCGTCCATCTATTTGTAAGAAGAAGAAGAAGAGAGCTTCTTCTTCTTCTTCAGCAGCATGTGTTTGCCCACTGCAGAGCATATGCCTCTCCACTTTCTTCTGTCGTCGGTTTTCCTGGACCACGCTACACCAGCTTGAGCCTTGATGTCATCGGACCATCTGGCAGTTTCAAGGACATCCTTGCTCCACCCTTCATCACTCCTTCTGCACATATGACCGGCCCACGCCCATTTTAGTTTTGCGGCTCGGTACCCTACGTCTATCACTTTTGTGCGTTCCCTGATGATGGTGTTGCGCAGTCTGTCTCGTAAGTATATCCCGAGCATGATACGTTCCATAGCTCTCTGTGCAACTTTAAGTCTGCGTATCAGTGTTCCAGTGAACGGCCAGGTTTCACAGGCGTACGTCATTGTCGGAAGCACACATTGGTTGAACACCTTCGTTTCAAGAACTGTGGTAGCTTTTTTGACTTGAATACCATGCCCACGCTTTATCTCTGATACGCCTGAATGTGTCGAGTTGAAATTTAAACCGTATTACTATGGTCCATAGTGCCTTAATGTTGTGAAAAAAAAACAAACATCTAAGTTGATTAAAAAGGGTACACCTAGTAAGTGATTAAAAAGTGTTAAAAAAAAGCAACAAAGTGTACCCACAGACTGAAGGAATCAAAACTTATAGGGTTCTTCCCATGTACCTAGAACTACGGCAAACTACATCGTTATAGATCACATATTGTAGGGAAAAATCCGAAAACTACTATGCAATTTATTCTTTAAAAACTGTCTCAAACAGACAGACAACAAAGTGATCTTATGGGGTTCCGTTTTTTCATTTTGAGGGTCGGAACCCTAAAAATAAAATGAAATATACAAAAAAGCGGTGCGAACATATTTATAAACGTAGAATACGTACGGAATTGGTGGGCGAGCCGGACTCACACTTAGCCTTTTTTTGTATACCTAATTTGTATTTTATTTGAATATCGATGTTTCAATGATCATAATGATGGTAAATGGCTGTAAACTATTTTAAGTCTGTTTAAAAAAACTGTTTTAAGCTAACAAAACAGACAGGACAACAAATTACGTGACCTTCTACATAATAATTTGCTTTCATCTTCTAAATATATAAATGCTAATAAATATACCTACCAAAAACTTTTACCTTGTATAAACAAAGATTTAATTTGTTCCATGATATTGATCCTTGTTGTGTCATAATTTGAACAGCTTTTTAATAAATTAAATAATATTAAATATCTTCATCCGTGCAGTCGTGGCAGGCCCCTCACAAGGTGGACTGACAATCTGGTGAAGATCGGGGGAATCCATTGGATGCGGGCGGCACTGGACCGATATGTGTGAAGAACATTGGGGGAGGCCTTTGTCCAGCGGACGTCTATTGGCTGAAATTATAATGAAATATGTTCATCACAACGCTTTTAAATGACGCTGCTCTTAGGGTCCTGGGTTTGATTCCCGAATTTTGTTTGTGGTTTTCTATAATAATATTGTTAGAGTTACAAAACGGTATGGACGGTCAGGAAGTTGGCGGAATTGCACCCCAGCGCCATGGAATGCACGTTATGATGTTTATCGTGCGCGTAATGTATGAGTGTGTTTTGAAATGATTTGTTATATTGCAGATTGTCAAATGTTTCTGGATTTTATCACAAACTAAACATAAACATACTGATGGTTGAGTATAGGGGATATGGCTTATCTGAAGGTGCACCAAATGAAAAAGGTTTATACATTGACGCACAATCTGCTATTGATTACACAATGCAAAGGACGGACCTGGATAGAACGAAGATCATTATATTTGGGAGGTCATTAGGTAAATACGACAATGTTTCGTACAAATGTATATTATTATTTTAGCCCAATAAACATTTAGATAGGAGAGGATAGAATTAAAATAGGGATTGACCAAATTATGAAGGGTGTTAAAATAACAACACGATTGTACAATATTCTAACTAAACAAATCTAATGATTTGATCACTTTGAGTGAGCATGATTGCTCAATTTCCCTTACTCAAGTTGCTAGTTGAACGCCGCAGTTCAGAGTATAGAGAGTAGGCTGTTGATCAAACGGCTAATTAAGGCGACGGGTAGCCCTAACTAGCGACACCAATCGATTTTAATTGTTAGCTACTAAAGCGGATCTATTTGTAACAATTTCGGAATTACAACCCCTCGGCAAACACTTATACTATTTATTAAATAACCATGCACAAATGTTGGTTTCAACGCGTACGCGAAAAATTTATTACCGCCAAAAGCGGCCACTTTTAGCGTGAATCAATTTTTCGCGTATAAAAACGGACCCAACATTTGTGCACGATTATTTAATAAATATTATAAGTGTTTGCCGAGAGGTTGTAACCCCGAAATTGTTTAAAATAGATCCGGTATAGTAGCTAAAAATTAAAATCGATTGGCGTCGCTAGTGTGCCCTACCCGTCACCTTAAGCTAGTGGGCTGCGACGGGCTTCAAGATTAGTTCTTGTTATGCGATACTTACGGGTTCAAAGTTGTAAACAATTTGAAATATTATTTTCAGGTGGAGCAGTCGCCATTGATTTAGTATCGAGACTGGAATATAGAAATAAAATATGGGCGCTCATTGTTGAAAACACATTTACAAGTATACCTGATATGGCACAAATTATACTAAAGTGGAGATGTTTGACATGGCTTCCTCAATTTTGCCACAAAAATAAGGTAAGTAATTGGATTAAACAAAATTTCAAATACTTTTTATGTGTTAATCATGCACTTAAAAATTTACCCAGTCTTCGTAAGTTCCCTTTGCTTCGCCGTGACCCGACTTACCAAGACATACCGTGAAAATTCGTCCGGGATACGGTAGCTTAATCGGTAAAGCAATTCCCCATTAGAAAAAAATCGTGGGTTCGAGTCCCACCCGAAGACGGTCGATAATTTTTTAAGTGCATTATTAACTTGAGAATAAATTGGCAAAAATTGCTATACCCAAAAAAAAACAATTATTATGTGTCTATATATCTATGTCGTATTGTTTTTTTTATGTATTATGTATTTCTATCACAGTATATGTCACTGAAGAAAATTGGACAAATTCTGACACCTACTTTAGTCATTTGTGGTTCAAACGATGGGCTGGTTCCGCCTTCAATGGCGAAGGAGTTGTATATGCGATGTGGTGCTGTATGCAAAAAGTTGGTTGTTCTGCCGGGAGGGGGGCACGACGACACGTGGACTTGCAGGGATTACTACTCTTCAATACAACAGTTTTTAGTCAATGTACCTTCATTGCCTGAAGATATCATCACATTTTTCGATGATGTCTCCAAAGATTCTGCCGTAAGACATACTTTAGTACATACCGTGTAGGTAAATAATGAGAACGTTATTTTTTGATGTTATTATGACGCAGAACATCGACAAGTCCAGCTTTCTCATCTACTTAGAGACGTCTATTTAAAATTTGACTCTGTCAATTTATAAATTTAAGTTAGATATTAATTAGAGAAAAAGATAAAATTGCGCCCAAATAAATTCTTAGAAAGTAAACATCTTATGCTGTAACGTAATAATTAGATGTTATATTATATATCGAAAATATTATATTGATATATTCAGAAACGCATCTTAGTACAAAATTGTGATAGTGCCGTGTATAGAAAGAATGCATTGAGTTTGGGATGCAATAAATAATAAAATTTAAATAATATGTAGGTAGTTTAATCTAACTGGCAATATTTTGATGAATAATTCGGAAATATATGTGTGTATAATGTTTTGGCTTATTTTTAATCAAATTAAATGTATTTTAACTAATATTCACTAAACACCAGTACATATTGAATGTAATTTTTATAAAAAATATAAATAGCAAAGGACTGCCTTATTAAGATGGTGGTATAGCCTGATCAAATAAATACATTATGATTATTATAAGAAAGCAATATATTTCTGAAATACTTATCATAGGTTTATGCAATAAGTTATTGAGTAAAAAATATTATTACTACTTACTAGATGTAAAAAAATTACAAGTGATTTAATATTTATAGATATTGATCAGGCTGTATGTACATTAGTTTATTATAGAATTGACATATTTTTGTAGGCTTAATGTTTGTTTTAATAGGCATTTAATAGCTTAACAGTACAATCAGCCACAGGTGGCGTTACTACAATCTGTCAATTTTTTGCAATTGATATTGGACCAAATATGTGAGGCGGTTGAAGTTTGACAGATTTGTATACCTCAACGTCTGGCTATCCGGCAAACTAAATTGAACTTGTCACAGATGTCAGCTACATTTATACAGGGTGTATCTGTGAACATTCACCATTCCTCCAACCACGCGTTCTACCAACCATTCTGAACAACATTTGTTCTATGACATTTGACATTAAAAATTTTCAACCTTTCATACAAAGTCGGTCACGTGACTTTGTCATTTTGTATGGGGAGTCGAAAAAATTTTCTACAAATTTCGAAAAGTCGTAGAACAGATGTTGTTCAGAATGGTTGGTAGAACACGTGGTTAAAGGGATATAAATGTTCACAGATACACCCTGTATTGTATACCTACCTAAATAGGGGCGTTAAGGTAGGACCGCACTACAGCGGCGCGTCGCTTCGCCCCGCGACACGGCAGAGTTGGTCCACGTGACGCGCCGTGCAGCGCCGCGACGTGTCGCGATAGTGCGGTTGTACCCTTATTATATTAACACATAAGAATGTCTTATTTACATACGTCCACTCCGTTCGTAATATCTTGTCAATATAGGTAGTCTTTTGATATTGATAATGATAAAATATAGTATTTTCCTCCAGAAAGAGCTGACCTCTATAGTTGACTAGGGGTTTACATTTTTTGGGTCGCACGCATCGTAGGTTGCGTTAAAACCCCGATCACTTTCACCATCTATCATAGTAAAACTACCTAATGATTCTATGTTCGCTTACTGAATCGTCAGATTTGTCAACATACCTTGCTATAGTCCAAACCTTTGTAACGCATAGTTGCACAAGAGACATTCCTGCTTTATGAGTCCTGCGGATTGTATTAGTGTTAGGTATTACACAAGAGTATTAGACAATTTTTAGCTAAACACTCGAAGAAATCAGGTCCGAGTAAGTCTTTCTTAATAAAAAAGAACAGAGCCTGGGACTCGGACTCGAGTCTTTAAAAAGAATTGAGTCTCCAAAAAGAGCTCAGGTCCTATTCCTATTTAGTCCAAGTCCTATATACAACACAAATATAGACATTTCGCACTTATATACAGATTTTTTATCCCTGATGTTTAGTCTTCTGAAATATATTTCTGCTTTTACTTCATTCTGATAGTCTCGATACATATTAGCACATAAGCATCATCAATTTACGGGTTACATTTTCTAAATATAGGTATTTTTATACAATGTACATAGACGAAATAGCTGTATTCCGTCTTTCCACTCCGACTAAAATATTATTTTTTTACTACAAAATTGATGTATATTCGCTATTTTACTTGACCGCCCGCCCGCATTACACGAACTTGAAATCTGCATAGTACGCACAAGCATGAATAGCACTGGGTTTTAATGACCTTTTCCCTTCGGTAGTTTACTGTATGTTTTTTCTTTTTTTTAATTTTAACTATTGTCTACATATATCGATGGTTAAGATCCAATACAATCTACCTTCAGGTCTAATCTTCGTCAAAATTGAACTTTAAAACCTTCCTAATTATGTTCAAATTTACGAACCCGACAAAAAGTAGATAGGTGTTATTGGTTCTTAAACGTCGATATGCTAAAAAATTCTGGTAATGATGTTTTCTTTTTACTATTTTATCGTGCGAAGGCAACATTTACGTATAGGTAATGCTGGAATAGTAATAAGTACTAAATGCAACAATATTATGTGCAAACATTTTTGAAACTTATAATTTTTAGTTGTACACAAACTTACCATGTATCATTGTGCCTTTACAGAAACAAAAGTAATATTGACAGAAACCTAAACCCTATTTATGTACGGCTTGCTTAGCTGCTGCTGAACCATATTATTAGAGCAAGCTCCTTTAAGATGTCGGTTGCAAAAGTTGCGGACTCCTTATGAGTCGTAGTCGAAGACTTCGAAAAAGGTAAACGGTCCCAGGAAAACAATTCACAAAATATTTCGAGGACCCTAATTTTTCATACGAACCCTCTCATTGAAGCTCGCTCTAAATTGTGTAGTTTTAATGAAAAAGCAATTTATTTTGTAGTTCAATCGTTATTTATTATCTACAAATATTGTTAGTAAAGTTAGTCGACTTATAAATATATTCAAATTAATAATATTAATAAATTCGATTAGTTTTCGCCTCTGGCAGACTGTATTTATGTACCTAAATAATTATAATAAAATATAATTTTTTATCTTATACTTTTCTTGATTATGTATTTTATGATGCGTAATAATGGAAATGTTATGGGTATAAGATTATAAATGGCGGTCGCAAATGGTTTGCATAATCGGTCGCAATACATATAAATAATTGTTTGTAGTTTGGTTGTTATTTGCATTTGGTCGGCACATTACAGTCAGAGTTTAAGGGTTGATTCCCACTTATCCTGTCTTAACATTCGTCGATTTTGAAACGTAAAATTACTCCTACAAGTGCTTTAGCTACTTACCTACTTTTAGTTGGGCGCTAGTGATAAAGATTTATTCCTTTATACCTACAGAAGTATGAGAATTTAAAAAAAGCATAGACATAGTACAGAGTGTTTCATGTAGGGTGTCCATGCACAGAGCATCCTTTGGGGTACCCGTCCCGGAATCCCCCCATATTTTATTTAGTTTTCGAGTTTTTTATTTCCCAATTTTTAAATCTTAAATGACAAGTTTTAAAACTTCACTAGACTCGCTTTCATAATCACCAAAAATTTTGGCTGAAATTCGTCCTTCATAGACAAGATGTGGAAAAAAATCTGTGTACCTACTTACGGATTTGAAGAAATAAAAACAAATTTTTAGAAGCTAAAGTGGCTTAGTAAACAGCACTGCTACTGATCAATTATTAGGTCGAATCAATTTAGTGATTTAATTTTTCCAAGTTGAATCGAGTCTGGGTGTACTGTAACTAGTACTCATAGCATAAGTAAATCCGTCGTTACGATTTGATTGACGATTGCAGACAAAATAGTCCCATTGAGTGCTTATTAAAAGCTGACAGTTTGATCACCTTCTTAAAAATTGAAAAAAGTCGTTTCCCCAATATTACATTAAGATTTTCTTGATTTCCATTAAAGTAACGAATCTGATTATTTTATGGAATGGTTTTACACTAATAAAGATTTGCAAAAACAAAAAATGAGATTTTGTTTTTTTTCTGGAAAGTACTGCTCATAGAGTAACATAATCAATCTGGTTACCCAAAATTCGGGAAACTTCGCAACTCATAAACTAAAAAAATCGTAGAACCTACATGGGGGTGTTCTGGGTGCCCCATGGGGTGCTCCATACAACTTCTTACTTCCACTAGACACCTTACATGAATTACCCTGTATACCTATGTCGTAGTCGGATTGTATAATCCGCCAAATTACATTGCGGCTAACTGATATAAAAAACAGGGCCATTTAGAAACGCGGTGGTCAACTATTAGACGAATTGAATGCGGCTGAATAAAAAACGGCTGGAATGTATTCAGCGTCATACTTTATTAAACACGGCTAGCCATAATAAAGAGATTTTGATAATTTTAAGTTCAGATTCTTAACTCTTGACATAACAAAAATGACATTGTATATGTACAGAAAATGTGCTGCAAAATTACGAAGTTATGAGTGAATTAAACAAAGCAAACGTATCAAATATGACGGTGTTAATGAACGATCTTCAGGTGCAATTCAAGAATTTCTATTCTTTTCAATGTTGAACAATAAAATAACCATCGACGTAGGACAGTTTCAGAGCTAATATGTAGTACGATGCTGCTAATCCGGCTAATCGTGGAACTGCTGCATTTCAAAACAGCTAGCCGTAGTGCAATACAGCGGATTATATAATCCGACTGCGACATATATGTATACGAGAACAATCATATGCCCAGTAAAGCTCTTGTAAAGCACCTAGAAGTTATGTAGGACAACTGATTAAGCAATATCTCCGATAGGCACGTATGTTTAGTACTTTTAATTTTGTTTATGTTATTCAAGTACGTAGACTAAAGCAATGTTTGATTAAGCATTAGTAAGGAACATACACTAAATGATTTTGCACATCAGTAAATGCAATAATTAGGTAAATCATCTAAGTTAGAATATTTATATGTGTGTTCACTATACAAATTTCATTGTTCTTTATGGCTTACAAATAGTGCCAAATATTGTTTTCAAAACTTAGCATTCCTTTCATATTTTCGCTAAAGTGTAATGTGTTAAATAATATTGCGACAATTTTTGCGCGCTGTAAAAAAGAATTTGTCTTATTTTTAATAAAGAAAGTATTTTTATAAAACACGTGTTTTACTTTACTCATAAAAGGAAACTCCAATAATTTCCTAAAATATTTATTTATTTCATATACCAAGTTTGTTTTAACAATCCACCGTATGGTTCTATAGTTTATATGTGAACAATATTCAATAACATCTCGGGGAGAGAGGTAGGTTTTATACAATGATCGTAAGTACGAAGTACATGGTAGCTAAAATTCATAGAAAACAGTCATCATTACACAATGCACTGGAAATAAAAAATAATATAAAAGAACAACTCCCAATAGATGATTGGGTTCCTGGTGCTAGCTTGGCTTACATATAATATACACTACACGCAGTCGTCAGTGCGGCCGTACAAAATATACAATCTATGCAAGTAACAAGGCTGGAGCTAACGTGGACATGTCACAATATACTAATAACACAAATATTTATTGATATATTTTGCTAATAAACGTCATAGTAAATAAATATGAACATAACGAAATATAAATTCACATTAACTTCATTTGCTGATATACAAAACTGTAAAAAATTTAAATATTATTTCAACAATATGTATTTATTATTATAGATTTATTATTACTATTAATTATTATATTTTTTTAACATGTAATCATCATGAATAATAAAAAAAATAAGTGTACATTATTATGTGTAAGAATATTATAAGTAAACAATTTACAGCACATAAATTTACCCTATGTTTTTTATGATATTGGAAAAGGCTAGGTACCACATCAATATTTATTCTACATTGTAGTCGCGCACTGTTGTATATTGTAGGGGCGTCAGCGAACGCACGTCGCATGGTCATACGAACATACCAGAAGATTCGATATATGATTTCGTCATAATTATCGACAAATATTTTTGAAACCATCAAGTAATGCTTTATTTATAAATATATATATATATATATATGTATAACTTGAGTCTGTGGTGAATTTGTTTTAGTCCATCCATAAGGCAATTCACCGTTTGTCATCACTCATCCTTTTCCAGAAATGAAATACAAGGTTATCGAACCTTGTTATAAAATTTTATTAGGTTTATTTGAAGATTAATACATTTTATAATAAATTCTATTGTACATGAGTAACAATGCAAATTTTGTTACATAGCATAAACCCCTTATTAGGGCACAAGACTGACACATAATATTATTACACTTAATTAAATCTAATTTCATTTCTGTTAAAGGTATAGGTTTTACACTTGGCGTAACTAAAGATAAACAGGGGATCGGTGTCGAATTTACGATATCTTATACATATATTAGCCATTATTAATATTATAATAATATAGATGTATAGTTCAAGTCTAAATTAAAATGAATTATTAGCTGTCACTATCCCTACAATACAATAAATTATGTTACACCGATTATATCAGGATTATACGGTACGGTATAAACGAGACCATTCCCCGATAGTTACTCAGTTACGCCTGATTGTCCAAGTTCACTGTGCTGCCTTACAGTAAGTCGAATATGATGGCATATATGATTGTTTCAATGTGGGGTGCTGTGCAGGTGGCACAGTTGAGCGTATGCGATGGCGATGCGGTGGCGTCGTACCACGGAAGTTCGCGCTAGCGACGCGCTCCGAACTCCACGGCGTCATCGTCGGTGATGTCGCCGTGTCGCCACAGGTTGCTGCGGGAGCTCTTGGCGTGCTCCTGCGCCGCGCGGTACTCGCCCACGAGCGTGGCCAAGCGGTGATCGCGCACGTACTCCATCAATACGAGCCCTTCCTTGATCAGGTTCTGCAAATACAAAATATAGTCATTAATAAATAATACCACCGGTTCAAAGTCGCTCAAAGAGCTATGGAAAGGGCTATGCTCGGAGTATCTCTGAAGGACCGCATCAGAAATGATGTAATCCGACAGAGAACCAGAGTCACCGACATAGCCCACCGAATTAGCAAACTGAAGTGGCAGTGGGCTGGTCATATTAGCCGCAGAACTGACAGCCGTTGGGGCCGTAAAGTCCTTGAGTGGAGACCGCGACTCGGTAAGCGTAGTGTAGGACGCCCTGCGACAAGATGGGATGATGACATTCGAAGGAAGGCTGGCTGGTGTGGGCTGGATGAGAGTGGCCGAAAATCGGGAGAAGTGGCGTGCATTAGGGGAGACCTATGTCCAGCAGTGGACGAGTGTGGGTTGCTGATGATGATGATAAATAATAAATAATTAAGGGGCTGCACTCTCTCGGCAAATATTTATTTAATAACCATGCAAAAATGTTGGGTCCGTTTATGTAACTCGAAAAATTGATTCACGCCAAAAGTGGCCGTTTTATGGCCGACCAAATAGCTAACTAAAACTATATGTGTTTGCCGAAAGACTCCAACCCCGAAATTGTTTAAAATAGAACTGGTTTAATAGCTAACAATTATAATCAATTGGCCTCGCTAGTGTGCCCTACCCGTCACCTCAATAGATAGCTTTAACGTTTTGATTAACACAGAATATCGAATAATCAAATATATTCAATAATAAATACCTTGCCAAGATCAGTGTTTGTAGTGGGGTCGACAAGAGTGACACCAGGTGGCGAGCCACGCGTCTCCACGTTGAGAAGCAGCTTCTTGTTGAGCGTGTCGGCGGAGAAGGCGGCTACTGCCTCGGACCGGTCGTCGGGATCCGAAGGGAACTTCACGCAAGCCAACACGTATTCGGTCACGTAGCCAGGCTCGGATTCTGTGCCCGCAGGGAGAGGGGCCAGTCGCGTCGTGCTTACGATCTAAGAAACATTGAATATTCAAAATATCAGAATGTTATGTAGTGGTAAAAAATAATGTGTTTTAAGAGGTAGGAATACTCTTTTCTTAAAGGTAGTATGTTTGAATCAATCAATCAATCAAATGAAGAGAACCTGAATCCCTTTTTGTAATCCCATACTATACCCAAAACTGATAAAACGATAAAAGTCCCCGTTATACTTAGTAACTGAGACTTCGACTGTTCACTTTGTCAAAATATCACTTGACAATTTCCCTTACGAGTTATTTCGCTTAATAACGCCTAAAATCTAAAACATGTGCAAAAATGGAGGATTTAATTACTGGAGTGATAGAAATTTTTTATACAATTGACCGACTCAGATTTCGTAGTCAGAGATTCTGATATTAGTGATAGTGAAGATGAAGATTATACAGAACAGTTAATTAAAAATAGTTTTATTTATCTTTTCCATACTGTCTTAATAATATGCCTCACTTTCGTGGGTGTTCATGGGTATTTCAATTTGTTTGAGTTCTTTACAGTACGATTTGTCGATGTTAGTTGAGTTGAAAATTAAGTTGTAATTAAGTTTCTATTTTTTTGAGAAAATCCTTATCATGAATTGGGACAGCCTATACTGAGAAAAGAAGCATATAACAAAAAGGTTGGCAAAACCTGAAACCTTATTTGACAATGACATAAGTGACGTTGATAAATTTGTCAGTGACGGATCTGTCATAGTTTTTTTGGTCTTGAATTCCAGTTTCGAGTATAGTGTATTCAAATAGAAAGACAAAACTGTTGGAATCGGAATGTGAGGATAAGGGGATAGAGTGTACTTGTGTTTGCGCACACACGTGATCACTATAATATATCCTGCGTACGTGGCTGATCGTTGAGATTGGCCGCCGTAGCCGTGATCGGTTGGAGGATATTATTATTTACCTTTCAAATCAAAAGTTGTCAACAATCTTAAGATGAGTATTTTAAATCTATTTTAAGTATCCAATGAACATACCTCGCGATTTCCATAGTCAATGTAGAATATGTGCGCTTTCTTGTCTTCCGTAAGTTTTTCAACTTTAGCTCTGTACCATTGGTCGTCCATCGTAAAGCGAGCGGCGCAGATACCTCCTCGTCTGGGAACGTAAGACCCAGGCAGAGGGGTGTTAGCTTTAAACTCTTGATGGATTTTATCCATAAGGCTTTCTAACTTGGTACCCAAATCAACATTTTGAGCATAGAAGTTGCCTTCAGATGTTATTTCAGTGATAACCACCTTTTCATATTTCACAATGCGGTCTTGGATGGGCTGGTTCCTTTCTTTTTCTGATTCCTTTTCTATCTCGACATAATCTTTCCAGATCCCAATACGTTTCTTGATGGCGTTCTCCTCAGCATTTTTGATGGTGCGCGCGTATTCCGATGTTTCAGCTGTGTGGTGCATGGAAGCAAGGCCGTGTTCAACAAGGGCCACTGACAAGTTCTCATTGTCAACCCACAGCCACCCGATGAAGTTACCAGCTTTGTCCATCTCTTCAATGGTAACAATCACGTCATGTTGCAAGCATCTCTCTTTTGTGAACTGCAGAGCTTCTTCTCCGAATGGCTCTGCGTCCTGCATGGGGCCACCGCCCACGGCTGGACGCGCCCCTCTTGGACAGTTAACACCAGCAAGTAAGAATGTGACAAGGACGGATTCTTTAGGAATGTATAACCTCATACGCGAGCCACTAGCTACAAATTCAACAGTAGCTTCCGTCTTTTGAGCTCTCTTCAGGAAGGGGAAGAATTTCTTCGCCTTGGCAGAGTCGCCGCTGGTGTCTTGGATACGGTGAGCGGGTATGTCTTTCTTTGCATGCACACCAATACCAGCTTTCTGGGCTTTGAGCTCTGCTTCCAAGAGTTTGTCGTAGTGGGAACTTCTCTGGTCATTATCGTTCCTGTACCTTACTACTGTAGCATATCCTTTAGCTACTAAAGCTTCAGCAATGTTCCTGTGAGAAAAAATTATTTTTATACTTTAACTTTTAATTTTGTGTTTTATATTAATTATTAATTGTGGGGATTACATGGATACGAGCTGCTCAGGATTGGGCCTATACTCAGTAGTGGGTACTACTGGGCTAATGATGATATGTAAAATCCAAATTCTATTGACCTGACTCTGTCTGTTGACAGTAAGGTAATTAATTATCTACAACTCGATACTAAAGCCAGTTTGGACCTACAGAATCCCATTGTAGGGCTCTGCAAGCAAAACCAACAATGTGTTTGTAAAGGATGCAAAATTGCATCTTGCGTACTATCACAAACGCTCCGTGGTTCCCCAGAAATAAGGTAAATACATGAACACCTTAATATGCCAGCCATTCAACAAAATTCGAAAGATTCAAAAAGAAATATGCAGAACATCTATCAGTTTAATACCCTGGCAACTGAATTATTAAAACGAAGGATGTACTATAAACGGCAGATGAGGCATAGGCTCTTTTACCTACAAATGATATTGCACACAAGACATCAGCTTATTAGTCTTGCGACTGATTACCGATTAAATTACCAAAAATAAAAACTATTGACAATAGAATGACAAATTCCAATTACTTACTGTCCACTGGCAAGTACTGTGCAGCAAGTTTTTTCAGGGAAATTATCCTTCGCAGGTTGGATATAGTCAACAGATACATTAACTTTTTTTCCAACAACCTTTTTTCTTAGAGTCTCGCGAGCTTCAAACATCCATGGGATATCGTAAAGGGGCTTGAATCCCTTTGGTCTTGGCGACTGCTTGCCTTCCTCATCGGGGCCATTAGTCCTATACAATAAGGAGAAGTTTATTGACATATCAATGTTTTATTAATATTTGACTGCATCAAAAAAGATTAATCTACAATCATCATATGTTGTATTGAGCAATATGGAGCTTGAAGCTTACTTTTCACGTGGGGGCCGGATGCTAGCAAGGAAAATTTTCTTATTGGTGTTGTTCGGCATCTTCACGACAAGTGCGTCGCCATTGACAACTTCTAAGACCGTGGCTGTGAACTCCTTATCCTTGGCGGCGATTACGGGGGCGTTGCTGACGTAGTTAGTCCAGATACGTAGCCTGGCGTCTTTGGCAGCGCGTTCCGCCGCTCTCAATGTTGAAGCACCTGTTCAATTTTTTCATAAAAATTTTAACATTAGACACTTAAGACAGAAATGAGAGAAAAACAACATGAACATTGTAATGATGACTGATTGGTAACAGTATGTGAGAGTGCCATAAAACAAAACATAAAGCATAAAGGTGGGTTTCGAATCAGGACTACAGCTGCATACTGCGAGCACTAATGCTGTAGACACCAAGTACTCATACAAGTGATTTAGTTAACGGATTATAGTAGATACCTATGCCACCGCGTATCTATGTCGATCACAAGTCGCCGACTGGAAACATAGCTTAAAATTATTGACCGCATTACCTGATTTCATAACAGCAAGGGACCAGTCAACACATCTCGCGAATCCTTGTCTCAAGAGGGCCTCTGCGATGTTTCCTTGCGGATGAAGGATAGTACCAACAAAGTTAGTGTTGTTTACAGACTCAAGGATAACTTCTACATCCTTCTGGAGCAGTTTAGATTCGAGGAAAAACCGGGCTTCTTCGGCGTAAGGTTCCGATTCGCCATCTTGTTTTACAGCAGGGCACTATAGACAATCAATATTCTCATTAACATAGGACAAATGTATACGTTTTTATAACAACCCATAAAAAGTATACAATGCATTAAATCTGCAATGGGGTATGGGTAAAAATCGAACAAGTCCTAATACGAAAACTGTTTCGAGGCATTTGTATTTCATGTAATATTCTTAAAATTTAAAACCACTGGATCTGGGATATTTTCAATACAATAGCGTTGACCTTCATTTAACCCTATATATGCTAGCTACTCAGACATGTTGTATTCAGAAGACTTCATTTGGAAGGTGACAGCAAAGTAAGCAAAGTCTCAGTCACTTATTCACTCGGAACAAGTAACAGCTGGCGCTATGACGTTATGACGTCATAAATACAGTCCGATCGCCGTTATCTGGCACATGGAAAAAGTCGGAACTAATGCTATTTTGACATTTTCCCATTGAAAATACGTTTTACAATGCCCCCATGTCAATGTCACTCAGGTGCCTTCTGATCGTGGTCGCATTGAATGCTTAGAATTCAAAATGTTTTAAAAAATAACTAGCTGCTAGTTTACAAAAATATTCAAAATAGCAAAAGGTACTGGAAAAAAAATTAAAACCATACCTAAAAATTTATTCCCATACCCTATTCAGAAATACTTCTCTCAGAAAAGATTAATTAATTGATAATACATACCCTGATGCCAGAAAGCATCAGTGTGATCTGGCAGAACTCGGGCAGGAGACATAATCGGACCGTCGATCCGTCTCTTACGTATTCGATGATAGCTTTGATTGGCTGACCGTTGTGCTTGTTAACAAACGCCTTGGAGTTGTCGACGCTCCATTTAATGTCACGGACATGCTCCTGTATTGATTATTTTAATAGAATTCAAACAACTTTTAATTATACTGCATGGTACAAAGGTAGTTTATATAGTTTTAGTTTTTTGCATATATTGTGCAGAGCTAATTGTACATAATTGATGAAATCAAAATTTGTACCCTAGGACAATCTACACTCAGACATTATGTTGGGTTATTATTACCACCTGTCGAATTTCTTCATCTGGTTTTCAGTTAAATGTAAAATACCATACAACTTGTAGTAAAACCCCATATGTTGCTTTAAATGACATGCATAAGAACATTATTTATTTATTTATAGCCTTTTGGACTGACTGAGAGATATTTATTTATATAAAGTCTCTCAGCTCAGTGTGCCTATCGGCAAAAGCCTCCTCCAATGTCTTCCACTGTTTGCGGTCGTGGGCGACCCGTCTCCACTTTGAACCTGCAGTGAGCTTCAGCTCATCCTCCCAGCGCAACATGGGTCCTCACGAAATATCATAGAGAGAAATTAAGGAAATGCCAAAGAAGTATGGAAAGAAGGATGACAGGAATAAGAAGGCAAGACAGAGTTAGCAGTATCAAACTGAGAGCGAAAACTAAACTAAACCACATCCTGGAAACAATAGACCTGCAAAAATGGAGTTGGACCGGCCATATGTTGAGGTCCAGTTTGGAAAAGTGGAGTCAAATTGTAACTAACTGGTACCCTAACGTCGTGGAGGACGTCAACATATGCGCTGGGAGGATGAGCTGAAGCTCACTGCATAAGAACATTATCACAATACAAAATATTACTTTTTTACCAGGGTCAGATGTGGCTTTTTTTTAAATGAAGAAAATTTTTCCGCTGACTCTTGGTCTGCGCCTTTTTAAGCTGGTTTTTATAGTGTTAAATAGTAACAGTGCTCCGCGTAACAAAATTTTGATTTTGTGCCTAAAAGTTCCTTAAATTTCTAAGACTTCAGATGTGGCTTAAGATAACTTTATATTTAGCACAATAAAGCGTAAATACTTATCTACCTGAATATCAGAGCCCCAGATGCCTTTTCCTTGTGATTTTGCAACATCTTCAATGTCTACAAGTCTTTTGAGTTGAGGGATGTTCCTGCCTCCATCTCTAACCTTGACGAGACCTTCAGCCAACAAGGAGTCAGTGACGTTTTCGTCTTTAGATGGGTCTTTTCCAGCCCATACAGAACCATACTCTCTAGTGGCAGAATTTGGAGGTTTCTCTGCAGTAAAGATAACTTCTTTGCCGACAAGCTTCTTCCTGAGAAATTCGCGGGCTTCCCACGCGAAAGGCTCATCTTTCGACTCCGTGTCACTATTGAAGAAAAACAACAATTGGTTAGTTTTTTATCTTACTGACACTAAAACATTTCACGAATAGCTTATCATCATGTTTAAGGCACCAAATTAGTAAAATTTAATGAAAAAGCATGTAGACATTTTTAAATAGCATTATAAGTATGCATATAAGTCATAAGTAGAAACAAAATTATTTCAGCGAAAGGACATAGCTATTTTGTATTAGCCGCTCTTATTTTCAATGTTAGAATTTCTAAATAATAATCCCTCAGTGCAAAGGTGTCATGTTTAACCATTTCTTTATTATAAAGTAATGATTTAAATTATAACTGTACTGATAATACTAAAATTTTATGAATAATAGGTGCAAATTAATAATTTGCCATAAACATTATGTAATTCGCTCATTTGCACAAAATCATTAATCCATTCGCTGATTAAGTTAAGAATGGTTTTGCTTAGCACCATGACAAGCTATCCCCGGGTATGATGCCCATTTTAGCAGATTTATTTATATTTACATGCATTCGCCTATGATCAGAAATGAAATTCACAACTCTTAGACCCTTTAAATTAACCCTAAACCTAAATATTATAAATTATTGATATTTTGCATCTCCACTCTTCCTGGTGTGTGTGTCAAATCAAATCAAATCAAATCAAATAATTCTTTATTTGCATAGGCTTGTATACAGCACTTACAAATCGTCATACATTTTAATGACTTAAAACTATTTATAAGTACTTATGTATAATTTACATGTTAATACATATATATGTTGATACATAAAATATACTCCTTACTAATATTATAAAGGCGAAAGTTTGTTTGGATGGATGTATGGATGGATGTTTGTTCCTCTTTCACGCAAAAACTACTAAACGGATTTTAATGAAACTTTACAGTAACGTAGCTTATAGATCAGAATAACACATAGGCTATAATTTATAAAGATATTGTGTGACGCAGACGAAGTCGCGGGCAAAAGCTAGTAAAGAAATAAATAAACATAATGCGATTCTACCACCGGCTCGGAAAGTTGTTTCTGGTCAAGAAGATCCGGCAAGAAACTCGCCAGTTACTCTTTTTAATCGCCAAACTTTCATACAATGTTGTGGCTGTTATCACTTACCATCAGGTGACCCGCTTGCTATTTTCCTCCCTTTCTCATATATGACAGTGGATCAATAATATAGCTAGTATGAAGTAATTCTCTGTGTGATGTAATGTTATTATGACCATTATATAATAATAAAATAAGATCAAAATAATCTTCTGCATAATTGCAGTTCAATATAGACCACAATTTTTATCACTCCACCACACCACTCAAAATCAGCATAGTTATTCAAAACTCCGAATTTATTGGTTCAATCCCCATCCTGGACAAACATTTGTGTGATGAACACTTGTGTTTGTTCAGTATCTGGGTGTTTATGTATTTAAGTATATATTAGTAATTTCTCTGTTGTCTGACATCCGTACCACATGTGCCTAAGCTACTTAGCATGGAATCAGGGCAATGTATGAATTTATTCATTTAATATGATAAATGGATACCTTCACAAGTACCTTTTTATGATTATAGATCTTATAAAATAAAATAATGTTATTAGTAGATTCATACATATACACATCAAACTATAAAAATCATGCAATATAAAGTATTTGAGCTAACTCCAAACCAAACAATTGATAAAACTATTAAATAATATTATTATAAGTAATCATCACTCAATTTTTTTCAACCATATGGTAATAAAAACACAATATTACTTTATGGACAATGGCATGACACATTCCATGTAAAAGAAAACTTGCAGCACACACTGTATTTAGTGAATTTATACCTTGATCTCTGGAGAGTCTCTTTTAATACTCTTGAATAAAAATACAAAATATTAATGTATGATAACTTCGAAACTCTATAAGTAAAACAATTTTGACAGTAAAATTTACCACCTATAATAGTTACTACTATTTATTAATGATCAATAAGCTATGTGTAACTTTTTATTAATGATTTTTTATACAAGTCTACCAACTGTAACTATTTAGACTCCTCTTCAGCTGTCAGATTACTTCAACTAACCTATATGGAACAAGCCCCTGCTATATAGGCAGATCAATGAATGAACTTCTACAGTTAGAAAATTGAGGTCATTTTAAACACAACTGCCAATAGAAAATCTCATGTTTGCATTGAAATAAGTCTTAATATGGAGCAATACATGTACTTCAATATTTAGCACTCTTGGGAGATTGGTATTTTTACACTTTTAGACTCAAGTTTTTTACATTCTAGGTTTGAAGAGACTCCTCAAGAAAGCCCTCAAGAGAAATTGCCAATCATCATTGGAATATAACCAATCTTATATTTAATATATGTAGAAGTAGAAAATGAAGTATTCAAATAAGAATAGATTGATTTTATGAGATGTAAAATTATGTTGTGATATAATATTAAAAATCAACCTTAAACCTTTTGATATGATATAATAAAAAGATACTGTTACTAAGTATGTCTTGTAAATAAATAATGGATGTTTTTACACATTTTATCAGCACCAATCCCAACGCAGAGATTAACATGGTCAACAGGTAAAGTGATAATGAAATTTGTTAGATAATAATGCCAATTCGCAATTTGCTAATTTAAATGTAGTGCTTATTAACTAATGTTAGTGTAATCATAAAATGGATTGTAGTTGCCACATCACAATACTTTCACTTTTAGAGTAACATGCAGTAATTATATCACAACCTATTGATGGAACCCTCCCAATTTATTTAGATTTATCACAGGTATTATTTTACTATAAACATTTCAAATGTAAAGGAAATTATATCATCAGCAATCAATATTTGAATGTTTGACAGGTTATTATATCTAGATATGCAGGAGGTTTTATTTATAGACCACATAACTAGATATAGCATATACTTTATGTTAAAACTAAAGAAATAACAGAATAGGCGTCATACTCACTTGTTGGCGGTTCTCTGGCGCGCGAGCTTGGGTGCAGTGATACCAGACAGCGCGATGACTTTCTCGGGAGGTGGGCCGCCCTGGGGCTGCCTTCTTATTACTACTGTGTCCCCCGACAAAACCTATAAGTTACAGAGGCACAATTTAGACACCAGTCAAAAACGCACTGTTTAAATTTAATGAGATGACCGGACGGATTCTTTGACATTTGGCGTGCTGCTCGACCCTAATATCTAAAACTCTGAATTCCTTAAATAGGACGGACATTTTTGCATTTCTGAAAATTATATCGTACGTACTTATCAACTAAACATCTAATTCTATTAGTAAAAGTACACTGCAATATTATTATGGTCAAATCGAAAGCACGGTATGGTGCCAACAGGGCAAATTAGACGAAATCAGTCAGCACGAGGTGTGATCACTTGTAGTTTTGAAATGAGTTAAAACATATGAATTATGTATTACCTGCTTTACTATTCCGATTTTATAAGCAGGGGCTGGTGCTGGAGCACTCATTTTTGTATTATAATTCTCTGTTAGCGAAGTAAACGGATGTGAAGCTAAAAATTACTGACGAGTGGACAAATATCAAGACTGGCGAAACGTGGCGGGCCGCCGGTGTTTCCACACAAAAAATGAAATGTTGCATGTTGCATCCACAGATAATATATTTGAAACTTTCTCTGCTTTCATCCATAGAGTACGACAAGATAATAATTGGCGAAACAAAGATTCTCACTTGCACATCTGGTGTCGAATTTCGGAACCTGTTAAGGACGACAAATTGAAAGAGTTCCATACTACTTTACGAGATAAATCAGATTTATGTGGTTCTGTTTTAATAATGTTATCAATAATAGATATAATTAAATTGCGTTCTAGAGAGGAGGTATTATTGAAGAGTGGAATGGTGATATTAAAAAGTGAAATAGGAAAATATTTAGTGATCACAAAAGTTTCTTTTGATGAAAATCATATTTTGGTTATTTTTTGTATACCTACCTAGTTAATGTTTATTTTGTAATATTTCATTCTAGGCTAATTGACGAGTATATAATTAAAATTTCAATAAAAAAAAACAAAAGCTGTGTCTAGGTAGCTGTAGGTACTTAATAATTTATTGATTGTGATTTCGCGTGTGAAAAATCCGCTAGATGGAGTACTATAAGATAGGAGTGAGGTCCATATACGTCCATATACACTTCAGTACTTGAAAGTATGGCTTTCTATGGCTAAAGGCTCAGTCTAGTTAGGGTAGGGTTTTGAATAACGTTAAAAATTATACTTGCATCGTAGGTAGAGGTGACGTTATGCATGGTAGCGATACTCGTACTTTTTACCGGTTAAGGGATTGGCGTTATGAAGTTTTTATCGGTAAATAGTAAGTAAAGTATCATTATTTTTATCATCTCTTTCATTCGATGCTAAGTCGGTACACTATTCTATTGACTTTCGCTGCGCGCGGTATAGCGTTAAGGGACGGCAACCGGTAAAGTTTTAGAACCGATTTAGCTTGCAAGTACTTAGGTATTTTGTCTAGCGAGGAATTGGAAACTAAGTTCAATGATTTGGAATTAGGTAGAATGCTTTAAAATTTTTATTTCGGGTTCAAAAAGCATAATATAAAATTACTTTAAGTTTCACCAAGTGGCACCGTCAAGTGGTTTATATTGATTATGGCGAATAGGAGACGTATTTTTAAAAATTAAACAACAAATACTTTTGTACGCGGATTTGTATTCATTCACGCCAAAAGCGACCACTTTTGTCGTGAATCAATTTTCGTTTGTGCACATAGTATAAGTGATTGTCGAGAGATTGTAACCCCAAAATTGTTTAAAATAGAGCCGGTATAGTAAAATCGATTGGCGTCGCTAGTGTGCCCTACCCGTCACCTTAAGGAAAATATTAAGAATTTTTTGAGACGAACTTATGTAATAATTACTTCCTACAAGTACCTAACAATAATTGACATATTTACTAAAAGTGGAAACTTTTAGCACTTATAGAGATTATTGCCAGCGAGAAGTGCGCGTCGAGATGTGTCTTGCACTACTCAACAGACACACAATGACGGAATTTTGAACCGCATTGTTACCTGGGATGAAAAATGAATTCTATTTGATAACTGCAGCATGTTGGATGAATCCTGGTTCAGCCCCTAAACAATGCCCTTAACGATAACTTCTTCTAGAAAAGTAGTGGTCATTGTTTGGTGTAGTAGCGCCGGTTTGATTCATCACAGCTTCTTACCAAACGGGGTGAGCATTACTGCAGATGTGAACTGTGAAGAACTTACCACAATGATTGAGAAGCTGGCACGACAACGCACGACCTTCTATTACACAACAGACGGTCTCGAAGTCTCTCTGTCATCTACCCTACTAACAAGATTTTGCGCCTACAGAATACTATCATCCCCATCAGGCGATCCGCCTGCTCGTCTCCCACCCATTACATAAAAAGAACTCTACTTTATCCAAAATTTTTATAACTTCTTGGCAGGAAAAGAATTCAATACCCAAGGTGCAGTATAAAATTACTTTGAAGAATTTGTTGCCTCCCGTCTAGCTGATTTCTTTAAGAAAGATTTCTCTTTCTAATTATTAATTACAAGTAGCTCTCCTTTCTTGTGGCCCATTTTTAACAGGCTTGTAAATTAACTAAGCTTATAATTTAAAAACTGACCAGACAAACAATGTTACAAAAGCAAATCTGACTATTTCGCACATTTCGATTGTGTGTTTCAGTTTCACATGTTTCAGTCTGAACCGAGTTTAGTAGACGTGCGTGGCGCTCCATGGCGTGACGTAGCATAGTAAGCACAATGTTGCCGCTCATTTCGACGAAAACGCGGGGGCGCGCGCGGCGCCGCGGATTGGCAACAACGCTTTAAGTAACGAAAAAGTATCGTTACTTTTAACGTTAATTTGTTACCAATATTTTCGATTTGGTACTCAAAGTATCGTAATCCAAGTTACCGTTAATTATTTACCTTTGAGAAAATAACGTTACTTACCGGTACTTTTAGTGTGAACTTGGAGCCCAATTCTCGGGTTTGTGATAATTTTGAAAACATGGCGGATATCACCTGAAAACAATACAAAAAAACTATTTTTTAGTGATATATATCGTATGAAAATAAATAGACAACATTTCATATTTTTAACATGTCGATATTGTTTTTTTATATGAAAATAGACATAAAATGAGCGGACCCATATTTTTTCTTTTTTCAAAATTTGTCCATTTTCATGCATAAAATAATTATTAAAATTCTTTATATTCTAAATAGACGTAAGCGCCAAATGACGTCATCGGACGGCTGAATACAGCGATATTCCTTTGCTTATCATTGTTTTAATAAAAAAAAGGTTCTACTGTCAAAGGTAAATAATACTAGTGTCAACATTGTCAACGTCATTCATACATTCAACGTTGACAAGTTGTCTTTTTTTTTTGACAGTTACATGTCATGGGTTTGGCATTACGTAAATTTAAAACTATAATGTGCTAAGCAAAGAAATATTTTACATTCTGCCGTCCGATGACGTCATCTTACGTTTTTTAGTTTTTAATTTTTTTCTCAGTAAATAAGCAATATAAAAAATTAATAAATATATATTCGCGCAGCGGAAAAGTAAATAAAGAAATGGTATTTTTTGTTTCAGAGCTTAGCAATTTTGAAATGTTGTCCATTGGGCTCCTTGTATCCTTAACAAACAGATACAGAAACAAAAACATTATTACATAGATGGTACAAAAAGTATCAAGAGACACAGTATTCAGCCTGCAAGCAGGCGTGCACATGGTGTTGGTATGACAACAATTTAGGGAATCGAATGAAGAAATTTGTCAGTTTTGTATACGTCGTCGTTGTATGGTCGTCTAGTATCAGCCTATACTGGCCCATACTGTGCCACTGCAGGGCAAAGGCCTCCATCATAGAAAGCAAATCCTCGTTACTACGATGGGATTTTGAAGTTCGAGCCTCTCGGCAAGAATATATACTATTTATTTAATACTTATAAGTAAGTTTTTGATCTTGCACTCGAAATTTGGATTAACGCCATATGTGGCCGTGTTAGGCGGTAATGCAAATTTCAAGAAGGAAGCAGACCAAAAAGTTAATCATAAGAATTGAATAAATAGAATAAGTTCTTTTCGAGATGCTCAAACTTCGAAGTTGTTATAAAGGTTTTCGGTGTAGATGCTAACAATTTAAATCAAATGGCGTCGCTAGTGTGCCCTACCAGTCACCTTAATCACCAAGCTAGCCTAATGCGGATTGGTGATCACAAACCCGAGCTATGTTCGAAACATTCGAAACATACTTTTCAGCGACCCGGGAATCTAAACCAGGACCCTGAGATAGATTACGGCCGGGTACTTAAACCACTTAGACCAACAGGGCGTTTACACTATGTATGGCCGTCTTAGACAGTGTTAAATTGTCTAAGTCACTATGTTTATTTGCGACTATAATGCCAAAAAATGAGACACTAAAAACCTTAAAAAAATCTGCAAATAAAAACCACCTTCAAAAACCACGAACTAAAAAGTGTATAATAATATTTTTAACACTTTATAAACTTATTAACATTTTATAACAGTACACTCGAGAAAAAGTTTTACCGAAGTCGTCAAAATTACCACTTTAGGAAGTCAATATTCAACGATTTCAAAGAATATGTGCATTTGTACTTTAAAATGTTTCTGGCGTCTCTTCTTAAGGTGACGGTTAGGTAGGGCACACTAGCGACGCCAATAGATTTTAATTTTTAGCTACTAAACCGGATCTATTTTAAACAATTTCGGGTATACAACCTCTCGGCAAACACTTACACTATTTATTAAATAACCATGCACAAATGTTGAGTCCGTATTTATATCTCCGTCCGTATACCTATACCTATGCGAAAAATTTATTCACGCCAAAAGTTGCCACTTTTGGCGTGAATCAATTTTTCGCGTACGCGTTGGACCCAATATTTGTGCATGAAGAATAAGAATAATTTTATTTGCTTAAAATATGGTATACATGGGTTAAATATGGTATGGTATATATGGTTATTTAATAAATAGTATAAATGTTTGCCGAGAGGTTGTAACCCCGAGATGGTTTAAAATAGATCCGGTTTAGTAGCTAAAAATTAAAATCGATTGGCGTCGCTAGTGTGCCCTACCCGTCACCTTAAGGTTACTTTTTGTTTTGGTCTGAGAACATTTTGTAAAAGTACCTACCTGCCTAAAAGGTATAAATAAATTAGAATTGAGAATAAAATTGAGTCGTACTAGAGTACCTAGACTATCACTGTCATCATGATCATCCATTGTCTCTTCATCATCATCGTCCTTGTCTTGTAAGGGGGTGTCACAATGAGTTGGTTTGAGTTCCTAAAATTGAGTATACGAACAGTCAACAAATGCACAAATGTAAACAATAACGACCCTAAGCGGTACTAAGCGGTAACAAAAAATTAGCAAGAATTTCATACTAATTCTAAAAATACCCGTGGCTTCCATGTCCATAATAAATATTAAGATTTTTGCACGAGGTAAACGACACGTTAAAATGTTTTTAAGTTTTCGAAGCAACTATCCGTGCACTGCACAACGCGTACCTATCGGGACCTCGGGTAATTTTGTTATAAACAAAACGGAGGATATTTATGCCGTACGTGGGACGAGTTCTTTCCGAGAGTTATGTTTTGTCCCAGATATGTTAATAATAATAATACCTAATAATAAATATTTCACAACATCAAATACTTTGATCTGACTCCGAGATAGGTAGGTAGCTCAAGCACTTGTGTTACGGATATCAGAATCAACAGCGGAATTACAAATATATACATTTAATACTTTCTTTTGTAAATACATACCTACTTATAATACACAGAAAAGACCCAGACCAATACAAACAGATAAAATGTTTGTAATGTGTGGGGATCGGACCCGTAACCATTGCACCAGAGGCAGCGTTCACTACCACTAATCCGTCCGGGTCGTCAAATCAATTGTTCGGGGGTTGGAAAAGTATCTACGGAAGTCATAGCCTTGGTTTTGTCCATTTATTCATTTTCAGATTGACTTTAAAAGACGCGTGATAAATCTGTTCCACCATTGTCTGCAGTTCTGATGCCGTGCTGTTAACGTTCGTTCCCCTCCCGTTCAAGCCCAGTGTCTCAAACACATCATCTAGCTCGTTGTTGAAAAGTTTAGGAGAGATGACATCTCCTTGTCGGACCCCTTTCTGAATCTTTCTTTGGTGTTTTCTCTCAGCTGTATAGACATCTTCGCTGATTTATAAAGACCCTTTAGGATCTGGTTAAATCTCTCGCCTATTTGACATTTCTCAGCGAGCGAATTAGTGACTGCCCGAAGATCCACTGAGTCAGTAATCAGGGGCCTTCTGTGTTATTTGACGTTATCTGAAAATGAGATCGGTTGTTGAAAACCCTTTGCGGAGACCGGCTTGTTCTCCAGCTTGATTTTCGTCGAGCCTACCGCTTAGTCTAGTCACAGATATTATAATACGAGTTGTAAACATCTAAGAGAAGACTCTATACACTTGACTTAGTAGTGATATGGGACGGTAGATTTTCAACAAAGTGTTGTCACCCTTTTTGTGGAAGAGCAATACCCAGCTTCGTGTCATTGAATAGCAATCTCAATTATTTAATGACGGTTGAGCCGCCGGCCTTCAGCAGCTCTACTGCAATACCGTCTTCTCCTAGGGCTTTGTTCTTTTTGAGCCTTTTCAAAGCCTGAAATATATCATAACTGCCGAATTCCAGTATCTACTCGGTGTAGTGCTTGCTTAGTAGAACCGTTGCTCTCGAGGATCCCTAGTCAAAGGTCAATGGATTTTTGAATAGTAGGGGTCACCATAATATTCTTCAATGATCTCTCTCATATAATTGATATTTGGAGGTGGCAGGTTGTTGTGTAGGTACATCTCAGGTTGGTGGGAAGGCTTGTTGCGGATGTTCCTTGATACACCTTACATCGTTTATTATTTTCAATAATCTTTCACTGCATTTTGGCACTGAGCTTATTCCGTTCCCCAGGTTCATGACGTCCGATGAAGTTTCATCCATACAAATTTCTCACTCGACTTCAATATGATTCATGTCGAGTGTACGAGAATAGAAAGGTAAATTTAAGTTTTAGTGGCCACTTCTTAAATTATGATGATTGTGACATGAATTGCGCTTGAGAAAATGAATTTTTCTAGGTACATAGGTACCTAAAAAAGTTCGTAGTTGTACGTAGGTACGTAAAATCTAAATGTAATGCTAAATAAAAAAAATAAAATAAAAATGTAATGCTAGCGTCACTGGACCATAAAAGCCCCCTTAAGACATCTCGTCAAAACGAACCCCACCAACGTTTTTTTTATCGAGACATTTAAAAAGTATATTGTACTTAGTACTTAGACAAAATTAAATTTAATTAAGAAGAAGTCTTACTCTATGAAACAAACTAGGAAGAAGATACTACTTAAGTACTTAGATACGAGTCAGCATCAGAATGATCTTAGCGTTTTTTGGTAGGTTTAAATCTTCACGGATGATTTAAACCTATCAAAAATATCTGAGCATTTCACAAATAGCCCAGAAGAATTCTATTTTGGATTTTTGGTGTGTTGTCTGGGTATGTTAAAGTAGTGTGAATTCCAATTTGCAACTATGGAAAACTTGTGGAAACTGAGAAAATGGATATTAAATATTTATTGACTTTTTTTATTACTTTCTCTCCAGGGCCAAATCTACATACCTTACCTATATTTTATTTATGAGGATAACATTTTCTACATTTATAGATCAGCTTTTGTTATAACTATTGCGCATATATACTGTATAAAATTACTTACACTTTAATCCTAATCACAGATTTTTTTTTGATGACCCAGTGAAAATGCACCTTATGCACAAAGAGAGGGGCTCTTCTCCGGGTTAGGCCTCTGCTAATCAGAGATACCCATAAAAAGGCATACTCAATAAAAACACTGGGGCGTTTCCATCCTTCGCCCAGGAAACACTCAGACCGGGGTGAGGTCTGCCACGGAGGCTTCATCCGTCGCCCGATCAGGGCGAAGAGGCTTGCCAGCTCGGCCTCTTTCCCGCTCAACCTCCCGGGTAGCACCCACACTGCTGGCTGCAGTGCAAGCACTACCGAGAGGAGGGCTGCGGGCACCCCTCCCTGCACATACACTGCTGGCTGCAGCGCAGTGCGCGTCAGGGTCAAACCCGCAGGCTTCCAACACAACAACGCGTCGCAGAAACCGACTCGCCGGGAAAATCCGCGACGCAGAGAAACTCCGACCTGCCACCGCAATCCGCTGGCTGTGAACTTGCAGCGCAGGTCCCAAAACGTGGGCCTTGCTGACCTAGGGGGGGATGCCGACGTCAAAGCGCTCCGCCGGAAAACTGCCATGCAACCCGCGCGGGCGGAGCCGGACACAGTATCCCCAGGTCCAAAGACAAAAAATTGCGCCTGCAACCCCGCTGTGCGATGGTTTAACTCGCTTTCACGGGCTCTAGTGCACCGTCAGGGAACGACGCGAAGACGCCGGTCCTCAGACGCTCGGCGCGACAATGCAGACCCTGTAGTGTAGGCAAAGTGCGCTTCGGCGCGGTCGCACGCCAGGGCCGGTCCGTCGGATGTGCATCCTTCGGCTAACAGGTAGCAATCCACGAATGAATTATATACCCGTCATTGCCCAGGAAAAACCGTGCCCCGCGGTAACCGTTTCTGCTTAATACAAACCGAAGTTGGAATCAGGACAGAACTGATTACCAGCAGGGCCACTCGTGGAGGTAGATGCACCTGAGTCCCCATCCTAATCACAGCTCTATTAACCCCATAGAAGCCAATCTATGACTCTTCTAAGATGACCTTACCTATTATTACAAACATTGAAATTTTTAAGTTTTACAAACTTATTTTTGACTTATAACTACTGGGCTAAAAAGACGCTATACCTACTGAACGCAATGACTCGCGGCAGATGGTAGAGTAGGTATTCTGAGAGTTCTGGGACTACTATTTTTATTGCGTTGGAGATAGCATACAGTCCTGATCGTTATGTTACATCATCGTTAACGCTTCAAATCAGAGCAAAAACCGCCAACAACGATCATAATGCTGCCAGTAAAAAAAAGCGGCAAACGTCACAACTGCATAATTTCTCCGGAAAACCGTGTGAGGGAAGTCAAGAAAGCATATTCTATCATCAGAGGCTTTCCCTAAGTCCAAACTGACAGCCAGAACCTCACCATTAGGTACTCTCCAACGCGGCCAACGCCTGCTCCTATCGGTGGGTCAGAAATTCCAAGAGGTCAGTCAGCTGTGGACCTACAAAGGGCTATTTGCTCAATCTTACTACTGAGAAAGGACCCTAGCGCACTGTCAAACCAAACGATACACCACATGACGCTGCAACAATGACACTTCAAAGAATCTCGGAATTTGATACACCACCCAGCTAGCTGAGTATAGGTACTCAAAGCCCAGCTAGAAACATTTTGCAGCAACTTTTATTTTCACATTAACTAAGTCTACCTCCTTTAGTTCTAAAATTTAAAAATATAGGTAATGCGCCGTCGCCTTAGAGAAAAAAATCTAATTTTAAACGTGGAATAAAATAAATGACAACTGACTTTTCTTTCCATAACCTTCCGACCGTTGAAGTATGATTTATATTATGTAGGCACTGTTGTTCATGTATTATTATTAAAAATAGTGAATTAACCTTAACAGTTTTAAGTTGAAGAAGTGATAAAATGGCTAACGCAGATTTTCGAAAGGATGTGACCATGCCCGTCCGCCCGAGGAGCGTTTATACTGCACATTCATATAATCAGGTGATTTACAAACGACTTGTTTGAAAGGATCGGGGCTAGATTCTGCATAATTTATTGAAAAATCAGTCTCATAAGCTAGGCTTGTACTCATTCTTACTGCAGACTCTTTACGTAGGTATCTCTTGATCAGCGCTGTAATCTTTAGATATCTAACTGGGATCATTCTAATGGAATGCGTAATTTTTTTTCTGAATATCGTTATGACATTAAGTCATCATCATCTCTTTCCTCTCGCTATTAGTTGCATCATCGCGGCTGCACTAGGATCCCAACTGTCAATTCGAGTCTACAGCGATGGTAGCTCAGAGGATAAGAACGCGCCTTCCATACGTGATTATGTCGTGATTTGAACCCGAGCAAGCTTCTGTGGAGTTTTCAAATCAATGTCCGTATTTCTACCATTAGCTTGGCGGTGAAGGAGAATATCTTGAAGAAACCTGTCCGTTACGCATAGATTCTGAAACTTAACAGACAGGTATAATCATTATTTGGTTGGTAAGCTTCCTCTGGTATAGGGTTGCTAAGGTCAGACGGCAGGCGCTTCATTGTAATTAACAGACTCCCCAATCATGGTCTAAGCGTGCCCTGGCCTCTAAAGCGAAAACTAAACGCAACCGGGAATAGGGTATTTGACTACGCTCGAGATTTTACAAAATATAAATATTTTATTAAAATATAGGTAAATGTGCCAATAGCAAAAATTCTCAATTAAAAATATAACGTCTAGCCGGTTTATATGGTCATTCAAAGATTCATGGGCAAGTCCATTTTAGAAGTATTTGTGTGAGTTGGTCTCTGCTGGAGCAGCGGATCGCGGCGCGGCGTGCAGCGCCGTGCCAATAGCGCCTGCTGTGGCGCGACACGACGGCGCTCCTGGAGGGGCGGCGCACGCGCTAGCGCGTTAACGCGGCGCGCGACGATCACGGGGCGTTGTTTCCTTTTTTTTCTGACACCATTAAAACGGACGGCTGGATTTGTTCGAGAGAAAACATATGTTTCGTCACACCCATTTTATTCCTGGTTTTTACAATAAACGTCAAAAAGTCATAACAAAATAGAAAAATAAGTATAATATAAACGTTTTAAACAAAATAGGTAAAAAGGTTGGTTGTGGCCGTCGTCAACAGCTACCTTACAAAAATCAAATGAAATGCATAAAAAATACTTGTTTTAGATGTCACAATATCTTAGTAACCATTCGTTTGCAGCGTTTTGGGTGATTTTAAAGTTTTAAAGTATCTCAGGTATTAACGTTTAAATGAGAATCAAGTAATTCTTTTAACGATCTTTCTATCATGGAGAGGTCTTTTCATTACAAAAATAAAAAAATAGTCTAATACCGTATTACACGCTAAGCTGAAGAGTCGTGTCGACTCACAAAGTCCAACTAACTTGTCCGGTTTGTTGATGCAGGAGGAGTCAAACTTGTCCGCCTTCCAAGACTACAGCAAGTTTCTTGAAGGTGGCTTGGGCCAGGCGGAACTGGTGGGCGCGGCGGGCTGGCAGCCTCCTTGGCGGGCGCCGTTGCAGCGCAAGGCACCTTTCTACCCAGGCGATGATATCTACCACGCTGACACTTGGAGGGAGCTTGAGGTAACACTCATATTACATTGTAATGTTTTAAACGCTGATCCACTGATCAGCTCAGGTTTTTTTTTTTTTGGTCAATAAGCCAACGCTTGACCACAATCGCACCTGATGGAAAGCGACGATGAGGTCTAGGATGATACGCGTTTGCCTAAAAGATGCCTGTTCATTCTTGCCTTAAAGATGCCCAGATTATAGTGGTCAGGAAAAACAGATCTCGGCAGAGAGTTCCATTCCTCAGCCGTCCGCATTATAAATGTGGAAGCAAATCGCTTCGTGCGGATAAGGGGTATTTCTACCACATAAGGATGAAAGCACTCGCCGCGCCTTGTCAGCTCAGGTTCGGGCTCAGGATCACTATCCTGAGCCCGAGATAACGGCCTGTAAGCGAAGAGCCAGACTCTTCAGTCTGTACACACTCGTACACACACCTGCTTGTCTATGCTTATATAATATACGTTTATTATAATACATAGGAAACACCCAAAAATAGTATTGACGGTTCAAAGTCCAACAGGGGCTGAACGTGACGCCGTGGTACTTTATTGGATAATTAATTTATTTATTAACTGTTGTAGGTCACGGATGTGGTTGGAGGTGCAGGTTACAATGCCTCTGTTACTCCTCATGGTACCGTATGCTTGAGACTGCGAGATAGAGTAAAGTGAGTCAATTTGCTGTTCTTGATCAGGTAGGTACTTCTTAGGTACACCACGGCGGCCGTAGGGCTGTGAACCGGGCAACCTGCAGGAGCTTCGCGCGGAGAACGAGCGTCTTCTTGTGGCAAATGGAAAATGGCCGCCGCGTATCATTTGCTACGGGTAGGTCCCCTACCCGTAGCAAATGATACGATCAGCCGCTTCCTCGTAGGCCTCGTAGCAAATGATACGAACCATCCCGGTCGAACCCCCGTAGCACCGTAGCAATAGGATGAGCCGCCTGGAGTCTCGCAATGGGTAAGGCCGCCACTCTGCTTACATCGTCAAATCATAGCCAATATTATAAGAGAATAAGGCTTGGAGGGGTGTGAGATCTACTTAGCGCGGTCAAATCGTACTCTTCCACATCCTTAGACTTAAACGGACGTCTATAGACCGTTACCACTAAAAGGCACATATGGCAGCTGTTTTCCTTTATTGATTACTTCATCATGATTTTGATCATCGTTAGCTTGTAAATCATTAAGTTCTTAGGTTCTCCATTACAATACAGGGTTACTGTTTTGTCACCACGCTTTTGACATTTGGTTCTACTTCATAACTTTTTAGCATCAATATTTCTTCAAAGAGCGCCGGGGAGCAGGTTACAAAAAAACATCCGGTGGTCATCTCAATATTTTTTCATTATGATGCATTATGCACTATGAGGCATTGTCCTTCGCCAGGGTGGACATGACGATCGACGGCGCCGTGCGAGTGACCAACGCTAAGAACAACATAATCCTGGCGCTCTCCCGGTCGGGCGCCGCCGCCGCTCTCATCCACCCCAACGGGCGCGTTTACCACTACGGCTCCAGAGTCGAGATACAGGCCCGCCACCAACAGGGCAATAACAAGTGAGTTGTCGAGATATAGGCCCTCTATAAACAGGACAGCAACAATTAGTGAGTCGAGATACAGGTCCGCCATCAACAGGGCAACTAACAACAAGTGAATTGAGTCGAGTTATAGGGTCCGCCCACAGAAATAACATTAGTTACGGGTCCGATATAAACAGGACAACAACAATTATTTAGACGCGATGCAGGCCCGCCATCAACAGACAGGGCAATTAACAACAAGTGAGTTGCGTTGCGGCGAGGTATAGGTCCACTATTTAACTAATAGGACATCATGTACTATTTGAGTCAAGTTACAGGCTCTCATCAATGAACGAGAATCCAAACAAAAGAGACACAAGCAAATGTAAAAGAGACGATGATAAAGAATTTTGTTGCAGGATCTCTGTGTTGAGACCTTTTGTGCAGCTTTATTTGGCACGAACTATAATTAGGCATTATTGCACGCAGGTACGCAAAAATGTGGTATAAGGGAGTCTCATTTACGGCGGAACAATGCGCGCTGGTGTACCTGGTGGATGCGGCGGGTACGCGCACCACCACCGACACGTTCCTCGACATGAGCCAAGACTTCACGCTGAACGTGTTCTACAACGAGTCGCGGCACGGGCCCTCGTACGTCAATGAGGCGCTGTCGCTGCTGCAGGCCGCGCAGTACTGGCTTACCGACGACGGCATCGACAATTGGATCATCAATAACGTGCGCGTCAGTCAGACCGCTGATGGACTTGTCAGGTTAGCCCTGTTGGCGTCAACATAAAGTCAGTTTCATTCACGAATGTGATGCAAGGTCAGGGTCGTCTTAGAGTATTCTGCGGTCCAAGGCACTGGTAACAAGGTGGTTCGTATCGTCCACGAAGATGGAATAATCCGGCAGTTCATCATATCATACGACACAAATTTAGCACGCGCCATAAGTACAAGTAGTTTAGGCTTAAGTGGCCTTTAAGTACGAAGAGGAGTAAATTAGGTAGGTAAATAATAGGTACCTAAAGACCGACAGACAAACATGAGGATAAATCTCATCTACCTACCCACCTGGTCTACTATTCCCTGTCAAGTTAACTAGAATCACCATCGCCATTAATTTAATGTTGGAAAAAAGGTAATTGATTTATTACTACTTACGAGTTGACCAGATCATCTTGAGTATACATTTACTACAGCATTTCGATTATTAGAAGATAAGAAAAAGAAATCTATAGTTTGCACGCGAATTGAGCTTGCCGATATACAGGCATTTGCGATTCAATTAAACAGTAATAAAGCTACCAAGGTGATGAACGAAAGACTTACATTGAATCAACCGATTAGACGTCTCAAGAGATAATCCTGTTACCTACGATCTGCGTAAGCAGAACTCGTAAAAGCGCTTCGACAGATTAAAGCGAGATTATCTTTGTATACTTAGATGTTTACAAAATACTTACACTTCTTCTGTGAGAGAGAACGAGAGAGAGAGAGAGAGAGAGAGAGAGAGAGAGAAAGAAACCGTAAAAGGACAATTTCCTTTTTGGTCGAAGTGTGTGTGTGGCCAGAAAAACTTTTTGTTGTATACAAGAAATTTTTTTGGCTAGCACTTATTTGAACCAAAAATATTAAGAAAGTCCTAGGATCTCCTTTTGAACAATATTTTTCACTATAACACGTCTTTGGTGAGAACGGTTGAGCAGTTAGAAAAAGTGGTAATGGTGTTGTGCGCAAGACTGGAAGGTAGGGTTCACCAGGTTTATTGGGGTTAATTTGGGAAACAAACTTTTCTAAAAGCGAACGCCCGGGCGCGGAAGCAACGGCTTTGGATGCGACTGGTAATGATGCCTAAATGAGAATATGTATTATATACAGAATTCACCGCTGCAGTCACAAATACCAGCTGCGCACCAGCCCCAGCAACGGGTCTGCCTCCATCACTAGCCCGTTCCTGCACTGCACGGCCTCGCTGGGCCAGACGCAGCATTTGTTTGTGCGGTAAGTTTATACCTTACCCTTTTTATTTACTATTTATTTTATTTATTAAACAAACAACATTTAATTTACATTAAAGTACAGTAGTCACGCAAAGCAATTTGTATAAGTAGCTTGTCTGCGGGATCACGAGTCGCTTAACTTAAAAAAATAAAAATACTTAAGTATATGCTACTCTATATTAGCTAAAAAAAGTTTTAAATTTTCTTTTAAAATTATTTTTATCTTGTTCCCGGCGTGTGCCGTATAAATCGTATAACGTATATCTTAATCCCGGGATTCCAGGCACGTCCATATTATTTAAAAAAAACGCAAGTACCAAAAATGGCTCTACCTACTCCGATCATTGGACTGATTACCTATAAGCGTTGCCGCTGTCTGTAGGATTTACCTCTTTATAAATAGTATATAGATATAGATTATGTTATTTTCTATAGACCGCCCGCTTATTATAAACAAGGCATATTGTCTTTAGTTGGACAGGTGGTCTTTGGACAGAGACCGTGATCTTTGAATAAATGTAGTGATCTGGTCAATGGACAGTGGGGGTGGTATTTGGAAAAAGGGGGTGGTCTGGTATTTAAATAGAGGGGCTGGTCTTTGGACAGAGGGAGTAGTCTTTGGACAGAGGGGGACAAAGGGGGTGGTCTTTTAACAATGGGGGTGGTCTTTTAACAAAGGGGGTGTGTTTTAAATAAAGGGGATGGTCTTTTAACAAAGGGGATGGTCTTTTAACAAAGGGAGTGGTCTTTTAGCAAAGGGAGTGGTCTTTTAACAAAGGGGGTGGATTTTTAACAAAGGGGGTGTTCTTTGGACAGAACGTGGTATTTGAATAGATGGGGTGGTTTTTAGACAGAGAACGTGGTCTTTGAACAGATAGGGTGGTCTTTGGACAGAGGATATGGTTAGAATAGAAGGGTAGGTAATTGGTTAGACAAGGTGGTCTTTGGTCTTTGAATAGACAGGTGTTTGGATAGGCAAATGGTGTTTAGATAGACAGCAGTGGTCTTTGTTTAGACGGCGTGGTCTTTAAACAGGAGGTTGCCGGTACAAACTATGATGTATCGTTTTCGTCGACTTTGAGGAGTAGAATTTGTACAGAGGGGATGGATATGGGCGGTGTTGATTAATTTCCATTAGGTGATCCGGTTGCTAGTTTGTCGCCTATAGCATAATAAAAAATGTATTGCTATTTTCCCCCACATGCTTTCCCTCAAATTCATAATTGGGGGAAACTGCAACAAAAAACCCCAGTTTCCCCTAAGGGTGTGAAAAAGTGTGTGCCTTCATTGCCTAGATTATGTCCAGAGAAGATCTAACCCATCAAGTAACCGACTTCTAACAAGAACTTTTGCACAAGTGGTGACTGAATATAGAATTAGCAATAATTTGCATGATTGCGTGCTGCTTAAGTTTCTATGGCAATTATGCATCGGTGCTCTAATAGCACGGATAACTAACAGAATTCGAGCGGATCTGCTCTACTTATTTAGTTCTTTAGGTACGTAGAGCAGGTAGGTACACTAATTAATAAAATTACCAGATTGTGTGCGAATGTAGCTGATAGCTACGAGTACTTACATGCCCCCAATTCTTTATCTTAACATATTTTAACTTAGTTTACTTAATATTTTTGTGGGTAATCTACGAAATTGACAATTGTCTAATCCCAAAGAAATAATTTTCTTTGTACCATCATCATTGAATGCCACCTATTGACCGTAACTTAAATCGTCAAAAGTCAAGTCAAAATTAAGTCGTGTACCTACTCGTGTTTGACTTGTGAGAGTAAACTGAAGTAGGTACGGTCAGCATCAAAAGTAGCTTAACACTTTAGTACCAAGTCAAAGTAACTGTTTTGCCTATAAAAGTCAGTTTCTAAGGGGTACGTAAAAATGTTACTTCGACATTGTATTAAAGTGTTAAGCTACTTTTGATGCTGACCTTACCTACCTCATACTTAGATGTATTTGTTCGTATTACGTACGAGACTAATGCAAACTTCGACGAGGGTTTTTTTAGGTACATTTTCAAACTCTATAAGTTTAACAGCAAAAAATATTATTGTATTATGTGTAGGTATGTTCGGTATTTTAATGTAGACTTGCAAAAATAAATAATTAAAAAATTAACTATAGGCACGAAGTCCAATACTACAAACATCGATAATAGAAGTAACATTAAACAGAATTCACAGACAGGTACCTTAACTAACTTGTCGTATGATATTCGGGACCATACAATGGAGCTCAATGAATGGATGTCGAACTTATCGGGGCAAGCGCAATCAGACGACGAGGGTCGTACTGAAACACTGGCCATTGTAAAGTTTTGGAAATCGAATGAAACTAAGCTCTTACTGGAAGTTATGAAGTATTTTGCGTTAAAGGGTTGGATCTCCTTTCTCTGCTCAAATTTAATAAAAAAATAGTTTTCATGACGAATCAGAGAACTGATCCTGGAGCAATTGAAGCTTTATTTTAGTCATTTTTTTTATGGGAGTTGAGTTAAGAGCGAGCTTTCCAGGGATGAAAGTTTGCATTTTAAGTGATAGGTGACAGCAGAAGAGCAGACGATGTCATGCTTTGGGGCGAGATCACCTTATTCTAGGTAAATTTAATAAGTACGAAAGAAATGTATAATCAAATATTTAAAACTTAGATTTTTTATAAGGATTGCGCATATAACATTTATATACATGTGATACTATTATATAGGTACTATGATCACTTTTAAAAAAGAGATTGCTAGGCATTTCTCCGGTGTACGTTCCCATTGAGGGTCTACATTGGAATTTTGAGCTTTTGAATGTGTCAGGCTTTAGTAAAAGTTCTCAAACGATTGTAAATTCAATCTCTAATTTGTAAAAGTCGGTACTCAAAAGTTACTTTCGGATAAATGTGGACCCTCAGTCGTGAATGACAGGTACCCATATCTTATAATCTAGTTAAAATTTACAACTCCTGTAAATGACTTCTCTTAGTAAAAGATTTGTAAATTACTTTTATAAAATGTCACCCTAGAAACTAGCAATCAGAAGGCGGTCCCTCAATTGATCGCGATAAGTTCGCATTAAGTGAGAACCACAATAATATTTAAAATACGGGTGTGACTAAGAGTTAGTAAAAGTACTAAAACCATTGTAAATTCAATCTTTATTTTCTAAAAGAAACTATTCAAAAGTTTTAATCGATTAAAAGGTGGTCCCTCAATTGAGTAGACTATAATAAAAATAAATCAATGTACGTTGCTTTTGTAGTAGGATTTTGTAGAATAAGTAAATAAAAATAATTGCTGTTTGTTGACATTATAATTTATTAATTTTTGTTTGACATCTCTTGCCGGATCAAATCACGATAAAAACACATAATGCGTTATTATAATAAATTAACGAAATATACAAAAAATACGCTGACCATTTATGCTACATGACCTAGGACTAACACACCTATCAGCGTGAACTTCAGATGGGTAAAAGCCAATTCTGGCTTCTTGTTTTGTCCACAACGAAATTATAGGGGGTAGAAAATAGGCTGAATTGCTTCGAGAAAAACATGGTACGGCCGTGCCGCTTTTTTTTCTCGACTTGGCGGGGGAACTCTTATGCGATCAATGTCAATAAAAAAAACACAAGTTTAGCGACTTGCCTTGTCGCAAAAGTTTAGATCTACCCTCAGTTGATTATGTTCATATGATTCAATTCATTTTTTTTCACATAACCAATATCAGTAAGTGAAGTGATTAAATATTTTTTTTGAGTTTGGTGTCTGGTTTAAATCTCACTTGCTCGTTTGTCACCTCTAGCATAAAAAAAAATACTGCTTTTAGTTCGGAGGAGGTACCTACACAATTCACAAACAAAGAATAAATTCAAAAGTGTGGTAACTTCGACCGTACTATTTCTTCGCAGGAGTTAGATTATTATTTGAAGTAAAATGGTACAATGGTTTTAGTACTTTTACTAACTCTGTCACACCCGTATTTTAAATATTATTGTGGTTCTCACTTAATGTGAACTTATCGCGATCGATTGAGGGACCAACTTCTGATTGCTACTTTCTATTGTTGAGTGAACAGGGGGACGGGTGACATTATATAACATTAGTTAATTAATCTTTTACTAAGAGAAGTCATTTACAGGAGTTGTAAATTTCAACTAGATTGTGGCGGTTTTAGCCAATAAGTTAGTACATTTTAATGTGTATAAATAGTTAAGAATCTGTAAATAAATCATCATTACGAGTTTCGACTGCGAGTTTACCTTATCTCTCAACACAACTCCCGGGTTCACACTGGGCTCCATAAGATTATAAGATACGTGTACCTGTCAGTCACGACTGAGGGCCCACATTAAAACGAATGTAACTTTTGAGTGCCGACTTTTACAAATTAGAGGTTGAATTTACAATCGTTTGAGAACTTTTACTAAAGCCTGACACATTCAAAAGCTCAAAATTCCAATGTGGACCCTCAATGGGAACGCACATATTTCTTCGAGGCGCTCCTTAAATTTCCCAGAAAAAGTTGCTTTTAATTAATTGATGTTTACTAATTACTAATTTAGATACAAAATTGTTTACTTATATTTAGAGGGCGTCCCAAGACTGAAAGGAAAGTATTTTAAATCCTTAAGCATTTTTTTTTCTGAAAGGAAATAACTGTCATTTTTTAAAGGAAAACTGTAACTATTCAAAGTTTTTTGGATTGTGCTTGTATAGCATGGGAATCGAACCGAAATAAATAAAAATACAAATAAAGTTGGCCTTTTTATTCTGTTAATCGATACAGTTATTAGGTACTAACGATATAATTCCTCTAAGGTAACTCGTGACAGATATCCTTAATACCGAATATTTAGCCTATTAAAAATCGCGAACTAAGGATAGTTCCGGAACAAAATTCGTGTCATTCCCTTTTAACATTGCGTTTTGCAATGGGCAGCCTTAAGATTTAGTACGGTAATAACTTTAGATCGCGATTTATAATAAGGTGGCACAGATCACCCCAGGGGTGATCTGTGTAAGGTGGTTAGGGTCTTGTGGATATCTTATATAAAAAACAAGTGTAAGACCTGTTTCTTTGATGAATTAAGTTTTTAGTACTTTATGTATCGATTGGTGGGATTAAATAGCCATTTTTCATAATATCTTCCACCACCCACTTCGAAGTTGCTTTTAATCAAACTATTTTGTAAATTGCAATTTTATATTAAGGCATAACATAGGAGACGACGGATCACCTGGTTAAGCGATTGTCGCCGCCCATGGACATCCTTCAACACCAGTGGAGTCACAAGCCCCCGGATTGAACCTTGGTTACACGCGCAATGCGCAGACGCTGACTCACGCCGGTTTTTTGTGATTTTACCTTAGATACCTTAATAGAGTGTGGTTTGATTGCGACAGGCGCGGGGAGAGACGGATGCATTTCGACGGCAACTCGTTCATCGTGCGCAACGCCGGACACTCGGCCGGCTTCGACGACAAGAACCAACTCAAGGTGTACTGAGTCTCTGGCACACGCACAGACAACACCTGCTTACTCAACAAACTTTACATGTTGTACAGAACTTTAGTCCGCATTCAACAAAAGATGTTTACGCTACTTATTTACTTATTCGTTTTATATGTTTGAAACACGTGGACAAGTCGCGTTCAAAGTTTACCGTGTGTTTCGTCTTAATTTTAATCATAGTCAGTGTGTAAAGCGTCCAAAAGATTTTTTGATTATTTACTTCCAATCACAATATTATTTTTCTGCGGGACTGCCAAGCTGTTATTCTCCACGAAAGACGGTCAGTCGGTAGAGTCATAGTGATTAAGATTACAGTTTCATGAATAAGTGATAGATCATCAACGTCCCATGATGTACGTAATGACTTACTCGTAACGATATTATCTTTTTTAGCTTTTTATATATAATTTCTTTTAATAAAATAGACTTCTGCAAACTATTAGCTGCACTTTGCCGAGTCGTGTTATAAGAAACCTCTCAGGGTCTTCTTTTAGACCACATTTCCCCCGTTTTAAAGGTGCAACGGCTTCCGATAGCCCTCAGGTCATATAGCAGTGTTTAATTCAGCTGTTTTTATTGTTTTACATTCGGTTACTTTTTGTATATATTTTTTCAATGCGCTGCTGGCTCAATTATTACAAACGATTCGATTTTAAAAATGGCATCATTGACATCATCGTACGGTGTTCTTAAAGAGAATTGTTTAAAGAAAAGCATTATACCAGCGCTTTGACTATTAGATTGCAATAATATAGGCAATAGATTGAATACATATTTCAGTATAATTCCAACCCTTTTATCATTTTGAAGGTATTATTGCGTTTATAGACTACGTCTTGTCGAGTATGGCTTGGCAGTGGTATAAAAAGATTTTTCTTTATACTTAATATTTTGGCATCCTCGACTTGTCTAATATGTTTCCATGATGTTTGAAAACTTCAAGTATATAACTTTATTATGAAATAATAAAGACATTAATTATTTCATTTTTAGTTTAATTATTCAAATATCCGTTACATACTTTCATAGGAATACTTCTATCCGTACTTAACATATTCCTACTGGAAATGCAACTATTTCGCAGGACCGATTTGATCAATCTAAATCTATATGATAAAACTCTGTCATTCTATTACAAATCTGACTTTAAACATTTCCTACCCGTGCATAAAGATTTGGTCGAATCGGACCTAAGTTCAAGTCAAGTTCAGCACCAAAAAATCAAGTTATTTCAACATTGATCTCTAAATATTTTATTTTTCAAACGAGCAGCTTTCTTATATACTTTGTTAAGATCATAACCCATTCTTTTTGGCTTTGCCGTAGTCAGGTAAAAAGTAATAAAACAAGTGATCAAACAGGTGTAGGTACATACGAATAACAAGAGAACTTCGGAAAAACAAATGAATGTCGGAAATACTATGAGCATAAGAAACACAACTGAAGATAAACATTTGTTATGTACTTAGACGTTAGGTAATTTGTTTTTAGTATCTATGTTAACTCGTTTTTATTACGTTCAGTTGTTTGTATTATGTTTTACGGTATTCACCTGTATATCTTATGTTCATTTGTTTTTCCGATGTGATGTTCATTCGGTTAGTATCGATAACCTTTTTGTGTCTAAGGAAATTGCATTACTACCTATCTAAATTTTATTTAGGAATATTATTAACTATGCGCTTATGCAAACGTCCATAGGCTGCGGTAATCGTTTACCCTCAGGCGAGCCGCACGCTCATTTGCAACCGACGAAGTAAAAAAAACCTATAAGATGTAAGTTGTATGTATAGCTTCCTTTATAATATGAAATAAAATAGAAAGTTTAACTACTTAATAGAATCGATGTTTGTCTAGAAAGTTCAACTTTTACATAAAAATATCCAAATTGAAATAATTCTTTTGGTAACTGGTTAAACTTATTGGAATATAAATATAAATCACAACATCACATACATTGATCTGACTCCGAGATAGCTCAAGCACCTGTGTTACGGATATCAGAACCAACAGCGGAATTTCAAATATATACATTTAATACTTTATTTCTGTAAATACATATGTACTTAGAATACATAGATATAATGGGTGCGGCAATATATTTAACTTTTTACTCTATATCCCTTGATACCTTTTTATAATTGTCTCCCGGAGGAAAATGCCGCCGGCTCAAACGCAGCCGACGTCGGCGCCAGTCGTGGGCGCCGCCTTATGCACACCCGGCCACTGGGAGACGACCTGGTAATCTGGAGCTGGACCCTAGGGAGCTACCATGGACCCACACTTACCCTCTCCGAAAACGTCCACGTTGCTAGTTTGCTACGCCGGCGCTCATACTGTGCTGGCTGCAGGGCAGAGAGAGGGGAGGCAACCACAGGCTTCACATTCCAGACCCGAAACCCGCCTGTTTAAGCATTCCCGCTGGGTTGCGGAGACGGACGGCGGGATGGAGAAAGCGGGGACGGGCGAGTCATCGCTACATCCCACTGGCAGTGGGACGCAGCACAACCCCGCCAACAAAGCCCCCACCGTGAAGGTCAGAGGAGCTCTCCCGAAGAACGAAGCGTAACAGCCAACAGTTGGGGCCTAGACATATAGGCGCCAGCACACTTTCGTGTGAAAGCACCGTAGCCTCCGTCGACCGGAGATTGCGTGTAAGGTAAAGTAAGGGTGTGTCCCTGATGGGATAAACGGGCTCGCAGGGAGTCCCGTGCAGGCGAGGCCGGACAGGGTCCACTGTGCGTCCGTCGGATGGTAAAAGTGACAGAACACATTTTACCATCCGTCGTTCCCCGGGGAACACCGGACCCCAACTGCCAGCTGATACCAACCGAAACTGGAACCAGGTCTGATCTGGTTTCCAGTAGGGCCACACTAGGAGATCGACGAACCTTAGCTCCCCAATATCCCTCATACCTATTCTAACTTCTACCTCTCGGAATAGTTGGAATAAAAAGTTCTAAATATTCCTACTACCGGTAGGGGTAAGATTTCTTCTTAAAATGATCTTCTTGATGTGCACTTAAATCCATGATTCAGAAATTCATTTACACAAAGAAAAACAAACGCAAAAAACGCAAAACAAATAAACATCGGAAAAACAAATGCAAATAAAACTTAAGCCTTAAGCAGGTAACGCTACTGAAATAGTTGCGTTACCTGAGACCTTACCATGAGTGGGAAATACTATCCTCGTTATCCAAAACTATTGCTGTTTCTTTCACATGCACCACAATGAAAGGGACAAAGCGATAGTTTTCGATAGCGAGAACAGGTTTTCAAACTCATGGTAAGGGTACTGATTAAGGCACATTAGTAGCGCTGGAAATTTATTTCAATTTTCAGGTTATAAACCGGATCTATTTTTAACAATGCACCATTGCCGTATAATCTATTTATTAATGGGACACCTTAAATTTATTTACTTTAACAATAAATTATAAAATCAATGGCGAGTGTGTTTCGCACTTGGCCGGTTGCACTGGTGATAAATGTGATAATAATAAAGTACTTAGATGGATAGGTAAGGCATACTTATACTTTTTAAGGTTTATTGGATCTAATTGGAGCTAAAAGAAAAAAAGTCCAAATAATCGGTAGTAACTAAGCTAGACAAAATAAATAAATCCCAGCTTTCTCCGCTGCCATATAACAAAATGTGTAATACGATGCATTTTCGTTTACAAATTGCGCATATTGTCTAAACTGCAATTTCCTAAAATACCATGACACTTCTTCACCCCATGGGATTAAACGGGAACAGCAAAATATCCGTTATGGGGTCTTATCGGGGTCTCCTAATGGACTGAGGGGCTGTTCCCTATTCCATACAGCGTAGTGTTTACTGTCAAAAATGTAGTGTGTGGGTATCCTCACGATAATTAATGTACACGGGACAAAATGCGGTTATTTTTATATGTAAGCACATACTCGTAGTAGCATCTACTCACAGCTTGACGTTTCGATCGCGTTACAACGGTCGTGGTCACAAGCGGGCTGAAGGTGCACGGCGTCGTCTGCTTAAAAATCTTCGGATACCCTCTCATTTTCGTTATTTACACTCAAATAAGTTCTATAGGTACACTGTGATTTTTTGAATAAGTACTCAAGAGACTTCTCGAGTGCATTATTCTAATGAAAACAAACAGTGTACGGGCGGGAAGCGATGGTTGTAAGGCACCGCGTCCCGGCGAACAGAATATAAGGAAAGGAAGGGAACCTAACTCTCTAGTGAGCCTGTCCTATCAACAGAGCCTAGAGCCCCTTTGTCTAAGACACTAAGTCCCTAGAGCCCTAGCCCTGCCTATCCTGGGAATAAATACATATATAGATATGGTGATGGGAGCTTGCTCCCGGGTCGCCCAGGGTAGCAAGCGGGAAGAGTCAGGACGGTAGGTAGGAGGGGAACCACTGCCAGTCGAGCAGGCTCACTCGACTGATCATAGTGACGGCTAAAGGTGTCTTGGCCGCAGCGGGAGAAATGAGACCCAACACAGACGGTTGAAATCTGTTTATTGGTATAATCTAATGGTAATAATATAATGGTTTATATACATGGTTTACATTATTGATACATAGAAAGGTATTTGTTGGTGTGTCGTCGGTGTAGAGTGCCGACGGTGCACGAAGACGGTCCATCGGTCAGGCGCGCTGCATGTAGGTCGCTGCTGAGTTGCACTATACGAGTAGCTCGTACAAACAGTTTTGGCCAAGGAACATAAGGGACATCCTATTATTTGGTCCAAGTGCCGGCTACAAAAAAAAATGCTGTATGCTGTAGAACTTGTCTACCTGAGTATTTATTTCTATGGCAACAAAGCTGACGGTTCAATATCCTTGGTTTTATTTGAGTTCAAAATCAACATCTTCATACATTTATGCTGTGAATTAAGCAACAAAAACCTTTTTTTGTCCTTAAAGAACTCAAAAATATTTTTATATGCCGGCATTTTTCGTGAAGTTTCTCGGGTAGGTTCAAATCTTACAGTGTGTAGTCATTACATACAAACCTTTACTAACAAATGTTTGGAATTGTTAAATATTTCAGGTACTGATGGAAAATATTTACGTGTATTGGGTATAAGTAATAAGTATTTGGGTATAAAATAAGTACTCAAGCAAAATATAACATTGGAATTTGGGCCCCGCACATTCCGTTCCCCTGCTGTGGCCTGGATTATAGTTTACAAATGTTTTACTTTGTTTTAATTTGTTAACTAGTCAAGAAATGTTTGCTAACATTATCTAACATGCAAACATTTTCCAATATTGTGATCGTAGGTTTCTTAACAAATGTTAAATAACGTTTATAATCATTTTTGAACAGCACCTTAGGAATAAAACTGAACTAAAGAACCGCTATTAAATTTTCTCTTAGATCAATTAAATTTAAACGCTAGATTTCATACGAGAAAACTCAGTAATAAAACTTGACAGTAATAAAAGCAAAAACCCTGTGTTGAAAATAAAATGTTGATGAAGATTAAATATTTCTGTGTGTTAAACTTAACAATTTTCAATTTGGTTCGGCAGCTGATTCCACAGACTGTGCGAGGTTAAGCAGTGGCACCTCTGTGAGAAACGCACAAAATGGTGGAATAAAATATCCTCCAAGTGATGTGGGTTGAATTTGCAGCACTCTGGTTATGTACGATGATGAGAATTTGCAGCTGGAATAAGGCCGAACAGCTCTTCGGAACATTCCCCATTATAGATGCGATAGAAGGCACATAGCGAGGGTAATAGGGTATATGACTAAGCTCAAGATTTTACAAAATATAAATATTTTATCAAAATATAGGTCAATATGTGCCAATGGCAAAAATTCTCAATTAAAAATAAACGTCTAGCCGGTTTTATGGTCATTCAAAGATTCATGGGCAAGTCCATTTTAAAAGTATGAAATTTTTAAAAAATAATTATACCATTGAATAATCCATACAATTTGCACCAACTATTATAATAGAACCATTGACATAAACGAAACATTTGATATAGCTACCATACAAAATTCAAATGAAATGCATACAAAATACTCTAGTGTGACGTCACATCTTAGTAGCCATTTGTATGGAGCGTTTTGGGTTTGCCCAAAATAATGTGATTTTAAAGTTGTGATATCTCAGGTAGTTTAAATGAGAATCAAGTGATTCTTTCAACGATGTTTCTATCATTGAGAGGTCTTTTGATTGCAGTAATAAAAAAAAAATAGTCATATACCGTATTTCTCTACGCAGTGACAGAGGATCGACCGTATCGGGGACGAATTGTAAGCGGCTTATAAAGTTGCAATAGATGCCCTGGCATGAAATACCCTCTGGACCTATTAAGCACGAGTTTTTTGGAAGCCAATTTCAACTTTTCCTCTAGATGACCGCGGAATTGAACGCTCTGTCAGATATTTCTAGTCAAGAAGCCAAGGATGCCGATTGTCGGAGAGTGATAGGGGAGGTGTGTCGAAGTGAGGCGATACGATTGGTTATTTATTGTTGGTACGATTTTGTTTGAATAAAACCATTGGAGAGACGCCACAGGAAAAGGCACCTATTTTGTGTAGGGGTACCTATCTAGATACCTAAGTTTATGTGAGTAGGTACTAAAAGAAATTGACTAACTTATTTTTTTCGTGTATCTAACTCTAAATATTGAACTGAATCTGATAAATAAAATAAAAGAGCCGCATAATGTCACCCTACTAAATAAAATGACTACACAACGTTCAGCCATCCAGATGGCACCAGTTAATGTTGCGGTAACGACATGGCTAGTTGTACTTCAACTATTTGATTGGAAGCCGGCGTTTAGCGTTTAGTTCAGATCGCCCTAGGCGTCAAATTGGATGGCTAATTTAACCAGATGGCTGCGACATATCTATGTATTTACCTATCTAATCATAATGTATTGAGTTTGACCGGCTCCTTAGAGGTTATAATGCAATAGGGTCGCCAGGGAACGCAGTAAGCAGAGCACGCGTGCAGCGGGACCGAGCGCAAGCGGGCAGGGGCTCGGGTGTGCGGCGCGCACGTATTGATCGCGCTCAGTGGCGCCGCCGCGCGGCCGCCGGCGACGCTCCGCTGCCTCGGTGCGCCAGCTGTCAAAACTGCGTGACGTAACTGCTAGGGCGGCGCACACAAGACGACCGCCAGCCGCCTGCTCAGTACGTCCGTGCGGTCGCTCCCGCGTTTGGTGCACTCGTCGACTCGCGGTCCAGTGCACTGTGATTCTACGCCGCAAATTTCTCGCGGCAGGTGAGGTCGGTTAGGACCCGGCGTGCCTCCGGCCGCTCGGAGCGCGCTCGCCGCGGTATTGATCGCATCCCGTCCCGTCCGACTGTTTCAATGTTTATAAACAGCCGGCCGCATCTATTAGCTCCCTCTTGTTTTTGAAACTTACGTCTGGCTGCGAGCGATCCGGACGGCTGGAGCTGCATGTGCCGCCTGCACCGGCCACGCACCGACCGGACCGTGCGCGTACGTATGCACTTGTTTATGATAATTTTATATTGTCCACGCATAGCGTTTCGTTTACACCGTTTACGTAGCCAGCATGTTGCGCCAAACTATAAATAAATATTATCGCAGTTTCTGACGTGTACCTACTAGTAAAACATTGAGTTTGTCATCTGGATGGACATACTCTACTTTACCTAACGACAATGATTTCTGAATAAACGCAGGGTACTACTTCCTTGCACTACTGATTTTGGCTTTCAGCATTGTTATGTGTCCAGATAAAGGCTTATAATGACAGGCGTAGAAATATTAGGATATGTTTATATTTTTATTAGCTACCTGGCACTGGCACTTGGCATTGACATTTCAGCAGATCCTCCGTCCTGTCACATTGCGCAAGTGGAGTCGCGATAAGGAAATCACAGTTTACAAAAACAAGAATGTCGCAGTCTGTTTAATTACCGTCTTCATACCATACCTAATCATAAGTTGGTTACTCTACATAGGTAATGGTAGCTCATTGAATTATGTTTCTCTAGTAGAAAAACCCAATAGTAGAGAATCTCTATGTACTAAAAGTGGTAGCTTAGTTTACCTTCTCATTCATTCATTTGTAGATTTCGATTTAGTTTCTTCATTCGAAATTATAAAAAGTCATCGTCGCGACGTACCTATTGAATTCATGTAAAAACCAAACACAAACGATTCGAGTAGTTGTTTACATCCGAAATCCTATTCCAGAAGATATGTTTTTTCAATTACTTGTACTTACCTTTACTTATTTGTATTTTGTCTACGCAATGAGTTCATTAATAATAATAATAATCTCCAAACGATTTCGGCTAAGGCGGCCAATCTCAACGATCAGCCACTTAACATGCTTTCCGAGGCACGGGGGTACAAGACCGCTAACTTCCAGACTCTGGGCTGACACTAACAGAAAAACTTAGGTACAAGTTTTGGCCCGACCCGGGGATCGAGCTCGGGACACCAAGGGCAGCCGTCGCGTTAAAGTGCGACGCACTACCCACTGCGCCGACGAGGCTGTCAGTGAGTTCATTACTACGAACAACAATGCCTGAAAATGAGCCTGAAATCGTTTGTATGATCGGTCGGATTTATGAAATGGCCAATAACAACAACTAGTTATATAATTTAAATGTTGCATGAAAATGTGTTTTCATTTCGTAATGTTTGAAAATTTCAAGGTTTATTTTCCAGTTTGAGTTAATTTTAAAATCAGTTAGTGTTTTCTTTATGCTACAGGCGGACAAACGAGCAAGCGAGTCACCTGATGGAAAGTAATCAACGACGCCCATGAACATCCGTGAAATCAGAGAGATCGCTTATGTGTTGCCGGCCTTTTTAAAAAAGAGTACGCTCTTCTCTTGAAGGTCCCTAAGTCGTAGCCATCCGGAAATACTCCTGCAGCCAAACCGTTCCACAGAACTGAGGTACGAGGTAGAAAGTTCCTCGAGAAACGCAGAGTATTAGACCGCCATCCATCGAGATCATGAGGATGGAATGAGGGGTGTGAGGTGGAAGTGTACCGTAAATACCTTATTTTATAACTAAATAGACGCGATCGATGTTCACAAATTTTAATAACATGACGAGTTTCGCCGATAAAGAAATGCTCGGGTTTGATTATTTTATTGTTTGCTTGTAAACCCATTAACTAACCTTATGGCCTCCGCTTTCCATTACCATAAAGGTTAAGGTTTACCTATTTGTGTTGTGTTTGTGCGATCATCGACAGTAGATAAAAAAAATAAGCATCTAAGCCCCATTTTAAATATTTTGTGCTCCACCCGACACAGGCCTACTCGTATTTGGTGTTAGCGTCTAACTTTACAATCTACGAGGCCTACCTACATACAATTATATTTTTTCAAAGGGCAGTAGGACTTTCATTGATAAAGATTCATAGAAAAACCAGCCAAGTGCGAGTCAGCCTCGCGCACGAAGTGAACTTATTGCATTCTCTGCCAGTCAACCCTTGGGTCATACAGAGAGTAGGTAGGTGCAGTGGTGCTCCGAAGTAGAACTTGTGGTAGGTACTAACGCAAACAAAATGTATTTTTATGTGATAGATGGCAGACGAGCAAACGGATCACCTGATGGTAAGCGATGCCGCCGCCCATGGACACCCGCGACACCAGTGGAGTCACATTCAAGTAAATATACAATACATAAGTTTTGGTGAATATTTCAATAGACTAGGTATATACCTAGTATCTATATAGTATGTATATAGTATCTATATAGATAGATAGATAATCATTATTGCACAAAAACAAAATACAAGTATGATACAACAACAACAGACAGTACAATAAGGCGGTCTTATCGGTTCTAGCGATTTCTTCCTCACAAAATTTGAGTATATGTTTTTTTTCTATGTATTTGGTTTTATATTAGGCAGTGGGACTTGCTATTTGATACAAGTCTTCTGACTATTTACTATAATTACTGAATTTTAATAAATTAGGCTTAGCAGCATTTATTACTGTATTAAAATTGATTCATATTGATTATTCAATAATTGACAAGATGCTAACCACCTACTATGTACACCTCGTCCTTCAGTTTATTAGTATTGGATTAAGTAACTACTACTCTTTGTGACCTATGAGGGGAACCTAAGTAGTCATGCTCACTCAAATGTCTCTGAGGTGGTGGCGCTATGTGGCGAGTCATTACATTCCCTCTAATATGGTTGAGTGAAATGATGGCTGACACGTACGTCATACTTGTGAACAGGTGCCACCTTTGGGGACTGGTCTGCTTCGGTTTACCTCATAATATCTATTTTATTATTATTTTCATTATTTTATTTTGTGTAACAATTAATCTGCATGGCTTGGTTTGATGATGACACATTGTATGAAAGTTTGGCGATTAAAAAGAGTAACTGGCGAGTTTCTTGCCAGATCTTCTCGACCAGAAACAACTTTCCGAGCCGGTGGTAGATTCGCATTATGTTTATTTATTTCTTTAGTATATTATATGTATCAACATGTATATGTATTAACATATGTAAATTAAACATAAGTACTTATAAATAGTTTTAAGTCATTCAAATGTATGACGATTTGTAAGTGCTGTGTACTAGCCTATGCAAATAAAGAATTATTTGACTATCTGTTACCATTTGTGAGGAGACGAAACTTCGAACGTGGTAGCTCCTTTGTTTAGCACATCAATAGCAACCATGTGTTCAGTGCTCATATACCTCACGCATATTTTATCGGCTGCACTGCAACCTTCTCCTTCACAAAATGACATCGGACGCAATATGTTTGCTCCAGGCATGAAAGACTTAACAACCTGAAATCCTAATAGTAACTTGTTTATCGCAACAAATTGGGATAGCTGCCAAGAAATACCAAAACCCTTCCTCAAGCTTAACGATGTTGAGGTCAACGCCATGTTCGGCTTCAGTACTTGATAGTTAGGACCACCATACTTTGTTTTCTTGAATTATACCAACTTATACAATCACCCTGAAAAAAAAAACTAGTAACAACATAAAACAAACATTCAGAAGTTATCGTTTGTCCACAATACCGATTCCAATTAAGACTATAATTCTAAAATGTATTCTCAAGTTTAAAGTGTTTTAAGCATCGTTGTCTCGTCAATTCGCATTGGGTCTGGAGCGACCCTGTCCGCTAGAAACAATGTTTATGCGGGAGGCCGAAGCCGCACTCGCACTGCGACCTACTTTTGGCTGTCCCATTAGGTGAGGTCATGTGCCAGACAGTTTCTAGGTGTGCGTGGTGGCAGGAAACCTGCATATCTTACGTTGCCGCCAAACCGCGTTGTCCAAATGTGCGATGTCCTGTCTGTGTGCGAATCATCCCGGAAGCAATAAACGAAAGTAGAGCAGCAAAGTTTGGGTTCCTAGATACTTAGGGAATATTCCCACTATCCGTTCATAAGTGGGATCTTTTTCAAGTTTGTATGGTCATGATCAACTTTTTAGTTTTACGGCTAACTGATCGCTACACTGGGTAAATATAAAATAAGAGGAACGATAATAATCATGTAAAGTTAATATAGCGATATTATTTCTTTTTTAAAACTTGGGACCATTTTATTTTCTTTGATGTTTTTTTACAACTGGCAACATCGTGACTAGATATGAATAAAAGTGCAATCTCGATCTTGACTTGAGTCAGAAACAGATCTAGTTAAATAGAAAGAGTAGTAGGATAAGCATCACGGCGTCTCGAGGTGTCTGAATCGAGGTCAGCTGGCTGCTGACGCAGCACGACCGCATCGCATAATGTTTTGCTCTCGTTTATGTTTCGCTTGGTCATTGCGAGATATTCTTTCTCCTACCGCTTAATCTATCTTCAGAACACTCCCGTTGCTGTATAATGTCAAGTCAATGTTTTTATGCTAGTGGCTTCGAACAAACAAGCGCGTCACCTAATGGTAAGTAATTACCGCGCGCCCATGAACATCTTTGAGCGTTCGAGATCGAGCAGCTTTTTAGAAAAGAGCAGACCAGGAGTACGCACTTCATTTTAGATAGATCCCTTTCGGACCTAGCGGATCTTGGTCTAGGTAGGTACTTGTCCATATTAACCATTATCTCAATAATGATGGGCATCCACAAACTTAAGAAATATCTGAAAAGTGCAGGTTTTCACCACGAAGCCACGCGTTCTTATGCACTAATCTACCGCGGCTCAGATATTATTAGAGTAGAAATGTTATGAATGCGCTGCAGCGCGGCCTTGCGGTGATGTCATGAGGACAAACACCAACCGTGGATGTCCAACAATAGTGCGCCCTGCCCACGTCACCTGGGTGCGCCAAATCTATGTCCACCTACATCGGCACAACTATTGTGATAAATTCATTACACCGAGATGCGCCTTTTTAAAAAGCGATACCAACCGTGACATATTTAAAGGAAAAAACAAAATTACGATAAGTGATTTATTTATCACGAATCGATACTGATAATGTCAATCAATTGAAAAATTATCAGATGTAAAACATAGGTATGGTGCCTACGAGTACCTATTCATCCAAAAAACTATCGGTATCTGTAAATCAACGATCAAATGTTGAGGTTTTTTTACATCAATTCTCATAGAGTTTAGATTTGGGTGCTTATTCAAAACGTATGTTGTATATATATGTATGTATGTTGTTTAATAATAGGCACATTCGATTCTCATTCATTGTATAAAGCAACATGGATTCTACCGAAAAGGTGACAAGATTATGGTTATGATTAGGGCTCGGATTAATATGTAAATACTTACATATTTTTAATTTACACGATTTTTCGGTCCCGAATATGTTCTTTACATCGATTATCGTAATAAAGATCGTGAAAAACTAGTTTTTATTTTCCATAATTCATGGTTAAGTCCATATTTTTCATAAAAATATAACAATCTTCCATGTTTTCGAACTTGAGCCAATAATATTGCCATTATGGCCTCCTAGCCCATTCCATCACCGGGCAACAAGGCGCGGCGAAGGGTTTCATCCATACGTTGTTGGCATAATACCCCTTATCCGTACGAAGCGATTTGCTTCCACGTTCAAAAAGCGGACAGCTAAGGAATGGAACTCCTTACCAAGGTCTGTTTTTGCGGACCACTACAATCTGGACATCTTTGAGGCAAGAGTGCAACAGGAATTTTCTAGGCGAACGCGTTACATCTTAGACCTCATCGTCACTTTCCATTAGTTAAGATTGTGGTCTAGCGTTTTTTTTATGAACTACGCTAGTTCATAAAAAAAATATTTAGGCCAAAATCGACAGTTCTGATTTCGATAATTTTAAAACAAGGGATATTGTACTGCAATCAAATTAATAAGACCGATAGACGATATGGTAGAGTATATGGTATTGCGGAACACAAAACAAGAACCCTGTTTCCTTCCTGGATAATGCCGGGAGAGTAATATAATTTTTCTGAATTGGTGATAACCAATGTTAGTATGCTGACAGTAGCCTTAGATATTCCTAGGATTTACAGGGATCAGTATACTTAAAAACGTTGTTTTTCTATACTTTTGCTGCAGTTTTCTCTGTTGCGGAGAGGGGTTAGAGGCCAAGGAGACGATGAATAATATGTAGGTATACCGCCTGGGGTATTCTTTAACGAGATGAATGAAACTTTTGTGTTCACCTGAATATTTTTAGTTTTATAAATTTTGTAATAAAACTATCACTGAAGTGATTTTTCACATTAAACAATGTTTAATATTATACGGGACGACCCGTTTGGAACAGTGGTAGTGAACGCTGCCTTTGATCCATGGGTTGCGGGTTCGATCCCCGCACAGTACAAACATTTGTGTGCATGAACATCTCTGTTTGTATTGGTCTGGGTGTTTTAAATGTATTATAAGTATGTATTTACAAAAGAAAAGTATTATATGTATATATTTGTAATCCCACTGTTGATTCTGATATTCGTAACACAGGTGCTTGAGCTACCTATCTCGGAGTCAGATCAATGTATGTGATGTTGTGAAATATTTATAAAACAAAAAAAAAAAATTAGAAAGTATAATTGATTTTTAAAACTCCATATTTTTTTCATATTCTTACTACTTTTTTTTTTTTTTACAACATCACATACATTGATCTGACTCCGAGATATAATTAGACTTAGTTATAATGTTTTAGTAGATGGCTCACGGACACCCAAAACTATAATTTTAGCAGCCGTATCTAGTTTTTATGCCGTGACGTAGATACAGTACAGGTTAGGTAGATAGAGGTTAAATGAGATTCAAATGAGAGACAAATCCATTATGACTTGTGGATACAATTTCGCATTGACGTAATTGACGAGCTTGGCTTCACCATATTATTAGAGCATAGCCCAAACAATTTCGCCAAACGATGCAATATCATCATCGGCTTTTACGTGGTCGCTCTCACTTTGTTGAAAATCAAATTGCGCTTGTTCATTAGGGAGATTAATTACCAATTTAGCCAACGCTGGTATGGCGTGCTTGTTTTATTGGACATGTTATTTCAGTGATTATTATGCAACGAGAAGAAGGTGAACAGATATCAAATCCATATATAAGGCCATAGATATCAAATTCGACATTAATATGGACGAATCTATGGAAATCTCTAATTCAACTTCTTTTGGTCGTGTCACTTTGGTGGCCCATCGAAATATGAGGGTAAGGGAATAGAAAGTGCACTTGTGTTTGCACAAACACTTAAACACTTTAATAGTATACCTCTCCTGCGTACGTGGTTGAGATCGGCTGATGCCGTAGGCGATTCAGTTGGAGGATATTATTATGTTTCCAAGTCACAAATATCATATCTATGCCCTTCATTTTACATTTAGGTAAACATTATGTGACCTGGTTAGTAAAAAATAAGGAAACTGTACGACCAATTCGGAAGGTTGTTTTCATAGAGAATTGTGGTTGCGTTTGTAATAAAGACAGACATAAGTCCCATATAACATTATAACTGGTGTAAATAATGAGATCACATTACGACCACCTGAATAAATAACCCTGACCATGAATAAGCAATATAAAATCTATACAACCACCTAAACATAACAATTGATAATATTCAATAATTTTACAATTACAACTACTAATAACCACGACCAAGCTCTTGCAGTCAACGATTTTTTTTTGTTGACCCAGGAGGAATGCGTTACGCATACCCATCCGTCTGTAAACGGATGGGTTATGTCGGACTCTCCTCTGGCGACGGCTTCTCCTAGCGAGAAGCCGGCCAGAGGCATACCGACTAAAACTCCTGGGACTCTCCCCATAATAAGAGAGATATGTTCCTAATATTATAAATACAAATCACATAAATATTATGACGATTTTACATACTCAGTTTACTTACTTAGAATAGAAACTGAATAATACCCTTGTAGGACGAGTAGGATGTATAAATGTTTTTATTACAATTATTAAAAACGTAAAGCACCTAAAGTAAATAAGTAAAACATCATCTATTAAACGCGAATGTTTGTGGGGATGTATTAACTATGTTTGTTGCTCTTTCATGCTAATACTACTGAGAAAATCATAATACTTACATATCGGGTGAAGCCGCGACGCGCAGCTAGTATAAAACAATATAGGCGAAATTCTTGGTTTGGGAACGGACTGTAATGTACCTATGTACCCACAGATTTTTTAAAAATTAAATGATGTGATTGAACCAAAAACCTTAAAGAGAGTATTGAGTTTGAATCCTAATTGAATTTCTGGTTGAATAATAGCAGAGGACAATGTTTTTATTGTTTTATTATAATCACAATTAAATCTATGATTTTAATCTACGGTCAGTCTTTGGATTATGAATGCATGTGTTGATTGTGATAGGATAATGTAAAATAAAAGTTGTCTGTGAGGTCGACACGGATCGACTATCGTTTCCCATGTTTGTATGAATATGCTTTCGAGCGTGGATAAGCTTGGAACAATTTCATTGTTCATAGAAGGAGTATTATCGCTTATGTTTCTAATTAGTCCAACCTGATTGCGATCAGCTGGGGCAATCGTGCCAACTCCGGCTCGGTTCACAGGGGACTGACCTTTCCTTCACCGAGGAATGCTATTATAGTGTCATTCCCACAGACCTCACACTTGCCACCATAATCTTGACGAGTGAGACGGTGATATTTTTGCTCAAAAATATTATTTTAAACCTATACCCAGAAGGCTTAATCGTACATAGGAATAGCAAATCATCTACTTACCCTCACTTGTACTATACTTCTCTCAACTAACCTATCAAGAGCCTTACCCGTTCACTGGCAAACATAGAGCCCCATGATGCTGCGCCATATTTACAGTAGGCGGAGGCATTCTGTTCATGGATTGAAGCACCTAAATAAACCATATCCGTTAGGTACATTCAACAGCTGATATTGCTGCAATAGCCGATGCACACAGCGAGTGACTTCTATGCTTCTCTGAATAATAGCCACAAATAGGCATATGTGCAGCAAAGCTGTTGATCTGATGATTGAAAGAATCGCCATGAACATTCAAATTTGAGGTTTATCACTAAATCGATTTAAGGCCGTGGGAGCCCCACGCTTCGGCATGAATGGATCGGCTCGACCGGAATGATATCACGGCCTCACAGAAAACCAGCGTGAAGTGCACTGTGCTGTGTTTCGCTGCGTGAGTCAGGGTACTTGTGACTCCACTTGTGTCGCGGATGTCTATGGGCGCCGGAAATCGCTTACCATCAGGCGATCCGTCTGCTCGTCTGCCACATAAAAAAGTGTCCGTGTTTTTCCGCGGGACTTCTTTCGTGGCGCGGTTTTATTTAACAATTCTTTGTTGTCTGATATTCATAACACAAGTGCTTGAGCTACATAGCACGGAATCAGGTCAATGAATGAGATGTATGAATTTTATAAATATGCCTGAAGTTGGCCCTGCCTACCAACAAGAACACCAGTGACCTCATTATACAACACGTTTGCAGTAAGGCCGTAGACCAATTTGACAGCAAAAGAAGTGCAATGCACTCTTAATCTGTAGCGATGAGATAGCGCTGAAATTCTCGGAATCAACAGTAAAAAGCAAAATAAATTTAAAATGTTTGATATAATTTGTAATGTGGCGAATAGTTACATTGACCTTTGCCAGGAATTTATAGAAGTATAGAAATTAATAAAAGATGGATCGGTTAACAAAAAAAAAACTCTATCACTAGACCGAGTACTCGGCCCGTAATCGGTTACTACTCGGTACTCGGTGTACCCGGCAGTTTATTGAGACTCGGTAGGTACTCGACCGAGTAACGCGTCGCCAATGACGAGTAACTCGGTATATTTCGTATTTTTTTTGTAGTGATTCAATACCAGTGTACTGGCTCTCCTCAGCCTAATGGTAAGCACGACGAGAGCCCACTTTCAAAAACAACACACGCTGGCACTGACGTACTGGCCCATATAAATAAAATTATCATGTGAATTAAATAAAATTCTATTTAAGTTCTACGCATTCTACCTAATGGTAGAATAACCTAACGGTCTACCTAATGGTAGAATGCGTACGGCGGTGAGGGAAAACATCGTGACTCTTGAGGAAACGAGGACGTTGGGGATAGCTTCAGAAACTGTGGATCATAGAGAAAAATGCTTGGATAATTATTCTGAATGTATGATTCCACTTTCTATCGGCAATCGCTGCATAATTAGCAGACGTAGTTACTAAATAGTGGATCATAGGCCAAGCATACACAGAGTCCGAGTCTGCGTTTTGTTCGCAATACCAAGCAATGACACGCTGAGATACCTACGTACTCTGCTCTACGTACCTTATCTGATTTGGGGAGCTTGATAATTACAATAAAACAACTGCGGAGTGACCTTCGCAACCCTTTAAAGAGGGGAACCAGATAAATTGAATCATGGTTATACGTTTCAGAAACTATCCGAAACGTGCAGTTTCCCTAACGATGTTTTCCCTCACCTACATTTCCTACCTACATTATGTATTATTAAAAGAGGAGCGAATATATGTAAGTACTTAGACTATACTGTAGTCAGTTAGGTCGTTACGTTATATACAAGCACTTCATAGACTTCTCATGAATGAATATGTATACGCGTAGATGCGGCATGGTTATTTTTAAAAGATTTCGTATAGGCCACGCGTACGAATCTCATTCGCGCCAAGTGGCGCCCGCGGTTCAGGGTTCACGGCCACGAGACTGATCTAGACGCAAATTCAAAACAGATTATGTAAACTAAAATTAATACGGGGTGTATCGGTAAAAAGCTACACCCCTATAACTACTTCTCCAACAAGCATTCTGAACTACTTTTCAGGTTTGTTCTACGATTTTTGAAATAAGCATCAAAATGTCAACTTTTCGTACAAAGTCGGTCACGTACTGTCTGCGTCATTTTGTAGAGAGTCAAAAAAGTTTTCGGAAAATTTCCAAAAGCTATAGAACAAGCGTTATTCAGAAGGACTGGTAAATGTGCTGGTTGAAGGGAATATAGTAGGTAAGAAGAACTTCTTTCGCAAATATGACAATAAGTGCACTTGATCTTTATTTGCGTCAACTCAATTTCAAAAGGAAAGAAAGTCTATATGTAATACAATTGTCCATTTATTTCTATATTAAAGATAATAGACTAGGTACTTACAGATAAAGAAATCACTATTTTCTGGAAGCAGACAAAACTAAAATACAGTGTAATTTGTATTATTTACGGTCAGGGCATCTGCTGCATATCCACTTACAAACGAAAATCGCTTGTACGCACGGCACAAAAATGCTATAATTTCAAACAAATAACTATGCAAGCTGCAAGCGATTTTTGCTCTTCAAGTGGTTAGGTATGCGGCAGATTCCCCGCCAGTACCTATTTACAAACTTTACAAAGTGCGGTATTGTGAATACTATACTATCTATATACCTACGCGTAAGTACCTACGGAATGAATCGTTTAATATTAAAAAGTCACAATTTTTAGTTAAGTGGCAATAATTATTTTCATATGGAGGTGAAAAGGCTAATTGTTTTGTTGGTTCTCGTCACTAAGATTTTTCGGTGTGTTGATGGGTGTCATTAATCACAAAGCTTAATTACCTTCTACGGGTATGAGTACCTGCTAGACGTCACATAATTCATAAACTGGTGTTAATATTCAATTCGGATTGAATCTCAAATTATGTTTGCTTATCAACCTACATGCTTAAATCAGCCAAGTACAACCTGTGTGGAAAAAGAATGGGATCAGAAATGGCGGCGCATCTATTACACTATTTGCGTCTATATTGGCACTCGTGGGTGTGCGAGCGAGAAGTGAATAGATGCGCCGCCATTTCTGATCCCATTCTTTATCCGCACAGGTTGTACCTAAGCACCTCTCAATCAGCGTGACGGGTAGGGCATACTAGCGACGCCAATCGATTTTAATTTTTAGCTACTAAACCGGATCTATTTTAAACAATTCTGGGGTTACAACCTCTCGGCAAACACTATACCTTAATAAAATAAGTCGATTTTATAAAGAGCCATAAAAATTATTAAAACACTTTCAGGTGTAAATCCCCAAAGTATGTAAGTACGTAATTAAAATTCATGGTCCAACCAAAGTAAGTAATACGAAAATATATAGGTACACCCAGACACAGAAAAGAACACAAGTGATTATAAATAAAAAAAAATGTGCTGATTTTGAATCAAACTCACGACCTTTTGCATCGTGACGCTGGGTATTACAAGTCGGCAGGCTCTACTCAACCAAATAGGTCATCGGGCGAGTCAAATAAATTAATATCACTCATTCCATTTCTATTTATTTGTCCCGGTAGAGACGTTGACTGACTCAGCATCAAAATCATCTTAGCGTTCAAACCACATTATGTGGTTCAACCATTTTACTAAATGGTACAATCCTACCAAAAATATCTGAGCATTTGACAAAAGACAACTGTACCTATGTACGGCAAGGTGCATTTTCATTCGTTGTTCGAGAACATTCACAACAAAATGAAACACTTCTTAAGCACCTCAAGGTGACCCATCGCCAAAACTAGCGCCGCCAATAGTTTTGCATTGAATGTAAAGATTAAAAGGCATTTTTTTTAAAAGTACACCAGTGTATCCATAAGGGAAAATATTAACAATTTTTTTGAGATAAAATTATGTCATAATTTCTTCTTCTACAAGTATCCATATTTTTTTTAATTGCTAAAAGTGGCCGCTTTAGGCAATAATAAGAATAATGGTTACTTGCACGAAGATAATATTACGCAAATTAATTGTGACGTACATTTAAAAAAAATCTTAACGTCACAATTAATGCAAATCTATTGGCGGCGCTAGTTTCGTCGTGCTAAAAGTGATTTTCGTAAAATGCTCAGATATTTTTGTGGTTTGATCGCTTAAGATAATTTGATGTTGACTGTACCCACCTACTCGTACATAATAATTTATTGGTTTCAAGAATAGATAGTTGAACAAACACAGTAGAGTTTATGTAGTAATTAAATATTGCGTATTTAACGTAGCATTCATAACGATTCCTACTGTGGTACCACAGTATGTAGAATATTGTGTTTTGAAGAATTTATTTGACCCTTCCAGGATTCCATACCAGTACGGAGACTAAGAAAATGATAGCACTTTATTTTTCTTACAGGTCCCATCCAAATTATGCGTGGAGAGAGAAACAGCGGGAATCGACATGTTATAGAGACAAAAGTATAGGTATGTTTAAAAACGTATGCTGTTATAATTTTAATATATGTCAAATTACATCACCCATCAGCTAATGTCTAACATATTAGCTTGGCATATCTTATAAGGTCAAATAGGTGTGAGGCAGAGATCGGATTGGAACACAACTAACGCCACTATGACGCGTGTTCGCCGTACTTTATTAATAATATTCGACACAGAGTCAAGTTTACGTTTAATAATAAATAAATATTTCACAACTTCACATACATTGACCCGACTCCGAGATAGGGAGCTCAAGCACCTGTGTTACGGATATAAGAATCAACAGCGGAATTACAAATATATACATAAAATACTTTTCTTTTGTAAATATATACTTATATAATACATAGAAAACACCCCGACCAATACAAACAGACATGTTCGTGCATACAAATGTTTGTACTGTGCGGGGATCGAACCCGCAACCTTTGCACCAGAGCCAGCGTTCACTACCACTGATCCGAACGGATTTAGAGGGACATTTCGTCAATCAATACTTCCTACATATGTTTTGGGTATATTTAAACCAGGATAAGAATCGAACCCGAACACATGACGTTTGAAAACAAACAAGTGTGGGTTTACTAAATACGCCATCAGGTTTATCATACCAATCATACCAACTGCCGCATTTTAGAGGTAACTTCAAAAAAAGTACTGAAACTTATTTCAATACGCAAAAAGACTTCCCATATTTTTTATATTATTTGGTCTATACCTACCTATGAAATTGCCGTTTTGTATGAAAAAAATCAAACGATTTTTTTCATATTTGTTTTATTTGTATCGAATCAAAGTAATCACCCATGCAAGCAATGCATCTATGCCAACGTAGTGACAGTTTATAGATGCCCTTCTTAAAAAAAATAGCTGGACGGGAGGCAATTGTTTCTTCAAATGTATTTCGTACTGCCTCTCGGGTATGAATATTTTTCCCGCCAATAAGTTATCTAAATTCTGAAAGAAGTAGCAGTCTGTGCGCAAGGTTTTGATGAGTAGGGCGGATGACGCAGAGCTCCTAACTCTAGTTCTTGCAATTTGGAGACCGTCTGCTGTGCGGTATAAGGTCGCGCACTGTCGTACAATACCAGCGGAGGCGAGCGATTGACCAACGCTGGTTGGAGATGTGCCAGCTTCTCCATCGTTGTGTTCAGTTCTTCACAGTACACATCTGCAGTAATGCTCACCCCTTTTGGGCATTGTTTAGGAGCACCAGGATCCAACCAACTTGCTTAGCGATTGCGGTTATCAAACAGAATCTATTTTTTGTCACAGGTAACCTTAGATTAAATAATTTTGATTTAATCTAAGTTAAACATTGAGGTTCAAAAATTCTTGCGCTGCTCAACAAACACAAAATGTTTGTTGAGCAGCGCAAGACACGCTTATTGGTCTGTCATGTAACTCTATTCAATAAACAAATGACTACTTTTGGAAAATAATTCCATATTTTTTAAATAAAATGAATTTGAAATAGCAAGTACTGCAGAACGGCAATTTTATAGGTAAAGAACTATCTATTATTTTAAGAGGACCCGTGTTGGGTTGCCCTATTTTATTTATTGACCAAAACCCTAGGATTTTCAAATACACATAGTGTTTCTTTTTCATACTAAGTTAAATTAATCTAATACTTACTTATTCCTATCACCTATAAACTGAAAACCTTTAACTGTTAGAATCTGAATAGTATCTAGAGACGATTAGTCTATGATAGTATCTAGTACATAAACAAGTTGTTAGGCATGTACTACCTGTATTGAATCAAATTGATGATATTTACATTATGTAATCCTTGAGTAATTACTCTTTGACCTTGATGCAGATGTGGAACAATCTCGACGTAGACCAATAGTGCATGTCCGCTGCATGCGGTAATCATCAAACGTCATCATGATTGGCATTGCAATTTAGCAGGGGCAATGCAGGGGCTATGTAACACGCATTTGCTTGATATTACGCAGGCCCTCATTTAATGAGGAAGCCAACAAACAACAGTGCTTTAAGATTTTGGCTGGATGAATTGATCTTTTCAACTAAACGAAGATATTGAAAAGAAAATATATCGAACCTCATTGTCTTAACCTTAAGTTGCAAGTACCTAAGTAATTAATACTAACATCGGTCGAAAACAGTGTGAAACATTTCAAAATATACCAATGCTGAATCATAATTTAGTATGACACACAGTTTAGTAGTGATTCTGTGCGTCCTGTGAAAAGGGGTGCAAGTTTTGGGATGAAGTAGCAAGAAGAAAATCAAATTCGATATACGTCGACTTGTACCACTTTTCACAGGACGCACAGAATTGGTGAGCGCGTATTTTATCCGACGCTTTCCTATTTAGAGGTAAATATTACACATCTGGATAGAGCCACTATAATAATTGCTCATGAAGGCCAAAAAGTGTTTACAATCTACATCCACATTATGATCGATTCAATTGCCTATTGTCGATTATGTATCTACCATGCGATGCATAAGATATGTAATTGTATTCAAACCGAACTTTATTTTCGATTATTGAGTGAGCTTTTTGTTCCATCATCATTTCAGCCAATATACGTCCACTGCTGGACATACGCCTCTCCCAACGATCTGCATACAGATCGGTTCTGTGCCGCCCGCATCCAAGGGATTCCCGCGACCTTCACCAGATCGTCGGTCTACCTTGTGGGGGGTCGGCTACGGCTTCGACCTCCCGGACTCGGCCTCCTTTCTGCCCCACCGGCCGTCTAATCTCCTCGCAATGTGCCCTGCCCTTAGTGTAAAATCGATTTCAGAAATCATTAAAAGCTTAAATGCCATAATGATAGTTACGAATCTGCGAAGCGCCGTCTTTCAAATTCAGAAACGATGGTACAATTTGCTTCCAATTTAATCGTGAGATTCCCGTCTAGATTCAAAGATCAAGGATAGAATCTAATCACTGCACCGGGACGAAGCCTTAATCCCTTTGTTTGATAAATTGGTATGCGAAATTACTCTGTGTATGAGTCAATACATCTGGGAATTGCAGCCCGTGGTAACAACAACGTACAGTCGACGAATTTCCCGGTGTACCAGCGCTAGGCGATAATCGCTTGCACATACATCGGGCGGGCATAGGGTTGTCAGATTAATATTTTGATAAAGAAGGACAGATGGGTCTGTAACCGAAGTATGTTTCGCTGGATAAAATTTTTACTTACTTACTTAAAAAGGAGGATTTTCTGTAAAGAGGACTTTCAGTAGCTTTAAGGTAGGAATGAAGAGAAAACATGGAAAAGAAGGACAAGGTGGGCAAATCTGATTAGATTCATACACGCTGCGCTCACGCATATCGCAGTGCAAAGCGATTTTGCCGGCTAACTGTGTTTCTACGTTCGCTGACGTGCATACCGTACTTATTTTTATTATTTACGATACTTAGCTTGTTTCCTTTACCCAAGTCATTTAAAATTATGATTCTGTTTTAAGCAAATAGATAGGATACTAGGGGCTTTATTAATAAACGTTCAATAAACCTTTTCTTAGCTCAAACGGATAATAGAGCAAGTTTTGACGTTTGAAACAAAAAAATGTTTATACAATTTTTTCGAAAAAAGAACGAAAATTGCTTTATAACATTTACTAGCGGCCGCCCGCGACTTCGTCCGCGTGGAAAAGTAACTTTTTACCCCCCTTTCAACCCCTTACAACCCCCTTTTCGCAATAAAAAGTAGCCTATGTTCTTTCTCAGGGTCTAGATTATCTGTATACCAAATTTCATTTAAATCCGTTGAGTCGTTTTGGCGTGAAAGAGTAACAGACAGACAGACAGACAGACAGACAGACAGACAGAGTTACTTTCGCATTTATAATATTAGTAAGGATGAATAAGACCCTAGTTTTAAGGGGTACCGGTTTAGACTGGTGTTAAAAAACAGACAGTATAATTCTGCGTCGTGACCGAGTACCGTAAGGAACCTGTTACGACGGGAAAATGTATCATATTTTCGGGAAAAAATCTCATGATTATAATCCACATCAACGTTACGAGTAGAAGGCTAGTTAAAAATAAACAAAGAGATTACCGTTCAATTCCCTCTCGAGTGATCAAATGAAAACGCACGCAGCATGCACAAATGTAGACTCGATCATTATGCGTAAGATTAGATTGGTAGGCACAATACTACTAACCTTTTTGCTTGTTAGACTATACCTAGGCTATCGCTTGACCACGATGAGTGAGACGATGAGGTCTGAGATACGCGTTTGCCTAGAAGATGCCTGTTCACCCTTGCCTTTTACGGCTCATTGGCGCCGACAATGGATTTTAATGAATTATAATGGATTTAAGACATTACCTAAGTGAAAAATTGTTCTAAGCATTAAAAAAAAGGGTTTGTGATTTTATTTTTCAATTTTATTTAAAATGTCTTGAACGTTTTAATTAATGTCTTAAATTAATTACAATTAATTAAAATCAGATAGCGGCGCCTTAGATGTACAAGAGTGAATCTTTTAGGCAAAAACAATCAATCTGACATTAATTAATAGAATTAATTTATTTATTCAATTTGAATTTTGTTTTCAATAAATAATATTGTATGAATTTGTGATAATAAAAATGATACATTTTATAGGCTTTGCTAGGCGTAATTAGTGCAACACCCTTAATTAAATTTAAAGAACTTTCTGTCAAATACCTAGATAAATATTTTGAATTTGAAATGATGAAGGAATCTGAATTATTGTAATTATAATGAACCGTTTTGGGACTGGGAATGAGTTCTTTAGTACAAAATAATTAAGTAGGTACGTGCACACAGCAAATGGTATGGCTAGTGCGTGGATAATAGCGTTACACACTACTGTAAAAGTTATATTGATAAAAATAGAAATCAAATCAAATGTCAAATGTTCTTGCGTGCAAAGAAATCAGGGGGCCTACAACGGAAGCGTCCCGTACCGAAAGGAGGATATACCTGTCGTATCCTAACAAGAGAGACGCATAGTGCGTTTGAACGGGATGGGGATAGAGATTCGGTCGTGAATTCTGTTTCGAGGTAGGGCCTATGCTATGGTCGTAAACACCGAAAAGAGTCGATAAAAATGTTTACGCGCTCCAGATTAAATACTCTCTCACCTTGTAGCCGAATCGAATGAAAGTTCGTTAGACATTTAAAAAATATTTTAGAAGAAATCAAAGTTCAATATCTAGGAATTAGGTACCTACTTTGCTGTCTGAAAACTTGAACATTGATATCATGTAGGTAGTGTTACTGTAAAAGCCCGCACTACCTAAATCGAAACACTAGTATTTATAATATCTGTGCCGAAACCTAAGATTTTAGAATGAAAAAAGTTTGCGGTTCGAACTTTTACCATTATTTACCTGGTAAATCTTAAAAAGCACAGTAATTTTTTTATTAAAATAGCAAAAATTCTATCATTTCCTGCCTTCATATCCAAGCTGCTTCAGTTGTAATATTTAAAACACTTATTTTAAATTTTATCTATTAAAATACAACTGCCGTTTTTCATAAATTTAGAGTTAGTTGACCATAATTTAATCGATATTCAAGTACCGCCTAACTTTTATGACGTTAGTCTCATTTGACCACGTGGAAAATCGCTCCAAGATCCGTAAATAATTTTAAGGTGAAGGTAGATATAAGACCGCCAAGGTCACCCGCCGATTCTGATTTATTACACGGTTCGGTCATAACAGAATAAATACCAGTGAGACGCTTCCCCCTGACCCTGAAAGTTTATTCTAATTTTAGTTTTTACGTCAAATATCGTATTGGATCGAATCAGAACCCGGGCTTCGAAGCGACATCTTCGTAGGCAACCGTGAATAACAAGATAATGGCGATCGTACCTACTTAATCAAATCTTACTGAATCGCTAAGGATTTATCATTATTATAATGATAACGTTTCACAAAAAGTAATATTAGCTCCTGCTTAACCCTTATCAAAACTAGATTCGATAAGAGTACCATTGGATCTTGAAAAATGCTTGATAAAGTCTATTGGACAGAAACACAGATTTTGTGAACAGAACGATTATATTCGTTTTCAATAGAACAGCTAACATTTTATGGTACCGTACCGAGTGAATGTCATAAAGTGTGCAGATCGCAGAGCCAAAATTGCAAATGCATTGAGAAGCCTGCATATAAAATTATACTACTATTCAATTGACCTGTGTTCATTCATCATAACATAATAATACTTACGCTGCAATTTTTATGACGACCCGATTGGAACAGTGGTAGTGAACGCTGCCTCTGATACAAGGGTTGCGGGTTCGATCCCCGCACAGTACAAACATTTGTGTGCATGAACATGTTTGTTTGTATTGGTCTGGGTGTTTGCTATGTATTATAAGTATGTATTTACAAAAGAAGAGTATTATATGTATATATTTGTAATCCCACTGTTGATTCTGATATCCGTAACACAGGTGCTTGAGCTACCTATCTCGGAGTCAGATCAATGTATGTGATGCTGTGAAATATTTATTTATTTATTATTATTATTGTAGGGGTTGTCAAAGTTTCGAAATAATGTGCCCGAGGTATTTTGTGTGAGGGCGTGCGTTCTACATCATATTCGTAAATATATAGAGAGGTGGTGTGCAGGAGTTCCTATGTACATAACAGATTAACAGGTTACAAGATGTTAGGTATGTAGTTTACTGTTTCAATGATATATTGTGTGGTGGTGAGCTCTTCTTGCTATCAACGGTGCACAGTGAAAGACGGTCAATATTATTTGCGTCTCTAATGAATTTTATTTTTATCTCACCGTGAACTAATTCTTTGATATTGGGTTTTCAAACGCAGTCTGCTGGTTCATATTCTATTTATATGTATTGGCAAAAATATTACTCACAAAATATCTGAATTTTATATTATTTATTATAGCTTATACTAATGGCACGGTAAGTAAGATAAGTCCGTGCGAATTTCCGACCACAACCACTGGTTGCAACCTGCGGGGAATATTATTACAGTTTTTAGTTCTACCGATTGGCGGAATTATGAAGACTCAGCAGAAAAATAGTTAAACTTTTATTTTGTCATCCAAAGAGTGATTTTTGGGCAACCCACACGTGCTATATAAGTAATTTAGCATTTGTAGATTAATTTAAAACCATTTGACCATCATTTGAATCTAAAACATCAGGTGATGATTGTCCATAATTCACAGACAGAGGCTATAATTTTTATTCAATAACATTGTTCACAAACGTCCTCGATTTTATATTATGCATTTTATTACGATACCTAAGTAGTTAATTTGATTTTTTTATTTTAATCTGATTTTAATTGAGTTAGCTATTTGATCTGGTGTAGTAGGTACCTACCTAAGTACTTTATGTAGGTACGAATACTTCATTGAATAGTAGACGATTAATTTGACACGATATGTTCTTTTGATACTTATATTTTTGGTCCGCTGAAGAAGTGGAGTTATTAATCGAGCCTAAGTTAGTTAAGTATTACCATGGACTAATCGGTATAAAATGTATTACCAATTACTTCAGTGGGGTTGATTAACTCTTATTGTTGTTAAGTAGGGCACAGAAAGGCCTTAAAGGCCCTTATCTCGCTGTATAGATTTATCCCAAGTATAACTGACGATTGATAGATGATGATGATGACCCATGAAAAAAATCTTTTTATGTTGCCTATACCTAGAGGAAAGATAAAAAAATAAATTAATTTTTTTAAAAATTCCCGACAAAAATTTAAAACTCAAAAAATTTATTGTAACTTCTGTTGACTGCCCTACATATGAACATTTTTGGTTAAATATGGTCGCGTAGAAGGCCGCTCTACTTACGAGTATTGCATTTTAGCATAACATTTTGTTAAAGCACACATTTTATAGGCAGACAAGAAGCGGTCCCCCGACGTGACAATATTGTTCATACGTAGGACAGTCAACAGCAGTTTCAATTAATTTTTTTTATTTTTGGACCTTTTTAAATTTTGTCGGGGGTTTTTAAATTTTTAATTTTAATTTTGGCTTTTTAAAGAGACTCCAATTTTTATTTGTTCTTGCTTTCAATTGTCACCCCACAAGTATATAAATTATAATTTATTATTTAAAATTTCGCCATTTTCTGAGGGCCTGGATTTGAAAAATTTCATAGTGTTTTGTATTATACTGTGTACTCAAACCCTTCTACTTATATCGAGGGGGGTTGTCATACAATAAATGTTAATTCGACATTTTGTGGCGGCGGCGATCTTGGATCAATTTCCAAAAAACTACGATGCCACGGACAGACACACACAGACACGTCAAACTTATCAACCCGTCGATTTTTCGTCAGGAGTTAAAAATATGTACCTATGCATGTATGTATGAGTAAAAAAAACTCTTAATTCCTTTCACTACATATTAGAAATTCTTCATAATTTATATAAAATGCCATACCACGGTAATACCTACGTCTTATTCCTACAAAAATATTATAACTATCAATTAAGTCAACGCAAGCGGGAGTCTAGTTTTAAGAAATACCAAAGTCAATGAATGTAAACAATTTACTATCTATAGGTAGGTACAATAGGGTGATTGGGCCTCTATTTACAAATATCTTTTGGTTTTTTTTCGTAGTTGTCTTTTTAGACAAATCAAGAAAAAACATCTTACTGTGTAGTTTGCTTTTATATAGATAGATCTTAGATAATTTTACACGTACAACAACCATTTTGACGAGTTCCGCTCAGCGACAGATACGAATTCGAATTGGCGTACACGACCAACGTGGAATCACGTTGGTCGTGTATTTTTTTACAAAGGAAATCCTCCACATGCCACGTCCCGTGTTAAATTGTCTAAGAGATAGATAGATAATATGTTTATTTGTACTGTATAAGCAGGTAAGCGATGATGTTAAAGTTGCTTTAAAAACACCAATTTTTATTATGTTTCAGATCTCTTGGAAAGTAGAAGGGAGGCAGCAGACTGAGTGATATCTAGATTAAGAATAATTTCAAATTGTGATAAGAAAATATGGATGATATAAAGATTGAAATTATATACATAAGCGCAAGTAGAGGGCTGTGAACATTTAAATAAATAATTTGGGTAGCCATGTTGTCATACATGGTGCCTGTGGAGGAGAAGCCCCCGCCAGTGCCGGGGAAGGGGCGGCTGGCGCTGGAGCTGGTCGGGAGCCCCGGCAGCCCCGAGTCCGCGGTGAGGAAGGCGCGCACGAACATCTCTAAGGAATCCTCCACGAGCTCGTTCGCCAGCGACCTCACCATGTCCTCGTCGACTCCCACCGGCGCGCTCGACAAACCCAAGCACAAGCTGCTAGGCAACGGCACGAAGCACACCTCTCTCAAAAGGTTAGTGACCAACACTTCATAAATATAATACTTATCCTCCAACCGATTATTACGCGGCTTCGCAACCCTTAGAACCACACCAACTGGATCGTGGTTACACGTTCGGAATCATTACCTTATGGTGACACCGCGACGAAACTAGCGCCACCTCTTTATTTACCTACATTGATTGTGAAGATTAAGAGACATTTTTTAAAAATGTAATTCAATGATTACTTAAAGGAAAATATTATCTAATATTTGAGACCCACCTATGTTATATTTTTTTCCAACAAGGAACTATAATTTCCATAATTGCTAAAAGTGGCCACTTTAAACAGTCATGATTAAAATTATTCTTACTTATAGGAATTAATTATTATCGCATAAGTTCGCCTCGTTCGTAATGAAACTTTAAAAAACTTTTAATTTTATTAGAACAACTTTAAAAAAAATGTCTTCTATAATAAATCATTTAGTGGCAGTAGTATCATCGCGGTGTCACCTTAACATGATGCGAGCTCCATTGTAAAATAAACAAAAAAGTCAAAAAGGCTGATAAGGTACTTAGACATCGCCAAAGATCAGTTTGCTTGATGAAATAGTAGATACCTATTACTTTACGTCGCAAGCACGGTAAATTCAATACTTCAATTCGTCGTGATCAATAGACAGGAATCTATTCTGTGAATAACTCATTAGATCGAGGAATCTACGTGCACCTTTTTAAACGTTCTTTTTAGCTTATTGTATGAAGTACAATTTCAATTTGTGCTATGGGTCGATGAGTCCACTCATTGAGTGAGCATAGTAGAGGTGTTCCGATGCTTACAAAGCATCGATACCTAATTACTTTTAGCTACTTACTTAACTTTTTATTAACTAAGGGATCGATGTATACATGTTAGCAAAAAGCAAGAAAGTCATCATTTTATTCAAGGAAATGGTTGTTACTTACTCTATACAGGGTGTACCTGTGAACATTTACATCAATTTAATCACGTGTTCTTCTAATCATTGTGAACAAAATTTGTTCTATCACTTTTGGTAATTCGCATGAAAAAATTTCAACTTTTCATACAAAGTCGGTCACCTGACTTGGTAAAAAATTCGATGAATTTCGAAACGTCGTAGAATATGTTGTTTAGAATGGTTGTTAGAACTGATGTTTTAAGGGATGTAAATGTTTACAGATACACCTTGTTTATTTTATATTTTACAAAAAAAGGAACCTATATGAGTACCTCGAAAAGTTAGTAAAATCTTCTACATCTTCGAGTGAATCTTCTTTTCTGAAGGTTGGCAGTCAGCTTTCCAAAATCCTCTCTATTCATTGCGAGATGAAACAGCCGTTCCACAGATGCGATGCCAGACCACTCCCTTCTATTGCGCAGCCACGACTTTTTCCTTCTTCCAACGCGTAGGTTAGAAAATGTATTCGATGCTAAAAGCTCTTAGTTGGTATCGAAACAGAAGCATCGAATACTTACTCTTACTCGTTTTACTTAAATCGGAGTATCCCTATTGAGAGCTGTGTGAACGGTGCCAATGATTTCCGCATGACTTGACGACAGTCACCCGATATCAAGATTGCCTGCGTAAGCTTATACATTTACATTATTTTCTTTAAAATATGATTCGCAGGAAATTATTGCGGTAGCTTTCTATTAAGGTGACGGGTAGGGCACACTAGCGACGCCAATCGATTTTAATTTTTAGCTTCTATTCCGGATCGATTTAAAACAATTTCGGGGATACAACCTCTCGGCAAACACTTATCCTATTTATTAAATAACCATGCACAAATGTTGGATCCGTTTTTGTACGCGAAAAATTGATTCACGCTAGAACTGGCCGCTCAATAAAATTTGAAAAAAATATCGTATGAATTGCATAATGCGCTAATTGGAATTTTGCTCATAGGGATTGACACAAACAATCGAAATAAATCAGTACTCGGTATGACAGACCATCGAATCACGATAATTGTCTCGTAGCAAAATGTGTCCGCATAGATTGCATTAGGGACCAAGAACTGGTAATTTCTCTTGGTGACGAAGGTGGTTCCGACACGCCAATCGAGAGTTGTTATTTTTCAGATGAATAAGATGCATATTATTTAATTATTTGCTTGTGTACCACTAAGAATATTTACATATTGTGTTCCAAATCCAAATTCGTAGATAAAATGTTGATTAAGTTTAAAAATCAAACAAATAAAAGTCGATAAGATTTCTAAAGAAAATATTCTCGATTCTCAAAAATATCGGTTAGGTTTAAAAGAAGCGTCTCACTTTTAATATCAAAATAAAACTGTCCTATTCACCTTCACATACTGATTGACTGACCGGATGGCGTAATTACGCCGTGTGGTCCCCGGCAGAGTAGAATAGGCCACCCTCACTCTTACCGAGGTGTCGTAAAAGGCGACTAAGGTAAAGCTGCTGGCATGATCATCAGCACCCAGAGAAGGAAAACTCTGCATTTATATCAAAACCCTCGCCAACATCGCCTCATGTGATTGAGGGTGGCCCGTGCCCCAGCTGTAGGGACTTAAATGGGCTGATGATGATGGCGTAATTGGTAGTGACCCTGCCTTTTACGCCAAAGGTCATGGGTTCGATCCCCACCCTGGACAAACATTCGTGCGATGAACACTTGTGTTTGTTCAGTGTCTGGGTGTAATATATGTATTTAAGTATATATTTGTTTTCCTCTTTTGTCTGATATATGTACGAGTAATACAAGTGCTTAAGCTACTTAGTACGGAATCAGGTCAACCTATGAGATGTTGTGAGAATTAATATTATTATTATTAATTGCCAACGTCTCAAGTGTTATCTATTACTAGCGGCCGCCCGCGACTTCGTCCGCGTGGAAAAGTAACTTTTTACCCCCCTTTCGACCCCTTACAACCCCCTTTTCGCAATAAAAAGTAGCCTATGTTCTTTCTCAGGGTCTAGATTATCTGTATACCAAATTTCATTTAAATCCGTTGAGTAGTTTTGGCGTGAAAGAGTAACAGACAGACAGACAGACAGACAGACAGACAGAGTTACTTTCACATTTATAATATTAGTCTATTATTTTAATTATTAAGGTCAATCTTAACTAGTAGATGATTAGTGCAATGTTGCACTTTAGATAACTTAAAGCTTTACGACCGATTCAAGATAACTATTTTGGTGATACTCGTAAGTACGATGCGATAGGTACCTATATAAGATTTTGGTTACCTCTTAGGTTTTTCATATGTGATAGGTGGAAGCGATTACCGCCGCCCGTAGACACCCGCGACCCCAGTTAGTTACTAGTGTGCTGCCAACATTTAAATCCCCTTTTCCCCCGGATTAGGCCTCCGGTACCCTCACTCACGCACCGAACACAAGCACAGTGCTGCTTCAGTTAGATGGATTGCAGTGATACCTCCTACTCATGTTCGCGCGTAGTTCCCGGTTGCGGCCAAAGCTGTCGGTTCGGAGCCCGGGATACGCTTAGACCATGATTCAGGATTTAGCGAGTCTGGTAATTTTGACCATGGGAGAGCCACGCCTTGGCATGAATGGGCCGGCTCGATCGGAGTGAAACCACGGCCTCACAGAAAACTGGCGTGAAGCAGCACTGTGCTGTGTTTCGCTGCGTAAATGAGGGTACCGGAGGCCCAATCCGGGGGAAAGGTTGGTAGCGCACTTGTGACTCCACTAGTAGCGCGGGTGTCCATGGGCCACGGTAATTGGTTACTCATCAGGTGATCCGCCTGCTCGTCTGCCATCTATCACATAAAAAAAATACAATGAAGCGACTGACGTCTGACCTTGCAACCCTTTAAAAGGGAAACGGTCCAACTGAATCATGGTTAGACGTTTTAGAAACTATCCGAAACATGCTGGTTTCCGATGGTTCTCAATTATTTCCATCACCGCCGAGCTAAAAGTAGAAAATACGCACATAGATTTGAAATTTGAGGTGCATGCTCGGATTCGAACCACGACACTCCATGTAAGGCGCGTCTTATCCATTGAGCTACCATCGCTACGATTGTAGTTATAAATAAATAAATAATATTTCACAACATCACATACATTGATCTGACTCCGAGATAGGTAGCTCAAGCACCTGTGTTACGGATATCAGGATCAACAGTGGGATTACAAATATATACATATAATACTTTTCTTTTGTAAATACATACTTATAATACATAGAAACACCCAGACCAATACAAACAGACATGTTCATGCACACAAATGTTTGTACTGAGCGGTGATCGAACCAGCAACCCTTGGACCAAAGGCAGCGTTCACTACCACTGTTCCAAACGGGTCGTCAGTGATTCCTATATACGTATAAATAACTTCAATCTATGTTTTATAATACATATCTCTATAAAGAAAGAATAAAAACATATTTCGAGTAATGCCTGGTGATATTTTAAAGATTCATACGATGTAGGTAAAATGGATCATAGAGTAAATAAATTGTTTTCTATGTAATTCAAAATGTTTAACTACCTATCATCAATCTTATTTTTAGTAAGTACGAAAAATGTAGGAGGAATCATTGGTTCAAAACAGTTTTTACTCTGTAAATTAATATTAATATTCCCATACTTCTGCAAACTGATGGCAAGTGTATGTACCTACTCGTAAATATTTTATACTAATTAATTTTTATTCGTAATAGAAATCTAGTTTGTTATTAATTTGCATGCCAGATGCTGGCGAAATGTGGGAAACTTAACTAAACTGTAAGATGTTTTTATTGTACCACATTTTAAGCAAATAAATAATTTCATTCGGCTTGTTAGATAAATCTAACCAAATAGTATGCACATTTTACTCGCTTTCTTATTGCATTTCTGAAACTTTATTTCCATGTCAATTGACACGCAGTAAAATCCAACAGCGACTTAGAGTGTGCGCAATGAAAGAGGCATCGTAATAAATTGAATTGATTTAAAGAAAGACCGTTAGTTCTGCAAAAAATTAGGGACATCAGCCCCTACTATGAGACCCATCATAGGTGTACCTATACCTAACTCAACTTCTGGCTTAGGCTTCGGAGAGTAAGATTTCACGTCCCAGGTTTTGGCCTATGGGGTGTGTGAGTGGGTCCGAGTGCACTCTGCATTCATCGATTTCCAGATTAACACGAGTGCGTAGAAACGAAACAATATACCGTATAGCGCTTAGGTTAAGGTGACGGGTAGGGCACACTAGCGACGCCAATCGATTTTAATTTTGAGCTACCAAACCAGATCTATTTTAAACGATTTCGGGAATACAACCTCTCGGAAAACACTTATACTATTTATTTAATAACCATGCACAAATGTTGGGTCCGTTTTTGTACGCGAAAAAATTATTATAATCTATTTTTCGCGTACGCTTTGGACCCAACATGTATGCATGGTTATTTAATAAATAGTATAAGTGTTTGCCGAGAGGTTGTAACCCCGAAATTTTTTAAAATAGATCCGGTTTAGTTGCTAAAAATTTAAATCAATTGACGTCGCTAATGTGAGTTACTTCCCATCACTTTAACGAACTCTTCGATATCAATGTTAGCTAATTTATTTATGCTCCGTACTATCCTACTGAAGAGATAATACATTGGCAGTTGAAATACTGAAAAGAATCTGTATATCGCCTGTGACAATGTCTCACGAGAACGAAGCAACTTAAACCTGGTAGAGAATAATAAAAAATAACATTTGCTAACTCTGAGCCAATTAACTTCGGAACGACAGGTAGTTAGGCATTATTTACAAATTGCTTGAAACTTTACTGCCGTCACGAGACCCGTTGGCTGCCGAGTTATGTTGTTTTGATTTAAATTGAGTTACTATTCACACATGCCAATTACATAATTTATGGGTGTAAAGAATTAAAAGAGTTTGTAAGTTAAACAATTGTTTATTTAAATGCATAATTAGCACTAAAAACTTTTAGCTTTTTGTAAAAGTAGTTTATTAAGTAATAATAGGTGACATTGGTTACCTGTTATATGACGGCGGACTGCCTCGGTGGCGCAGTGGTTAGTGGGTCGCACTTTTAAGCGACGGCTGTGCAAGAGGTCCCGGGTTCGATCCCCGGGTCGGGCCAAAAATTTGTACCTAAGTTTTCGGTAAGAAATTCTTAGCGGCAGCCCGGAGTCTGGAAGTTGGTGGTCTTGTTCCCCCGTGCCACGGAAAGCACGTTAAGCCGTTGGTCCTGCGCCCAACCCCTCTCTGGTCGTGTCACAGTAGTGTCCCATCGGAATATAAGGGTAAGGGAATAGAGAGTGCACTTGTGTTTGCGCACACACTTGAGCACTATAATATACCCTGCGTACGTGGCTGATCGTTGAGATTGGCCGCCGTAGCCGTAATCGGTTGGAGGATTAGATATGACGGCATAATTACGACTAGACTAGGTATAGATACCTATACACAGTATAACAATCAGTGGGAGAGCCACGCTTCGGCATCAATAGGCCAGCTCGACCGTTGTAATACCACGTCCTCACAGAAAACCGGCGTGAAGCAGTGCATGCGCTGTGTTTCGCTGCGTGGGTGAGGGTACCGGAGGCCCAATCTAGGGGAAGGGGAGTTAAAAGGTAAGCAGCGCACTTGTGACACCACTAGTGTTGCAGATGTCCATGGGCATGTGCCTTTAACATCGCTATTACCCAATGGTTTAAAGTTTATGATTATAAAAGATATACATATACATGTCTGATTGAATACAATTTTAAATGTGATAATTGTACCTAGTAGTAGTAGTAGTAGATTGTGATTTCGGACGAAAATCAATAGAGATGTGGGTACAGTCAGCTTTTAAATGTTATTAACGTTCAAACTTCTGCCACAATAGATCATCTACTGGTCGCAATGGCTGTGACGCAAGGCTCACCCCATTTCTATTAAAAACGTTAAAAACTTACCAAAAATACTTATCTGAGCATTTGGCATTATCTTATCTTAACATGACATTAAATTAACTTTTAGCACAATACCATTGATGCTCGAAATGACAACATATGAAAGTACCTAAGTACCTACTTCATTTGTTGTAATTTGTTCTCGAGCCACAAAATGAATATGCATCTTGTCGTATACCCGACCAGTATGTCAGTTGTCTTTTCTCAAATGTGAAGATATTTTTGGTAGAATTAGAACGCTAAGATAATTTTGAAGCTGACTGTATTCGGATCGACACCACTGTCCAGAAGGCCATATTTAAATCAGACATTACGACCGAATCGGAGTTTCTATCTCTTTCACCCGTGCTGGGTGTCTACTTTGTTTGGATGCGACAGGTATATTCTCGTTCGTTACGAGACGGCTAGTCACAAGTTGTGACGTGAAGTTTACATCTAAAGTCCGTAAAATAAAGCTTGATTAGAATGTCAATTGTTTCTTTACTTACTTACTTAAATTAAAATAAGGTTTATCATTTTACCAAGTTTTATTCCATAGTACAATTTACTACTAATAGTATTGACATAAAGAATTTTTTTCGGTGACATCAACAGCTGTCATTTTAATTGAGTTATTTTTACCGGCACGCACTCGTATGCAGCTTTAAAACAGTTGCCGTCTCAGCATTCCCGTCACTAATGGCGAGGTTGCGAGCTTCCCACGTCCACATAATCTAAGTTGTCCCACGCGTCAGGAAGACGAAGCGGTACTTTTGAAAGCCATGAAGTATAAATTTCTAACTGGCAATCCGGCCTGAAAAAGTGAAATTAATACAACTTTAAAAATGCTATTTCTTGATATCCTACCTCATTTTTTTTTACTTGTGATCTTTTTCCAAATGAATATTAAATCAAAGACGTCCACTAAAGATACCAGAATATAAAAATAAATAACATGACATACATGCTTGATCTTTTGGCGCCTCATGGCCGCCTAAAGATTGGGTGCTACCTGCCCACAAAACGCTATAAAACATTGTGAAGGTAACATGATATTCTATAACTGTTTGGGACATGTTGAACTATAAAAGTATAAAACCACTAACCAAAACAATTTGCTGCCTTTTGTTTAAAAAGTTGTTCAGTTATAAAATGTTCTTCTACTTTTTTTAACTGCTGAGTAGGAGCACATTTTCAGTCAAAAGTTCATACTCGTAAGTAGGTTTTTTTTTTAATTGTAGGTGCACCCGTCATCACAGGACGTTGACATTAGCCTACCCTGCTCTGGGGCCCGCCGCTGCTCTCTGCGCTGTTGCTTATGCGCAGTTTGTGTCTTATTTTTTTTTCTTTTTTTTTTCATATAACTATTTTTTTTCATTTTTTGAGTCAGCGGCGTTACATTTTCCTGACGGCGCTCCCCGGCTTGCACGCAGCCCCTAGCCTACTTTTTTTTTATAATGCAAGTAATTGTCAGGAAATATAAACAAATAATAAAATGTCACAGTAAAAAAGTCAAATAATAATAATAAAAAAAATTATAATAAATAAAAATGTCAGAAACTATAAACAAATAATAAAATAAAATGTCAGATGTCCAAATGATTATACGTATGTATCTCCGTAAGTAAGTAAGACACCTTAGTTTATGATCTGGTTAACAATTCCGCATAACACTTACTCCGTATAATGCCATTCGATAAATACCATTGAACTAAAAACCGCGCGCTTTGAACGGAATGTGCCATTTTCGGAATAAACATCACAGAGTGAGGAAGAGATCCAACCGACCCTGCATCTCTATACGGGTGCGGTAGAGAAAGAACGTCATTTAGCACGTCACCCCAGTACTAACGGCTCCGCGCGGATTTTTAAGTATGATTTTCTATGAAAAGGCTTAGTCGGTTAGGGTGCACGTCTATATGATAAATACTCGTATATATATAGCCGAAGATAAATACCTACAGTATCCTTTTCATACATAGAGGACGTGTTTTCATTCCGCCAACGAAAATTTTAATCAAAGTCATTCAGGTGAGCGGCGAGCGAGCCCTTGTGTCAACTTGTCTCTTGAAATCCTCTATAACCCCTCGTAAAGCTTCAATCTTTGTACCAACTACTGGATTTATTTATTTTTATTCTCTTCGTGTGCCGGGTTAAGAAAGCACGGGACGTTATGGGGCTGATCACCTTGATAATATTATTAATAACAAATAATACATTGTTAACGAAGTTAATAACGAAAGCAATTGTGACACATCCAGGAGAGGTATTTTATTTCATAGGACAGCCTGTTTGTTCATTAAGCTATGAAACTCTTTAACAGTCACATCAAGTGAAATATTAATATACTCAAGTGTACGGTCGACGAATTTTCTGTTATCATATCCATGAAGTTAATATTACAAAAATAAAAAAGTAAGGATACTTTCAAATGATGGAGGTAATTGGAAAGCCCGATAAACCAACTTGTGCTTACCTAAATGTAGATAGGTGATGAAGTTTTTATAGTTACTATTTTTTAATCCGAGTCAGCATGGCCCTTACCGAACCACGTCTAGACAAATAAACTTTCCTCCTATTGTAGACAAAGCTTTTCTAACTCTAACTACAAATGCAACCACACCAGTGCTGCCTAATTATCCAGTTGTAGGTATTCGGGAGGGAGGATATTAATAGAAAATTTCAAATGGTTTACTGACTTTGTGGATAACCATCCAATGACGCCCGTCGAGGTGACTGGCACGGGCTTCAGGCTCTTCGGGACTTCGGTCTTAGTGACCGTGGGGTGGATGGCAGACGCCGCTTCTCGCCGGATCTTATCCGCCTCTTCAATGGTTTGTCTGAAAACGTTGACAAATAAATTAAGGCAGAATATCAATCTTGCTTGGCGGTACATCATCATCTTCATCATCGGATTGTGTTATTCCCGGTTGCGTCCTAAGTTTTGAAGTTCATAGTATGATCCATGATCCAGGATTCGGTGAGTCTGGTGACAAAGAAGCGACTGCAGTTAGCTGTCAGACTTTCCCAATCCTTGGAATGAGAAAATACACCAGCCAACTGACTTTTCACTTTCAGAATTATTATCATACTTAACAACAATTAAGTACTTACGTATGTGCACAGATGTTACAATATATGGGTACCTACCTATTCACAGTTGGAAAGACTATCCGAAACGTGATGGTTTCGTCACGTTATTTTCCTCATGGCACGGAATATCATACTTTACTTTTTTTTATGTCGTAGGTGGCATACGAGCAGACGGATCACCTGATAGTAAGCGACTGCCGCCGCCCATGGACACCCGCGCCACCAGTGGAATCACAAGTGCGCTGCCAACCTTTAAACCCCCATTTCCCCGGGGTGGGCCTTCGGAGCCCTCACTCAAGCACAAAACACAGTACAGTGTTCTGTAAGGCCGTGAAAATCTGTGGTTTAATAATAATTCAAGATGTACCTATCTACTAAGTATTTATAACCTGTGCGGATAAAGAATGGGATCAGAAATGGCGGCGCATCTATTCACTTCTCGCTCGCTCACTATTTGCGTCTATACTCGCACTCGTGGGGTGCGAGCATAGATGCAAATAGTGAGCGAGCGAGAAGTGAATAGATGCGCCGCCATTTTGATCCCATTCTTTATCCGCACAGGTTGTAGGTACTTAACCTATTTTATTAGGTTATGCGTCGCATCATATAGCGATCTCATGTATGTCGCTTATGTCGGACAACATCTAAGGACATGGCTAGGAAATTATAGACATATACTAGACTAGGGTAGTATCACAGAATAGGGTAGTACCACCTACTACTAAGTATAACGCTAAATGCATTACTTACGAGATAAAAAGACCAAAAAACTGCTAAGTGCGAGTCAGACTCACAGAGTACCTAACGTGAATATTTAGTCGGACTCGCCCACCACGATTGTATCATTCATACTGAATTGTTTACTTAATAATAGTAATACCTACTATTATTAAGTATTATACTAATATTCTGAACGTGTAACCGTGATCCATTTACTCTCACTAAGGGTGCGAAGGTCTGACAGCAGTCGCTTCAAGAGTTTACGAACGATGTCCATACCTAAGGCTGTCTGTCCACCGAAGCAGAGGAAGGCTGCGGAGCGGTGAGTGAGGCTAAAATTCACCAAAAAGAGAACCTTGGTCGCTAAGGAGCGAAATTTTTATGCAATGCTATTGGTGGATTTTACCTCGCTCCGCTTCGGTGGACAGGCAGCCTAAACACAAGCTATTGCATTAGCCATATTGAAAATGTTGTTAGCAGTGATACAAATTCCCATAAAACAGCAACAAAAACTTAAACAGACTCACCACGACGTATTCCGATTCGGGAAAAAATGCCATTGTATGCCATTTGTGTAATAAATATGAACATAGAATGCAAGAAAATTTTCATCAGCCGCACAATAGGCGCACCGATGATCTGACCCAGCTTTTCGTATTTTTATACATACTTTTGCCTATTCCAAATGATAGAGTCGTTTGTAGTACAATATCCTCTGAGGCGAATTCAGCGGTCAAAGGCGTTATTCGTGAACTAGGAATGATCGTGTTTGACATTGGTCTCGGTCGATGAATTCGATCTGCGTTAGTGATGCGTCATACATCGTGAGATCACTCGAAAATAACGTCAATATAGTTTCACTCGATTAGGGTCCGTAATCGAAACCGAAACTGATATTTATTCGTTAATTCTGCGCGAAACCATGGATTAAATATAATTAATCCATGGCAATACCTACTAGTCGATATCTGATAGGGCCATTTCACTTAGTACTTTTTTCCAAGCAGATGTTCGGTGTTGTTTCGATAGATGTCACTATGCATTTTTATATCGCGCTAGTAAAGCGTATTTCCGAAATAATTACGTCAAGCTGCCTGCCCACATTAGCAAATTTATGTCTCTTCACCCACTGTCCCTTTCCTGATTTTATTGTAAGTACCTACTACCTCAATACATAACAATAAAACATAGCAAACCACTTTTTTGTGTCAACAATTAAATATTTTATCTTTCTTGGGAATCAAACCAGGGGTCTAGAGGGTATTAGGAATTTTGTTATATGCGAAATAAAATATCGTCTAATCGACTGATTCTCGAAGGTGGCCGTACTACAAAGCCATTGAGTATTGGTAATTTTCCTCTAGATAGCGCTAGCACTGGCTAGCCGACAGATGCCTCTATCTCAGTATATGCATATATAAGTTACTGTATGTTAACTGAATTTTAGTATAAGTACATTCAGCGTCAGATATAGTTAACCCCTGCAATGAAAAAATAGCACTTGTGCCCCAGACCAAATGTCAACAAGGGTAACTCGATGTGTCGCCGTGTGTACACGCCTGTGGTGCGCCTTTTAATTTTGATCTTCTTCGCGAGGCAGACGCGCTCGATGATGCTCGATGTTTGGTACTTTAATTAATCACACTTTTAGCCTCAATCGCATCACTAAAAGCTGCGTGGCAAATGCGTCACTTCGATGCAGCGCGGGAGCCGGACGCAGCAAAGGCTTAATCTAGTGCGCTAACCGAAGATAAGTTTATCGCTCTTTTATTGGTTTATTGCAACCGCCAATAATTCGTTCAAAAGCAAATTCGTTTTAGTTACCGATATGCCGATGGCGGCTTGGGTCTGTGGTTGATCTTGAACATTTCCTTTAAAGTGGTCGTGGTATTCGTAAACGATTTTATAAATGTACTTTCTATTCTATTATTTTGATTTCTATTTTTTGTCTCTTTTATTATTTTATTATTATAGCTGGATATTAAGTAAGTTTAGTAGGTGACTGAATGGTTATAGGTACAGTCGGCTGCAAAAAAATATGTACACTTAAGTACCATTTCGTGTAAGAAGTACAAGTATGTGTATCTTTTTATAGCCGACTGTACTGCACTGGAAGACTATGACTATACTTTACAACCGGAAATAGTCTAGTCACTAAGGTAGGTAGTGCACTTTCAAACCAGTACTTGTTACAGTTATTTACATCCTCTTCAGCGTGTGATTCCCGGTTGCGTCCAAAGCTGTCGCTCTGGAGCCGGGGTACGCTCGGGTATACAGTTGTCTACATCTTATTACTGAATCTACTCAGTATGTCTATGCGAAAAAAAAAATATTATCTCTAGTAGGCAAGTAAAACTGTAAATGCCAAAGCAGCAAATATTTTACTAGACTGTCTGCATAAACGCTAACCATCATCAGACTTAGGTACTTGTTACATTAAAATCTCTATGGTAGACGTTGAGCGAAGCCGACGAGAGGTTTAACTTTTGGTTCAGAGCTATCACGAACATTAAAGGAATTCGTAACGTAATCTTAGCGTGCCCACGCCATACTTAAATACCTCTTAATTCAAAGGGAGAGAGTAAGAGATAAGTTAGGAAGTATGAAAATGCCCCCCATCATTGCGAAATTGAAGGCAAAACGTCTTTCCTGGTATGGCCATGTAATGAGAAGAGGGGAAGCACATGTAGGTAGCCAAAAAGAGTGATGAGTGTAAATGTAAGTGGGTGGAGGAACAGAGGACGGCCGAAAAAGATATGGATGGATTGTGTGAAGAATGACATTATAGGAAAAAGAGTGAATGATTCGATGACGAATGACAGGGACATATGGAAAAGGAAGACATAATGCGCCGACCTCAGATAACCTGGAAAAAGGGCAAGGAGGATGCTGATGAGATTAAGATTAAGCTTACGAACGAGAGGGAGCTCTTTAGGTTTCGTGCAAATTGCTTACGATACGCACACGCATAAGATTCATCGAAAAGGGCTGCCCTTCTGCTACGAGATTCAATCTTATTAACGCGACGCAATAAACGCATCGCCCATCACGCGGGTAATAAATTTACCCGTGGTGACTTCTTTAACGCGTCGCATAGAATGAAAAGACCGGCCAAGTGCGATTTCTGCTCGCGAACGTAGGGTTCCGTACCATTCTGTGAATATTTCAAGTGCCTATTTATTACCTTAAAATGCACGGTCAGCATCAAAAGGAGCTTAACACATTAGTACCATGTCGAAGTAACATTTTGTACGTACCCCTTAGAAACTGACTATAATAGGCAGAACGGTTACTTCGACATGGTACTAAAGTGTTAAGCTACTTTTGATGTTGATCGTACCTGTTGCAAAAATAGGCAAAAAGTGGCGTATTTAGCTTAGAAGCCTTTATAAATTTATTTTATTTTAATTATATTATTTATTATTGAAGTAAAAGTATAATAGAGTAAATACTCTATTGTACTATTACTTCAAGTGAATATTTCAAGTGCCTTCATTTTGCCATTTCATTGATATCGAGCAAAAAAGGTAAATAAATCGCGTTTGGTGCATTGCCCCTCTCAAATATTTATTTTATATCGGTTTTAGCACTGATTTTATAGCGGCAACAGAAATATATTAAATACATTTTGGAAATTTCATCTATCTAGCCATCGCGGTTCTTGAGATACCTACAGCCTGGTAACAAACAGTTGGACAGACAGCAAAGTCTTAGTAAATTATGATATTAGGGTCCCGTTTTTACCTTTGTGAACGGAATCCTAAAAAGAGTTTCATATTTCTCTCGAGTCACCGGTCCATAATCTTCGAGGCCAGCTGCCGACCACGTCAAAGCCGATTTAGCGATTTAATATTTTTCGCCCCTTTAATCCGGTCACAAAGCATTTATGTTTGTTCGCCGATTACATTGCCATGATGATTATGAACCGATTTAGATGATTCTTTTTTACTAGGAAAGTGATAGTCCCGGATTGGTACCATGATCAGGATAAAAATTGAGGGGAACCCTCAAATTTTAAAGGCACATGTAATGTTTTTGAATATTTTTTCAAAACTACACCAAGCCTGAGGTTGACAAAAATGAGACAATAAAAAGCTTGAAAAAAATTTGTATAAATTATATTTTTAACACTTTAACGTGGTTTTTGAAGGCAGTTTTTATTCGCAGATTTTATATTAGTAGATACAGATGGCGTCAGGAGATTATCTAGGTAGGTACCTAACTCACGCACGAGAGTGAGACAGCGTACATAAATAATTTACACTGTCTCGCTCTCGTGCGTGATGGATGGATATGTATGAGCCTACTACTTACATCAGTCTAGTAAACATTAACAAACAATCATCATCATCATCTTAGCGTTTTGTCCCGGTTGCGTCCCAAGCTGTCACTTCGGAGCCCGGGGACAGCTTTCCTGCTTCTACTCCTCTTCGCACGATCTTGTGCATCCATTGTGGTAAATTTATTGACACGCATGTCATCCATAACGACGTCACACTTTTTTAGGTCTACGCCTTCTGCCGGGGCCCGGTGCTGGTGGCATGGTCAGATATTTGTTTCCCACGTAGCTGTCCGTAGTTTTCGCAGTACATGGCCGTACCAACGTAAGCAACTCTCCAGCAGTTTCTCTGCTACGTAACGGACAGGAAGGGTACCACGCGTGCGTGAGTTTCTGACGCGGTCTTTCCGCGTAACTCCACACATCCACCGCATCTTCACCTCCGTGACATGCAACTCCTGCTTGTGTCACTCAAGTACAGGTCAAGATTCACTGCCATACAAAAGAACGGGTTTAATGATGGATTTATAGACCTGTCTCTTCAACTTTTGGGGTCACAGACGACGATTGTCACTTCATACCATTTGGCTCACGCGGCAGCAATGCGCGCCTTGACGTCATACTCGATGTCTCCAGACGAATGGAGTAAAAACATTAACAAACAATATGAGATCTTAATTGTTTGTCCTAAATGCTATACTTCTAATACTCATTTCAAATATCTCAAATCAGTTAAAAGTCTAAATGATTGATTTTTTCATACTTAAGCATTTTTATTTGGCGAGTGGGTTGATTTTAATGCACGCAAGTGCTTAAATCTTTAATACTGTCAGTAACTAATTAATGTTATTAGTAATCGTATTGGAATATCCAACGACCACGGACAGGTTGTTCAAACAAACTGTTAATAATGAACAATTCAATCACCATACTTTACTCATTCACTCATTTCACTAAAGCCCTTTAAGTTACCTACTTTTTATAATTCGCGTTTCCTCTGAAAAATTGCCATTCATCATCATATTTAACACAAGAAAACCTCATATTATTGCTTGTCGATTTAACACCAGTTAAATATTAAATGGTTAAAAATCAGGATTAATAAGTATGCAGTATTGACAAAGAAATTAGAAAGAGATTTTTCAAAACTCGCTTTTAGGGAACCGTACCCGAAGGGTAAAAACGGAACCCTATTACTGAGACTTAGATGCCCGTCTGTCCGTCTGTCTGTCTCCAGGCTATAAGTATCTCAAAAACCGTGATAGCTAGACAGTTACAATTTTCATAAACTATGTTCTGTGGCCGCCATAACAACAAATTATACTAAAAACCAAATAAAATAAATATTTCAGGTGGCTCACATACAACAAACGCGTTTTTTGCTGTTTTTTGCTGGATATTAATAATGCCAACAGCTAATATTTACGTAATACTTAGTTCTATTTATACTTTAATGATTTTTTTTACCTTTTAGCTCGATTTCGGCAAAGCGCGAAGCGGTGTGACCACAAGTAATAGAAATTACTCGTGGTCACACCAGTGTGAAATACTTAGTGTAGACACGAGTCCGGCGTAATATTTAAAATAGCAACAAGTAGGTACTTAAAATATTCACAAAATAAAAATATATAATCAATCAATGGTACGGAACCCTTCGTGCGCAAGTATGACTGACGCACGTGGCCGATTTTGTGTTATGATGTCAGTTTTTAAATTTTCGGATAATGTGGGATTTATTTTATTATTAATAATACATATTTGTTACAATAGTTTCAAAATAAGGTATACCCTATAAGTTGCACTGACTTCACAGTTATACAATAAAATAAATTCATTAAAATCTATTTAGTAGTTTCTGAGATTAGCGCGAAAACACAGACAGACAAAAATTATAAAAATCATGGATTCATGTTCTGTAATATATTTGATCGGCCCAAGTTTATGTAACACATAGATTTATTTAGGCCTAATTCCTCTTTGTGCAGTAGTTTGGGAATGTTTATCAATTGTATTCCTTTCTCGGTGGAAGAAGTAAGCGCAGCTATAAAAGAAGTATTGTCTAGGCGATACTTGTTCTAAAATAAGGTAAAAGAACTGAACTCGCGAGCATAATAATTTATTAATTTTCATGCAACCTACAAAAAGCCTCAGTGTTTTAGTAATTAGGTAGTTTTGGTGCTTCAACTCTTACTTTCGAGAATAGATGAAAGACGTGATCAGTAGGAATGCAATATCATATTTATTTTGATGCCTTTAGAAATTAAAACTTCTCAGCTTAGCCGATTCCCCACGAGCAAGTACCCACTGGTTTCTAATTGGCTATTGAGATCAATTAATTTATCGGCATCAAATGGCGCATGATCTTCGGCATCGTGCCCTCATTGATGTCAGAAAAACAATTGATACCGACCCGCCTTAACCTAATTACCTACCACAACTGGTTAGATATTACACAACGTGCTTGGTAAATAGAATAGTCAAAAACTTCACAATTGTAAAAAAAGAATCTTTTGTCCCTTAATACGAGTATTTTGTTTCGTCTTTTTTCTTTGCTTGTTACAAAAACATATATTTTTATACTAAATACCAGTTTGCAGAGAGGGATTAGTACAGTACATCTTGCTTGACCACATATGCTTCAGTAACCTTACATATACAGATTTGAAACGCTAAAGTATTCAATATTTCGACGCTGTTAAGAGGCGTTAAATTTCAAAACCTGCTAAAACGTGTTTTAAAAAAGAATCGGTTAAGTCTTGAAAAATAAATCTGAATATTTAATGTTTATATCGAATAAATATTTGAAAGCAAAACTCGCTGAAATATTTGAGAAACCTGAGATTTAAAATTAGTATTTGTTGCAAACTCCGCTATAATTACATTGTTGCGCTTCAATATCCGTCAAAAATGCGCGGACCAATCACAGCACGGGATCCAAATCAAATGAGTATGCGATATTCTTTGTAACTGTGTAATATCTGTCGTAGGTTTTATTTAGGAAAAATGGATGAATCTTCACAGTTAATACAAAAATGTGATCCTAAAAATTACCTTAAAAATAAATGTGACAAACCAAATAGGAAACGTAAAGTAGAGCAAGCAGAACGGCAAGCTTAAATTTGACTATAAACCACTCGGGTAACAAAAATAAGAATGAGAAAAAGTGGGCGAAAGGATTAAACTGATTACCAATACACTCTTAACGCGTGCATTTGGGATAAAATCCCATACGTCAAAATCTATTCATATCAAACCCCAAAATTTATATGTATATAAATTGTTGCAAATTCCGCCATAATCAAAGGTTTCCATCAAAATCCACTAAATACAAAATTCTTTTTGTAATTTATCCGTTAAAAACCCGTGTTTTCCATTGTAAATCATGTTAAAATTGTTTGTGCATTTTATTTTAAATTAGTAGTTTTTTTTGCTTGCTCATAATTTTGAAAAAAAAGAACTTAGCGGATTTTGAAAGTAGACTCTTATTTATCTATTTTTGGTAAATTGACTGCTTTTCGATTGTTTATGTAGTGTTGAAAAAAAAAGCGTTGTGAATTCTATGAAATAAAATAAGTACTTGGAAAATCTATATGCTTACATAGTTACCTAAAACAAACAAATTCATAACATGAATGAAAAACACAGTCAAATTATTATAGCTTGTGAAAGACATCAAATTGAAAAAGAGATTTACTCGAGTAATCGCAGACTTTGTTTGATGTCTGTATTTATGTATGTCGGCAGTCGAATTGTATAATCCGCCGTATTACATTACGGCTAGCTCTTATCAAAAACAGTGCATACCGTTTGGAGATGCGGCGGTTCAACCATTAGCCGTATTGAATACGGCTAAATAAAAATGTACCGGAATGTGCTCAGCGTCATAAGTTATTCAACACGCCATAACCGTAACGCAATAAAGCAAGAGATTAGCCGCCACTTTGACAGTTTTTAGTTCCATTCTTAACACTCGTAGCACTGCTTGACATAGCAACAAAAATGGTGTTGGATACAGAAAATATGTTGCTAAAATGCGAAGTTATGAGTGAATTAAAAAAATCAGATATGTCGGGGTTTATGAACAATCATCAGGTGCAATTCAAGAATTTCTATTCTTTTCAATGTGAAACAGTAAAATAACTACCGACTAAGGACCGTGGGAGAGTCACGCTTCGGCATGAATGGGCCGGCTCGACCGGTGTGATACCACGGCATCACAGAAAACCAGCGTTAAGCAGCATTGTGTGTTTCGCTGCGTGAGTGAGGGTGCCCAAACCGGGGGAAAGGGGGGTTAAACGGTTGGGAGTGCACTTGTGACTCCACTGGTGTCGCGGGTGGCGGCGGCAATTGCTTACCATCAGGTGATACGTCTGCTCATCTGCCACCTAACACATAAAAAAACAGCTAGTAAATAGTATGATGCGGCTAAACGTGGGCCGCCTTATTAATGAATGACAATCCGGCTAATCGTTGAATCGCCGCATTTCAAAAAGGCCCTGTTTTTGATAACAGCTAGCCGTAATATAATACAGCGGATTATACAATCCGACTGCGATATATACATCGGACGGAATTATTAGGGTTCCGCGTGTATGTAACTACGGAACCCTTTACTCGTGTGTATTAAGTTGGTAAGCTAGATTAGTTTGATAAGCCACCCGCTGGCAAGAACTGTCCTTCATAAAAACGATCTCTATAAAAAGATACATTATATTTAATATCACTTAGCTTGATGGAGGGTGTCAATTGTACATCAGAGACCTATTAATAGCTAATCGAAGTTTCTAGGTGAGAGGCGGAAAAATCCATCGGATTTTTCTTTAAAATGCCAAACAGGCATAGGTATTGATTTACTTACCTTTCGTAACACTGTCATTTGTTACTAATGACTTTCAAAGTCTATACCTACAACTGATATGACCTAGTGACCTAGATTTAACCGACATGTAAGTACCTAGACCTACAATGGCTATGTCAATAGTACCACCACAGTGTTGATTTAAGCGGTAGCTCCACAATCTTAAGGGTCAGGCTGACGTAGATGTCGGAGAGGGAGGTACTTTCTAGAGGGCCTAAACAACGAAACGGAATTCACGGCTGAATCCTTCCCTTTCTCAGGCGCTGAGCGTCTCTTCTGTTTGGATGCAACAGGTATATTCTCGTTCGTTACGGGGCGGTTTCACTGTAGGTCCTTTGTAATGCAGCTAAAGTGCAAGCGCAAGTCGCTGACTGCGGTCATTCTACGAGTACCAAAAATCCTGCTCGTTTCATTTATGTATTTTGTATTTTAACGTCATTGTGTACATACTTTGTTCTATTTAATGTTTTCTAGTAATTCATTTTATTACAATTTTGCCCGTTTTTTGGTACTAATCACATTATTTGAATGTGAACGCGATACACTCAGCACAAAATATCATCGCTCCAATGAAAAAAGTATATAGTTACTGACTTCCTCTCGTCGAGTAGCCAGCTCCAGCGGTCGAACCACATTTTGCGGCAAATGTCCATTTTCTTCCACTGGGCCCGACTCTGGAACGCCTCTGTGTTGGGATCAAACTTCGGGTTGTATTCCTTCGCCATTGTCAATAATTATCTGAAACTTGCATTAAACGAAACAGATTAGATTTACTTTCATTAGGAATTCTATAATAAATAGTAATAATAAATTCATACAACATCTCACACATTGACCTGATTCCGTACTAAGTAAGGAGCTTAAGCTCTTGTGTTATCAGACAACTGTGTAATCTATGTATATGTCACCGGAAAATAACAAGATCCGTAAGTTTATCAATTTACTAGGAAATTTATAAACTTTCGTAGGATTCTAAACGGGAGATAAATTGTGTTATTTTACGTCCACACTTTCGTAAATTTATCAATTTCTGACGTCAAACGGTAAAATTATTAAATACTTAACGTAATATTTTATATGGTTCGACCAATCAATGAAACTCTTTTAAATATACGAATCTTTGAAATACGTAAAATAACACACTGCTCTCTGATTGGTCAATGTTCATAGTGGCAATACCAATCAGATCGAGCGTAGCGTTAGGATATTGCTTACTTATTATTTTACGAGTGAGCTCAGTAAGTTTATCAATGTACGTAAGCATGGACGTAAAATAATAACATTTATCTCCCGGTTAGAATCCTACGAAAAACTTCCTAGTAAATTGATAAACTTACGGATCTTGTTATTTTCCGGTGACATATACACGACCTGAGACACTGGGTTACGAATATCCTATATCTAATATTATAAGAGGAATGATTAAATTTTATATATATGAACGATTTGAATCAACCTACTGACTTATTTTACCTAAATTATTTGGACTTGCTAGAATATCGGAGTCATTTTGTTTTGTAAGTAACTAGTTTCATAAGATTAGGAATTGAAGTAAAAAGGTATCGTTTTACTTCAATTCCTAATAATAGTACCAATCTAATATGAAAATAGCAACATAGGTCGTAGAAAGCCTTCACCTGTACCTGGACATGAATGTTAGGTACAGGGTGTGGGTGTGGATATTTACATCCCTTTAACCACGTGTTCTACTAACCTTTCTGAACAACATTTGTTCTACGACTTTTCGAAATTAGTCGAAAAATCTTTCGACTCCCCATACAAAATGACCAAGTCACGTGACCGACTTTGTGTGAGAAGTTGAAATTTTTTATGTGAATTTTCAAAAGTTATAAAACAAATTTTCGACTAATTTCGAAAAGTCGTAGAACAAATGTTGTTCAGAAAAGTTGAGAGAACACGTGGTTAAAGGGATGTAAATGTTCACAGATACACCCTGTATATATGAAGATATTCATAGACGAGCGCAACGTCTGACCTTTAGCAGAACTGGTCATGATATTTTAAAGTCACCTTTATGAGGTGAAATTTCCGTCTAGATGCTCGTGTAGAACTAGAATTTTCCTAACAAAGCTTGTATCTAACAAAGAGTTTCCTATTAGCGGAATAAAGTGGGTGGAGGAAACGAGGCGTGCCACGGCTCTGAATGCCTCTTCATAACAACTAGCACGGGCGGCCACGATGAATTTTGTAACATCACGGAAGTGATTCAATCGATTGTCCATTTGGGCATTATTTAGCAGAGAAGGCATAATATATGTTATACGTATCAATACTAGATAACTACCTAGGTTTACTCTGAATTCACTGCAAGGTCGAGTAGGATAAAGTCAAGCCCAGTTTGGAACTGCGGCTTAAAACGCGACACAATGTGAACATCATTTTACTGTTTGTACCTAAATCATTAATTAGTTCCACACTCAACGATAAAAAGTCATTATTTAGATTTAACAATTAATTGGAATACTTTTTTCACGAATAACAAATTGACAACCCTAGTCAGCATGAAGTTTAAGTTCCTATTATTCATACAAATTCCGTAATTTTGAAGGAGACCAATGTTAAACATGACATGTCGAATGACACCTCGAATCACCGTCATATTTTCTTACAATATCACAGATGAGCACAGACACTAACGCATTTTGCATACAAACGAGTTCGTTTGTGTAGCCATACATAAGCATTCTAGATTGCCTCTTGTACTATAGAGTGTGAAGACCGTCACGTTTCTCGTTTCCAGCTCTGCGCGTATTCTTTAAAAGCTGTCATTCCCACTCATACCTGTTGTCTGTTGAACGTAACATACATAAAAGGACCTAATACACGTGTACAGTCCGATCATGGTTATTGGCACGTGGCAAAAGTTGGAACTAAAGCTGTTCTGACATTTTCGCATAGAAAAAACGTTGTACAACGCCTACTTGTCAATGTCGCTGAAGTGCCTTCTGATCGTGGTCGGTCTGGAGTACCTAACAACGGAAGTATGAGTGGAAGTTACACTCTATGGTGACCGTGTTCTGGGCCGTCGCTGCACGCACATCACGGGCAGACAGCGGTGACAGCGGAGTCTTACTGCCGCACTCAGAGACGTCAAATTAACTTTAATTGGTATGTACATACCAAAATATTAAGAAAAAATATTGACACTTATTATACAATACACATAGACGGCCGCACTCAGAGACGTCATTTAAGCTAATGTTCATTCACTTTAGTATCGGTAGTCATTATGCGTATCAAAATAAGTGTCAATATTTTTTCTTAAGTGGCCAACTAAGTTAATCAACGACTCTGAGAGTGGCAGAAAGACTTTCCATAATTAAGTTTTTTTTTTATATGCGTGGTGGCAGACGAGCAGACGGATCACCTGATGGTAAGCAATTCCGCCGCCCATGGACACCCGCAACACCAGTGGAGTCACAAGTGAGCTGCCAACCTTTTCCCCTTCCCCCATTGGGCCTCCGGTAACCTGAATCACACCATAATTAAGTAAGTAAACATTTAGCTTACTTGACGTCTCTGAGTGCGGCAGTTAGTTATATAATAACTAACGGCCGAGTTCACCTTTAAAACAACAGTAATCACACTTTAACCGCGCTTGCTATTGGTGCTTGCCCGATTAAAGCGTGGTAACCGTTGTTTGAAATATTGGTGAACTCGGCCCATAGGTGGTAATGAGGTGCCGTATTTTACCCTAACGAGAAACTTGAATAATATATTACCCTTTGGACACAGAACCCTAAAAAATGTCAGTTAAGCAACGTTGTTCTGTTTTTTAATGATTACCTACTTACTACCTACTTAGTAGTTTAGTTTACTTTTTATTGTAAAACTTATAAGTCAAGGTGACGGGTAGGGCACAATAGCGACGCCAATCGATTTTAATTTTTAAACAGACAATTTGATTCACGCCAAAAGTGGCCGCTTTGTAGCGTGAATCAATTTTTCGCGTATGCGTTGGACCCAACATTTTTGCATGGTTATTTAATAAATAGTATAAATGTTTGCCTAGAGGTTGTAACTACGAAATCGTTTAAAATAGATCGGGTTTAGTAGCTAAAAATTAAAATCGATTAGCGTCGGTGTGCCCTACCCGTCACCTTAATGGAAAAACTCACAAGACTTAATTTTGGACATTTTAAACTTGAAAATCTTCTTCACGTACTGATTGTTTTAAAATCACTCCAAAGAAGAATTTCATAGGCGTTATGATTCCTAGTGCGTTTAAACAATAGCAAGCAAGTAATCGCACTTCGAGAGGTTTGTTTGAACAAATACCTACCTAACTAATTTGCACATAATTGACGTTTAACTGACTTCAAAAAGGAGGAGGTCACCTTCAAACGTACAAAGTTATCCATAGGTACCGGGAGTATTTGTAAACATTTACCTACATCTTAACTACCTTTTTAACTGACTTCAAAAAAGGAGAAGACTCTATGTTCGATTCTATGTATGTTTTTTTTTATGTATGTTAACCGCTGCTGCCGAAAAATGAGACAGTAAAAGCATGAAAAAAAAATTCGAAGTACCATTCATAGGAACATTGTTGTTACAAGATTTCATAATACGTCTCTAATTTTTTCACCTCCCCATGTAACTTTATATGAAGACCTACTACACCTACTATGGGAATCAGAATATTACCTTTTCAAAATGAAAAAAAAATATATATATTTGCATAGGCTAGTACAGTATACAGCACTTAGAAATCGTCATACATTTAAGTAATTTAAAACTATTTATAAGTACTTATGTATAATTTACATGTTAATACATAATATATGTTGATACATAAAATATACTAAAAAAACATAATATTATTCTACCACTGGCTCGGAAAGAAAATCCGGCAAGAAACTCGCCAGTTACTCTTTTTAATCACAATGTGGTATCATCCTCATACCAAGTCATACAGTTTAATTGTAACATAAGATAAAATGGACGAAAAAATAAAATTAATATTATGAGGCAAACCGAAAGGCAAACTGTAATGAAAGTTTTACCACCATAAATATAATATTCACATACTTATTTCAATTTATTAGTTGAGTAGTTACTATAGTTTACAATACTACACGGTGTGAAATCGTTAGGACCTAATTTCATAAGCTTTGAATTTGGTAAGGTAAGGTAACAAGGTTCATGACCCTGATTCTAATGGAAGGAAAAAAATATGTAAATAATGGGTTAATTTAGTGGTCTAGTCACGTTTAGTGACAGTCTATAAAAACTGTTATGGTAGCGCCAATGTAATGGCCTAGGTAGGACTTGTCCATAGGTTTTACTTATAGACGATGAGAATCCTTTGTGGTGTCAGGAGAGAGATGGTAGCTCAGTGGATAAGAATATGCGCCTTCTTAACGGTAGTCTTCTTCTTAGTCGTAGGTTCGAATTCGAGTATGCACCTCCGGATTTTTATATGTACATAATGTGCATAATTCTACCTTAAGCTTGGCGGTGAGGTGAAACCTTATATCATTATTTCATTACACACACATATTTTTTTAACATTTTAGAAGTCAACATAATGTTAGGCACAATATCACGTTATAAACCCAGTGCAATAGCCTGCAGGATCCCAAAACGCAATTGCATTTCTGTCGGTCTATAGTTTCAAACGTGATTGGATTTAGAACAAGCTAAAGGACAATGTTTAACTACAGTATACGCTAAAGCAGTATGGGCACTCCTCATATTTTTATTCTCTAGTTCTATGTTTTTGAACCTTAAGGTGACGGGTAGGGCACACTAGCGACGCCAATTGATTTTAATTTTTAGCTACTAAACCGGATCTATGTTAGACAATTTCGGGGTTACAAGCTCTCGGCAAACACTTATGCTATTTATTAAATAAGCATTCACAAATGTTGAGTCCGATTCACGCTAAAAGAGGCCGCTTTTGGTGGTTATAAATTTTTCGCGTACAAAAAACGGACCCAACATTTGTGCATCGTTATTTAATAAATAGTATGTTTGCAACCTCTCGTTGTAACCCCGAAATGTTTAAAATAGATCCGTTTTAGTAGCTAAAAAATAAAATCGATTGGCGTCGTTAGTGTGCCCTACCCGTCACCTTAAACGTAAAAAGGATATAGAGCCTGTGCCTTTCAAAATGTTCAATCTAAGTTTGTTGCTTTCAAGTAATAGAAAATGTCCTTAGACTTTGTACTTTGAGGTTCTGTCCGCTATTCTCGCCAAATTATACAGGGAGTATGTGTGAATAATTACATCCCTTTAACCACGTGTTCTGCCAAACATTCTGAACAACATTTGTTCTATGACTTTTGGAAATTCGCATAAGAAATATTCAACTTTTCATACAAAGTCGGTCACGTGGCCAAATGGCCATGCATTTTGTATGAGGGCGAATCGGGAAAAATCGTAGAACAAATTTTGTTCAAAAAGGCTGGCAAAACACGTGGTTAAAGGGATGTAGATGTTTACAGATACGCCCTGTACGTGGTTTGGTTCTTTACTCAATTCCTGGCTTCTTGGAACGAATTATTGCAAAAGTTGGCGAGAATAGAGTTTCAATTTTATTAACCTTGTTGGTTGACAGTTCTTCGAATTTCTCAGATGACAGTGCGTTGCTCAATTAAAAAAATCGCGTTGATGGCAAAATCGGAGCTCTACCAAATAAAAATGCAATGAGTTGTGTTCGTAGAAAAGTAAATGAATCGCATTCATTTTGAAACTTGAGTTCTAGTTACACAGAGTATAATATTGTATTTTGTAACTTAATTTGTTATTGCTTTTTCATAAGTTGAGATAACACACAGGCACACATCAAGGTTAGGTACTACAACCTGTCAAAGGAGATCCTCGGTATTGGTCCAAACAAACTGCCGGACGAAAAAAAAATTGCTGTATTCTGTTAGGCTTGTCCCCCTGATGTTCAAATGTGAAAATTTGGCGTAGCGAAAAAAATATTTTTTTTGTTAGTTAATTCACTGAAAATGTATGAAGATATTGATTTTTGAATTCAAATAAATCCAAGTATCCAAGTAAGTCCCCCCTGAGTATTTATTACCATGGCACCAAAGCTGTATGTTCAGTATACAGCTTTGGTGCCATGGTAATAAATACTCAGGGGGGCAAGTAAAGAATACCGCAAGAAAAAAGTTACTGGCCGACACTTGGACCCTAAAAGAGGATGTCTTTTCCTCAGTCGATAATAAACTAAAACGTGTTTGACATTACGATGAGAATCGATTGATAGATATTTGACAGACTTGTATGACGTATTAGGTATCCACTGACTGATGTGTGGCTCCGTAGATATTTAAACTATACCCGAAACCGGATTTTAAGACCAAAAATACTACGACAGATACGTCAGTGTCAAATCTATCAATGTCACTTATGTCATTGTCAAATCAAGTTTTCAGGTTTTTTCAACCTTTTTGTTTTATGCTCATTTTTGTAGTATAGGCTGGCACAATTCATGATAAGGATTTTCTCAAAAAATAGAAACTTAATTACATCTTCATCTTCACCATCACTAATGTCAGAATCTCTGACTACGGAATCTGAGTTTGTCACTTGTAGAATAAAGTTTTCCACCACTCCAGTAATTAGGTAATTCGTCCAGTTTTGCACATGTTTTAGATTTAAGTAGGCGAAATAACTCGTAAAGAAAATTTTCAAGTTATATTTTGACAAAGTGAACAGTCGAAGTCAGTCACTCAATAAAACGGACGCGCTATCGACCTACGGATTCAGCCGAGACTACTCTACTCTACTAATGAAATCGCTGGTTTTAAGACTTTTAGGTCCTATCAAGTTGTTCACTTGACAACTCACTCAACACACAATAGCATTGTTTGAAACGATTTAAATTCAAAGATTCCTATATTAATATGCGGCACCTTACTGCACGAAACAACAACATGTAAGTTCAAATGTTGTACCAAATGTTATTAACACCTGAAGTGGCACAAGCTCAATACCAGCTTTCCTACCAAACATTACGGATGATTAAGTTTTTATTAAAGTGTCTGGTATTTACGTAAATAGAAGTCAATAAAATTACTTCTTTATATTATAGAATTAAAATTACCAATAAACAAATTATGTCGTAAATAGGTATAGGGGAGATGTATATAATGGGGATCACTTAAGCGATAATTTAAATAAAACCATGTTTATTAATGAATCGTTAATTATTTTTGGCCATTTTCATTCTTTGGTCAAAGCACTATTAATTGAGATCACTTTAGATCAGATACAATACTTATTTTAAGAACAGTAGTTAGTTAAAAAAAAAACAGTTTTGATCACTATTGTCAACACTGGTTTGCAATGGTGATCAGCGTGTTGACAATGGGGATCAATACATATCACACACATAATTACGGGCAGATTCCCATCCAGTGCATTCTGAATGTGCCCAAAGCCCACAAGCAGTACACCGGAACCACATCTCATTGTCTCTACCGAATTCACCACATATGAGACACTGGTTTCCAGGGTCTTCTGCATCATCATCTATGTCATCTTGACATAAATCGTCTGTTTTGACCTCAGACGTCGATGATGACCCATTAGATTCGCGTAGAATTCTTTTCTTTACCTTAGCAGCAGCCGCCTTCGGCAACACCGCTGGCTTGCTCTTCTTTCCTATGCCTTTTCCCTTCACTTTTTCAGCCTTAGCTTTCTCCTTTTTCAACCAGGGAATCGTTAACTGGCGTTGAAGTCAGAATGGTGGCGTGCAGTTTTTTTCTTCCTTGCCTCGTCTTAAGCACAGTCGTTTTCTCTGGCATCTGGATGAAATCTTGTATTTTAGTCAAAGTAGGTAATGGCAGCTCAGGTGCAGATGTTGACGCTGTAGTATGTTCAGGTGTACCTACGTAGATTAAAACCCGTGGACGTACTAGGTATAGGACTAATGTGCCGTTCTAAGTCAGCAGCAGATGGTTGTACTGCTGTGGAATCATCATCTTCAACTACGTTGGGCTCAGATTGTAGGACTATAGCAGCTACAAAGTCTTTATCTGTAAAGATGTTAGGGTTTAGTGGAAATATACCCGTAGCCTTAAATCCTGCTTATATCTTTTGTGCAAACTAGAAAATGGAATGTTCATTGCAAGTGCAGCTTTCCTCATTGTTTATCCCTCTTCATCAATTAGCTTAACAACCCTTTTCAGCTGGTCCATGGACCAGCTGGCTTTGGTTGTCTTTCTCGGACGTACAGTGGCGGACAGGTCAAGGTATACAAAACTGTCAAACTTCCTCAATCGATTTCGAACTCAATTAATAACAATATAAGGTTTATAATCGAATGAAGAAATTTGACAGTTTTGTATAGCTTGATGTGTCCGCCACTGTACTTTCACCATCTGAAATATATAACAAAACTATTTCAAAATGTTACTTGTGTCCGCAATGGGGATCACTGGTAGGCAATGGTGATCACATGATTCCCATTGCCTACATCACCAAAATCGGGAAAAAAATATCTTGACACAAACACAATACTCGTTACAAGAAATTTACTATAACAATATGGAAGTCTAATACTACGGCTCAAATAAAATACCATGAACGAAACGAAAACCCAAATATTTTGTAACTTACCTTCTAAACAGTGCAGACGAAAAATTACATCAAAATGGCGCGAAACGTGTACACATGTATAACTCGGAAGCGCACGGCGAACACTGGCCGCCGCCGCCGCCGACGCACGCTTTTGGTCCTCGGCTAGCAAGTAGGTAAGTTGCAATCGCTCGCTCGAGTTTGGTTTTGGTTTTTTTACGTGATCACGATTGCCAACTGATCCCGATTGCATACATCTCCCCTATACTATTGTACGATAATTTTATTGCAGTGGCAACATTGGAGTAGATTTTTTGGTCTTGAATTCCAGTTTTGGGTATAGGTTAGGCTCGCGACTTTTTTGTATGTCTTAAGTCTCTTACAGAACCTTACCTCTTTGTCTAGTTCATTGCTCAATTTCAATGAACTTTGACATAAAGTTTTGGCTAGAATCTTGGTGGGAGCAGACGGATGATAAGTAATTGCCGCCCATAGATACCCGCGACACCAGTGGAGTCACAAGTGCGTTGCCAACCTTTAAACCCCCCTTTCCCCCGGATTGGGCCTAAATAGCACATTCCAAGCCTAATACATCTCAGAGGTTAAGCTCTTTTGCTTAACACATGTACTGAAAATTCTTTTTTCATCTTAGCGTGTGACTCCCGGTTGCGTCCAAATCTGTCGCTCTGCAGCCCGGGGTACGCTTGAACCACGATTCAGAACTCGAAGAGTCTGGTAGTTACAACGAAGCGACTGCCGTCTGACTTTCGCACCCCTTAGACAGGGGAACCTGACCAACTAGGTCACACACAGGTTACACACGTTCAGAACCATATATTTGAAAAACCATTCGAGACGTTCAGGTTTCCTCACGATGTTTTCCCTCAACGTCGAGCAAATGGTAGAAATATGCACATAAGTGAATACAGAGATGCTCGAATTCGAACCACGACTCCCCGCATGGAAGGCGCGTTCTTATCCTCTGAGTTTCCATCGTTTTAATCTCTCTGTACTGTCTGATGAAGAACAATGTGTCATCATTCAGTGTCAACAGTCCTTGCCGGTCAAACTGGGCCGAATACCACAAGAATGCTAATCACGAGGCTGATAGAAAGTTGGCTGATTCCACTACCACCCAGCCCGTTGGCGGGTTTTTCGCTGTCCGCTTAGTACGTATAGGATTATCGGTTGGGGCTTGGTTGGACCGATTAATTAAATATATTTAATTATTTTATACTCTACCTCTTGGTCTAGTGATTTAAGTACCGGATCATGATCTCGGGGTCCTGGGTTCGATTCCCGGGTCGAGCGAAAAGTATGTTTCGAATTTTTCGAACATAGCTCGGGTTTGTGATCACCAATCCGCATTTGGCAAGCATGGTGATTAAGCCTAATCCGATTAGTAGCGATGACTTGATTTCTATGATGGAGGCCTTTGCCCTGCAGTGGGACAGTTTATAGGCTGATACTTTACTTTTACTTTATACTCTACATACCCCTACCCGTCTAGCAACGACGTGCTAACGACGATCTAAAAAGAACGCGCCTTCCATTCGATGCCGAACATGCACATCTGGATGCATATTTCTACAATCAGCTTGGCGGTGAGGGAAAACATCATGAGGAAACCTGCACGTCTCGGATGGTTTTTCAAATATATGATTCTGAACGTGAGTAACCGTGATCTAGTTGGTGTGGTTCCCCTGTCTAAGGGTTGCGCCCAACTAACAAAAATTGCTCTTGTAGTCTATATGACCAAAAAATAATATTCTTATAGAAGCCGCATTATAATTAATAAGAGTGGATTTGGGCACAATTTATAAGATCAATAACATTATACCCCCCTTGTAGTTGCTGTATTGTCCGCTTTTATTCTTTATACGTGTTATATCATGACAAACCACAAGGCAAATAAACATATAATGGCAAAAAATACCCTCTTAAAAAGCCATTCAGCTTATACGAAACTTATGGAAAGCTATAATAAGGGAGATTGCCCTCACACGTGTTTTATTAAGATCCGATATAAAGGAGTTAAACTAATTGTGGCAAATAAAAACCTTTGAAAAATCCGTAAGCAGTGTCCCATCTGAAATTATTCAATAATAAGTTATTTTTATTGGAAGTGTGTCTTCGCGAAGAAAGGAAATTAAAAACCATATTGAAAAGTGAACGATATGTTATTATTTTATGTAGTTTTACCTGATTTATGAGTGAAATAAGTATGGGACTTAAAATTTATGGTAAAATATTGGACGCTGTGTGTCTTAGCAACAACGCGCCATTGAATTTAGGCTGTTTTTATATTTAAAACGATATACATTTTTCGGTCTTTTTACCAATAGAGCTATTATAAGGACAAAACGATTCCCACATCGTCAATCAGAATGTAGACATAATGATGGCATCATGTTTGCTTATGCTATCGCCATTTTATTGATTGTTAGGGTTCCTTTTACACGAGTAAAAACGTATCTAGCAAAATCTTGTCCCCATACTCTCTTATTACAAAACATGATTTAAAACAAAAACCTAGGTTTAACAGTAGGGATAACTGAAGACTAGAATAAAAATTATTACAAAACGAGGTTTATCGTTGGTTATGTTAAGCCTTTTAATATAACCACATAGTGAAAATTACCCTTTTAATTACTGTTTGGGGAATATGGATTGCTTTAATCCTTATTCAGGTCATATAAATGAAATAATTCGTTTGTTGTAAAGAGGTCTTGTCAAATCCTCATCAAAGTTACCTTGTACATTACTTTAATAAGAATACTTGACCTTATTAAATACCTTTATGTGACTTAAAATATTATAAGGCTAAAAAGCTTTGTAACCAGCCTCTATAAGGTGAATGCGTTTTGAATTAAATTCAAAGTCAAGTCAAAGTCAAATAATTCTCTATTTGCATAGGCTTGTACACAGCACTTACAAATCGTCATACAATTGAATGACTTAAAATTATTTATAAGTACGTATGTATAATTAACATGTTAATACATATATACATAAAATATACTAAAGAAATAAATAAACATAATGCGATTCTACCACCGGCTCGGAAAGTTGTTTCTGGTCGAGAAGATCCGGCAAGAAACTCGCCAGTAACTCTTTTTAATCGCCAAACTTTCATACAATGTTGTGTTTTCATCAAACCAAGCCATACAGTTTAATTCTTACACAAAATAAAATAAAGGAAATAATAATAAAATAAATATTATGAGGTAAACCGAAGCAGACCAGTCCCCAAAGGTGGCACCTGTTCACAAGTATAAACAATTATATACAATTCTTAAAACAAATTCTTAAACAAGTATATACAATTCTTATTACAGCCATATTAATTGAACTTATTAACCTTTACCCAAACAAATAATAAGAATATAGGTAATATTAGCTTAATCTTCTAATAATGTGCCATTATAAGAAACATTAGCATAATTATAGCTCTTTTACAACAAGATTAAGGGTTTAGAACTTAAAAACTTAATTTTATAAGAACATTTTGCTATTTGGGCGATAGGTCAAATGACAGTCACGCCCTGTTGCTAGGGGCGTTTAAGAATACTGCCAAGGTTTTCCCGGCCTGTCGTAAGAGGCGACTAAATGGGCTTTCGGAGTACGTGAGCGTATCCACTACTGGGGAGTGCCTTGCTCAGCACACGACTCCGCGGGGGACGACATTTCTGGGTATCCTGGTAGGTAGTACAGCGTTGAAGGGCTGTATTGCGCCAGATAGTGGTGAAGCAGCGAGCTCGATTAGCGGTACGGTCTAGTCCCGGCTGTGGGGTTGCCGAACGCGATTGCGCGGAGATGGACACCCCAGGGGCTTTAGTTAGGGTCTGAGTCCCACACACCACCTTGTTCCCTACATGTAGCAAGGTGACGGCCATGATGGTTTTCCGTGTGAAAAGAAACAAAAAAGGTCAAATGACAGTCGCTTCATTGTGATCCGTCTGATTTGTAATTTTCCCCTCTGACCCTGAAGAGACAGAGAGACCTAAGCACAATTTTGACTACACGTTTAGCGCAGTGGTTAGAGTGCCAATTGTGACGCAAGGGTCGCGGTTCGATTCAACAAATGTTTGTTAATAAAACAGATATTTATGTTGGGTCCGGGTGTTCGTAGTACCTTCGTTGTTCCTGGTTTCCATAGTACAAAGGAGAAGCACTGGTTTAGGACCAAAACAATGTATTTGATGCTCTCTCATTTTTTGTTTGGATTACTCGTAGTAGAAGGTAGGATTTTGTAAAGGTATTAATTCCATGTTCATTATGTAGTCAATTACGCCGCAAAGAAATTCTATTTTTTTTATGACGAGGTGGCAGACAAGCAGACGGATCACCTGATGGTGAACGATTGCCGTCGCCCATGGACACCCACAACACCAGTTGGAATTTGTTAAATTGAAATTGTTAATAATTTATTACGGATTGTCTCATTTGAGTACCTCTTTCCTCTATTGGTTTATCCTGTTAGCTCAAAATCGAAACGACATTGCTAGAATAAGTAAGTTAGTTACATTAATGTATAAAGGTTTGAGCGATGGTAGCTTAGTGGTTCAAACCGCGCCTTCCATACAGGGGGACCGAGTTTGAATCCGAGCATGCACCTCTGGATTTTTTCATATCAATGTGCGTATTTCTATAACCTCAGCGGCTCGGCGGTGAGGGAAAACATCGTGAGGACACCTGCACGTTTAGGATAGTTTCTGAAACGTGTAACCATGGTTCACTTGCTCTGGTTTCCCTGTTAAAAGGGTTCTTAGACACAGTCCCTCCACCAGCCCATGGTCCTTCCTACCGTCTCGGCATACGGACCGAATCTTGGGAGACGCTCACCAGGTACTTGCTAAGGGCTCTTTCCCCGGTGCGATTCTTCACTCCCTACAAAATCTGTGTCTGTGTCCCATCTCAATGTCACTTCTCCCCAAATGGGGCGTGAAACACCACAACACAAGCGACTCGCGCTCGGGCAGTTCCACATCAATCAATCTCCTTCCTAATATTAAGCCTTTTGTGTGCAAACGCACGCAACCGTCGAAAACCTTCTGCAGAGTTGACCATCTCTTGATGGTATACTGGTCCTATCTCGTTTCTGGTCCAGTCATTCAGCATCTGTTGCCGCTCTTCTTCATACAGCTGACATTCCCACAGCACATGGTCCCGAGTTTCATCAGCTTCTCCACAGGGACATACAGGTGACTCACAGAGAGTCATCGCGTGCAGTCTGCTGTTAAAACTCCCATGTCCTGTAAATATTTGTGACACAGCGTAGTCTGGTTCCACCCAACCGGCCGATAATCTCATTTCTACGTCTGGGAAAAACTGCGACAACTCTCTTCCTTTGTCGCTGGTCGACCAGCGCTCCTGCCATTGGGCAACAACATCTCCGAATATTCTACGTTTAAGTGCCGTCTGCTCCTTGTCTGTGGCTTCCTTTGGGCACTCCTGGGCGAATCGTCCCACACGAACGACTTCTAAGTCGGCCGGCAACACTGCAGCTAGCACGGGCAGCGCTGATGTGCTAACAGACCTATAAGCCTTCGTGAGCAGAATCATTGCAGGCCGCTGGGTGCGCAGCAAAGCTCGCTTCACCACGAAGATGCTTGCCCGGTGCCACCAAACTGCCGCAGCGTAAGTAAGACTTGCAACATAGGTCCCTGAATACAGGACCTTAAGTGCTTTGTACCGCACGCCCCAGGTCGATGACGATATTCTCGACATCTTCCCGAAGCAGTTACTAGCCCGCTGGCCGATAAAGTTCGCATGCTGCAAGAAGGAGCACCCTTGGTCAATCACCACCCTAAGTAACTTTGCCATGCTCACGTGCGCGATCGATTTATTGTCCATACGTATCGTTGGGGGGCGCTTGAATTTGCCTTTCAAGGTAAGCGTCTGCGACTTAGCGGCTGAGAAAGTCAGACGGTTCCGATGCCCCCATTCGGACACCGCCTGGAGCATATATTGTGCATCTCGCTCTATTTTAGCTCTGGTTGGTGCTTCGATCGCGATCGTGATATCATCCGCATAGGCTGTCATGCTGACGCCCTCGGGCATCGGTAACCTAAGGATGTCATCGAGCAGAAGATTCCATAAAGTAGGCCCTAACACCGAACCTTGGGGGCAGCCCATTGTAGACCTCTTCCACACCACCTGTCGACCCATGAATAAACCCACTCGCCGGTCTGTGAAGTAACTCACTAAGATTTTGTAAATATTTGGTGGACATCCACCTTGTTTCACTTTGAGCAGGACCATGGGCCACCAGGCGTTGTCGAAGGCCCCTGAAATATCCAAGAATATAAGCTGGCAATAGTTTTTGGAGGTATTCGTAACTCGGTCCATAATTGCGTTAATCGCCGTAACCGTCGACTTTCCACACCTAAAACCATGCTGACTTGGTGAGATATTCCGGTGCAGACAAGGAGCGCAGGTGATAATGAGACGTTCCAGTATCTTTCCCAAAATGGGCAGCAACGTTACCGGTCTATACGCTTTTGGGTCTGTCAGGGGTTTGTCGTTGCCTTTTGGCAAAACCACTAGTCTTCCGGTCTTCCATATGGCTGGGAAAACACCTTCTCTTATGCACGCGGAAAACATATACAGCATTTCCTCTCCACTCGCTCTCCATGCTCGCTTTATGATCCGTGGCGTCATTCCATCCATTCCCGGTGGCGTGTTTGGTAGATCTTTGACTATTCGCGCCAGTGCCTCCCGGTTGGGTGGATCTGAGTCTCGTCCAGTCGGGGCACACGCAGCAGCTATTCGGACCTGCCGGTGGTACGCATCATCCTTCTCCAGGTCGTCATCAGGACACAGCGCGCAGCTGTTAAAAGGGTTGTGAAGGTCAGACGGCAGTCGCTTCATTGTGTCTCCCCAAATCAAGAATCATAGTCCAAGCGTACCCCGGGCAGCAGAGCGACAGCTTTGGACACAACTGAGAATTACACGCTAAGATGAGGATTTATGTATAAAGGTTTGATTGAATTAACAATCAACTACTTCATAGTCTCCGCCTTTTCAAACCTAACTTTTACGTTTCACTCTTTGACCTGCCCGTATCCATTAATATATATATATATATATAGGTACCTACTCTACGTATCACATTTACTTAATTAATTACTTATTTAATAAATGACATTCTATTTAGAAATAAATGAAAGGTCATAAAATAGTCAAATCAGATTTTAACCAGCCACGTACCTACGCAGATTTTTTTACTAATAGTGCACAAGTGTGTGTGCACAAATGCACTCTAATTCCCTTCACCCTCATATTCCTATGGTACACCAGTGTGACACGATTGGATAGGGATCAGGTGTAGGACCAGCGGCTTAACATGATTCTGAGGCACGGGGATAAGGCAGCCAACTAACATACATGCTCTAGGCTGATACTGAGAACTTCTTACCGAAAAACGTAGGTACTTTCGTTGTTTTACCTCAATGGGGATTCTTGAAACAAGTTTACCTGTGCCGATTATTTAAACAATAGCTCGGTATTTTCTCTATTGTTTATCTTGAATATTACCTACTTATATATAGGCACAAATTAATAAGAAGATAAGTAGGTACTATATAGTGTGTAGGTTACACGTAAGAACTGAAGAATAAATACTTACATTTCGGCGATTAAAGTTCCCGTTTCTAAAAATACTGAGGTGTTGCCGGATCCCTAGACTTTGTAGAAAAAAAATCTACAATTCGGTAAATAAAATAAATGAAAATCTTCACTTGATAAAATAAGTAGGTACCTACCTATTTGTCAAAATTATTTGTTATGATGAAAATGTCACGTCATAGAGTAACTTAAATATTTGTCACGCACGAAGTTATCTATAACCTTCTTGATGTCACGTCAACGTATTTTTTTAAATCCATAATTTCAGTTACATTAATGACTAAATTTACATAATCTAATTTAATCTATGCACATAATGGTCATGGCGAACGATAAATAGGATAGGTAAATCAATATTGTCAAATTAGATTTTTTAAAAACTTTCCACGCACGCAACTAATCGCGTTCTAAAAATGGAAGGAACAACCTTTTCCGTAGTATAATAAATGTTAAATTATGTCCCTGCCAAATTTTATGTTGGGCAGAAACAACAACGATTTCATTGTCAAGGATTTTTGTTGCCATACTACAACCAAAACAAACGCAACTAAAAATAACATGTTGAAGTTGTTACGTAGTATTTATTTACTCTAGACCAAAACTATAAATATCCGTGTTAGTTCTTTTTAACAAATGATCGCGAACTGTAGAGAACACATCTTGATGAGACAATAGACTACAAATCCGATGCTATACCACCTACCATACGAGGATTACGAGGGGATATCATGTTCGTACAAAAATATATGCTTGTATAGATTCCCAATAGTTAGGTTTAATTATAAATCTTGTACAAATAACTAAACCCTTACCTCTGTCATTTGTCTTTTGTACCTATCCTATGTATTTAGCTTTCCTTGAAGTTGTTGTTATAGTGCGGTACCACTAATATTAAGTACTTCCGAAAACTATGATAAAAAACAGGAATGAAAAAACGCTTGGCAAAATCGAAATTTAAAAATTCGTTGGTTTATATCTATGCAACAACTTCCTTAAAAAGGGAGAAAATTCCCGTGAGATGAGTAAAAAGCCTGCTAGATCTGTATGAACCAAAGGAAAATTAGTGTAAGTAGGTCATCGTTCAGTGTTTGGAATGTTTCGGGACTGCGAGCTTGTGCCTACTCCAAACGAAGGCTTTGCTCGAGCAAAATTGGTCTGATAGGCAATTTTGCACCTTCTGCCCGCACTCTGCACACAGTGAATAGCATGAAGGCATATAAAAATGCATCCTGATTTTGGACTCATGATCGGTTGGTGTAAAGCTGTGTCCAAAAAATTCATCAGTGGAGGACGTTGACTGTTTCTAGTCTTCTGTATTATTTTCCTGGCTCAAGGAGCCCACTTTGGGTCCCAGTCTTATGCCAAGCTTTACGGGTTCCGTTAACAATTTCTCCTTGATTCGCTTAAATAATGTATCGACTAATTAACTAGGTAACTATTTAATCTACGTTCTCCCCTAGAGGTCGGGTGAATATGGATACTTGAAAAAACGTCTTTGCAATCACCCTATATACCTACTTACTTACCTACTTAGAACAGATGACAATTTTGAAGGAGGACGAAGGAGCATTGGGTACACATTACTGATCTCAGCGCCCTGTTTGCATATAACTGTAGGTACCTTTTATTATTTTAAAACAAAGTAAAACTATGCAAAATACGCAGCGGTTAGCAAAATTGGGTCTTGACCTATCTGCACTGGAAATACGCTATTTTCTTTGTAGGTCATCGGTTCGGGAGGTAGTAAGCATCCAGCGTAGAGACTCCATTAACGCAATCGTTAATCAGCTGTCGAATAAATCATGAATCATTTTTTTTCCTCCGCTTTGACAGATAAATGCAAATCATAAGGGGCCCATATCTGCCCACCCCAAAATACTACTGTAGGTTCGTCAGAAGTAAATCGCAAGTAAGTCGAACAGTGGTGGTACAGACGGCGTCAGATAAAGTTACCCCCCTGTAGTTCAAAAATAGCACTTATGTCTCAGAAATAAGGACTGTACAAAGTCCAATAAGGGTAACTCCACGTGAGGCCGTGTGCACATACTGCTCGATAGGTATGGCTCATTTTTAATTGACATTGCTTATGAGGCAGGCTCATATCAAAATGAGCCGTATCAATGGTATGCCAAAAGGGTTCGATACTCGCTCTGGACGAACATCCGTGCTTAGACAAATTGTCTAAGCATCCATGTGATGAATACTTGTGTTTGCTCAGTGTCTGGCTGGGTGTATTATAATTATATGTATTTAAGTTTCTCCCTGACATCCGTAACTTTTACCTAAGTTGGTGTACCTACTTAGTACGGCATCTGAGTTCCTCTAAAAGGCCCTGTTAATAATTATTTATTGTATGATATACTGTTGGTGGACCTAAATAAATACCTTCCAGGTCAACGTAAAACATGCTTGTTTTTTATGAGGTAGGTTGCAGACGAGCAGATGGATCACCTGATGGTACTCGTAAGCGATTGCCGCTGCCCATGGACACCCGCAACCAGTGGAGTGACAAGTGCGCTGCCAACTATCAAACCCCCTTTCCCGCGGATGTGGCCTCCGGTACCCTACTCACTCAGCGAAACGCACCTACTACCTATTATTAAATCTGTGCCCAGCACAGACGTTACACACAGTTATTTTATATATTTTTATGTATGTGTTTTTGTTCAGGGTATCCTTCGGCAGTTCCAAAGGCTCCATGGTGGAGACGCTCATCTACGAGAGCCCCCTACAGGAGGAGCCCGAGGGCAGCCCGCCCCCCAAGGTCCAGGAGACCGCGTTCCCGTACACGCCCGTGGAAGACGAGTACGTTATTCATTTCATGAGTATGTTGATTTTCATTAGAGAAGCCTTTGCGTCTTTTTAAGCGAATTACCTAAGTATTATATTTTGCAGTAGGTACAGACAGACAGGCACCACGTCTGGTTACTTATTATAATCAGTCAAATTTCCTCAAATCCATCAAGAACCTGATTACCACAAGCAATGTGTACAATTCTGGAATTCTAAACTAGGCCTGTACCTATAGAATTCCTACCTAGGCAATGTAGGTACCTGCAGCCATCTGGTTAAATTAGCCATCCAATCGGATGCCTAAGGCGTTTGTGGTACGCCGGCATCCATTCAAATGGCTGAAGAACCACTAGCCATATGATTGACCGCAACGTTTAACCAGATGGCTGAACGTTTGTCGCCACCTAGTTGTTTGAAGTAAAATCACTCGATTCAAACTTTTCGTAAAAACTTGCGGGCGATGTACTATTGTTTGCCACTTCCATGTTTATAGACTATTTTGACAATTACACTTCCATTTTGCTTATAAATTCCTAATTACACCCAAAAACTAGATGATCGAACCATAACGTTCACAGTTGTTTTCGCTGTAGACGCCATTATATATATTTTTATGATTACTATCGATGCTGTGGCGAAAAGCGGAAATAAATCGCTTGGGTAGCGAATTTTGGTTTCAAAAACTATATGCCTAGGCATCCTATTAGAGGAGGGCTTTTAACGAACGCCCTAGGCTTCTGATTGGATAACTAATTTAATGGGGCATTGTATGCAATGGCGGATTATAGGTACAGATTGCCGATAACATACATGGACAATTGGACATGGCTGTCTGTCCGTATCTACCTAATGCTGAAAACTCTCTGGCTAAAACGAAGTATTTTAGTTTAGTTTTAGAATATCTACGCATAGGAAGGTATGAATAAGTTGGCTCGAAAATTTACAGAAGCCGTAACTTTTTTTATTTACGATATCTTTTTTAGGAGTTTTGATTAGGGTAATAAAATCTAGTTACATATCAAGTCACAGAGTCCATAGGTGTTAGTAACAATATTACCTTACAAACTATGTTAGTATATATTTATATCAGTAACATTACATTAAAAAACTTCCTTTACTTTTCTTCCCCTAAATAAAATAAATAATAATAAATAATTAGTTACATATGTATAATAATATAATTAAGTAGGTTTTACCCACCGAATGTTATTTAAATAGCTACCTACTTAACTAATTATATTAACCGATTTCTAAACTTAAAAAATAACAGAACATTTTCTTTTATGGAGCTTGTTATATCTTAACACTAAAATAAATACTAATCTGGTCCACCAAACAATTTAGCAGAACCCTGGCGACTATTCTACGGAACCCAGTTTGCATTAGCTAAATAATACAAAATTAAAAATTTAAAACCCCCCGACCGTAAATCTTTAAGCGAAAATGTTCATACCTACACGTAGAACCTTCAACAGCAGTTTCAACTTAATATTTTTGGGCTTTTTTAATTTGTTCCGGGGGTTTTTAATTTTTTTATTTATTTTTTGCTTTTTAAGGAGAGTCTTTAAATCAGTTCCCGCTTTCAATTAATTTTACGCCATTTTATGGGGGCGGCCATGTTGGACTTGAAATTTTTCATATTGTATTGTATTCTTCTACTCAAACCCATTTATTTGTTGACTATATCGAGGGTGGTTGTCATACAATATGTTAACATTTTGTGGCGGTGCCCATCTTAGACCAATTCCCATCTAACATAACTAAGAACACTCCCGTTCAATTCAACTTTCAAACAAAAACAAAAACTAAATCTTAATCAGATCATCCCGAGAGCATCATAGGGAGCTACTTACGATGCCACGGACAGACACACAAACACACAGAAACGTCAAACATAAAACACCCCGTCGATTTTCGGGGTTCAAAACCTAAAATTCGTACAGCAAGTATTTTATGGCATAGTTTGCGAGGATGTAATTACGGTAGTAAAACGTTTCTTGGCCACAGTCATATTCATGGCCGTTTGTTATGTAACAGCTTCATAGAAGAGCGTAGACGAGCCCTATACCTTCCGCAATCAATATAATTGTAATAGGTACTGGATTCTGATTATCTCCTTATACGCAAATAGACCTTCCTTTTATGCGGATTTAGACCCGCGTGCGGACTCGCGGCCACGGACTTTTATTTAGGTCCGTGCTCGTGGGCCATCTCAAGTGCGGTGGTTTGTCTGTCTGTGATGTGGATTGGTACGGATTTCGGCCCGCTTGCGTACTATATAGCCGCCATTTTTTCGAATAAGGCAGGCAAGCCATAAAAAAAAACCCTAAAACATGAAAACATTATTGAAAAAATGACCGAATGATGAATGGCAAGCGGGCAGAAACCAGCAAAAAAAGACACCTACATATTAACATTAAAATATCTACTTCGAAGTGAAAAGGAAATAGGCGATTGGCGGTAGAGTAGTAGAAGTTCTTTCCACTAAAGAATTCCTGCGGCAAACCACAGAACCAAATTTTGAGATGCCTTGTTTTAATAACACGGGACTTCTTGTCTTTTCTCTTCTTTCGGGAATTCCCGCGCATGCGGAAGTGACCGGATAAAAACGGGGTGTATATTAACCGGTGACCAATTTTCAGGATTTTCGACATGAAAATAAATGTCGGATGACGCATGGAAACCATACAAAAAAATATGTTTTGTGATAATATTTCGTATGATGACAAAGTATGCCTCCTGACCCGACAAAACTGAAATATTAGTGTGGCTGTCCATACTCAAAATAATAGTTCCGTGTTTTTCCGCGGGACTACGTTCGTGGCGCGGACGCTTCAAAATTGCATGCCTTTATTCGTAAACACGCTCTGCCGCCGCCGTTTCGCATAATATTATTTTGGATGGCTCTACATTTCATATTTCAAATTCGCGGCATAAGTGTAGAGCGTACTGTACAATCAAACAGAAATATTAACAACGCACAGTGGCGCTGTCATCGCCATACTGATTGCATTTTTCAAGCAAGTAACGGAGTTTGCCCATTCAACACAGCCTGTGCGCGCTACAAACGCAAAGTGTGGAGTAGCCGTTTCGCATATTCATCTTTCGGCTCTACACTTCGCGTTCGCGGCACGCGCGCAATTTTTCGAGCTATGCAGCCGGCTAAACTAAAAAGCAACAGAATACACCAAAGAACTCCCGTGAATAGAGCACTTGAGGCGCTTCATTATTCAAATTTGAGCTTTATTTGCATATACACAAGGAATCTAAAATTTTAGTTCCGTGTTTTTCCGCGGGACTTATTTTGTGGCGCATATTACCTACATCTACATTGCTCATGCTGTTTTTAATTAATTCATTTTTGAATGTGATGCTCGTTTTCTAGTTCCATGTGATAAACTTGTGTAAAATTGTTGAAGTTTCATTGGAAGTCTATAATGTTAAAACATGATAACCGGCAACCGGCAACTGAAGCGTTTCAGAACAAACGTTATCGTCAAATGTTACATCACTACGCGGGGCACGAACAGCGTCGTGCCGTGCTTCGCTCCGCTCCATTCGCCACGGCCGCGCGCGACTTCCGAGATCGATGTTGTAGTGGGAAGGGAAACACTGTTGTGTGGCGTCGAATGAACCAAACCCTTCACAAATTGCGCCGATGTTACTAATTTGTTGATTAGTGTAAAAAGTGACTTTTAATTCGTGCAATAAATAAACTAAAAGTGTTCAGTGATAACAGCAATCAGCTATAAACTTCTAAGGTAATGTTATTTACAGTAATCACGTCATACTTGTTGTGCTGCAAATTAGGTGTTCACTTGCCGAATTGTACATATTTATATAGTGAATTTGAGTAATTACAATATTCTACGGACTAACCATTTTATTTATAGTGGTAGGTCGATTTTTACTGACCTGGGGTTCGTCCTTTGCATTCACAATTTGTGTGGGAATTCGGTCAACATGACGTCACTAGGACTGATTTATAAACATAAAACTTTCGGATCATCCAGCAGCCGGGAATACAAGGTCATTACTCAGCATATATGTAGTAAACATGAATTGGCAAACGTTTTTGAAGCTCTATTTATAATGTCACTATCAGTGATCCGCGGCACTGGGGGACCCGCCCTGACCGCGCGCTCCAGCTTGCATTCCAATTAACCACATTGCTTCCTCACATCTGCCTATATAACAATCTCTAGATTACTTAATACTTTATATTGTTTACATAATGAAGTTAATATCAGGGCACCTTTTGTACAGACAATAAAGTTGTCATTCTTCTGTTATTTCCTACACTGGCAAGCTGTCATATTTTTGTAGAAAATATCAAATTGAAATAAAAAATTTGGGCTAAACTTAATAATTGTTTAACAAAAAACAAACAACTTATTTAACCTTTTTTGTTTTTCATTAGTGAACCAAAATAATACTTAGTTTAGTGTCTCTAATTCAATAATTAATTATAAAGACATGATACTGAATGACATTGTTGATTTGTTGATCGGATTCATAGAGTTGATATCTTAACAATGAAAATTGTTCTGTTGTTGTATGTACCTATATTATAACCCCTTACATTTTTTTTATCTTCCTAAATCACCTATAAATAATGCATAAGTTAAAATAAAATCAATTTTTTGTTACAAAGTCTTAGTAAAATTGTAGATCTGTGTACAATGATTAAAACTTGTAAAATCTAAACAAACCAAACTGCTGTAACAGTTGTTATAACAGATTTTTTACATTTCAATAGGTATGTCATTTGATATTGGCAAATACTGTTGGTCTAGAGGTTTAAGTACTATGCGGTAAATCTCAGGGTCCTGAGTTCGATTCCCAGGTTGTGTAAAAATATTTTATCGATTTTTTCGAACATAGCTTGGGTTTGTGATCACATGGTGGTTAAGCCTAATCCCATCATAGTAGCGATGACTTGAGTTCTGTGATGGAGGACTTTGCCCTGCAGTGGGACAGTATTTGGGCTGATACTACTACATCAGTGACAAAACTAGGAAATTAGGTATTTATGTCCATTGTTATTATGTGCCAATCAATCAACAGCCTATGTCCTCATCTATTGCTGAATGTAGATAGGCCTTATTCAGTTGGCACTTCTTGCCGCTTTGAAAAATTATCCATTAATTTCATTTACATATACATATGTTTATTCCTCTGATCCAAATTATAGAAATAGATCTCAAATTTTCTTTAAATTTAAAAAATGATTAGGAAAATTACAGCACCGGGCTAGTTTAGGACAAGTTATTGTTTTATTTGTTATGAAATAAATATCATGTTTCTAAAATATTCTTAATGACATAGACTAAATTCGAAATTAATCCATTAATCATAAGACCTAGACACAAAAAAATACCTACAGAGAGATTCATACAGTCTGATTATCAAAAACAGATCCGGCTTAAAAACTAACAATTTAAATCAATTAGTTTGCCTTAATCTTCACCTTAAATGCCACATGTTGAGTTATTCATATGAGGTAGGTACTGACATATCAACCATATCAAAGTTTAATTCGAAAGAATTATAATCAAATAAATCATCTAGAAATGTACTCCTGTATTAAATTTTATCTAAGTGCATTTCACAAAATTTGCACAGATTTGCAATCCAAATTGCAGTTTAAATCTAAGTAGATTGTGCTTGAGCCGCCCTGTGTACAAAGTAATACTCAAGACTATGGGACATCAATGAAAAGTACCTTAAATCGTTAAGTTAGAACTTCTTATCAAAAGGAAGCATTCCTTTATATTTTGAAAGAAAAAGACAAGGTTTTTTTTAACTTGTATTTTCCAGGAATTATACTGGAAAAAAAAACAAAAATTAAGATATGCAGTTAATTTTTCTTTAAAGTAAAAAGTGTCAACTTAAGGATTTACGGTATTTTCCCTTAATTTCCTATAGTCTTGGGACGCTATTTATATCTGTATTCTTGGTGCCCTAGATTCCAACGAGAAGACATAAAACCTCTATCAATTAAGTGACAATTTGCCAATATTAATTGAAACCTATTTATTGGTGCAATGAGCATAATTACACAAAGTAGTTGTTGCTTTGACCCCCATCTACTGTAGCATTACCACAAAAAATGTATGAATCAATATTTTGTATGCTGTAAACATGATAGATGTATTTTAAAGATTTTAATGTCATGATTAATTCCTTCAATTAAGTCTCATATTAAAATTAAAAATATATTGAACATTTGAGAGAGTGAGACATCACTAATAAGTTAGAGTAGCACTTTTACATATCAAAATGATACACACTGTTGAATAAAGTACAATGTATAGTAGGTATGTTAGCAAATTCAGCATTTCCCAGTGATATGCTGTTATTAACAGAACATTATTCTGCAGTTTAGTTAGGCTAGCTAGTTTAATGGTTGCGTTCATCGGCCACTGTCGCGGCAGGCTTGCTTAGCTCGCTCAGCTTGTGTATTTGTTTCGGATGCGAATTAATGTTCTGGGCTAATAGTTATCTTACCATATCTTGATTCAACCTAAATATTTATTGGAAAATGCGTCGGTCGAAATTCTGTAGCCAATATTTGCCAACACTTTTAGAAGATATAGTGCAGCAAAATAAACACATTGCCAGTGCTGAATCTACTTCTGTTAAGGAATACCCCTGTAACACCTTCACATATGAAGAGATCACAGGTCCGCCTGGACTTGATTACTTGTATGTTTTGTTTCCATTTTTTTTTAATATAAACGATATGAATTTTGTTTTTTGTGCAGTTTTCAATTAGTAGTAGCTTGAAATAATTGAATTAGTTAGTTTTTATGGGGCTTTTTATTTTATGTGTTTTTTTTCTAATACCTATTAGAAGATAAATAAAAAATACATAAGATAAACCTACATATATTTTGTGTAACAAACAAAGCCTAGTAAAATTTTAGGTCTGTTCAATGATTTCCAGTGTTTTATAAAGTCTCTATGATTGAAGGCCAGTATAGTTTGATTTCCTAAACCAAATGAGCTCCTAACATTAGCATTGGAATGTGACCCTGTTCAATACAATTATTTGGCCAATGTGTCCATCTGTTGTGAAGCGAATCAAATGTTTGTGACCTTGACGCTATGTCAATTAAGCTGCGCGATGATATTTCTCTATTTTTACTCAGAATGAATCATATGCCATTAAAGGAGCCAATGTGGCGCTTACGTCACTTTTTTATTTTATTGTTCTTGATGATTACAAGACCTGCGTGGGTGCTGCTCTAGTTCTAGATTTTACTAACATGCTAAATAACCAAATGTGTGTCATTATTACATCACTTCTTTCGCATATCGGCAAGCACTTTAGAAGGTTGATTCAATAACTTAGCACAGTTTGTGTTCCAATCGTAATCTAAGTCTTTGACCAATGCAATCGTCAGTAATGAAATGGTCGAAAGCTTTTACTTAATGAAAAACATCTGTGCGACTCGCTTTCTTTATGTAACAGATATAATATGTGTGTTTATACAAGTCTATACCTAACAGGTGAAATAAGTTATGATTTATATACAACTTCTTTTGAAGGTTTTTCAGCAATTCAAGTCTTTAAGAATAAATACATCAAAATAAGACCCATAAATTTTACTATTATACCAAAATGAAAACTGCAATGCTAACAAGATATTTAAGATCAGGGCTAAACAGCGCGTGGGTGTTGAATATAGTCATCTACTAATAAAGAGGAGCCATTGAATCACCTTCAGAATTAATGCGCCGCTGCCGTGCCTTCGTCGGCCATATCCATACCTATATATGTATAATGCTGCTGTATGTGTTTGCTAACGCGAATTTATATTACATCATAACTTTTTTTGACAGGGTATCTTAAATAATTAATTTTCTATCTGATTTCGTCATGAATGTGAAAGACAAAAATTCAGCTGTAATTAAGCGCTTATATCCGAACTTAATTTTTACAATTGTTTCATGTTTTCTTTTTTGTGTGATAGATAACAGACGACAGATGAGCTGACGGATCACCTGATGGTAAGCGATTACCGCCGCCTATGGACACCCGCGACACCAGTGGAGTCACAAGTGCGCTGCCAACCTTTAAGCCACCTTTCCCCCGGATTGGACCTCCGGTACCCTCACTCACGCAGCTAAACACAGCACAGGGCTGCTTCACGCTGGTTTTCTGTGAGGCCGTGCTATCACTCCGATCGAGCCGGCCCATTTATGCCGAAGCGTGGCTCTCCCACGGTGAAAATGTAGTCATATTGCAGTAGTGGACGTTACATTATGCACTTATATGTATATTACCAGTAATTATCCTGACTAAGTAGATGTATTGTTAACTACATGCTGTATGACTACATCTCCGCTTAATGTTAAAATCATCCTTTGCATGACATTAGAATAATGTTTTTAACACGTGTGTACGTGTTAGCTGACATCAGTGACACCAAAAAGAGGATAATGTTCGCATAAACTTACACGGCTGACCAGATTAGGCCCAGGTAGATAGGGTTACTTAATGCAAAAATGAGTGGCGTTTTAATTTATTATTTGTAACCAGTTTGCTTTCGTCTGAGTTTTGTATTTTGATTGCGACATTAGCGAGATATTTTTTGAACATGTTTACATCATTTTTTGTTGGTATGCGACTGCGTGCGACTGTGTTTAGCGACTGCGACTTACGCGTTAATGCGTTTACCGTGATTGCGTCGCGTAGTCGCGTTGCATGCACAAGCCGCCGGGGGTGATCGTGGTCGCGTGCTGCTCTAGCTGCCAGTGTTGTAAGCGCATTGTTTTTGGTTTTCCAGGTCGGAGCGGTCGAAGGTCCGTGTGTCTTTCTACCAAGGGGCGCGGCCGCAGTGCGTGTCGCCACCGCCCGCGCAGCAGGAGCCCCACGTGCTGTACGCAGCCCTGCTGTCAGCCGCCGCTAACGCTGACATGGCTGATCACGCTATGTATAACAGACAGATCAGGTACGATTATTTAATATAAACAGAATCTGTCGACCTTTTTTTATGTGATAGGTGGCAGACGAGCGGATCCGTCTTTTCGTCTGTCCATGGCCGGTGATCCGCACCGCCCATAGACACCCGGGACACCAGTGTAGTCACAAATGCGCTGCCAACCTTTCAACATGCCCTTCCCCATGATTGGGCGTCTGGTACACTCACTGCACACTGTGCTGCTTCACGCCGGTTTTTTGTAAGGTCGACTTCGTCAATCCATCGCATAGATTATGGCGCACTGTTGATTTTCAGCAGATCTAAACTTGAATGATATTGCGAAATATGAAAATTTTCATAGTCCTATTTATACAACAGTCTTCATATCTATTCTAGATAAAATTATAATAGTTCAAAAATCACATCACGTATAATGTGTTATATTATAACAATGTCCTGCTGATATAAGACAAACAAATCTTTTAACTTTGTTTGCAGGTAAATGAGCTGCAGTGTCCGATTTCATTAAATAAATAGTAAAATGAGTATTTACATCAACTGGTAATTAGACCCCATAGTAGCAACTATGTTATTGTTTCACTCAGCTGAAATAACTTCGGTAAAAGAGTTATTTTTAGTAAGTACAGTAATTATACCTTGTTTTTAGAATACATCTGACAAATAAGTTTTATTTGGTTTGGTATGATGTTCGTGCTGTGCTTAGCTAAAAAAATATGAGACGTATGATGAAGCTGTGGCTGAAACCTGTTCTTTCGAAACACCTTCCTAATAATAATACTAAGTACTCTTACTTAAGCCCACGTTTTAAAAATAGCGATCATAAATAAATAAATTATGAGTGTCCTAGACGGATTCAAGAATGAGTCAAGTTCAATGTAGGCATAGTAGTTTAAACTATTCTTGCGTGAGTTGAACTTGAGTTATATTGAACTTGAATCGCTGTACACGTGATGATTATTGGTAGTTACCGCTGTGCGTGATGCGGCAATGTTCTGAACCGCACTCATGCATGAACAACTCACAAAATTATGAATTCATTGTGTAACACCTAGAAACCGTGTGCGCGCAACATAAGTGAGGCACTTTCCATTACGCCAAAACAGCAACCGGCCGCTCGTACGTACGACAAAAATGATTTGTTAGTGTGCGTGTTGGCCAAGTAAAGACACACCCACATTAATCTGTTTGTTGTCTCACTTTAGACGACGCATTTGAATCAAGCGTTATTCACCCCATAGAGAGAGTAACAAAGACAATAATCCTCATCCTCCTTAGAGAGTAATTATTATTATTTTGTTTTTGTGCCGCAATTGTCCACCTAAATACGTACCGAATATTTTTTCTCATTATATTTTGCTCTATTTGTAAAATTAATAGTTATACTCGCGACAACTTGATTTTCGTCGTGGGCTACAATATTATTAAGTAGTTTAAGTATGTACTGTCTTATGTGAACATTTATTTGGTAGCTGTTTGCTATTTCCAATAAATAATATAAAAAAAGTCTCGGATGGCTACCTATATCTGACCCGTGTTCGTACACACGAACTCGGGTCACACGAACATACACATGTTTGTTACTTCTTCACATGCAAAAGGCACACAGGCAGCTGACACCCTTTCTTAACGCATGTGATACATACATACATTTTGGTATATGTTTTCAGTAAGTACTATCTATATGTACTTACTAGCTTTTGCCCGCGACTTCGTCTGCGTGTAATTCGAATAAAAGCAAGGTGTTATAGATATCTTTATAAATTATAGCCTATGTGTTATTCTGATCTATAAGCTACATTACTGTAAAGTTTCATTAAAATCCGTTTAGTAGTTTTTGCGTGAAAGAGGAACAAACATCCATCCATACATCCATCCAAACAAACTTTCGCCTTTATAATATTAGTAAGGATTATATTCATATAACAATTCGTACAACATCTGATATGATTCCGTACTAGTAGTAGTTTAAGCACTTGTGTTACGGATATCAGACAACAGATGAATTACAAATATAATACCTACTTAATTACATTTAAGTAGTACACCTAGACACTGAACAAACACAAGCTAGAATGTCAAAAATCCATGGCGTGTATACATTGGTAAGTAAGTGTACATACATAATAGAGAAGAGTAGGTAGGTAAATTATCACTAGTCAGTCGTTGTTTGTTACATAGTATTGTCATACAAAATAGGCGTTGGCTATTCGTGTTACTTTTGTTTAATTTATTGCCAGTGTTTTAAATTAGTTGAGCTATAAACGCCAAATGTTGGTATTCATCGCAGCCGTTATCCACGGTAAAAAGTTTTGTTGTTTTCTGATGATCAAATCGCGCGAGACATCGAACGCCCCGGTGCATGACTGAAACCAAATGTCCAGCAATGGGGATACTAAAGTTGGCGCCAGTTATTTATTGCGATATAAGCCGTATCGTGGAATGTTCACAACAATAATTAATTCCCCCACCTATATTAATGTACATACTTACGTCTATTAATACTCGTAGGTAGGTACATAAGCACAGTGAAGTTTATACGCTCTGTTGTTATACCACATCCCAGGTGTAAATTCCAATAGCTAATTCAGTTTTGTGTGCCTTTAATTCTTTAGAATTCGATGCGGCTATAAAATAACCTATTAAAAATAAAACGTCTGTTCTGGAAATGAGTGTGACCGACGCTCCACAGTGAAACTCGTATGCCTGGGCCTAATGTTGATGAGTAGATGTTACTTTATTTATAACACAGATTTATACTAAGTATTTACATTATAAAAACTACGCCAATATTTGATCAATATTCCTGAAGTAACAATTTGTCTATAATTGGCCATATTAAATTCATGCTATAATTGATACATTTACAGATGGTAGAATCTCTACGTGAATCGCGTTATACGTTAAATAGAATAGCGACGTACGCGACGTACGACGTGGCCACGTCCCTACCAATGCGAACAATGTGCCGTAGACAAAAATAAATACCTATATTTAACCTTTTTTTTATAATAACAAATAGTTTGTAATCTCATGGCATAATATTGTTTAAATTTTATTAAAAATTAATTGGGATTACCGACGCTCTCTCTTCTTCCGTTACTTAGCTAAGCGTTTAGTCGAAGTCACGGGAGAGCCACAGGCTGGCAGCTACCTCGCCTAGCGAATTTCCGAGCGAGCCAGCGGGGTAATGCTGCCAGCATTTTGGGGACATAGCCACGCGGACCTACTTTGTTTTAACTTTCCTTTTTATTTACTTTTAGCTTAATTTTATTTCTCAGTTATTGTCTTAATTTTCTTGTGTTTTTGTTCTTTTGTTCAATAAATAACTTATTTCATTGGGATAACTTAAACGATGCCATTTCTAAATGATGCCCCTAAATCCATTTAGTAATAGAGTTTCACCGGTTATATGAGTCAATCTTTGCTACATAGTGCACAACACCCATGGATCTACAATGTAAAACCTTGACTAGGCCACTAGATTGCAGCGGGTCACATTGTGATCTCTTTCCATTTCAATGTATTGAATAAACGCGCATTGTGTGAACGCTGCATACTGATTAGGAACTATTTTAAGGTTCGACGTAAAACCCGTATCGTTTATCTGATTTAGATATACAAATGTTATACGTCCATACATTGTCTGAGCATATTTGCGATAGATATTTACTATTGGCAAAGATATTACCTATCTTATTTAAATTATAAAGAGAAAAATCTTTTTGTTAGGTAATCCTGTTAGAAATTATTACAAGTCATATACGGCGTACATTTATCTGGAACGCAAAAATATTCTTAGGTGTGTAATAGTTAGGTACAATGCACAGTGATCAATTTTAAACATTTAGGGGGATAAAATTATTTTAAACAGAATTCATGCATTTAAGGTATATTCATAACATAAAAAAGTATAAGAAAATGGTTTGGACATGATTTGACTTATTTTTTTATGTACACACGGCGTCATGTCAAGTTACCCTTGTTGAACTTTGTCTAGGGCACAAGTGCTATTTTCCCACTGCAGGGGGATAATTGATCTGACGCTGACTGTACTTTGCAATCATTCCTCATCTAACACAATATCTGGTTCTTGTAAAAGATTTAGTACTTCGATTGGCATTATATGTTTCTGTTTTACAGGTAAGATTCTGATGTGAGATATTACAGGATCTGAAGATAAGAACAACATCTTCATTAGGTCTTCATTAGTTTAATTAATAAGTTTATCTTTGGTACCCTTTGATAGTGGCTTTATTGGACGATGCAATGACAAAATATTGAATAAATCAATATTTTTCAAAAAAAAATTTTTACTATAGAAACCGGCAATCACCGGAAAAAAATACATGTATAAATATAGCTAATAGTCCCTGCTATATTATGAAAACAAATTGGAAATGTACTAATTTGTACTTCAAAACGTAACACATTTCAAACTTTAAAAAGTTAGTTAATATCAGTACATTAAATTCATTTTTTTTTATAACACAAACCGATTTATTTTACTATTAATTTATATACCAATAAAACTAACAGACCTTCTTTAATGTGCACCATAATTTTCAATTCACAGTTTACACTAGTAACAATCCCAGCCTCACTTGAATAGGAGCGCAAAATAGCGTAAAATCAGTCTTGTTATTATAATTTGGCTTTCGAGATAACTTTGAACGCTGATATTCATTAAACTACTGAGTGCATAATGTTGATGTTTTAGTACAATGTAAACAACTTACCCTTAAGTCAGAATAAAATATTTTTTTTAACTACCGAGACATTGACAAAAATTAATTAACTACCGCTAACTTTAAACAATTGATCAGTGTGCAATGGTTGAATAGATTTCTATCTCATAGATGAGCCACTTCAATATCGCGAAAGAAGAATTTCTCGTCATTATTTTTTCTTTAGCCTTTAAATTTTAATTTCACCGCCGAAATTGTACATTTAAGTTTCTGTAATGCCTAGTTTTTATTTAATTTGTGTATTTTGAACAATAAGGCCCCCTTATTACAAATCGCTAACTAAGGATAGTCCCGAAACCAAATTTGTGCCAGCTTCATTTAACATTGCGTGTTGGAACGGGATGACACGAGCTTTAGTACGGTAATAACTTTAGTTCGCGATTTGTAATAAGGTGCTGTGTTTATGTACTGTCGGTGGCAAAAAGATGTGTATATTTTAGTGTCTTGAAATTTCCGTGACTTCCACGAAAGGTAAAATTGTACCTGTTGTGACAAGGTTATTAAGTGTACCTATTTGTGCACCTTTTTGCCGCCGACTGTACAGTAATAAGATTGGATTTCTTGAGGTGAGGCATCGGCGCCAGTAAATTTGTATTAATTGTAACGATTGAGAGACATTTTTTAAAAATACATCTGTTTTTAATAGACTTCAAAAAATGAGACACTATAAAGAATTAATTCTCCGAAAAAAAACCGCCTTCAAAAACCACGAACTAAAAAGTGTCAAATAATAATTTTAACACTTTTACACTTCAAATAACATTTTATAACAGTACTCAGTGTTATTCCAGGTTGAGTCCGAAGCTAAAAACTGACAGTACCGCTATTTATTTATTGCTATATATAGCCAAAAGAAATGATCTTCCTTCCATACTAAATCTTCTTCATCTTAGCGTGTTGCGTCCAAAGCTGTCGCTTTGGAGCCCGGGGTAGGTTTGGATAGACAATGATTCAGGGTTTGTGATAATTACAATGAAGCGACTTCCGTCTGACCGTCGCCACCTTTTTTGACAGGGGAAGCGGATCAACTGAATCATGATTACACGTTTCAGAAACTATCCGAAACGTGCAAGTTTCCACACGATGTTTAACCTCACCCTACCCACCAGGTAGATAGATAGGAAATATTTATTAAGCAAACAAAAACTTATGACGAAATGTTAGGAACAGTGATAGTGTACGCTGCCTTTGGTCCAAGGGTTGCGGGTTCGATCCCGCACAGTACAAACATTTGTGTGCATGGACATGTCTGTTTGTATTGGTCTGGGTGTTTTCTATGTATTATAAGTATATACTTACGAAAAAAAATATATATGTATGTATTTGTAATTCCACTGTTGATTCTGATATCCGTAACACAGGTGCTTGAGCTACCTATCTCGAAGTCAGAGCAATGTATGTGATGTTGTAAATTATTTATTATTTAATTACATTTTAATCTTACTTATCTAATAAAATATTTTTTGTGATCTTTGAGAGAAATAAGTACATCTAAGATCGAGAGGCACATGCTCGGATTCGAAATATGATCCCCCCGCATATTATTCACTGAGCTATCATCGCTGTTCCTTCCACACGAAATGTCACTTAAAAATGTAATGTTATTTCAGTACGGAAAGTGGGTGGGACAACCCGTTTCGCCCGGACGGCGACCTCAGCCGCGAGGCGGATGAGATCGTTTCGTTGATCAAGGGCGGCAAGCCCATAACTCCGACGCCGACTGCCGCGCCGCAGCTGGCCTATGACGAGAAGGAGGAGAAGTCTCACGCGAATAATGTCAGCGTAAGTGTCAGCATTGTGTGAGCGGATGAGATCGATCAAAACCATCAATACCCTGATACCGACGGCCGCGCCGTAGCTGGTGACGAGAAGTCAGTGTCAGCATAGTGCGAGCGGGTGGGTATAGGTTTTATAGCCCCTGATCAGCGGATCAAATGTTATAAAACCATTACCGTGCCGACGACGGGATGACCATGTCGTAGCTTATGGCCTTGTATTATATGTGAAACTAAAGTGGCCGTAAGGAGCATGGTGGTCGGCAGCAGTATGAGACAACCACGGCATTTGGCCAAACACTAGGTATTGAACCCAACACTTCGAATCATAGTCACACGTATACGATAAAGTTTAATTTTGAGTTGTTTGGTTAGGCACAAATGCATCACGAACTTAGTCCTTATCATGGCACAAATGTGGATCATCGTCATTAGGCGTTTCAGGTCAAGCATGTAGTTTTTTTTTAATTTATAGCGGGCGGCTATGCAGGTCCTATTCAGACCAGTATCACTGCCACTAGATTGATCTATTGTGATCGCCACAGTGCTACATATCAGTCCCAAACCCTACACTTTTTAGAAAGTTTTTTAATTGTTTCGGACTGTGATCCCTAGCTTCATTGGGGCTCAAAAAGTGATTGATGTAAGCTATGTTTGCGCATTCAATGATTATGTGTTTAGGGGTTTCATCCGCCTCGTTACACATTCTGCAGATTCTAGTGTCGCTCATGTCCCATAGTGGCCATGGGCTTATTGAGACAGCAGTGACCGGTTAAAGTTCTTACTAGGATGCGTATGTTGTTCCTACTTTGCCCAAGAAGCGCTGCGGAAGATCTGCGGTCAAGCATGTCGGTAACTCATTTCGTTATTTATGTGATTGCAGGCTAACGCACCACCCTCGCCTCAGACGAAAGTGGCCAGCCCGGTCCAGCAGAGCACCCCGAAGGCGATGAACGGCACTAAGAACGGAGGCGCCGTAGGCGACGCGCGCCCGGGCCAGGTGGAGGTGCAGCGCTCGCCGCCGCAAGGAGCCGCTGCAGCCCGAGCACGTCACCCTCAAGAAGAAGCCCAAGTGCAAGTGCTGCGTCATCCAGTAGACCACCCCGACGCGCTTCACACCGGTAACACTCGTGCTTCACGCATACATACCACTTTTTGGTGTTTACACGGTGCTGTTTCATTTTCGAGCTATTCTACGTGAGTCATATGTCTATAAATATACATTATAATAGTCCAGAATATCTGTGTTCATTGTGCTATATACATTAAAGTCTGGCTCGTATATTTTCTATAACTTATGAATGAGTAGCTTTTCGTTATCTTTACATCTTCGAAATAGAGGTTTCGTTTTAAATTCTGTTAAGATTTTTTTTTGATAATTTTATATTATAAGTTTTTATTGAACTTTTTAATAGGGTACAAACTTAAAAGTATTTATTTTGTTTAGCTAGTCTGAGGAAACAGTTTTGGACGTTTTAATATTTCTGACTAAAGTATTTTAGATGACAGCGATGCGCGCGCGCTACACGGCGTGTGATGTTAAGTGACAGTCGATTGGTTTCATCATAGACAATCACCAGAATCTCGGCAAGGCTGCTGCAAACATCTTGCTAAATGCAACTTTGCTCTATTACATCATAATAAAAACGTAACGGTTCTGCTCATTTCAAACGAAGGAAACGTATCATAATTTTGGAATCATGTAATAATTTATTAAATAGCTGTTACTTTGAAGGTGTTGAATAATATTTATTGACGTAATTTATATGTATATTTTTTATATCTTTATTTATAAAAAAGTATTAGAAATCAACCAAAATGGCTAATCGTAATATTGGAAATATCAGATGTTTATGGTCTGTGGGGCTACTCTTGATCATGTAAAACTGGATTACGAATGTTAGTTCCTTGTAGACAATTTGGTTACAGTAGTACATAGAGATGTACCAGTTATCCATTTGTGGCATTCTGTGTTTGATGAATGGTATAGCAAGGCAATATCTAATATTGTGTACCTTATATACCATCTGTTTGTGTTTGCTCTTTATCCGTATGCCCATATCAGTAGTTCCACAGAAAGAAAAATGTAATTACGTATAAATGTTACTACTGTTGTTGATTTTTTAACTATTATCTCCTACATAATCAATGCTTGCGTCCATTAGTGTCACAGTTTCAAATGATTTAGTGGCATAGTTCAACATTGTCGCTAATCAGTTCATGAAATTAAGAAAACAAATCTAGCAGTACTTTTGATAAAACTATAACATAAGACTGTATTTTTATTTGGGTGTTAACTGTGTAAGAAACGGTGATGGGAGGTTAGTACGTTTTGTGCAACTGGTTAGTGACAATAGTGGCAGCAACAAATACTGGCGCACAGACATACATCTATCGTTGCCCAGTATTTGCTGGTGGCAGCAACAAATACTGGCGCACAGACATACATCTATCGTTGCCCAGTATTTGCTGGTGGCAGCAACAAATACTGGCGCACAGACATACATCTATCGTTGCCCAGTATTTGCTGGTGGCAGCAACAAATACTGGCGCACAGACATACATCTATCGTTGCCCAGTATTTGCTGGTGGCAGCAACAAATACTGGCGCACAGACATACATCTCTCGTTGCCCAGTATTTGCCGGTGGCAGCAACAAATACTGGCGCACAGACATACATCTATCGTTGCCCAGTATTTGCTGGTGGCAGCAAAAAATACTGGCGAACAGGCATACATCTATCGTTGCCCAGTATTTGCTGTCGGGGATCGAGGCAGTAAGCCAATTTGCATGACGTATTTCTATAATGTCGTAAAATAGTTAATAAAATATATTGAAAATACTAATGGGCTATTTTCCTTGAAATCCAACACTATTATGTAAACATTTTATATGGCTTAAAAGTATTTTCTCTGAGATAAGCAGAACGGATCAGGATACATAAACAGATTATAGGACCGAAAAACTCATGTAAAGATTGTTAGGAGATTAGGTGTGCTCCTCCGAAAGGAGCAGCATTGATAAGTTAGATAGGAAATTAGACAGGTCATAGGTAGGTTATCTGACTTATGATTGTTTTGGAAACTAAATTATTTTTGATTTATTGAATAGGTTTTGTATTGGGTAGGCTGCGCTGAGGAAATGGTGCAGACGGCCACACCTCTGTACTGTTACACGGTGAATAGTCGTACATAGTTGTTCATTTCTGGTTGATGGCACCGGATAATCCTGTATATTTATTCGCCAACGCCTAATCGACGGAAATGATACGAATACGAAATAGCATCGTAGATCCAACTAGAATAGCTTGTTCAATAGTTTTTGTATAATCCATATCCAGCTGGCTGCTTAGTCACATTGATGAGAACATTCTGTGGCTAACTGTATTCCATATAAGCACTGCTCGTAAGACGAAATAGACCTTGTGCACTAGGACTTAGGCTTCTACGCTAAATGCAAGCGTCCATTGCGTTACGTGCTGCGATAAGTAGGTCACTACTACATAATTATTGTAAGTTTAGATTGAAGTATTCAGTCTTCATTTTAAGTATTTGGACGATAAAGCTTTCTCATGAAGCCTTACATTTAAAATCTCATTTTACATTCTTACGTATTTCTAGAGCTATTACTTATAGTGCTTGTTAATTAATGTCTTGTTATTTTTTATTTCTATTTTATGACAACAAAGTATTAATGTGTTTATTTTGGGCACAAAAATTTTGTCATAATATTGTTGTGATGAGGGCCATGACAATTGAAACTATTTCAAAATTGGTTTTATTTGTGGTGCTACCTTAACGTTTACGAAGACTTTTGTCTGATATAATCAGTGGGTAATGTTTATTCAAGTGTTTCCATTGATGCACATCATGTATTTGGCTAAAGTTTTCGCTTTCTATTGTTCTTCGTACATACGATCTAAAATCTTGTTATGGCTCTCGTATACATAATAATATGTTATTGTATGTAATTATGTAAATTATACATTACGATTGTCTATATTTTAAAATATAATCTAATATACATTATATAACAATTAATCTGAATTTTAAAATATGTTCCTTAATAATGTTTTTATTTCTGAGTAAAATACTGACATTAGGGTACACTATTTTAAATCGTAGCTGTTACCACTCGGTGTACGATGTGCTTCAATGTTAAAAAAAATAGAGAAAATTTACTTTATCAGTATCCTGTATTACATAAATGTGAAGTATGTTCTTATTTCCAATATATAGCTCTATGTGTAATAAAAAGTAAAATGACATTATTACATTATTATCACATGTCAAAAGTCGTGGGTTCGATTCACACTCTGGACGTTAAACATTCGTGTGAGGAACACTTGCGTTTGTTCACTGTCTGGGTGTAATAAAATAATATCTATTGAAGTACATATATATATTTTTGAGGCTCCATCGTTGATTCTGATACCCACAAGTGCATAAGATACTTTGGGGTCAGGTCAATGTATGTGCTGTTGTCTGATTTATTATATTTGTATAAAATATTTACTTTTTATTATTATTGTCAATCAATGAATATGTACAAATCAATTACATTGTAATTATTTATATTAAATCTTTGAAGGCGTTTCAAGTGTTATCTTTTAGTTCCAGAACCTTCACCCAAAAACCAGTTACAAATTTAATTATAGTACAAATTTAAGTACAAATCATTTTTAATTCTACAGGAGTATGTACTTTTAATCTTATTTTTTATTTTCTATTTCATTTAGGTACATACATTTTAAGTAGGTAGTTGTTTTGCTTTCCTATCAAACAATATGGAACAGTGTTAAGAATTGCATCAATCATGCTTATTACCGACAGACTAATCTGCGTACTTTTAATACAGGCTTTCAATAATACCTAATTACCTTTTTCAGGCAAGTCTATTACTATTATAGGGGTCTAAAGTGCATCAAAATGGTACTCTATCAATATGGAGAGAAATAAATAAGTCTTATTTTTTACACACGTTTATTTAATTAATCCACGAGTAGGTACAAATCGCACATAACTGTAAACGTTATAAAATAAGAAGGTAACTTCGTAACTTAAAATATCATTATACAATCTTAACATAAAAAAGAAGGTACTGTCAGTTGATATTAGACTTATCCCCCAGTAATATAATTAATTAATATTAACTTATAATGAATCACTTAACATATAAGATTAAAGTGATTACAAATACAGAAAAAAGGAACGGCTAGTTTGCGCTCAAAATTTGGAATTTTTGGCGCTAAGTAAGTGCCACATTATGTATATTTTTTTAAATAAGTAATATCAAGCATGAAGGTCAAAAACTAATATGAACATTGTTACCTACTCTCGTTGTACCAAGTTTGCAATATGTAGATAGATACGTAGGTACCTCATAATTATCAAAATGATTTCAGTCAACATTTTTGAGATTAAGTATCATATTAATTATTCTAAACCATGATCCGCCTTATTACAAATCGCGAACTAAGGATAGTCCCGGAACAAAACTCGTGCCAGCCCCTTTTGACATTGTATGTTGGAACGGGATGACATGAGCTTCAGTACGGGAATAACTAGCTCACGCTTTATAATAAGGTGGGCTGTGTTTATTATTAATTATTATAATAACATCAGTCGTATGAATAAGATAAACGTGTACGGGATGTATTGATACATCCCATAATAATATTATAAAATCAAAATATACATATTCAATATCCACGAAATTGTAATACCTACCTACATTGTAAATTCTAATACAAGGATTGATTTTTATAAAAACCCAATCGTCTGCGATTATATCAAAAATGGCTAAGTGGAAATTACAGGTCAATGCCACAAAATTTTAGTTCGTACCTAACCTAGAAAATACTTTTAGTTTTTATCATGTACAGTCAGCAAACGTGGCGCTTTTTCAGTTAGCCGACAAAATCGCTTGCGCTGTGCTTTGCATGAGCGCAGGGATTAGCTTAGCCCACCCCGCTGCGCGTGCAAGCGATTGTCGCCTAGAACTACACCGGAAAATGCTGTACCTACTAGACCACTGTCATTTTCTAGATCAGTCAGTACCTACCTAACCAGTCCTGGTTTTGGTTGCTAACATAAATTATAAAGGGCGTCCAAAGAGTTATGTGACATGAAGACAAAGTACCTTAAATCCTTAAGTCAGCATTTATTCCTCAAGGAAACATTTAGGTTTTTTGAAAAGAAAAAAAAACTGCATTCAAATTATTTCTTTTTTTAAAAAGTGATGTTATGTGATATAAAATGAAAACTATGATTTAATTGAGTTGTATTGTATTTATCGCTCAAAATTAATAAATTGCTAACCTCAAAATCACATCACATCCAAATCACAGTTTGATGCGCAATCAGTATTTTTGGTGTACAAAAGGGCCATTTTTAGAGGGTTGGTTTAATATATTCCGATTTAATTTAAGGTACTTTCTCTTCAAGTCCCAAAATCTTGGGACACGCTGTATAATATAGGTATCATAAGATTTTCCAGATTTCTATATAAACAGGTATATATGTAAGAAGTCACAGATCATTTCTTAATACAAAAATGAAAAAGTATGTGCAGAAAGAAATAAACTCGGAAGCCTTTATACCTGCTTAGTAAGTATACTTAGGTACTCTAAGAATCTATGAGTGGGTGAAGTGCATCAGGGGCGGGGAGCTACACAATTAAGTATATTATCTCTAAAATACAGACATGTTATCATGTTTTGATTTCCAATGAATGATTAGTATTTGCATAAATACACTGGTCTTCATTTGCATAGTTCGCGCCATTTGCAAAGACCAAGGAGAGCACACGTGCTTGTGGGTGACAACAGTTTAAAATATATTTTGAACATGAACAATCGTATAAGTATTCGAGCCAAATGATAAATTTAATTATAGGTGATACCTACTACATTAATCTTACCAGCAGCGGTGACTTAATGTCATGTCAGAAATCAGATCTTATTGTAAGTTATGTCCCTGTGCTTGCTTCGCTCGAGATAACAATTTATACCTACTTGTAATCTTAAAATAAATATACAAGCTAGCAGTATTATTAGCCCAAAAATAAAGGCAGGAATAGGTACGGGATATAGGTACCTAACAGAGAACAATTTCATCCCTTAACCCTTCTCCACAACTGCCACTTCTACCAACCATTCTGAACAATGTTTTTTCTACGTCTTTTGGGAATTCGTCGATTTTTTGCAAATCATACAAAAAGTAGCCTTCTTTGTTCTGACTAAGAAATTCACATAAAAAAACTTTCATATAAAGCCGGCCTCGTGACTTTATATGAAAGTTTTTTTATGTGAATTTCTTAGTCAGAACAAAGAAGTTGAAATGGATGTAAATGTTTAACCATATACCCTGTATGTTACAGTAGATACAGTTCTGAATATGAAGTACCTATCGGACTCATAAGTTGATGTCTATCGAAGGTTTACCGGACTACCGGAATAATCATTTCGGGTTTTTTTTATCAAGTTTGAATATTGCAGGATCTTGAGCATAATCTGAATCTGGACGGGCCCTACCTTAGGCTAGTGAGTAAGCCTGGATATATGAGATTTAATATGAAGATTTGTACACATAAATACTAATTATTAGTTAAGGTGCGTTGTAGATTTGTGTCTTTACCTATTTATGCGACCAAATCAGAATTACAGCGGAAATCCTAACTGTTACAAACGGGTGGTTGTCTTGAAAATTTAAATAATCAAATTAGAATATTACTATTGATATCTGTAATATCTGCTTACCTATTCGATGCTCCGAATATTGATATATGGCCTTCTAAATTAAATTGATAATCCGTTCTTAGGTAATAGTAATAAATTGAATTTTGTAATTGGGTCAAAATACATAGTTGTCATGGCATCGCAATATTAGGTCCCATAAAAGGAGAAATTAAAATGGAATGTTCCAAAAATCGCGACGAGCCCGTGTTGTTATTATAAGGTACGTCATCGTATTAAATGTAGATAAACATGGTTTAACAAGAAAATAATTTACGAAATTTTAGAACTACCGATAAAATCTTATAAATATGTATATTATTTTACTGCACATAAAATAGGCCTCATATCAATTTGTATTTTTATTTGGACTTATCCGTGAATAATTGTAGAATTAAGCTATAAAAATATCGTTTTAATAATCATTCTAATACGTAGGTATGCTCAGTATTCGTTGCCAGTAAACCATTTTATTGGAAAACCATTCAATAATATCAGACACAAGTTACTAAAAAATCCTAAATGCTTTGTAAATATGAATAAAAAATATACATGAAGCAAAAAAAAATTACAATTTCGGTAAGACAAATTACGTCATGTTAGATATTTCGACGGCCTTGTTTAATATCAATGATACGTCCATCGGTGGAAAATTTTGCAGGAGTTTTACGTTAGATGCGAAGTCACCGCCCAGTAGATTATCTCTTACCAACCTGTTGAGAACGACAGAAATGGGATCTATTAACATTGACAATGAAACGGCTACGACTTAGGGACCTGCAAGAGAAGACCGTACTATTTTTTAACAAGGCCCACAACACATTAACTATCTTACTGTTGTCGCGGATGTTCATGGGCGGCGTTGATTAATTTCCATCAGGTGACCCGTTTGCTCGTTAGTCGCCTTTAGCATAAAAAAAAGGTATTTTACATTGAATTTCAGCTTTTTAAAAATAGCCTGTAAGAGCTATCGTCCTGTGTTGTGAATATGGGCCCGCATGCGTGTTGAATCACAGTTGTATGAACGCAATCCACATTCCGAGAGGGTGTAGCCTGCGTAATAGGGAAAATTGTAATGTATAAAATAATGAAATGTGGGCAGCCCACAGGTGGGGCAGATCCAAACGCGTTCCGAAATCCGCAATACATGATAAGCGCCCTAAGGACTGCACAGAAGCGGATCTTTTGCATTGATAGTACCCGTTGTCAACGTTTTAGTACAAAAATAAAGTCAGAAACAGAAACAAATGCCACGGAAAAGTCTTCATGGGTAGGTACTTACAAAATCATGGCACAGCATATGTAAATCAGGAAACTGAATCTGTTGTCATCAGCAAATAATGAGTCCCAAAGGCGTTCCACATCTGGCAACGAGAATTCTTGCGACAGAAGTAAAGTCAACCATCTGAAATTTGTTCGTTATTACTTTTATGAATTTGGCGTGTGAATAGGGAGGGGGACAAGGTAAAAAGTTAAAGTTACGATACGAAAGTCTGTTTTAAAATTATGTCATTCGATCAATTAAGCAACAACTTTTGAGATTCTTTGAATATATATCAGAAAATAAATTCCTGAAACCATATTAAAATGCACTTAGGTACAGTAACAGTAGGTACCTGAAGCTGTTTCCCTCCCCCCGACCCCGGGGGGAGAAGCGCCGTGCCCGCCGTGCAGGCGGGCGTCCCTGTCCGGGGGGTGACGTGGTGAAAGGCTCCGAGCTTTGGCCCCATGTCACTCGCCCACCCATGGACAGATGAGGGAGAGTCCCAGGAGTTTTAGTCGGTATATCTCTGGCCGGCTTCTCGTTAGGAGAAGCCGTCACCAGTGGAGAGTCCGACATAACCCATCCGTTTACAGACGGATGGGTATGCGTAACGCATTTCTCCTGGGTCACCAAAAAAAAAAAAAAAAAGGTACCTGAAGCTGTAATACTGTGGTCGCAGCTCCTGAACTTCCAGCTGATTCCACACATCGGGGTCTCGTTTCTTGAGACAAAGGCTCAGTTTGCCCATCATGTAGTTGATGCCGCTCTCCGTCTCGTCTAGAGTGCGTATGAAGAAATCTCGGATCTCGGCCATTAGATTTGTGAAGCAGAAAAAGCAGTCAGATTCTGCATGTTCTGTAAAAATGCAAATAATAACTCACACATCCCCATTTTCATTATTGCTTTTTTTAAGGTGCCTCTTCGTGTTGTATCTGTATCCCCACATACGTCTATCAAAAGGTCCACGAACCGCAGTTCATCGAAGGTTAAAGTTAAAGATATTTGTCTCTTTTCAACCAAGGTATGACCCACTCTTGCTGTCCCTCGTAGAAAACATAAATTAAGTTCTGAAAACAAATGATGGCACCACTGTCGCTTACGTCAAAGTATATGGTATCTTAGGATCCTCCATTGGTATCTTAGGATGGGGACCCCATTCGTTCTTCAGAGGCCGTTCAAGTATTTACGTAAGAAGCGAGGGTGGACGGTGGGGTTTAGCTATGCTTAATACCATATTTAGTGCCTATTTTTGGAGGTGTGGGTGGTAAAATTTATAATAATTCTGCTTGCTTAAGTACGAAATACTTGATCGGCCCCTCAAACATTGAACACTTAATTGATGGCCTGTATCAAACTATGTTTATTGAACAAAATATAAGAATAAAACGTAAAACTCGTACGTCGGTTTTCTTTGTCTGCGTCAAGGGCGAACGTGTGGTATATGGGTCCAATGATCTCATTCATGCCCTGCACGTAGCCCTGGCCAGGGTTGAGCTTGGCGTAGAGGAACAGCATACGCTCCACCACCTCCCAGTGCGCCTCGCAGCCCTCGTTGAGCGGAACGTAGTCTCCGCTCGATACGCTGTCCGAACGCCGGATCTCGCTGCTCAGCTGGCGATATGAAGGTAAGCCACTGGTCGGTAAGCTCACAAAATAAATAAACACAGAGGTCGGCTCTTTAGCAGATATTGATATCAAAGATTTAAAAAAATACTAAGTAACTTGGTAAGCACCGTCCAAGGTCATGATACCCTGCCCCTCATCACGCCTCGTTTCACCGCTAACCACAAGCTCAGTGCACAATGTTATTATTTACACAGTTATTGCCACTTGATCTGCAGATCATAGGATTTGGTTTAAAGTTACAAGTTGCATACATATCATATCACTAGTGCATTGAATCTTAGAAAGTTTAACAAACTATCGTATTGTCAAAGTTGGATAAATTGAGTAGGTAACGGGAAAAAAGACTAAATAATGAGCGGTGTACATATGCACGTACGTACAGACAGCCGCACATCAGCTTACCACCATTTATCAATATTCCTCAATTCATATTGAACCGAACGTGTTTGACGATTAGTGAGAATCGACTAAAAAATTTGACAGTTTATACTTTGATGTGTACCTACTGGGCTGTACGTACCTGAATCGTAAAACTTACACAGACAGGCCAGAGTTTTGAGACGGGTAAGTAATGCCTTCAGATCGAGTCTAATCTGATTTCTACTTTCTTAAACTTATTGTGATAATTTACTAAAGTGTACTTATACGTTTTCTTGTAGCGGACTGTGGCTTAATCGTCACAGTGCAGCAAAACCATTTTACGAGACCATTTTATAACTTTTTAAAATATTCCGAACCAAAAATGTACAGACAGTGACAAATACGCCGATAGGTACTCTATAGGTCCTATAGAGTACCTATTTTGATAGCATCGTTCAACTCGATCGGACTAAATGGCACAGGCATGATACTAAAAAGACAGAGATCGTTACCAAATTCTTCCATAAATTTTGTGACTGAAAACAATAAAACACACAAAAAAAAACATAAGCCTGTCCTTACTGACTCTAGTCAACAAGTCAGCCTAAAATACCTTAGAAACTCCCAATCCTCTCCTCTCTAAAGTTGCATACGACAGCACGGACTGCTCAACTCGCTTGTGTAGACGCTTCATGCCATTGCTGTTGACCACCTGTGAAATATGCAATAAATTACTAACTTACTTATATTGTAACTTACTTACTTTCAAGTGACAGGAAGGAAAGAGATCATTACTTCCAAATAAACCTTGGAGACCTTAAAAATAGATTTACTTTTTCGATTTTTTTTAATTGTAGAGGGGGTTTCTCCCATGGTTGGTAAAAAGAGAAGATAATCATGCTGTTGCTTTGATACCCGGGTTCCGTTTTCCTGCTACACTTTCCATTTCGCACGGTTTTTGGCATCCATTATAGTGATGAGGTTATTGGCACGAATACAATATCTTTTAACGTAAAGCCTTTCTGTGTCTGCCCCTTCTCCTAGGACCCGGCGGTGGCGGCATGGCCAGACGTTTGTTACATGTTTGTGTCCAGTCAAACAGTCAGATAATTACATCTCACAACATCTCATACGTTGACCTGATTCCGTACTAAGTAGCTCAAGCACTTGTGTTACAGATATCAGACAACAGAGGAACACAAATATATACTTAAATACACATATTACACCCAGACACCGAACAAACACAAGTGTTCATCGCACGAATGTTTGTCCAGGGTGGGGATCGAACCCACGACCTTTGGCGTAAGAGGCAGGGTCACTACCAATTGCGCCATCTGGTCAGTCAATCAGATCTCGGCATTATCACAAAATATCAAACGTTTTAGTAAAGTACATTTCCAACGTATTACCTTTTCGCAGGGGAATTCTGTAGCCGATTGAAAAAAAGAAATCTCAGGGCAAAGTCTTCGCACGTCTTTGTCAATTTGTAAAAGCACCTCATTGTCTTTAAAGTATGTGCTCCACGAACTATCAGGACTGATGTTAAGCGGATGGTCTGTAGGCCCACCTGGAGTTACGATGATTTCATCTGAAACAATAAGCTATTGAACCGACGAAATCCTGCTGCATATTATTACAATCGTGAAAGTTTGAAAAACGGCTGAACCGATTTTGATGCCATTTAGAACCCTGTCACACACATAGGCTAATTTACTCTGTTTAGCTAATGTTAATTATAAACAATAATAATTCAATGGTATTTACCGATAAATTGTTGATAAAGCTGTCTCTTCTTTTGTAGAGTGGTTTCTCTTGCACTTTTTTCATGTGGCACATATTGCAAAAGGATCTTCCATACAAGGGAGCGCAATCCCTTTTCGTCAGGAATGCCTAATAGAGCACAAGTAAGTATTTCAATTTGCAACGGAGACTTGAGGTAGCTTATGTAGATAACAATAAAATTATACATATGAAGAAAACATTGTATCAACATAATATGATAACACTGTGATGTATATTATGTACTGTTCTTACACACAACTCAATACTTAGTTAATTTAACAAATGTTTTTTTTACTGTGAAATATTTCGAATTATCAGTTACTGGTCTATCAAGTAAGTACTTGTTTAGGTTGAAGCAACAGTCAACAGTAGGTTCTAAAAACCACTTAGTTAACTTAGGTACTAAATAAAAGTTAATATCCATAATTACCATTAAAAGCCAGTCTCTGAAGTTGCCCTATATCTATAATATCTTGATCTAAAATATCTTCAAAAGCTTTTATCCTGTAAAAAATACCAACAAGTAAAAAAGAAATGAACCAGGTTTCTACCTATCACACCCTCGCAAAACAAAAATGTATAAAGGTAGTATTCATAAATTTTGTATCAAAAATTATTAAAAAATGTAATTATAAATCAAAAAATATTAAAAAAAGGTAAAATGCATTAGGTTCAATACTTTCATAATTCTTTTTAAGAAGCAAAAACTGCATTTAAGAGACCTGGTTTCAAATTAAGTGTCGCATGAATTTGTTTACGAGTCCACTTATGCAAAAACTCAAATCTGATTACTATTTTAGGTATCAAGTAACATATCAAACAAAGGACCAATAATGTATATGTGCTTGGATTTGGCTATCAAGAACATCACAGAGAACATTGTGTCTCGAATTTGCATTGATGCAGATTTACAAGGTTTTCAAGACAAGAGGTTCGAAGATAAATTAATAATAATAATATCTATAATAATAAGTACACTAAGCACTTACAATACCATCCAAGCACAATCCAAAAACACATTGATTGCAGTAATATAATTTTAAAAAAAAATGTGAACTTAAGGAAGGTACTTTTCTTCATATCCCCTAGTCTTGGGACCCCCTGCACATATGCATCTAAACACTGAACCAATACAAGTGTCAGGGTGGGTGGGAATCTAGCTAATGAAAAAACTGCTGCTTAGGTGACCCAAGAAAATCTACAACATATATTTTTGAACCAACCTGGTAAGTCATAAATCAAATAGTTGCACCTAGTCATGATGATAATGCTTATGAGTTTGTAAAGAAGTAGAAACTTAATGCATATTTATGTAGAAACATTCTCATTTTATAGGTTTATTCTCAAGTTTTAAATGAGAATTGTATAGATAAAACATCTTCTTTGTAAGATTTAAGGAAATACTGTAAGGGGTGGATCTTCTTATTGTTTGGTAGGTGTGTTAGGGCTGATTTTGACATACATCCCTTTAATTAAATGCAAAATAAATGTAAGTATGTGGATAGTTAGTTTTTAGAGATGGAGATCCAAGAGGATTTCGTTTGAATGCACCTACCTTGCTTTGTGCAGACTCATTTTCGTAACAGATTGTAGAAAACGGAAAGAGTTATTTGCTTATAGTAAATTAGTTTATAAAGTCTTGTACATCTCACATTACAATATAAAATAGTTTTATTAAATAATGTTGCCGCGTTGATTTGCGCCGCAAGTTTCTGCTAATTAACACCTTCACTTATTCCAAGCTATTTCTTCACACTATCCTTGTAATCTTTATGTTTTTATTTGATAGTATTACATGCTTTGTGAATTTTAATCATTTTAGAACATGCTCTAAACTGTCAAGTGAAAATTGACATTGACAGCACAGTGACAGCTAGGTTAGGTGACAAATGTTGCAATAAACAAAAAACGCCTTAGAAAATATACGATTTACAAAATTGAGTCCGCAGCGCCACTAAGAGAGTCCCGTTCTGAAAAGCGCGCTACAATGTCCATCAACATTCAAATTTGAGCTTTATTTTATTATCACGAGGAATCTCAAATTTTAGTTCCGTGTTTTTCCGCTGGTCTTCTTTCGTGGCGGACTTCTGTCAATTACACTTCAGAAACTAAAATTAAAAAAATAGGGTTACCATACCCTATGACGTAAGCGGTAGTGGCGCCATCATTTATTTTATGACTTTAATTACGACATAAATGTTAATGCCGTAATTTTTTATCAAAACTTAACTTAACTTAATTTTTTATCAAGAATGTTAGACACAATTTAACACTTTGGGAGCGTCTCTTGCGCAAAGTATTGTGTTTACAAAAAAAAAATACCTATGTTAAAAACCTCAACATCATTTTGAAAGACCTATCCAAAGATACCCCACACGTATAGGTTTGAAGTAAAAAAGAAATGGAATTTCAGTTTCAAGTATGGAGGTCTCCAGTACCTACCCCAATTTTTTTTAATTTTTATGTGAAAATCGTAATGCGGTTAACAAAATACATCTATTTATCAAGTTTCAATAGTACCTATAGTTCTTATAGTTGCTGTGACATACGGACGGACACACAGACGAACAGACATGACATAAGGGTTCCGTTTTTTGCCATTTGGCTACGGAACCCTAAAAAGGCGGGGCACTCTTAAGGCGACGGGTAGCCCTAACTAGCGATACCATTCGTTTTTAATTGATAGCTACTAAGCCGGATCTATTTTAAACAATTTCGGGGTTACAACCTCTCGGCAAATACTTATACTATTTATTAAATAACTATTTATGCACAAATGTTGGGTCCGTTTTTGTACGCTAAAAATTGATTACCTACCGTTTTTGTACGCTAAAAATTGATTTTAGCGTGAATCAATTTTTCGCGTACAAAAACGGACCCAACATTTTGTGCGTGGTTATTTAATAAATTTTTTGCGTATCCAAAATTCGAGTGCAAAAACAGACCAAACAGTAAACTTTAAGATTAAACAAATAGTAAGTATAGGTGTCTTCCGGGAGATTTGGAACCCCGAAACTGTTTAAAATAGATTCGGGTTAGTAGCTAAAAATTAAAATCGATTGGTGTCGCTAGTGTGCCGTACCTTAACAGAGTGTCCCACCTGACATGATTAATGTTTTACCGTAGGATTATTCCTATAACGCTTATACGTTATCCCGAAGTCTTAGACATTTTATTGTTTAAGCCCGCTGTACAGATTTTGGTAGTAGCCTTAGACAATTTAACACTTGTCTAAGGTAGTAGGGGATAATATATCATTGTAAAAGCAAAAAAAACATTAAATCGGTAATGTAGTAGAATGTTAAAACGATATTTTTTTCAATATAGGTACCTACAAAGTTGAGGTGTGTATAAGAGTAAAGTAAGGTAGGTAGATAAGTTAAGTTTTTAACCTCTTTAGGGTAAAGAAAGACCTTTCAGGGGTTTTGCGGTCGCCAAATCATACGCACGTATTCTTTAACAATGGGGGGTATTTTTGAACAATCTAATAATTGGTCTTATATAAATATCCCGATTAATGTTCTACGATTGTTTGTAGTTTTGGAGTGTAAACAGCGAGTTGTAATTACTACATATGTTAAGTTATAACGTAGTACCTAATATAGTTCAATGTAGGAAAAAGTTCAAAGATATATCTTGTCATATTTCTATGAAAGTAAGATAATAATGTTCTGATATTCAAAGATAGGTACCTAAATTTTTCTGAATTTCAGAGACTTCCCAAACGACAGTTAAAAAACTTTTCAGAAAGGCAAGATAAATTACTTCTTCTTTTTTGCAGACGATTTCGTAATGCACAAAATAATCAAATTCGTAACATTTTTAAGGTTTAGCCAAATGGCAAAAAACGGAACCCTTATGGAGTCCACATGTCTGTCTGTCCGTCCGTATGTCACCGACATTTCGCCGAAACTATAAGAACTATGCTGTTGAAACTTGGTAAGAAGTAAATATATTTTGGGAACAGCATTATGGTTTGTACCTACACAAAATTAGAAAAAAAAAAATGTTTGGGTTTTACGCCATACCATATTCTGTGCAAATACTTAGAACTGAAACTCAATTGTTTTTATCAAACCCATACGTGTGTAGTATTTCTGGTGTGGGCCGTGTGGTCCCCGGCAGAGTAGAATAGGCCACCCTCACTCTTACCGAGGTGTCGTAAAAGGCGACTAAGGTAAAACTGCTGGCATGATCATCAGCACCCAGAGAAGGAAAACTCTGCATTTCAAAACCCTCGCCAACCCGTCTGCCAAGCGTGGTGAGTATGGCAATTACCCCTCATGTGATTGAGGGAGGCCCGTGCCCCAGCAGTGGGGACTTAAATGGGCTGATGATGATGATGATGATGATGATTTCTAATTATTACAGACTATTCGATAGGTCTTAAAAATGTTATATATTTCTCAATTAAGTGCTTACTTAGCAGATAATGATGAAATTAAAAACGTTTGATGTTAAATTACTATGCAAAGTATGCAAACTTCCACCGAATTTGGTTTGAACGAGATCTATTTAATAATTAGTTTTTTTAATGAGTCATACCTACCTACTTATATCGTAAACCAAAATTTACTTTTCGTTTAATCAACTAACATATAAAAAAAATGTTGTTCGCTTTGGTTAGTAAGTGACTACTGCAGTCTATTGACGCCAGCAACTCCAGAGGACTTGCTTGTATATTGTTATAATATATTTGACTTTGATGGAAATCATGAAAATCTTAGTGTTAAGTGAACAATGAACCTTCTGGAAAATTACGAGTATATAGTAGTATCTATACATACTCTCTTACAAGCTTTCATAATCCTTAAAAAAGAGTGGTTCTGGGGCTTGTTTGGCTCTTTATATTTCAAATTATGGCTTCCTTATTGCAGAAATAGGCAGACGAGCCTACAGCCCATCTGATTGGTAGGTAAATAGTTAACTGTCGCTCATGCATAGATTCCGGTAAGAGTACCTAATATTGTTCTGTGTATATAGACAAGACATAAACAATGCCGGAGGCACAACCATACTACTGCCTTTCGTAGGTATATGGAGTAGATAAACATAAATAAAATACAAATTATAAATCGTAGATCACAGTAAAAGTCATCTTTCAAGTCATGTAGTACAATGCAGAATAAGTATATCCGAGAAATATATCACTGCGGCTACTATAGAAATCAATCCTTTATTCATTGCTTCACGATAATACGTACCCCCTTCGTGGAACTGAAAAAATGACAAAATCCCACATAGCACGTTGAAACTACCTCCGATAACAACGAATAAGGTCACGATGTACCGAGGCGAGTGCAAATCCAATCCTATCTCGAGCAGGAGGCCTGTGGTGATCACTGCGTAGCCGCCGTAGACGCCGATCATCACGAAATTGTCGAAAGAGTCTAGATCTTCGCACTCTGTGGTGAAGAACATTGCCACACTCATGAATATTACATTTATTGCCCGAAGGCACATTCGTACAATGTTGATAGTCATTAGATTATATGCAATAAAATTAATAAGGTTAATGAATGATGTAAGGACTGAATATGAAGTATAAGAATAACTTGTAAATAATTTGTCACATCAATCTGTAATGCTTGTTCTGACCTTTTATTTATTTAAAAGTTCTGAGTAAAGGTTGCATAGTCCAATGTCAATTACTGAGGAGGTTTTCGAAATATTGTTTTGTGAGGTTTTCTGTCACAGAGTTGGTTTCTGATGTGGTTTCTGAAATGTGTTCCGAGGTCTTGACCATAGATAATACTTAGGTATAAACCAATGTATAAACTGAGATCTGTGTTTGACATGTGATATTCATCTTGACAAATCATTGGCAAGAATATAACTTTTTTCTAAAGGGAGATTATCGCGTCGAGCTCTTGCCGAGTTACTGTCTCGTCGCTAGTCTACACAGCAGACCATGGAACTAGAAAAACGGAATGAGCCACGAAGTTATAATAACCTTCTTGAAATGAGCCATTTTCGGAAAAAAACGTCACAGAGTGTGAAAGAGATCCAGCCGGCCCTGACGCAGATTCGATACGGGTGCGGTAGAGAAAGAACGTCGCCTACCACGTCACCTCAGTAATAACGGCCAACGGCTATGAAAAGGCACACTCTGTTTAGGCCCTAGGGTGCATGTCTATGACTGACACAGACCAATAGGCGAACAAGTTCGTCGCTACTACCTGTGTGTGCTACTCTTTATATAGTTCTCAAAGGTTTGCCCTTTGGTTGCCGCAATAGAGTAAGGTAATAATACCTACTCCGGGTTTGCCGAAAGCTAAGCGGAGTACTCGGCGCTAGCTCTGTCTCATTTAGACCTGTCTGAGCATATTCGCGCGCAGTATGCTCTAGTCTGGTCCTTCTTAGCAAATTTTTAGCCGAGATAGTTTTCAGACTTCAGAGGATATTATTACCAAGGTTAATACAGACTATTAATATGGATTAATAACACCACAGTACCTATAACAAGAGCCTTCCCTACAGTAGTTCGGCGTAACTAGACAGGGAAATGGAGCGAGTGAGACGCGGCCGGGAAGAGCCCAAGCTGCAAACTTCGCCGCCCCTAGTAGCTTGGGTCACGTCTTCTAGGCCTACTGCGTTTTAGCTGTTTCCTCGTGGTCCTACTATTTTGTTCTACTAAAAAATAGTAGGACCACGAGGAAGGCTTGTTCCTCGTGGTCCTACTATCGTTAATCTGCTTCCTGTATGTAAGTATGTAGGAAATAGCGGTTATTTTCACTCGTTGCCACTTGCTCGTAACTACCACCGGTATGCCGGTATGTACTTATGAATAAAGATCTATTTGTATGTGGAGTGGGTATCATGTGATTCAGTTATGCCATCTAGCTTTATTAAAATTCAACTGATGGTTCACCACTATCGTTTCTATCAGTACCAGGCTGGCATAAAGTACTAAGAGGTGAAAAGATGACTGCATGAGATTTAGTTAATTGATTATCAATAAATATATATAGATTTTATGCCATTCAGCTCCTTTAAAATTAAACTGATTATTCACCACTTATGTTTCCATGAGTACCAGGCTGACATAAAGTACTAAGAGGTAAAAGATGACTGCATGACATTAAATCCACTATCTTCGGCGCAGGCCCGCCGCTAGGGGTTCGAACGCCCGTGTGCAATTCCCATTTTGCCGCCCCCGTTTAACTATGTCTACCTTACACGATCTAGGTAAAAAAAAAACTAGGTTAAGGATGTGAAAAAATAAGAAATACTTTACAACGAAAAACTATTTATTTACTTAATTTACAGTAATTGTACCTTTCTTGCCTTAATGTTGGCGAAATCTGTTATCAATTTTTTTGTGTCTAAGCTATCTAATATCTCATGTTCAATTGAAACTATGGCTAAATTACTTAGTCTTTGCTGGTGCATTGTTGATCTCAAATAGTTTTTTATAATTTTTAACTTTGAAAAGGACCTTTCACCAGATGCAACTGAAACCGGCAGCGTAAGTAATATTCTTAGTGCTATTGCTATATTCGGAAATGTTGACATTAAATCATTTGCAAAAATATATTGCAATAAGGTTTGTGGATCATTGGACTGGTGTTCAGTAAAATGCAACTTTAAAGCATTGATTTCATTAAACAAATCTATACCATCAATATCTGTGTCACTATTGGAACTGTCTTTTAGCTTCAAATTCAAATCTTTGCAATGTTTCATTAAATCATCTTTGGAGTAACTAAATAAGTTATTATTGGTGAAAAAGCCAAATACGTCGGTAAAAGTTTCCAACTCCTCGAATCTATCCTTTAAAGAAGTCAACGTTTGATCTAGGATTCTAAAAAATACCTCTACTTTGTATTTGGTTTTGGGGTCAAGTAAAACTTCGTCACTCTGTTCATATTGAAATTGAGTTGGTTTCCTTCGTGGACGAACTGTGTCTATAGGCGGAAAATCTGTTTCAACATTAAGGTCCCGAGCCACATTGGTAGCTTCTTCTAACACCCTTTCGAAGTGCTCATCCGTGCGATATTCGGTGAATTGATCAATCAATTTGTTTAACAAATTTATGCAGATTTGAGTATTTATTGTGGGGTTTTGCATCATTTTGCTGAGAGCATTAATTTCATTTAAAATATCGAACCAAATTACAACCGAACAAATAAATCTATAATTTTGAATGTTTAAAGCAAGCGAATGAGCTTTATGAGATGTTGTACAATCCCATTCCGACGAATTGTTATCTGATATTTCTAGCAAAGCGTCAAATATTTTTTCGAGATGATACCGTAAAGGTTTGACTGCATCGATTCTGCTAGACCATCGCGTGGCACTTAATGCTTTTAATTTTAAATCTGGTAAATATTTGCAAATTATCGACCACCTTTTTGTAGATGACGAAAAGAAAACGTAAATTTCTTGAATTATATTAAAAAAATTTACGGTGTCGTGCGTAATATTTGCCGCATCGTTAACGACCAAATTGAGACTATGCGCCGAACATGGAACGTAAAATGCGCGATTATTAATTTCCAATATTTTTTTTTGCAATCCGTTGTGTTTTCCACGCATATTAGAACCATTGTCATAACCTTGACCACGTAAGTTCTTAATATCCAGGTCTAATTGCGAAAATAAATCTAAAACGAAATTTAATAGTCCTTCACCTGTGGAGCTGGTGATCGGACAGAAACCAATAAAACTTTCGCATGTCGTAACATTTTTAGTTTCACTGTTTAAAATGACATACCTGAGTATAACTGTAATTTGTTCTGTGTGACTTACATCTGGTGTGCAATCTAATATAATGGAGAAATATTTTGATTCTCTGACTTTGTTCAAGATATAATTTTTTATGGTCGTGCCGAGTAAATCAATGATTTCATTCTGAATTTGATCTCCTAAATAGTGAGTCATGCGAGTTGAATCCAATTTCGAGGCTTGAATTCTGTGAATATGTTCTCGCATAACTGAATCAAAGGTTGCTATCATTTCTATTGCTTTGAGAAAATTACCGTTATCATGCTCATATAATGTTTTTGACGAGCCCCTAAACGCTAGACATTGATGGGATAAAAATTTTATAACAGCTATGATCCTTTCCAATACATCACATCATTGTTTTTTTTCAGATTCCAATAGTCTCAGTTGCATTTGATTTACAGTAGTTTTGTTTTTTAACATATTATTTAGTTGTACCCAACATTTTAAATTTTCACTGTGAGAAACGCTTGTTTCGTGTCGTTTTAAGGTGGATGACAAATGTTGCCAGTCGGAAAAACCGCTTGGAGCCGACAAACTACTTACAGTGTTACTGAATATTTTACAACAGAAACAATAGACTGAATCTTTTGACGTAGAGTAAACAAGCCATTCTCTGTTAATTTTTTCTCCATTGGGAAGATTTCTAGAATAATAACTGTTTGCAAATTTTCTTCCGTCATCATTAGCAGGAAAATTGTAGTTAAACAGCTGTACGGGACCACGACTTACCAAAATATTAACAAGATTATTAGTCATACTGGCAGGCCATAAACCGGGATCATCACCACAATCTAAACAGCTACTTATTGACGACGATAAATTGCTTACAGGTTCTTGAGCAGTACTTTCTCTTGTTTTAGTTTTACTGAAGTCTGCCTCTAAAGGACTAATATTTCTCTCTTCAGATACCTCCATAACTTCTAAATTTAAGGCTGCGCTTGTTGAAGCTACGCCAACATTTTCTTGACATTCCATTTCCCTATTTTCTGGTTTGCTTAAAAATTTCTCTAGAGAGCCCTCTAATTTTTTTTTCTGTGCATCTTTTTCTCGTTTTTGCTGTCGAAATTGCGCTCCTGAAAGCTTTTTCCTTTTTTGCGGTTCCTGGAATGTATCGGAAGATTACTTAACTTTATTTCCCATACCCCATAGTAAAACTTTCATATAATTGCAATAATCGACCCACAGGCTTATATACGGAGTTACTTACCATAATACGATTTTTGGCGCCGACGGATGAAATAGATAATTCTCTGAATAATAATCACACTAACCAAGTCAGAATATCATTAATTTTACGTATTTCCACTCCTTACGGAACTTATTAAGAACTAAACGAAATAATTGAAGCGTGTTGTTCACTAATCTGTTCGACTTCGCATCGCTTTTGCATGTTTATAAAAAGAGGAATGAGAATTAAACTCTGAGGGGATTCCCGTATTTCGTCGTCGTCGTTTCATAGCATAGAGCCTAGCACGACCATAAACAATATGTCGACTTTCTTGCGGCAGCCGTCCTCCGGCCCGAGCCCACCTTACCAACAAGTGCTACGTGTTGCATCTTTGTTCTCTTGAATTTCAATAGATGGCATTGTTTAATACAAAAGAAAATAATTGCGCGCCGCTTCATATTTCTTTTGGTTGGATATTTTTTTAGTATTATGATGTGACAATTTCTGAATTTTGGTCGTTGATTGCTTGATTTGCCGCCCCCCTGGATACGCCGCCCGCGTGCATTGCACGCCTTGCACGCCCGCTTACGGCGGGCCTGCTTCGGCGCATTAGGCAGGGTCACTATTTATCCAATGCGCTATCGGGCAAGTCAACCTTTGATAATGGCAATATTGGCTTTCATTGTTCATATCAACCATGTTCAGTGTACCTAATAAATAAATAAAAATCGTTTTGTCTATTTCTTCCTCCTCGTCATAGCGTGAAATGCCGGTTGCGTCTAAAACTGTCGTTCCGGAGCCCGGGATACGCTTAGACCATTGAGGAATTGTGCAGCCATTGTAATTGGCATTTCTTTACGAAATCATCTCTATTAATATGCTCGTTTCAGCTTGAGGATGGTTCATGGCCTTGTCACCGTCATCATTTTCCATTTCGAGCAATGCGTAATTGGACGATGTTGTTTTTTTTTATCCTGATTGAGCTGTGCATGACGATAAATTATTGCTTCTATGTCTTTCACCAAATACCAACTGATAATTCCGATTTTAAGTCTTCGTCTTTTAACCATGTCTTTTGTCAAATATACTTATAAACTTTTAGATTTTTTCGTTTCTGGGACGTTTCGATAGTTATGTTTCCAGCTAACAACAATCTCGTCTCAGGCATTAAGAGGGAGAACTAAACTTAGTCTCACAAACTCGTTTTTGAATATTAGTCTTTATTCTTAATTTTTCTCGTTGTTTTCCATAAACATTTAGAAGAATGTCGTAACATTTACCTACCCAGGTGCACCACCCGACGCAATCTTAAAGAGTGTTCGATCAAACAGAGTAAACAGATCTGGCTCTGATCGACAGGTCAGGCATATGCCAAGACCTTAATGTCAGGATTCTCCAACAAGTACACGCTAGAGGCCTTAGCGCTATCTCGCGGACAGCTGAGCATCATCACAAGAACCATTACTGGTCACTGCAGGCTTAACGAACACGGCACCGGGTTGGCCGGAGACCTCACCTGTAGATTCTGTAAGGCAGAGAACGAAACACCGATGCACGTCTTTTGTCAATGCGATGCCCCCGGGTACCCAAGAAGCCGCACCCTGGGCAGCTACCACATCCGGAGGGTGTTAAGGCTATCGCTCCTAAGGACATTATACTGTTAATGACTGTTAGCCCGGTGACTCTGTTCAAAACCAAAGCGTTTTAGGAAGTTGCCATTCTAGGAGGTTATCGTATTATGAAGTGGTCGTTCTCAGCCTGAGGGGTAGGGTGACAGAATTGACCGACAACAAAAACAGTGGAGTAGTAGACATGTGTGAACTCAGGAGCGATTAGGACAAAAAATGTACATGCTTGCAAAAGAGCTACCTACTATTTCCGTAAATCCCTCCTTTCCTTTATACATCTTTACATCTTGGACCCCCAAACGACGTCGTCTAGATTCCTTGAATTCATGAATTGACGTACTGACCATTTTGAACGAGTTAACTGTCATCATAAATATCATACATTATTTTAATTAATGTAATACTCTACCTACCGCGAGTCTTTGCGTTTAGTATAGTAAGTGTGTAGTTATATTATGTGCATATGCTGAAGCGCTTAAAATCTGTTGCCGAAACACACAAAAATATAATTTTAATTTTATTTCTAGCGCCAACAGAATGACGTCACCCGTGGATATGTCTCGTATTAATTCTAGGTTCAGTGACAGACAGACAGCGAAGTCTTAGTAATATTAGGTCCCATTTTTTTACTCTTAAAACTGTACTTGGTTAACCAACTATGTATATGATTGTCAGGAATATTAACTTCTTTAGTTCACGGAAGCATGTTCTTCTACTTAATTATACAACTTGTATAAAGATTTTTTCACATTTACAAATAATGGTATTATTGTTTCTACAAAGTCTCTACTGTCCAAATATATACAAAAACAGGGTGCGGTACTGTGGAGTCCATGTATCCAAAAGGATGCATGTATTGGCACTGAATTCTACAGGAGCTAGCGAACCAATTATCTGATAAACAACATCTGCTGGTGTAAACTTCATAGGTATACAATAAAATTGCAGACGAGAAGACAATAAGCATCGGTAAGCACTATGTAACGGGGTCGATTCCCGGCTCGAGGTATTTGGAATTATTTCATTATATTATATTCTTTCTTAAGGGATATTATGCTGTTTAAATTTAAAAAAAACTTGGTCGCTTAAAGTCCAATCCAAATAGGTACGACAGTTTCTAATAAAAATCATCATTATGCAAAGTATTTAGCGATAGTTTGATCAGAATTTGATATATTTACAGATAACATTAAGTCTTTGTTAAATCAAATTGATATTTGTTTGTAAAATATAATAGCTGTTAAATGTTTGTATTGCATAATTATGTAATTGGGTTCTTCCCGTTAAATATATAAATAAATAAAAAAATAATAATTTATATTTAGTATGTACTACCTGTGCGGATAAAGAATGGGATTAGAAATGGCGGCGCATCTATTCACTTCTCGCTCGCACACTATTTGCGTCTATACTCGCACTCGTGGGTACTGACTGCAAAAAAAATATTCTGCGTTCCCTTCCCTGTCGCATCAGTCAGGTTTCGTAATTTTGTGAGCTAGACGCGTTCTCAGTTTTTCCGTGGTTTTGAACCTTTCGTTATTTTGTCATTTGTTATTGTTTGTTGTTATAGTTTATTGTTAATTTGTATGTTAAATAATTGTTTTGTTAGTTATTTATTGAGTATAGATAGTGTTTTATATATGTATAGGAGATATTTATAAATATATATATATATATATATATATATATATATATATATATATATATATATATATATATATGTATATATATATATATATATAAATATAATATATATATATAGTTAAGATATACTTATTACAATCTTTTATTTCAAGATACTAATTTTAAAAGTTATGAAGTGCATATAGAATAGTACATGAAATTAATGTAATTAAATTACAACTGTATAACTCATAAACTGTTCTAACGCAATCTATATTTAATACTAATCTTATAAAGCTAAAGAGTTTGTTTGAACGCGATGAACTCAGGATCTACTGGACTTATTTCAATAATTCTTTCACCATAGGAAAGGTACGTTAGGTAGTCATAGGCTATGTATGTACCACGGGCAAACCCGGGGCGGACCGCTAGTAAATATATATTTACTTGAGAACAAATTCGTTTCTAAATGCGATAATATCATTATGTTAATCTGCAATCTGAATAATTTTCATACATTTTTTATATACAGTCAAAAAGAGTCCAAAATATTAAAACCTATAAAACATACTCGTACATAAATAGTATTTTAATTAATAACATTTATTTATTTATTTTAAAAAAAACAAAACAGTTTCAACGGTAACGATATTTTATACTGAAAACGTCAGTTATATGTTTTCAAACCGTTGATGCTGACGGTACCGGCTCCACGCGCCGCCATTTCTAATCCCATTCTTTATCCGCACGGATAGTACTCATATTATGATACCTACCATTAGCACTTACTTCCAAATGATATCTGCTTTCCTGGTACTTTTGAATTTTATTTTGAATAATATTAACCATGAAGTTTCCGTTAGTCGTTCCCTACCAGAACTATGTCGAGTTTCCAACTTCCATAGGATTTCTCTTCTCCTAGTACTTTAAAATGAGTAAGTACCTATCAAGTATTACGAGGACATCGGCAAGTCAATTTTGTATTAAAGTTACGCTATTCCCGTTGAGACTGATGATAATGATGATGTTCCCGTTGAACGGGGATACGGTGCACGGGGACAAACGTTTTCGGATACAGCTCCAGCGCTAGCACAACACGTGTAGAAAAATTGCACAGCACAAAAAAAAATAGTTTAATTTCACTAGACTGGTCCTTGTTACGTATTTACATACAGGAGGGAGGCAGATTACCAATAGTAGGACTAAATAGTAGGACCAAGAGGAATAGGTCTTCCTCGTGGTCTTACTGGTAGGACAAAATAGTAGGACCACGAGGAAACACCCTGCGTTTTCAATATTTAATGAGTAGTTATTTATAAACTTACTAGTTACTCGATAGATGGCGTAGTCCAGATTATTACTCTATGATGTAGTCAGTCTCTTTAAGATTTAGGTGTGGTATGACTGACATTTATCCTGAGTCCTGACTGAACAAACACAAGTGTTCATTCATAGAGTATGATAATAATAGTCTCACACGAATGTTTGTCCAGGGTAGGGATCGAACCCACAACCTTTGGCGTATGAGGCAGGGCTTTACAGGGTTATTTTTTTAAGCTAGAGGAGATAAACGAGCAAGAGAGTCACCTGATGGAAAGCAATCATCACCGCCCATTAACATGCGTGAAATCAGAGAGATCGCTAATGCATTGCCGGCCTTTTTAAAAGGAGTACGCTCTTGAAGGTTCCTAAGTCGTAGCCGCACAGTGATCAATTTTAAACATTTAGGGGGATAAAATTATTTTAAACAGAATTCATGCATTTAAGGTATATTCATAACATAAAAAAGTATAAGAAAATGGTTGGGACATGATTTGACTTATTTTTTTATGTACACACGGCGTCATGTCAAGTTACCCTTGTTGAACTTTGTCTAGGGCACAAGTGTTATTTTCCCACTGCAGGGGGATAATTGATCTGACGCTGGGAGTACTTTGCAATCATTCCTCATCTAACACAATATCTGGTTCTTGTAAAAGATTTAGTACTTCGATTGGCATTATATGTTTCTGTTTTACAGGTAAGTTTCTGTTGTGAGATATTACAGGATCTGAAGATAAGAACAACATCTTCATTATGTCTTCATTAGTTCAATTAATAAGTTTATCTTTGGTACCCTTTGATAGTGGCTTTATTGGACGATGCAATGACAAAATATTGAATAAATCAATATTTTTTTAAAAAAACATTTTTACTATAGAAACCGGCAATCACCGGAAAAAAAATACATGTATAAATATAGCTAATAGTCCCTGCTATATTATGAAAACAAATTGGAAATGTACTAATTTGTACTTCAAAACGTAACACATTTCAAACTTTAAAAAGTTAGTTAATATCAGTACATTAAATTCATTTTTTTTTTATAATACAAACCGATTTATTTTACTATTAATTTATATACCAATAAAACTAACAGACCTTCTTTAATGTGCACCATAATTTTCAATTCACAGTTTACACTAGTAACAATCCCAGTCTCACTTGAATAGGAGCGCAAAATAGCGTAAAATCAGTCTTGTTATTATAATTTGGCTTTCGAGATAACTTTGAACGCTGATATTCATTAAACTACTGAGTGCATAATGTTGATGTTTTAGTACAATGTAAACAACTTACCCTCAAGTCAGAATAAAATATTTTATTTAACTACCGACACATTGACAAAAATTAATTAACTACCGCTAACTTTAAAAAATTGATCAGCGTGAGCCGTCGGGAAATACTCTCGTAGGCACCGTTCCACAGAACTGAGGTACGTGGTAGAAGGTTTCGCAAAAAACGCACAGTATTAGACCGCCATCTATCGAATTAAGCGCCATCCGGCTGGGTCAAATATTGTATTATATTCATCTTACCCCCAATTTATATGCCACCCTAATTTATTATTTCGCAAAGCAATATTTACTGGTTCATAATAGACTTTTCATAAGAAAGTTGTGACAACCTACGTAAATACCTATTCAAGCGGCGGTATCGCCTAACTTTAACGGCGCACGGTGATCAATAATGAGATATTAGGATGATAAATTTAAAAATTGACATTGCGAGGGTAGTTAAAACTAATCATCGCAATGTGATAGAGGGTACTTACCTCATATTATTGTTTAGTATGAACGATTGAAGGTAAGTCATTACTGAGATATCTAGTGAATGCAGTGTTTTCGCTAACTGTATTAATTTGTTCAATTTACTTCGTGTTTTCGCGCACATTCATTTATCTGTAGTGAATAAACAGTGCATTATTGCGCATTAATAAATATGGTGTACATTAGTAAAGGTGTGTACTTCATTTTGTGTAACACTTAGTGGCTATTAATTGTTACGGTAATTTAGGAACTGATATTTGAAACTTAGCTTAAGATTTAACCTTTTTTTTATATATTTTCAAGCCTGTATCTTACAAGGAACATATTAGAACATACACATTTTTACACTGCTAGATTATTTGAAGTCTGTATTAAGGTATTCAATAGAAAAAAATACCCCAAACTACCCCTGCCTGAACAAACTTTTCATTTTTGCAGGAAACGGTAGTGCAGTCAAAAATTTCGATTAATTTAATTTATCCGATCCTTTTATTTTGCATGTTAAGCTTGTATCTTTATTTTGCCAAATAAATTATTACTTACTTACTTACTTACCTCAAAAGATATCCTCCAATTAAACCTGCAACGAAGCAATCAAAAGATATGTTGTTAAACTATATTTATGAGTTCATTTGAGTATCAGATTTGCCAACACAACAACGAAATGAGTCAATACATAACTTTTGTTTATCAGCTTCTAGAAATTGGATTAAAATCAGTAAAGATGTTTCTAAATTTGAAAAAAAATATCAGGATTGGTTGTCTAAATGCATAATAACATCTGGATATCATACTGAAGAGCCTTCAACTTCAGGGTCTGTAGGTAGAGGACGCCCGAAAAAGTGCTTTATGAATTTATGTGACACAAATAAGCGTAGAAGGTTAAAAGACGAAGTATCATCTAGAAGTGCAGAAGAGGTGTGCTTAGCAGCTGAGATGAAACTTCATTCCATCGGAAAACGTAGGGCTGCTTAGAACTTCATAATGTTTCATCATCACCTGAATGTTCCGGAAAGCCCCTGGGCAGTCTACAAAATTCTTATTCAGCAAAAGAAGCACTAGCACTTTTTACTCAATTAAAATTAACGCGTCTTCAGTATATTGAAATAAGGGCATCAGCAAAAAAATTACAAACTAATTTTTGAAAAAGAGGACTCGGATGATTCAAATGTTTTTATTACTTGAAAGAAAGAAAGAAAGAAAAAATATTTATTTGGACACAATTAAAAATTACAAGTACATTTAAATAACACAACTTAAAATTTTACAGTAGGCAAATCAATACAGGTGTACAAGTATATGTGCCCAAAATGGTATCCACTCAGCATGTGTTAGCGACTAGAGTACGACCCGCTAACGCTGGTTTTCAGTGGAACCAGTTATTATTATGAGGGGCTAAAGTGACATGTATTATTACAAGAAGTAGACAATTTCCAATTCCAAATATGAATGGCTCATTCACAAAAAAAATAGATAATAATATTAAAATATCTTAATAAGTAGGGAATCAGGTGGCATAGGTATTTTATAGATATAGGGAGAGTTAATATATATTATTAGAATAAGTAAACATATATTTTAAATTTAATTTATATATAATGTTTGAGTAAGTATGTAGTGGTAGAACAAATTTATAAAGTAAAATTGATAGATATTATATAAAATCAACTTTAATATCAGTAATGTTATAGTGTAAGTTATTTTTTTTTTATTAATGGCTGCCTACAATTAGGAAATCTGTTCCTCAAACAGGAATTTCTTTAATTTAAATTTAAAAGATGCAACAGTGTTGCAATTTCTAATTGGAGGCGGTATGTTGTTCCAACACTTTGTGGCAGACTAACGAAAACTACTTCGTTAGTTCCTCTACGCTTACACTACAAACAGGAAAATAAGGATGTAATCATGTGGGTGGCAGAATCCACGTACCAATTCCACAAGGTTTTGTAGGCCAATTAAATTGCAATATTGCAAATAAATAGTGCCCTCTTTGATGAATATGCTAAAGATACGGCTAAGCTGTATGCTAGTTTAGTGTTAACTCATGGAAAAGATATTATTGAGCATTTCTTGTTGCCTATTGGACAATTAGGAGAAGACGCACAAGAATGTCGCCACAAAGATATTAAATATTGCAGAGAGCACAAAAGAAACTCGATGAAAATATGTCTCGCCAGCATACTAATGAAGATTTGTCCAAAATTTTATTAGTGTCATCAGATCTTCAGATATCGACTACCTATGCGCCCTTTACCTCAAAAGCAGAAAGGTATTTACCCTGCAGAAGTCATACGATTATTAGAACAACCTAATTACGAAACAAACGAGGAAGAATTGTCGCAATAAAAGTTTTTGTATTGTTAATATTTCAAATACATTAATTTAATAAAGATTTATTTATTTATGTATTAGTATTTTCATTATCAGTATAAAATCATTGTAATTACAGGTCAAAATATTTTTATCATCCTAAATTCGAATAATTGATCACTGTGCGGCGTCGGCCTACTATAAGGAAAGCTCTTGTTATACTGAAGAAAATACTTTATGTGTTACTTAATAGGGTTAAAAATACCATGAATACCAAAGTTATTTACCTTACTCTATGCTTTAATTTATTTTTCTTTATGACTAGACGTGTTCATTTATTGGTATCTAAGTAAAGTATCAGCCCAGTATATAATACTACTCTTTGGTATCAGCTTTGTCTAAGGTATCAGCCTATAACTCTGTCTCACTTTTTTGTTTCTCTTCTCAAAGATCCCACTACAGGGCAATGGCCTCCATCATAGAAATCAAGTTATCGCTACTATTATCGGATTAGGCTTAGGTAATCACCACGCTTGCCAAATGCGGATTGGTGATCAGTATCACAAACCCGAGCTCTGTCCGGAAAATTACAACATACTTTTCCCTCGACCCATCAAATCAAACCCAGGACCCCGAGATCACGGCCCGGTACTTAAATCACTAGACCAACAGGGCGTTGGTCTGTGCAAGAAGTTAAATTACCTACTATTCCTTTTCAAGCACAGAACAATATTACAAGATTGATCCTAGCCAAAGAGTAGTACCTATTATATACTGGATAATCCAAGCGCAGATTTCAAGCAAGGAGGTACTCTGTGTACCTGTCTGTGTGAATCAAGCTTTGAATAGGGACTCTCTTCTCAAAAATATCAAGCTTCATGAGTTTGAGTTTGACAAGAAATCTCTGACAAACTGTCATATAATTATTTACAACGATTTAGAAGCAAACTGTACTGACTTTGCTCAAATATAGAATAGTTTTCGTTATGTGTATGTTTTATAATATAGTTTTGAGTCTTTTTATCTTCGATAATGTATATTGTGAACCTGTTGGCAATATTTCTGATGAAAATAGTGTTCCAGGGTATTGCTCTCATCCAGATTGTTCATTGAAAAATCAACATACCATGTGCATAGCTGCCAAGAAGCAAAGCCCAAGGCTATATGCATCGGGAATGACAACTTGGATGCGATACCAGATTTTGCTTTTACACAATCGATATAGGGACAATATAGCAATGGGTTTGGAAGCAGGTCAACCACCCGCTACAAACATGCGTAAAATATATTGGGATTACGAACTGGAGGAAATGGCCGAGGTATGGGCTAGGCAATGCCAGAAACGTCACGACGAGTGCAGGAACACAATCCGGTTCAACGTGGTGCAGAATATGGACGTGCGGCTCGTGGAGCCGCGGGTGACGGAGGCGCAGCTGCTGGCGGACGCTGCCGGCGCCTGGTTCTCCGGCGCGCGCGTGCTGCCCGCCGAGCACGTGTGGTCCTTCCGGCTTAGCAACTGCAGCGCCCCGAGCGGGTGCAACGCGCACTGGTACTCGGCTGCCGCCTGGGCTTCGACCTGGCGCATGGGATGCTCCCAATCTCTTTGCACTGTCAAGAAACGCTCTTGCGTTCATTTTCGAAAGCGTCGTAGTAAAAGTAATGCCAATGCGACCACCGAAGCATACGAAAATGTGACGAGTACAAAAGAAAATATATTACGACGTACGAGATACTTGACGACCGCCACGTCTCCGCGGTTTGAAGATTTTGGTAAGACGGAGCCAACAAGATTTGCGGAATCGCCACTGCACCGCGGGATTTTAGAAAGCGTGAAAAGAGAGGGGAAGCCTCGAAAGATGCCGAAGATAGTCGCGTTTACGATATGTAATTACGGCCCAGCCGGGAACATCGAGGGCTTCCCGATTTACGAGGCGGGCGTGACGTGCACCAATTGCCCGCAGGGCACGCGGTGCGGGGACCGCACGCACAGGGCGCTGTGTGCTCTTGTTGGAGATCCAGATATTTGATATTTTTCATTACAAATTAGGTTCTTAATACTTAAAGGAATAAAAACATTTGAAAATATTAATTAGGCTTTATTTCTAGACTTCTCATACTATTTTGTGAAGTTTGAATTCGGTGGCGGATTTTTATCTCTGCTGGTAGATCCTACCACCACATTTTTTATAAAAATACCTATAGCTATTATTTGAGTCGGTTAGCCCGTCAGGGCGTCTACCGTTGTCTAGCGTCTTAGCAGTTCATATGAAAAACAGTGAAGCAGTTTTGGCCACCTTGTTTTTTTAGATGTTGTCACCTTTATACGCTCTATGTGCGACTATTGAGTGTTTGTGATGTGAAGGAATAAACACTTGTCTGCCTACCGAGGCGTGACGGTTGACTCCACGCTCCCACGCTGTCGTCGACGCCGAGGCTCTAGTGTTGCCAACTCGGTGCCAGGTTGTCGGGCTAATAAGATTCTCAAAAAAGGCTAAATTTTGCCAATATTTTCAAAATCAGGCTAAAAAGTTTTGTTAGCTATTTTTTTAACAGAAAATTGAAGAATCAAATACACATAAAAAAACCAGCTCAAATGTCAAATCCTTATCACAGGATTCTTCACCACAAGATTTTATTTATTTATTACCTTACTCTTTATGTTTTACTCTCATCCTGACGACGTTGATGGGGGAGCCTTGTCTATTTCATCAGGGACTGCCTTGCTCAATACAAATTAGATAATAATTTTGGGGCTAGAAATTAGGCTAGGGGCTAAATCATTATTTTAGGGTCTGAATACCTAAGCATAAAAAGGGGCTAGAGCTAAGTTGGCAACACTGCGCGGCTCGGCCAAGCCTTCGTAATCGGGTCAGTGAATCTTAGCACCAGGCAGCAATTTCATTTTAAAAACTGCTATAAAATCTTGTCATAGTAAAATGCATCTAATTATTTTTTAATAATTTTTTTTATCGAATGAAATTCCTTTTCATGTGATCCAATAAGGTACATAATAAGTAGTTAACCCATTGAGTAGAGTAATATAATGAGTTATCCTAAGTATTTACTACTTTCCCTTCATGTCTTGGGACGCGCTGTATATAAAAAAAATCACAACATCACATACATTGATCTGACTCTGAGATAGGTAGTTCAAGCACCTGTGTTACAGATATATCAGAACCAACAGTGGGATTACAAATATATACATATATATTTTTCTTTTATAATACAAATAAACACCTAAACCATTAAAAACAGACATCTACATGCACACATATGTTTGGACTGTGCGGGGATCGAACCCGCAACCCTTGGACTAAAGGCAGCGTCCACTATCAATGTTCCAAACGGGTCGTGCTGCTAACATCATAGATCTAATTACATTCAGCCAATAGACGCCCCCTGCTGGACATAGACCTCCCCCAATGTTTTCTACACAGATCGGTCCTGTGCCGCCCGCATCCAATGGTTTCCCGCAACCTTCATCAGATCGTCGGTCCAGCTTGTGGGGGGGCCCATAGAGTAGGGTAATATAATGAGTGACCCTAAGTATCTACTTACTACTTTCCCTTAATGCACTTGTCAATGCATGCACAAAACTTGCACGCACTAGGAAAATAAAATATCTAGGTGTAGTAATAAACCAAACTTAGGCTACGTAAGCTAATATTTGTTTTAAAGAAATTACGCACTTTTTCGGACTTTAATATCGCTAAGCAGGTATATTTTACTCTATGTCAATTAATAATCACTTATTGTATTACAACATGGGGTAGCATAGGTAAATCAGTTTTACTAACGATTGAAAGAGCTCAAAGTCCCCACAAACCGCTCTTTCCTGTATCCCACTGCACTTTTATATACAAATTGTAAGGTTCTAACAGTAATACAGTTATTTATAAGGAACACTGTTCTGAAACAGCACACCGTGCTTTCATACAGCACTGAATCTACTAAAAATAGAAGGAAAGATCAAGTTTGCTCTCATAATCCTCTAATGAAGCATGCCTTTTCTTGCCGTTTTACGTGTTCTTGGGCCCACTTCTCTATAATAGACAACGCCATAGAGACTATAATATCCACTGACCTATGCCTACTCTAAAACACCTTCAGTAGGTGCTCCTGAAGTTGTCCTACAATGATACAGAGAAATTATTCATTGTCCCCAAATAACTATTTCCTAATTTAATTGTTGGCGTAGAGCAAGATTAATTTAAGTTGTAATTACAGGGTACCCTAGTTAAGGCAAAATGTTAAATACATATATGTACTATTAAAGATTTATTGATTAAGAGTTGTATTTTTTTTATTTGGTTCACAAACGGAATGTAACGTTTACATGACAACGCAGCATTAAATTAAATACATTTATTTATACGTTCATTCTAATACCAGTGAACACTGCATGCAATAAATGTGAACATTAGAAATAGGAAAAGAATAATAAATATATATTTATATAACGTAAATAGGCAGTTACTAAATAAACTACTCACCAGGGCAAGTTTTAAATCGGCCTTCGCCGAGGCCACAGAACCATGAAAAATATCAAACGCGGTTCTAATATGATTGTAACTGTTAGTCAACCTATACAATGGTGAATGCTGACCTGATACTGTCCTGCAGTATGTTGGCACAAAGGTTTTTCTGTTACAGAGCCGGCTACTTGATCGTGGAACTGCGATGACCTCTTACGCGTAGCAAAGATAGTAAGAAGGGACGAATACAAATATGATGTGTTTTATGCCTATAACTTAAAGTAAGGTAATAATAGCCCGGATAGAAGCCAATACCAAAAAAAAAATACCCTACTTATATCGACCTTTTTGTTGCTTTTGACTTTATGATCGCCGTTTGAGGTTTGCTTGAATAGTGGCCACGATTAAAGCGTAGTGATTATATTCTCTTTGGCCACGATCTTTATGGCTCGGACGGTCCTGTCAGATTTGATAAAAAATAAGAAAAAAGTAAAGTCACAAATATTATTTTCTTTGTTGAATTTACAAACATTTGATAAATAATCGTGAACTCATAAAACAAGATGCTATCGGCGGCAAAAGTTCGCATACATGGAATGCTAGATGAGAACTGGGTGATTAAGGATAAAATTAATCAATACAGGGGGCTCATCAAGCTCTATGGTGAGATAAGATGCTACCATTATTTTTGGGGATTTTATTTTATCCATCGCGGGCTAAACTTATCTATCAACCAATCTATCGTCGAATAGGTAATCTTATCTTTAACCTACCCACCATCTAAAAGGCAGAAACTGTCGATACGTGATGGATCGTCAATGTCGTGATGCCGCGGAGGGCTACCTACAGCCTAAACTCCCTTTAAATAAGATAGATTGAGTTACAGTGATAGTGGTGAAATAGACAAGTTTAGTCCCAAAATATCGTAACGATATTGAAAGCCCTTCATTCGTATTACAAAGTAATAGATAGGTAGATAATCTTTATTACACAACATACACAACTTAAAAGCTAGGTATACAGAGATACACTGTATTTATGCATCCTATGGCATGGGCATTAAGAATACTTACTACAATTCAAACACTAACAGACACACGCTGCAATCTTTTTTAACGCGAAAGGGAGTAAGTACATGTGTTAAATACATGTACTTGCGTTGATAATAATAAGAAAGGAGTTAGAAACACAGTGTCTTTACAGAGCGCGATCGGACTATACACCAAGGTGACTTGGCGAAGCAAAAGAAGCGGTATTCTCGCGACATCCGAGCCCTCCGCAAGGACATTACCACCAAACGGGAGGAACTTGGCGTTGCGGTATACGGAGATAAGCAGTTCCTCAGAAATGCATTTCAAGAGCATAGGAGACTACAGCTGACATACATGAACAGTCAAGCTGATGTAAGTACAGTGTAACGGCATTTAAGCCACCCTATCGTCGTTGAAGTTCTAACACCAGGCAACTCATTTTAAGCAACTTTTCAGGAAAGCCAAAAAAACTGACCCGATATATAAGTGCTATTTCTATAACTATTCAATTGTAGACTTCCGTTCTCTTACCTTTTCATCATTTAAAAGGTTTTTGATGGCCGCAACTCGATTCTGATTGAACATACGATCCATCTTCCAAGTCTAACGAACGGCATCAAAATGTCAAAACCACCAGCAATAAATTAATTAAAAATAAAAAAACAAATTGTAACTTACTTGGTAATTTCATGGCGTAGGTCATTTTATGATTTCCGTGCTGTTACTTTTTACCCGACTACGGCGAAGCAAAAAGGAGGGTTATGATTTTGACCTGTATGTATCTTTGAGTATATAGCCCCAGCACATTGGTCAACCGGTCAACAACGTCAAATAAAACTACTTGAAGCCGCTACTACACCGCCATTTTGCATCGATACCTGTCGCGTGACGTTTCTCTTGAAAATTAATTTTGCAGTATTCTCGTGTAAAAGGCGATATACAGCTCAAATTCACAACAAGAGCGCATTTCGTATCATAGGTAAGTATTTTTATTAATTATTAAATGTGTATTTAAGAATGTATTATTTAAATGGAAGAGACGTATGTTATATTTAAATCTTGTAAGATGAATTAGAAGAATTACTTTCCTTTCTTCTGGTCATACGATGTTGAAATTTAGTCTGAAAATGAAAATAATTGTTGGCTATAAAATATTTGGAGGAATAAGTCCGGAGCTATGAGTGTATGTGTTATGCATACTATACTACTTACTATTATTTATTTAATATAAGTGTATGTCCTTTTAGATTTCCAAAAGATCAAAAGATAAAGGAGATATGGAGAAAATCTTGTAATAAAGAAAATTATTCTTGGACACCCTCCCTCACGTACAAGTGTTATCTGTTCGGAACACTTTACTCCGGAATTAATAATACAAGATAGTTCAGTTCATTCCCTAAACTGATTTCACTCATTCTTTGTGTCCCATCACTATTTCGTTCGTATGTATGCTGCGTAGTTACGTGAAAACTTGGTTTGTGTAGGTGTATTGTGTCTGTGAGTTATTAAATTTTTGGTGGTGTGCTGTACGTGTACACCTCGCCCCCCGCTAAAATGGCGAAAAATATTGTTAGAAGCGTTGACGTTATGGCATCTCCAGGGGGCTATATACTCAAAGGTATGTATGTATGGCTGTTCATCTGTTCCCTTATAACTTCTAAACTAGTTATAATATTTGAACAAATGAGGTGTCTTTCGAAGCATCTTGATTGTCTTCTGGTAATAGGTGACATGACGTCACATTAAATTTACTACAGCGCCCTCTATGGGACTTAGAGTAAGGAACTAAAAAAAACTTTACTTGACGGTACCGTGTGGGGTATCAAATGAAAGAGCTTTGATTTTATTGGTCGTGTCTTGATTCTGTTTGTCGAAATTCATCTTTTGATTATTTAGTGAATGGCATAAGAATGTCAAAACCACCAAAAATGACTTACGTGGTGGTAGAACTTCAACGACGTTATGACCTAAATACATGTTCAAATACGAGTATGCTAGTTTTTGCAATCTACGAATCCTCAAAGGTACTTACACAATAAGGTTGCGTCCAATCAGAACGCGCGAGCTTGTACTTATGTGTTGGTGGGGTTTGCACAATTTATTTTACACAGGAAACTTGGAAAGTTATTTTACAAACTCTTAAGTATTATCTATAACACAAGATTGATATAAAGTATATTAAAATAAGTTATTAGAGTACAGTCTGAGAATAAAAAGGTAATTTTTTCCTTACACGGCAAGAATCAGTTATACCAACATACCGGTTTACTTTTTCAATCGGTATGTTGGTATAACTGATTCTTTGCCAACCTTTTAAAAATGTCATAATGCATTTTATCTTCAATTATGACATAGACAGAGAGATTTTGACTACCTATTATACAAGGTAAGATAAGATAAGATAAGAAATCATTTATTCGACAATTAACATGGACATTTACAGAGGAAATATAATAAGGTAGGAAGTGTCAAAATATAAACACTAGAAAATTACTAAAAATATATTTATTTCAGTAAAGTTATAATTTTGGTTATTATTTACAATAAAAGACCACTTGAAAACAGATGGAAGGAGGAAATATAAGGTATTCGCGAATGACACACGAGACAGCCAATAGTACCTAAACATCCAAATTAAAAACGTCAACGACCATGACAATAAAATTCTTTTTCAATTCTTTTAATTATTAATTTAATTGCTACGTCAAACTAATGTAGGTTTTACTTCATATCTTCGTATCTTTAAATTTTCTTTACAACAAAAGGAATCAGTGTTGTACAAGCAAATCTGAACTTTCTGATCTAACAGTTACGCATAATTTTCTGTACAACAGGTACCTATTACTCTGACAAATTTACGAAAGGTAATAAGTGCTCATAGCATATCAAACGAATCAATTTCTTAACTGACGAACCTTTTCGTTCTTTGACTGTAGGACGAAAAAGAGATTATTTCTTTAATCAAATACTTGCAATTCTTTTACTACCAACAGGTTACACACACAGTAGATACTTACTTTACTTATGTATTGAAAGAAAATCTGCAGCATTGAAACCTTAATTGATATAGACTGTTACAATTACTCACATGCACAGCAGGATTCAAGGGTTTGCCACTCACTGAAAAGATCTTCTCTATATCCCTTTACAGCAGATAAATGATAGACACCTAAGGAAATTTATTTACTTACGCAAGGCGGTACCTAAGGTCAAGTGGCGCGTGGATTTTTTTTTCTATGGATGGATAGATATGCAGATAAAGCATTTATATGAATCGACGTCGTATACACGTGAACGGATTCTGTGCTCCAGTAATACCTTGCCATAGATAGAAAGTGCACTACTATATAGTACTATAAACAACGATCCCTCTTAAATAGTAGGTACATAAATAAGTAGATAGGTAGATACTATTAGAAATTACCTCTATACCTATCAGCGGTCAGCGGTAACTTTGAGTACCTACCTACTATTGCCTGCGAGTCTGGGGTAACCAATTAACAAATTATTCGTGGTTCCAGGTCAGGGGAACAATACAGGGTGACCACGAGTCATACTAGCAAAATCCAAAATGTAAACCTATAAGCTAAATACTAATGAATAATATTATTATTGAGCTGAAAATTCTAATAGTAAGTCTGTAACTAGTTAGTTTCTGCAAATATGACTACCATCGACGTAAATAATACAATAGACATCTGTGAAGACCACCGACTGTGACACGTGCCAGTGCGAATAGTGCGAACTGGACCTTCCGACCGAATCGCAGTTCCCTCCCTTTAACTATACATATACGTTTAGATGTGACTATTCATATACTGTAGGTATATTGTCGTTCCGTACGGGACGTCTCCGCGCTTGTGTACCAAGGGCGGGCCCCAGGTTGTGTACCACGGCACTAGCAGAGCGCAGCATGTACTGCGCCGGCACACGCGTGCTTTCATATAACCTTCAGCCTTTGTTCACACTAGTGATGAAAGAGACTCAACGTTTCTAGTTACTTTTCTCACAACTGACTGAGTCTTTTAGTCCTCAACCTTTAGTCACAGTACTTACAGGGTGGAAAAGAACATTCTTTCCCAATGAATGAAGAATGTTCTTTCCCAATTTTTCAAGTTATCACGGTTAATTTAAAGGAAGCCCTTCCTTTCCAGTCGATACCTACAATCTTACCATGTTCCAACATATAGATAAGAAAACAATTTTGTTAAATATGTATGCTGATGTGGTTTTTTAATAATTTTTTTTTTTAAATAATTTTGCATCCAAAGCTTATAGAATTTTACATGTAAAGCCCGGGAATCGAACCAAAAAAATTAAGATTATCAATTTACTTCTACCAATCGATCAATTCATAATTTAAAAAAATCTTAGAGACGGTTTGGTCGACGATTTGGTCTTACAATCGTCTCGTCTCAGCTCCATAGCAACGCAACCGGGAATCACACGCGTAGATGAGCTGAGTATATTAGGTACAGTCGACCAAGTTGAATCATGACCGTTTTCTTAGCTGTCATATATGTTGCGTCATTACGGACCTAGGTATGCAAGTTTAACCTTTATTGTGACTGCACAAGATATTGTTTAGATAAACCAGTCTTAGTTTGAAGTTCCATTTCCATTATCCCAACTTTTCACTACCGAGAAAAGTAGGTATCATGATTTTAAAAATAAATTAACGTCGTGAGTCAGCTGTCCCGTACAGTCAGTGAATTTTAGAAAAATCGATAATTTCAAGAGTTTTTGACTTTGAGTATATAGCCCCCTGGAGATACCATAACGTCAACGCTTCTAACAATATTTTTCGCCATTTTTAGCGGGGGACGAGGTAAACACGTATAACACACCACCAAAAATTGAGTAACTCACAGACACAATACACCTACACAAACAAAGTTTTCACGTAACTACGCAGCATACATACGAACAAAATAGTGATGGGACACAAAGAATGAGTGAAATCAGTTTAGGGATTGAACTGAACTATCTTGTATTATAAATTACGGAGTAAAGTGTTCCGAACAGATAACACTTGTACGTGAGGGAGGGTGTCCAAGAATAATTTTCTTTATTACAAGATTTTCTCCATATCTCCTTTATCTTTTGATCTTTTGGAAATCTAAAAGGACATACACTTATATTAAATAAATAATAGTATATAGTATAGTATGCATAACACATACAACTCATAGCCCCGGACTTATTCCTCCAAATATTTTATAGCCAACAATTATTTTCATTTTCAGACTAAATTTCAACATCGTATGACCAGAAGAAAGGAAAGTAATTTTTCTAATTCATCTTACAAGAATTAAATATAACATACGTCTCTTCTATTTAAATAATACATTCTTAAATACACATTTAATAATTAATAAAAATACTTACTTAAAATAAATAAATAAATATTTCACAACATCACATACCTACATTGATCTGACTCCGAGATAGGTAGCTCAAGCACCTGTGTTACGGATATCAGAATCAACAGTGGGATTACAAATATATACATATAACACTTTTCTTTTGTAAATACATACTTATAATACATAGCAAACACCCAGACCAATACAAACAAACATGTTCATGCACACAAATGTTTGTACTGTGCGGGGATCGAACCCGCAACCCTTGTATCAGAAGTAGCGTTCACTAGCACTGTTCCAATCGGGTCGTCAAATAAATAAAAATACCTACCTATGATACAAAATGCGCTCTTGTTGTGAATTTAAGCTGTCATATCGCCTTTTACACGAGAATACTGCAAAATTAACCATTTTTCAAGAGAACCGTCACGCGACAGGGATCGATGCAAAATGGCGGTGTAGTAGCGGCTTCAAGTAGTTTTATTTGACGTTGTTGACCAGTTGACCAATGTACTTTGCCGGAGGGGGTCGCCCGTGTATGGCATTTCCAGGGGGCTATATACTCAAAGGTTTTTGATGTTATAAACAATATACACATTATCCTTTTTCTTATATTCGGCCACTTCGGCCAGTATACAAGTATAAACTAAATACTCACGGAATCATTGACATTGTCAGTGTCTAAATAAATGAAAACAGGTTGGTGATAGAAAATGTATGTTCTAGCAAATTTCAACATACTTGTATAGAATGATAGTAGAAAAATGAGTATGGAAAGTCTTTAAACATTTGTCATTTCATAAGTGTACTATAGTCCATTCAGTATGTGAAGAAAAGTGAGACCCTCCTTTTAAACCTAACCGATATTTTTAAGAATCGAGAAAATGTTCTTCAGAAATCTATTCGACTACTAATTTGTTTGATTTTTAATTTTAATCAACATATTATCTATGAATTTGAACTATCTGGATCTTAGTACACTCCCCGGTGTGTCGATTTCCATATTTGTAATAAACTACTGATATCTTCTGCAATAGTACTAATACTAAATTAAGTTCATTATGTTACTAACACATTTTATATGGATTGAATATCTGAAATAAATGAATATTTAATTTAAATTTAATTTAGTGGTAGACACGCAATAAATCACAAATAATTTAATAATATGCATCATATTCATCGGAAAAAATAGCAACACTCGCTTGTCGTGCGGGAACCACCTTCTTCACCAAAAGAACTTACTAGTTCTTGGTCCCTAATGCAATCTAAATCTATGTAGACATATTTTCACGAGACAATAATCGTGATTCGATGGTAAGATGGTCGCCATGATTTATTGCGATTATTTGTGTCAATCCCTATGAGCAAAAATTTCGATTAACGCATTATGCAATTCATAAGAAATGTTTTTAAATTTTTATTTGTAATAATTATTATAAGTTCTTGTTCAGATTAATTAAGAAAGTTTAATACTTGTTACTTTGGAAGAAAAACAACACAAAAAAGTAATTGATTTTTACAACTTAATATTTTTAATTGTAGAGAGATAGATGTATTATACGAACCGTTTGAACTGTCCTATTCACCTTAAATGTACCATGATAGCTACAGTCTTAACTTAAAGTGCTAAGTGTTCAATGAGACTATTCTTATCTTATTATCATACACGACTTAGCCCTGATTTGACCAATCTTTACCCGTGCATAAATCTATGGTATAACGTCCGATTTGTATACAGGATGTATCTGTGAACATTTACATCCCTTTAACCACGTGTTCTACCAGCCATTCTGAACAACATTTGTTCAACGACTTTTCGAAATTCGTCGAAAATTTTTTCGACTCCCCATACAAAATGACCAAGCCACGTGACCGAATTTGTATGAACAGTTGAAATTTTTTTAAGCGAATTTTTAAAGTGATAGAACAAATGTTGTTCATAATTGTTAGCAGAACACGTGGTTCATGGGATGTAAATGTTCACAGATACAACCTGTAGAATGACAGCGCTATACCATTGATTTAGTATCGGAATAAGATTGGTTGTCTTTCTTGAGGTTCGGCGGGTAGGGCTAGAACAAGCCGCGAGGGCTGATGCCATTTTTATTAGTGTACAAATTTAGTGTTTATTTGTGCAGTGAAGTGCCGCAAAGTGATCCTAACAATAAGAATCGTTGGATTGTATCGTTTTTAACACTACTATTGTGTGTCGCTTGGACCTACTAGAGTCTTAAAACCAGCGATTGCTTTTAGAGTGATATCCGCTGAATCCGTAGGTCGATAAAACGGGCGTTTTATTGAGTGACTTTGACTGACTTCGACTGTTGACTACCTACTTATTCTCAATAAATTACTTGACATTGGCGAATTATCTTCGGGTAGAGCCATAATACATTAAAAAAAAGATAGGTCGAATCGACCCTAAGGCTCGATTCAATCAAACTTTATCCGTGGATAAATCTACGATATAATGTAAGATTGGTATATTATAACAGCGCTTTACCATATATTTACTTTTACCATATATTTACAAAATAAAATGTATATTATACTTATTTGTAATTCCGCTCTTGGTTCTGATATCCGTTGCACAGGTGCTTGAGCTACCTATCTCGGAGTCAGATCAATGTACGAGGGTGAATCAAAAAGTTTTTAGAATCACAATTAAAATATAAGAAAATGTAAACAAATATATTTCGCAAACTTAAATGCTTAAATCTATAGCGCAACTTCCGAACGATGAGCGGGAGCGTTATCATGAAGAAACAGCACGCCCTGTGACAGTTTTCCACGACGTTTATTTCTAACTGCATCGCGTACTTTTGGAATCAAACCTGCATAATATGGTCCGGTAATTGTCTGTGCTTTCGGCATGTAACCAATAAATAAGATTCCTTCACTATCCCAGAATACAGAGGCCATAACTTTGCCAGCGGTAGGAGCAACCCGAAATTTCTTCATTGGCGGAGATGATGGTCCTTTCCAAGACATGCTTTGTCTTTTAGTTTCGGGATTGATATGGTGAACCCACGTTTCATCCATCTTAACAACACGATGACAAAATTGATCTGGATCACGCTGTAACATTTCGAGATTGCACTTTGAACTTTCCAAAGGACGCCTTTTGTTTTCGTCTGTTAACATTCGAGGTACCTATCTTGCTGACATTTTTCTGAACCCCAGTGAATCTGTTAAAATGGATTCAATGCTACCAAACGAAATATTCATTATATCAGCTAAATATTTAATTATTCTTCTGTCATGCAAAACCAAATTCTCGACTTTTTAAACATTTTCTTTCGTAACCGAGGTCGATACCGCCCGGAGCGATGATCGTCTTTACATTCACATTAAAGACCCCCTTTCCACCAAAAATGTTTTACGCTATGGATGTGTCTCCACTTCATTGGTCTACATAGCATAGCAGTGGTAGAAACGGATTCAACGAAGCTATCTTTCCATATAAAAGTCATAACATAACTTTTGGTTAGAAAGATGCAAGCTACGGATGCGTGCTATAGATGCGTGCTACGGATGCGTGCTATAGATGCTTGCTATATATGCGTGCTACGGTTGCGTGTTACGGACGCGTGCTACGGATGCGTGCTACGAATAGGCTCGCGTCGCATCTTCCTCGCAGAGCTTTGCAGCTGTTTCGTAGCGGGGCGTAGTTTTCATGTTTTCGTAGCACAGCTACATAGCACATCTCTGGTGGAAATGCACCCTTACCCTGTTCTAATTGACTTATCAGTTTTCACCGAGATAAATGATTACGTTTGTCTTTTCAATCAAATAAAGTTTTCGAGTACTTTCTCTCTCGTACTCGTTTTTCCTTTTCCATCATTTATCAAGTCCCTTATTCATAACTTGTCGCAAATTCAACTAACATTTACTCTTTTGGAGCAGGAAACGACGAGTCAGTTCTTACTCCTCGGTAATCGTCATTTCTCTCCCTTGGGCTGCTATTAATCTTCTTTTGAAGACTTAGCAAAAAATTTGAGAATGGCGTCTTGCATAATACTTTCACCGGAAGGCAATATTTTCACGGCTTGCATTTCAAGATCTTTGTTTTGTTTCACGACTACGACCTCTTGACGCCAAACTCTTAAAAGGATTTATGATGAACTTCTGGTTTCAGCTTGTCGGGCGAAAATGAGTCTATTTTAATTGGTTCGTAGAAAAAACATTTACGTTACATACAAATTTGATTATGATTCTTACCTACCTACTTACCTTATTTGGTTTGATACTTTAACTTTTTTGTATCTACCTAGACATAAGAATAACAGCTAAAGATAATGTGTAATAAATAGTGTAATGAATGACAGGAAACATTATTTTGTCGTTATTGTATAGGTACCTAAAAACAAGCCGGTGATTGGATAATCACAGGCTTGTTTTTTACAGATTTGATAATGTGGTTCTATCGGTAGACAAGTATGAATACTTACCTAATACCTATATGCGAGTAATATTTTATAGAGAGGTATAAAAGAAAATAGCCATGATCATAGAAGGTTTGGTACCTTCTTCATTTCAAACCACACAACACATATTAGTTAAAAATATTAGAATAAGGTTGATAGACATAATATTACGGTTAAAGTAGATTATTTGTTACTTATTAATATGTTTTTATTTGCAGAGAGTCTTGGAAAGTATACACCAAGAAAATTTCAACAAAAGGAAACAGTTGGACAGGATTCGGTACACGAAGAAGAAAAAAATGGAAAAATTTCGCTTAACACAGGTTAGTTAATTTTGCTACATTCCGAGGAAGTCACGAGGAATATAGATCAATATTTTTAGGAGTTTTTTTTATAATTTGTAAATGTTAGCAAGAAAAATTGAAATAGATCTATGAGTAAGTAAATATATAATATTTGGATACGAGACCGACGTTTTTCGATAAATTGGTTCGGGTTCCGCATAATAGTTTCTTTAAGGTATCTTGAATATGAATTACGCAGTTTTTGCCAAATAAATTTGGCCAAAGACTCGTGTCAGACAGTAGAGTAGGTATATAATTCATTAATTATGAATGAAATATGACGCCAGAAAAAGATGGTGTGACGATTTTTACAAATACGTCCAAGATTGGCAAGACAGGGCATTGGACAGGGATCAATGGAAGAATTTGGGGATGCTCAGCAGTGGGAAGCTACAGGCTAACTTAAAAAAAAATGACGCCGATTAATTAATGTACCTACACGAGACAAAACCCACCGTGCACCTCCAGTCCGCTGGTGACCACGACCGCTGTAACGCGGTCGAAACGTCAAGCTGTGAGTATATGCTACTACGAGTATGTCCTTACATATAAAAATAACCGCGTTTTGTCCCGTGTACATTAATAATTTGTATAATGCAACGCGAAAGTTTAAAATCTTATATGACGCCGATTACCACGAGTTCTTGGTTCGAGTATTACAGTTTTTCCACGAACCATTTTTAACAACTTTGCTGTCATTATGTCATTCATTGTTCATGAATGAAATACTCTACGGTCTGTGACCAGACTTTGCGTTTAGTATAGTCAAAACACTTGACTTTCTAAAGGAAATTCTCGAAATATTACAAAAACTTGGAGCAATCTCGCCAGTTGCAAGGAATAAGTAATAACGAGGAAGATTTATTCGAGTAACGAAGTTCTCATCTCTGCAGCGAGCTCCGCTCTCTTCTAGCTGCCGTTAAAATATTTATTTACGCCCCTATCCGCAAAGTAAACATTTCTTTACACACATACAAAGATGTTTCTCTTATCGAAATTAAGTTCTTCTAAGTTTATTGGGATATTTTCGACAAGTAGTTTAGAAAAAGCGTAGGTAAGTACATTACAAAATGCGACCAAAGAATAGTTCCGGAGTTTAATTCGTCTTAACCCATTTTAACACTGCGTATTGGAACGGGATAACATGATCAACATTAGACCGCGTTTTGTAATAAGATGGAATGTTTTCTTTCATCGATGCTTCAAACGACCAAAACTAAGTTACCTTTTTTTTTTTTTTTTTTGTTTTCCCGGGAGAAATGCATTACGCAGACCCTGCCGCCGGGGGGCGACAGGGTACTGTGGGACTCACCTACGCGAGGAGAAGTAAGTATAGTTAAGGGAGTAACAGTTTTTAGACCGACTCCAGTTTTGTGTATAGTTAGACTTAATATTTTTGCTAGTTTCTATTCTTTTGTTCTTCTCCTAAAATATCCTAAAATTCCTCATCAGGTGAGAATGTGGTCAAGCGTTAGCCTACAGTTCACAAAAAAAAAATCAATCGCCTATAAAATTTTGATTTGAATGATTTATTTAAAAATGGTTGTAGTTAGAATCAGCTGAGTTAAGAGATCGTCTCCTGTACGAAGTGGGCCGGAAGCTGCCGGCGGAGAAGAAGGAGCAGGCGGTGGCCAACTACGTGCAGCGGGCCAACATAAAGAAGAACGCAGCTTTGGCCATCAAAGTCATCTACAAGAAGATATTGGATATACTAAAGAAGGTTTACTAGATTAATTTAGCAACCCTTACCTACCTTTTTTTGGTCTCGAAGGCTAAATTTGCTTTGTGCAAGACTCACTGGGTAGGTGACTCAGAAGCATACCCATTAAAGGGTATAGAACTATTTATAGTTAGCTATTAGTTATGCAAAAATTCACAGCTTCTGCTGAAGTCACAGCCAGAAATAATATAAATATGATAAAACGCTACAATTATCTATCTATTTTTGTTCGATATAAGGAAATGGTAACAGGTAGGCAGACACTTCAAATATTTGCAAAATACTTAGACAGTAATTGTTAAAATCGATGATAGCTCGCACTAGGCCGGTTTTTAAAGTTTATTTTAAAAATTAAGTTGAAAGAAACGTGGAAAAGGGCGTATATAAGTAATATACCTAACAACCATTAACTTGCTACCTATCGTTAGGTATAATAGGAAAGAAAATTTTGTAATTTTATTTTTTTGAACATCATTACACAATGTTGATTAAATTCAAACTATTGGACCAATTTTGAAATCTTTCACCAGCTACATAACATTTGAGTAGCAAAATTAAGGAGATACGTGTTTTTACCGAAAAATGGTTTCAAAGGCAATAGACGGTCCATAATTTTAGTCCAAACGATCAAAACCTTACCTTAGGTATTAAGACGAAGAAAAGAAGTTTATAAACTGTTAAAAATAAATATCAATAAGCACCCGTATAACAATAAAAGTATCAAGTAGCTAGTGGTCGACAAAGGGCCTAAAATAAACGTAAGAAGTTTCTGCAAAGCGTCTACAGACCCTTTTGTCGCGTGTAACAGGGCTTTAGGTTTCCATTTCACAAATTTATTCTTGAAGGTAACAATTTCCAAACCCACTGTAATTACGACGTTAAGGGCCCTTTAACGATTCAGTATCGCCACCAACGATATCTACTGATTATAATGAAATTAAAACAATAAATGAAAAATTGATCAAAACATTTAAATTAAGGAAGGATTTATGATTTTTTAAGCTTATTTGGCACGCGTTATTTATGTCATAATCATCTTCTTAAAATCTTGCCAGAAATGACTGTGACATGAAGGGTATTTCAAAATAACTCAAAAATCACAAATCATTTTTGTTTTAAAAAACTTCATAAATTTATTTAAAACATCTGGTGGCGCCATTTACCACCCAACCGTAAAGGGGCTCTTAACTCGTGTTTATAAAGGGCGCTTAGCTATGGATATTTAGTTTGTATTTCTTTAATGTACGCAAGTAATTGGTCAGTAGGTACTTATAGCAAAGCTATTTGATATTTTGCGTTTGGAAACTGCTTTTGCCCTCTTTCTAACGTTGCTCAATTTAAAAATGAAAAGTCATTAACTACCACTAGGTAATTTATGAGTTTTTGTTGTTAATTTGAGGGTAAATTAGGCAATCAACGCGGGCCAACGCGGCCACGTGGTTAACAATCGTATTTCACATAACTGTGCCTATTTATACATGTTTCTTTTATGTAATATGTGGCAGACGAGTAGACGGACGCCCATGGACATCCGTGACACCAGTGTGCAGTGGAGTCATAAATGCGCTGCCAACCTTTAAATCCCCCCCCTTTCCCCCGGATTGGGCCTCCGGTACCCTCACTCGCGCAGCGAAACACAGCACAGTGCTGCTTTACGCCGGTTTTCTGTGAGGCCGTGGTGTCACTCTCCGGTCGAGCCGACCCATTCAGCCAAAGCGTGGCTCTCCCACAAGTGCTTTATTTGTGAATAATCTCTCTTCTAAATATTTTTGACATGCTGGCCTGAAAAATTACAATATTTGTATGGATTGAAAAATTAGTTGATGAAGTCTAACGAAAGAATTACATTAGTTTTGTAATTACCTAAGAAACTTCTAGAGGTCATCTCATTATAGGTACTACCTATAGTAAACATTTTTTTCCCCAAGGATCGCATGGTCTAATTAAAAAAAAAAACTCCTTCCTATAAAAATTGCTTCCATCAGCTGATCACTTTTGTATAATTATGATGGTGATTTTTTTTATTACAGCTACGCGGAACCAACCTTCAAGAAAAGAGCGTACTTATTCCTTTTTAAAAGGATGGCAGCGCACTTGTGACTCCTCTGGTGTCCATGGGAGGCGGTAATCGCTTATCGTCAGATGATCCGTCTGCTCGTTAGCGTTTCTCATAAATAAAATATTGCTTGTTTTCATTGATTTATGATACATACTATATACATCTGCTATACTCAGTCCGATACTTTTTACGATGACATCGGTTCTGCCTGTCTTTTTGCTTTCAGGACTCGTCCTATTTCACTGTGGTACTGGAGGCACTGAAGCTGGACTGCCGTGCGCAGGGCAAATGTCTGATGGGGGCCACGGAGATGGGCCAGCTCGCCATGGAGTATCTGGATGACAGGAAGTTTGAGTTCAATAAGCTGGTGAAGGAAATCAAGTCCAACATGACAGAACGGCAGAGAACGCTCAAATTGGTTCGGCGTGAGGTTGCATATCTGGTCGACTCATTTCCTAAATTAATACGCAAAGAGGTGAGTGAGAGTTTCTATATCTTCGGGATACGTATTCTACATCATCTCGTACAGTCAAAGAACAAAAAGGTTCGTCAGTTGTCAAATTGATTCGTTTGATATACTATGAGCACTTATTACCTTTCGTAAATTTGTACGAGTAATACCTGTTGCACAGTAAATTATGCTTAACTGTGAGATCTCAAAGTTCAAATTTGCTTGTAGCAACATTCTTTCCTTTTGATGTAAAGAAAATTTAAAGAAGATTGGCAATCTTTTTAAAAATGGTATGTTGGTATAACTGATTCTTGCCGTGCAAGCGAACATTTACCTTAAGGTGACGAACCTTTTTATTATCTGTACCGTACTTAAGCCCTTGTGTTATCATTGTTACACCATCATTTATTGCCTAATCAATTTGAATTGTTAAATTAACTATTTGATAAAGTACTATTGGCCCGCCCTCACTTCGTTTCGTTAGCTGTTCCTTTATAATATAAATATACTAATAGATGACGCTAGGTGTCGATTACATCGCGTAAGCGTGTCATGTTTTCGGATCAGGTACAAGCGTCGCCGCTGTTTGTAGGATTTACACCTTTATAAATAGTATAGATGTGCCTACCTACTACGTATTGTATGCCTATAAAGGTAAGCTGTCTTAAACACTTTATTTGTACGACCTACCCAAATGAACCACAGTTTTAAATAATAAAGATTTAATATAATTATGACTACGAATATCAGACAACAGAGAAATTTTATTTAAATACGAATATTACATCCAGACACTAACAGACCCACACAGACACAAGTAAGTGTCACATTACACAAGTGAATGAAGCCTGATCTGTGCATCTTGATCTTGGGGTCCTGGGTTGGATTCAGTGATCGAGCGAGAAGTATGTTTCGAATTTTGCGAACACAGCTCAGGTTTGTGATCACTAATCCGCATTTGTAAGCGTGGTGTTTAAGCCTTATCCCATCATATTAGCGATAACTGAATTTTTATGATGGAGGCCTTTGCCCTGCAGTGAGACAATTAGTAGGCTGATACTATTACTAACCGTGCATCAACTAAACAATGTATTGGTATCACTGTCACATAACAATTATCCGAAATGTACAGATTCCGTCTCGATGTTTTGTATAATTCTGAGGTGGGTGCCCGAATTTGATCCTACGACCTTCTGTTCTGTTCCACTTAGCTACTAGCGCTCTCATATTTATGCATACGCTTTTAGTTAAAAGGTCGTAGGTATATTAAGTTTACTTTTCTTGCAATCTAGGAATGCCCAAAGCTTGTGTACTTAACATGTATACTCGAATGTGCATTGTGTGTATTGTAAAGTAATGCAGCAGACGGGACATTACCTATGTACTTATATTAAACTAAGAACATTTCACGGTGTTATATGAGGTAAAGTTCATCATTTGCGTTGGTTAAAAATAATGAATTGACGGTTCGCCACATACGTCGTGTTAAAAATACTCAAGATCAACATACTACTGTAATTACTTAAAAAAACGTGGCAGTTCATAAATCCTTTAAGGTAATTTAATTTATAGTATTTATTGTATGACAATAAATGAGCGATGATTGCGAAGTTCAGACGGCAGTCGCTTCATTTGTTTGACTGACCGGATGGCGCAATTGGTAGTGACCCTGCCTCTTACGCCAAAGGTCGTGGGTTCGATCCCCACCCTAGACAAACATTCGTGCGATGAACACTTCTGTTTGTTCAGTGTCTGGGTGTAATATATGTATTTAAGTATATATTTGTGTTCCTCTGTTGTCTGATATCTGTAACACAAGTGCTTAAGCTACTTAGTATGGAATCAGGTCAACGTATGAGATGTTGTGAGAATTATTATTATTATTGTTATTAGCGGACTCCCGTAATCCTGAATCATGGTCCAAGCTTACCCCGGGCTCCAGAGCGGTAGCTTTGGCAGCGGAGGATTGTTTGAAAATATCATGCAACACAATATCAGAAAAAATAATTAAAACCGTAACGACACACAGTAAAGTCAAAAATGCAACGCATCCAGGCCTAAAAGGAAATCTCCAAATTAATTGTTTTAAAACAATTCCAGCGGACGAGCCGTATTAGCTTTGATATTTATGCCACTCGTTACTTAAATATTCGCACAGAACGGATTTTGACTGGACATTCGCTAATACGTTATTCAGCGGGGAGTGCATATGCCTAGCCTAAGAATTCTTATCTAATATTTACCAGCACATACAAACAGGCACTCTGGTTTAGAATAAAAATGAGTGCTGCTGTTCAAATGGAATGGCTTTACAGTAAACGTATTTACTTACCTATTACATATTCTGGTATTCTCACCTTACATAACCTTGAAGTTATTTTTAAGGCTTAGACAATTAAACACGGGACGTGGTATAGCGCAGATGTAGTTTTGAAACATTCTGCCAAATTCCGCGGGGGGAAAGGGAAGTTTAGTGACGGTCTAGATATGAATAAATGAGTGACATTCTAGGAATGAGTTAGTTGCATACATATAAAATAAAATGTTGTTATTAGGTACATATACAAAAGCATGTAAAATTGCTAATTTAAAGGTAATGAAATGAAATGATGATTTTTGTTACGAACATAGGTGAATCATTTGCTCAAAGCAGCGAAAATGCAGATAAGTACTAGAAAAGTTATACCTAATTTAATACCTCGGTGGCCTAGTGGTTTAGGCGGTCACCAGGATGGTGAAAGGGTTGGATTTTTTAAACAGTCATACAGTGTTAGTTGTTCATTCTAGTAAAAATGTAATTATGCATCTAAATACTGTGCGTAGTAAATTTTCAAAATATTTCAAGATCTGATGATGGAATCTTAGAGAAACCGAAGTCTTTAATAACTAATAGTAATAGTGAGACATTTATTATTCATTCTTTCTATTACTGTCACAACACTCATCAAGATCGTGCACCATCGTTTATTCGTACCACGATATCGCCTATTGTTTTTTGGGGTTATTTCTGTCGTAAAATATGTAGATGAAAAAGGTTATTATTCCGTGAAATAACGTTTATATTATTAGAACAATACTTATGAATCACAAGAAAGATAAATATGATTTTTCTGATCGACGTTGGCAAGTGAAAACTTCACAACAACCATTTTGACGAGTTCCGCTCAGCGACAGATACGAATCAGAAATGGCGATTGATCGCGCTGATCTAATTTTAATAAACGTACACGAACGTTTGTTCGTGACTTTGGCAGGGAGGAACGCGTCCACATGCCACGGCCCGTGTTAAATTGTCTAAGTTTTAAGGTCAATTTTTTTGTTCAAATAAGTAAATATTTTGATTAATATATCGGAAGAAGCGACGACAGGGCCACCAAGTGTTGATTTTAAGATACGGCACGCTAGCGCCACCTGGCGGGGATAAATATAAGTATTTCACAACATCACATACATTGATCTGACTCCGAGATAGGTAACTGCAGCACCTGTGTTACGAATATCAGAATCAACAGTGAATTACAAATATATACATATAATATCTACTTATAATGTTTTTCTTTTGTTAATACATACTTATAATACATATATACCACCTAGACCAATACAAACAGATGTGTTCATACACACAAATGTTTGTATTGTGCGGGGATTGAACCCGCAATCCTTGCACCAGAGGCAGCGTTCACTACCACTGTTCCAAACGGGTCGTCAAACACACGGTGATGAATCATTAACCAACGATCCTGTTATTATTTGAGCCAACAAATCCCGTTAGAACGCCCACAGAGACCTAAAACCATGTCTGATGATAACGAGGCAGATATCACCGCGGTTAGATATATTTTTCTATCGTCGAGGTCTTCAATCTCTGAGAGAATAGACCATCTATAATCAGCTCCGTCACGAGGACAGCGGTGATTACATACCTACCATCAGGTAACCCGCTGCTCATCTGTCGCAGCTAGCTCAAAAAAGAACTTAGAATATCTACGTTTCATTGTAATCCATATGTCGCGCGTCGTGAGTGTTTAAGGTGACGGGTAGGGCACAATAGCGACGCCAATCGATTTTAATTTTTAAACAGAAAATTTGATTCACGCTAAAAGCAGCCGTTTTGGTGTGAATCAAATTTTATGGAACAAAAACGGACCCAACATTTGTACATGGTTATTTAATAAATAGTATAAGTGTTTGCCTAGACACTGTAACCCCGAAATTGTTTAAAATAGATCCAGTTTAGTAGCTAAAAATTAAAATCGATTAGCGTAGCTAGTAGTGCCCTACCCGTTACCTTAAAAAGGGCTTACGCATTTGTATTGGCCGCAAAAATCTAAGAATTCTTATACATTCGTTTTATACTGTTAAACTGTTTTGTGTGTAATGTTTTAATATAATAGGGTATTTGACTAAGCTCGAGATTTTACAAAATAAAAATATTTGATCAAAATATAGGTAAATATGTGCCAATAGCGAAAATTCTCAATTCAAAATATAACGTCTAGCCGGTTTTATGGTCATTCAAAGATTCATGGGCAAGTCCATTTTAAAAGTATGAAATTATTAAAAAATAATTAAACCATTGAATAACTCATATAATTTACACCAACTATTATAATGGAACCATTGACATAAACGAAACATTTGATATAGCTACCATACAAAATTCAATTGAAATGCATACAAACTACTGTCGTGTGACGTCACATCTCTGTAGCCATTTGTATGGAGCGTTTTGGGTTTGCCCAAAATAATGTGATTTTAAAGTTGTGATATCTCAGGTAGTTTAAATGCGAATCAAGTAATTCTTTCATCGATGTTTCTATCATTGAGAGGTCTTTTGATTACACAAATAAAAAAAAAATAGTCAAATACCGTATTGTATACAGGAAGCGACAAATTTAGATGATTTATACGAAGACCAAGACGCCGGAAGTCATCACTCCGTCCACTGGGAACTTGAGGAAGTCATGGGCATCTGCAAACGTCTCCAGAAATCGACTTTGGTGCCGTCTTTTGAAAGGATTTTGCTGAGGTAAGCAAATATTGATATCACAAAACATAAATAAATAGGTTGCAAAATGAAATGATTAGCTCGTATGCTGATGAAATCAATCAAATTTTTCATACAGAATAGAGTATTTGACTAATTTTGTGGTTAGTAAAATAGAAATACTTACTTCATCAAAATAATATTTAATATAATAGCAGACATTTTCAGTTAAAAATATAACTTCTAGTTGATTTTATGATAATTTTAACAAGTTTTATCGAGAAATCATTTATGAAATTGCCATTAATAATATTTTTATTAAAATCAATTGAATAATGGGTTATTCAATTGTTTTCAATGAAAATATTATTAATTGTATGAGTACAATTTACCACTAGAGTGGTAAATTGTACTTACACTTTACCACTAGAGTTGCCGTGTGGTCCCGGCAGAGTAGAATAGGCCATCCTCACTCTTACCGAGGTGTCGTAAAAGGCGACTAAGGTAAAGCTGCTGGCATGATCATCAGCACCCAGAGAAGGAAAACTCTGCATTAATATCAAAACCCTCGCCAACCCGTCTGCCAAGCATGGTGAGTATGGCATTTACCCCTCATGTGATTGAGGGAGGCCCGTGCCCCAGCAGTGGGGACTTAAATGGGCTGATGATGATGATGATGAATTTACCACTAGAGTGCTAGAGTGCTTATCAATGCAAGCTAAGCTAAATATGCTTACCTTGTTGTCTACAACCCACTTGGCACTAGTTCCTTATTTTCTGGTTAGAATAAACAATATGGACTTATGTTTTCTAATTTAGCCTCCCCATATTTATCTAGAGATGTGTACGTACCTAAATGCAGTATCCACTTAGGGTATTCAAATGTTTTAACGTAAACTTACGGATAGTTCAGTTAAAATAGATAAATATCTATCTGGCTTAGGAAACAATTGTAGAAAATTGGCGGAGACTTGGTACATACTCCATTATAAACGAAATATCAAAATTCTCCACCGTATATCCTACTTCTACGTTTTTTTTCATCCAAGATCAAACGTACTAAATTAGGGTTTAGCATTTTTACATTTTACAGTGAAAATAAGTCAGAAAAAAGTTGAAAAATATTTCTTACCCTTTTTTTCTTCCGGCCCAGCATTCGTGAGATAATAATATTATTTATAATAATATGCAGTCAAACTGTGCCAGCAGTATTATTTATCTTTCATAATATCATCGCATGTACAGACGGCGTCAGGTCAAGTTACCCTCCCGCAGTGCAAAAATTACACTTGTGTCTCAGATATAAGGACGGTCCAAAATCCAACAACGGCAACACGACGTGACGCCGTACATTAAAATCTCGTAAAGTTTTCTGCTATTGCGTAGCAAGGGCCTGTTTTATTAACTTTAAAGTGCAGCTCGCTGTTAGTTAGTAATGTGTTGTAACAGCTTACTTAAAAGTTAAATGTCTTCTGCGTACCTCTCTAGTCGAGGAACAGGAGGGCTGGTAAAATACAACTTTTGATCAGCCTTTTCTATTGAGTTAAAAAAAACGCAATAATTCGTGAACAGATTAAAAATAGACAGTAACGTTATCCATTCGTACTTAGCTAAGTAGTAACTATTTATTTCTCACACTATTTCTGTTATTAAGTATTTAATAACAGAAATAGTGTGAGAATTAATAACAGAAATAATGTGGTGTTAACAGAGTTAATAAAAACAGTTCTTTAAATGTATTTTTAATAAGTACATTAGATTTAAAAGTTACTAAATAATTTTATGTACAGAGATTTGACGAATCGACGAGTACTATTTTAGTAACATTAATAGAACCAGTTGATGATTTAGTGTTATACAGAATCGTCAAACTTTTTTTTTCGATTGTTACAGGCTGAAGGAGCAACATTATCAGACGGAGAGGTTGATGGCGCAGCTGACAGTTAACAGTGCAAAGAGAGACGCGCTGATTGAGGACCGCAAGCACGCCTTCATGATGCTCGACTCGCTGAAGAACATCGGCCAGGAGAGGACAGCCGCGTAAGTAACATTGCCGGGGAGCGACTGTGACAGTCAACAGAAGAGAGACGCGCTGATCGACAACTCAAATAATTCTTTCTTTGCATAGGCTACAGCACTTACAAATCGTCATACATTTGAATGACTTAAAACTATTTATAAGTACTTATGTATAATTTACAAGTTAATACAATGTTGATACATAAAATATAAGTACTACATAATGCGTATCTACCACCGGCTCGAAAAGTTGTTTCTGGTCAAGAAAATCCGGCAAGAAACTCGCCAGTTACTCTTTTTAATCGCCATATTTTCATACAATGATGCCATACAGTTTGATTGACAAATAAAGGAAATAATAATAAAATAAATATTATGAGGTACACTATATAGTGACTCATTTCATGGTGCCCGACAATCCGAAAGAAACGGGGAATAACGGGGAACAGAGTGCATTGGATTTAAAGATCATCATCATCATTTTGGCTCTGCTTAGTGGAGGAAAAAATATTTGGAATCAATTTTTCTTGTCGAAACAGCACTGATCTTCACAAGAACTATGGCTCCCATCACCAGATAACATATAAAAGTGCAATGTCAGGGAAGTAAAATTCCAGCAGTAAAACCAATTTCATAAATCGAATCGAAAGGATAATGGGCAAATGTGTACCTACAGATAGAGCTTGGTCCAAGAGGCTCCACGATTGAGCCATATGACAAAGTAAAGGCTCATATGCTTACTTCAAAGTGACACAGGGGCATTAAAATTGGTCCGAGTGATTATTGGAAAAAACGAATTATCAATTCATCACGTAAACTTAGGGCCGGTTTCTGAATTGAGAATTGAAGTTAAGCACGACTTGAGCACGAACTTTGACAGTTGAGTCGAGTGTCATACTTCGACTGTCAAACTTTGTGCTCAAATCGTGCTTGACTCCAAATTCTCAATTCAGAAACCAGCCCTATAGTACCTAACTAAAAAGAGTGCTCTAGAGTTTATTTTTTTCAAAATATGGTTTGGTTGTACCTGAAAGTTCTTAGAAAATCAAAAACTGAACTATTTAGCAAGTTGTTACTTTTATTATATCTTTTCAAAATAGTGTCCCTTCACATCAATATATCGCTGCATTCGATGAAACCACTGAGAAAAGCACTTGGCCTACTCTTCTTTAGGGGTCTCTTCGTCGGCCTTTTGATACGCAGCCACTGCTTCTTCGGCGTCCGTGAAACGTTTTTCTTTTAGTTTTTCTTTTATTATTGGAAATAAATAAAAATCGCAATGTGCGAGGTCTGGGCTATATGGCGGGTGACCCAGTAATTCTACGTCTGACGTCGCCAAATACTCGAGAGTTTGCTTGGCGGTGTGCGGCGAGGCGTTGTCGTGGTGAAGGAGGATCCTACTGCGAGGTCGTTTTTCCCGAACTTTTTCCAAGACAAGGTGGCAAACAGTTGTTAGTGTATCACTCTGCGGTAACTGTTTTTCGATCCTCTAAACAAACTGTTGCAGATATGACTCTGTCCTTCCGAAGAACGAGGCATCCTATCTTCTTTCCACGCTGCGACCTCTCTTCACTTTAGTTGGCAACTCCTCGAATGGAAACTACCCATTCAGCAGATTGTCTTTTAGTTTCAGGATCATAACAATAAATCCAGCTTTCGTCACCTGTTAGTATGTCAAACAGCAGCATTTGAGTCACCTCCGTTAAATCTTTGAACCATTTCGCGGCACCAATCAACACCGACGTAGTTTTTGGGCCTCTGTCAAATTATGAGGTATCCACCGGGCACAAAGCTTCCTGGCCCTTAAATGTTCATGAATGATTTTGTGTACTTGACTCATACCAATGCCTAAACTTGTCCGAATCTGCTGATAGGTCACTCTTTTGTCGGCCTCTATCATACGTCGCACAACTCTGATGTTATCTTCGGTAGTCGCCGAACATGGCCTCACGCAAATTATCGTTGAGATTAGTGCGACCATGTTTAAACTCATTAAACCAGTTGTAAACAGTGGCACGAGATGGAGCTTCATCGTGAAAGGCCAATCGAAGTCTATCATAACTTTCTTGTTGACTTATTTGACATCGAAAGTCATAGAAAATCATTGCACGGAAATTTTCTCGCGTTAAATTCATGCTCACTTGTTAAAGATTATTTTCAATTTGCCGCCAAATCGGAAAAAAAAGAGAATCGAATTAAATGCATAGACAATAATATTGGCAAAGAGTTCCCTTATCAAAATTTTAACTTATTTTTTTAATTATCGTCTTATAAGTGGCCACTTCTAAAAACTTTCAGTGTCGCCCTCGTAAATAAAGTGCTAGTTACAACTAAACGTATTCATGTTTGTTAGTAACAACTCAGTCTAGCTTTTGTCGAGTTATTAATAGTGTAACTACACTTGCGTAACTAACTTTTATATACATAGATGATACGAGGGTATACCTAATATAAAAGAATGCTCCCTGGGATAGATTTTGATTGTTTTTTAATGATCGAAAAAAAAAATATCTGACGATTGGCATTACTTTCATCCATGGCAGCTCTTAGACCGCTTTCGCCCTTCATATTTTAGATTATCTTTAAAGGATATAGAAAGATCACCTGTTCTCTAAAAGGTTGACAAATACAAGATATATGTATAAAATGTTATTTGCATATCTCTTGCATTACGTGTAAGCCATTTCTGCCAATATAATGTGTCACGCGTATAGGTTAAATTACTGAGATTTACATGACTAGTTCATTCATTGTGTCATATTTTTAGAAATAGGTAACTACATGATATCAAATGATACGTTTTGTATGAAAATATCTACCTACTTGGCAATATACATGATATGATAGATTTATGATAGTCAATGTTTCAAGTCTACGCGCTGTTTTTCCAAAAAATAGAAACGACGATTCATAGACCGATTTTTGAAGACATAATAATAATAATAATTCTCACAACATCTCATACATTGACCTGGTTCCGTACTAAGTAGCGTAAGCACTTGTGTTACAGATATCAGACGACAGAGGAACACAAATATATACTTAAATACATATACACCCAGACACTGATTCTATACATATCTTTGATTGTTTTTACTGCGAAATACATTTCTGACGCAACTTAAATGTTCTGCTGATGTCTCCCGCCAAACTTCATACCGATATGTCTAATTCAAGTCGAGCAACTAATTATAACGTGTTTGTAACTAAGTATAGCACCACAACTCACCAGTACCTACCTATTTAGACATAGGGTTTTACGTCGAGAACGGTAACAGACGGTAGAGAAAATCAAGATAGGCTACAACTGCTGTTTGGTTATGTATGTGCGGCAAGTATTAAACGAAACAGCGCCATTCTAAAAGCGGGTATCGCGAACAACCGCACCCGCCGCGGTCGTTAATCGCCTAGTGATATTTGATATGTAGGAATCTATCTGCATTTTCATATCACCTACGTGATCCTACAGTATAAGTAGGGCGCTCGCATTAAACCATCATGAGTTGACGAATGCGCCTATTGGCTGCTTTCCGCCCGGAAATTTACTTCCAAGTTGACCACTGAAAGGTATTCCTTACCCCGTGGTTGGTATATCTGGGATATACCAAAACTGGCATATCGCATGGTTAAATCCTTCCATGTAATAATTAATCCCATAAAAAAATTAAATTAAAAAAAACCCGGACACAACTAAAGCTCTTTCATTTGATACCTATATTGAGGCAGTTGGAACAGCAAATATGTTATTCGTCATTTTCTGACGGCGGCCATCTTGGATTTGAAATTTTTTACAATTAATATATTTTGCTACTCAAGCCCTTTTATATGATACCCATATTGTGGGAGTTGTGTTAAAACAAAAAATCCAAATCTTTGTGACAGCGGCCATCTTGGATCGATTTTTATTTAACATAGCTAAAAATACTCCCTCCTTATTCATCTTTCAAACAAAAAAAAACAAAATCAAAATCGGTTCATTTGTTCGGGAGCTACGATGCCATAGACAGATACACAGACACGTCAAACTTATAACACCCCGTCGTTTTTGCGTCGGGGGTTAAAAAACAAAACTTGTCAAAAAATCCAAGTCTCGCACTCAGTTGTTCTAACCGTGAATAGTTGTGAGATCTATGTTACCAAGTCGGTTATAACTTGGCAATCGGTTATTGAATATTTGACTCGGCCATTGCATGAAAACACAACCGATTCCTAAGTTAGTAACCGACTTGGTAACATAGATCTCACAAGTTTTCACGGTAGAACAACTGAGTGCGACACTTGGATTTTTGACAAGTTTTGTTTTTTATGGGATATCATTTCTTTTTGTAGTCCATCTACTTTTTTCTTTCCGGTACCTTCACCTTCAACTGAAAACGTAACTTTGTAATCCTATACATTTATATGATATTACAAATGCAGTTAGTGTATTTCGAAAATTGGACCGAAATTACCAAGTATTTAAGTTTTCCCGTGATTAAGACACTAAATTATAATTTGTATATTAATCGAAAATATTTTCTTTGGAAATTTAATTGAGTTATCTGTTTGATTTTGAATTTTCATACAAAATGTTAATAACAGCACTCGCTTGACGTGTCGGGACCACCTTCGTCACCAAAAGAAAATACTAGTTCTTGGTCCCTAATGCAATCTATGCGGACATATTTTGCACGAGACAATAATTAATAGTGATTCGATGGTAGGATCGCAATAATTCAGTAATCCGTATAGCCGATTTAGGAATACTTGTTATTTTGGAAGAATAAGAACACAAAAAGTAAATGATTTTTACAACTAAATTTTTTTAGTTGTAGAAAGATAGATGCATACGAAACGTTTGACCTGTCCTATTCACCTTCAGATACTGAATGGACTTTAAACAAACAATCCTGTTGATGTTGGACCTTAGTCCAGCAGTTGTACAGCATCTCGTGGATTTTTCACGCTCGATTGCCCCTATTACATAACGTAGTCAATTTGAGTCCATTTTCTTTCTTTTTTAGTTCCTTTTCTGAGTCCATGGTCCGATAGATTCATTACTATCTTTCCCTAGTACGGTCGGCTATATATGTATACAGTAATAAAGTATAGTAGAAAATTTACCATTTGCCTTTCAGCTGTCAGATTCACAAGGGACGACTTTTGAAACTCCTCAAAGTGAAAACTAAATAGCTAGTGTGTTGTTGAACACATGGAAAGTTTTAGATGCGACAGCAACCCTTTATTCACATTATAAAGTTCAAACCTGAGGAAACAGCTGAAATTGCCATGACAGTTAAAATGCACTAAGTTGACCGTGCTTGAATGATTTTGTATGCAGAATGTAAGTGTTAACTCGACAAAGATTGCGACCTATTCGCATATAAAATTAAAGATGATTTTTGCAACAAGGTTGGCCTGAACACCTTTTTCGAATCCTGCCTATTTTCTTAATGTGTCGTGATGTCCAAAATAATAAATATTTCTTTCTTTCTAATGTGGTTGAAAACTTCACGGTGCTAAAACGTGTTGGGCCTTATTCATAAATGTTAAATAAAATAAACCTTTGTTAAATAAAATTAATAAACGTTTGTTAAAAGCCATATCTACCTGTAGGCAAAAAACTAAAAAATGGGTCTAGCAACCCAAATCGAAGGATTTGGGTTGCTAGATCGAATCCTAATGTCGGGAGCCATATTTTTTCGGGATTCTGGTCAATTTTCAATTCTGATCGAAGTCCACTTATCGAGGGGGGATCAATCGGGAAAAGTAGAAATTGTTTTGCCGGTTTTTTTTCACTCTGTCGGGATTCGGAAGAATATACAAAAAAATCGGAGAATCCTGCCGAATTCCAACCATCTGGCAACCCCACCTTCAACCCTCCCGGGCTAAATAAGGGCTTGGAGCAGGAAATTTAATATTTTCACCTCATTATTAGTTTAACTAAAGTTTTGTAGTCTAAGATTATTTTCGAGATTATCCATTTACATTTCGCCTTGCTGGACCCTGGACTAATCAATCTAATAGATACTTTTTAAAGTGAGTGAAATACCCTGACATAAGTACGTAGACGATTAGCAGGTAGAAGAAGCTCCGTTCTATTCATTTATTATTCATTAACCAATAGAATGGTTTAACATTGCCAGGCTTTTGCTACTGAGCAGATACAGTTAGCGTCGTAGGTACAACGTGTAAACGATAGATATGGGTTTGTACTGAAGCTTGGAAGAGGGACACATTTTAGCACATTGGGAGTCTCTTGTGCAAAGTTAAGAATTTTTGTTTATTAGAAACCTTAACATCATTTTTAAGACCTATCCATAAATAACATGAAAAAAATATTAGAGTTTCACTTCTAAGTATGGGGACACACCAAAATTTTTTTTTCCTATTTTTGTGTAAAAATCTTAATAAGGTTAACAAAATACATCTATTTCTTAAGTTTTAAAAGTATAGTTCTTATAGTTTCGGAAAAAAGTAGCTGTGACATACTGACGGTCGGAGGGGCAGACGGATAGTCAGACAGACATGACGAATCTAAAGGGTAACGTTTTTTGCCATTTGGCTACGGAACCTTAAAAAGACGAAACAATTTCAAAACGCAAAGAAAAGACTGATTTGAAAAAGTTTTCAAATTATTTTGAAACCCTAACCCTACAAATGTCGTAGTTTATTTGCTTCGCGTTTCGAAATTGACTATTCTATGCAAAATATAAAAAAAATATATAAATAAATTCCGTTAATCCGCCATACTTGCTGGCAACAGAAAAATATCAATTTCCCATTTTATTTATTTTTTATTATTTCTACCTGGCCATACACTTGATTGTTTGTGTGAACATTTATAGAGTATCCCTAGATTGTGTTGATGAGTGTAGTGTAATATTTTTTCACAACATCACATACATTGATCTAACTCCGAGATAGGTAGCTCAAGCACCTGTATTACGGATATCAGAATCAACAGTGAGATTACAAATATATACATATAATACTTTTTTTTGTAAATACATACTTATAATACATAGGAAACGCCCAGACCAATACAAACAAACATGTTCATGCACACAAATGTTTGTACTATGCGGGGATCGAACCCGCAGCCCTTGGACCAAAGGCAGTGTTCACTACCACTTCCAAACGGGTTTTCAAATATATTTCAAATACATTGAATAATCGGTTTAAAATGTACCTATGCTAGGTTAGGATTGAAAATATTAATTTCATACACCGTTTTTAGCTGGTTTCTCGACAGAAAACTACATAATTAATTTTCGCGTTGCATTATAACTATAATAATCAAAACGGGAATTAACACGATATTTATTATGTGATACAACATTTTGTACTCACATATTCAGTCCGCTCGTGACCACGGCTGCTGTAACGTAGCCGAAACGTCGAGTAAAATATGTGAGTACACAATGTTGTATCACATAATAAATATCGTGTTAATTCCCGTTTTGATTATTATAGTTATAATGCAACGCGAAAATTTAAAAACTAGAAAACTACATTCCTAACCCAGCTTGTATTGGAATTTAGTGTAACCCATATGAACCTAAGTTAGTTAAAGTAGGTTTATATTTAATTTCGGTCACTATTTAGTTTAATAAAGATCCATTATTATTAGATATAGTTAAGTAACAAGGTACTAATTAGGTGAGATTATAAGATTAAAAATACTTGTAATATCTCGCTAATTAATAGAGAAAACTCTTAAGAAGTCTTTAACGGCTCATTGGCGCCGCCAATGGAAAATAAAAGTAACCACTAAAAAGTAATCATGATTGTGTCGTGAATGGCGTGTGCAAAATAAGCTTAACTTGATCTTTAATCCTTTATTTAAAATGTTTTGAAGAATTTTTCATTTATTATTTTAATTTCTATTTTCAACAATAAAAATATGTTCGCGGTGTCACTGACCGCTAAATGCTGTCTTGAGTTACCTGTAAGTGACCAAAAAACTTCCATCTTAGATACATTTTGGTAGATCGCATACATTTTGGAGGCGACTGTACAAATCGTGGGAATGCGAGCAAAATATCCAAGGAGTTGCAAATACCATTTTATGTCTTTCATGTATAATGTGGACGCGTGACTTCAAATCGCTCAGTGGATCGATTTGTAGCGACCTAATTCCCAAACAAATTAAATTTATTTAATTTATTATGCATCAGACCTGTTTTAAAATTCTTTAATAACATTTACCGTACCTACCTATTCTTTTCTGGTAGGTATATTTAGGTATAACAAAAAAAAAATCTTGGTGTAGGTAAAGTAAGCCTGTAGGCTGAAAGTTGGTGATTGGTACAGATTTTAACTCCAGTCGGTATACTGAAGTCCTATTGGTATGTGGAGGTAGCTTCTTATAACTGATTAACTAATCGATTAAATGCCGATTCGACCAATCTTATTCCGATACTAAATCAATGGTATAGCGCTGTCATTCTATACAAATCTGACATCATACAATAGATTTGTTCACGGATAAAGATTGGTCGGTTTGAAGAACCGGTTATTTCGTTTCGTTTTCATTTGTAAGTAGATTATCCCAAACAAATAAGATCTGGCCATATCTTAACATGATATGGCCAATAGACATTAATGCCACTGTTTCATGAAACAATCCTATATAAAGGGTACAGGGTACCTATATGAAGGGTACAGGGGAAGAAGGATGTCACTTATGGTGATGGGTATACCCCCCTAGCGACGACATTTGATTTTAATTATTAGCTACTAAACCAGATCTATTTTAAACAACTGCGGGGCTTCAGTCTCTCGGTAAACACCTATACTATTTATTTAATACTTATAGTTAGCTGTATGATTTGCTTTTGCACTCGAATTTTAGATTACCGCCAAAAGCGGCCACAATTAAAATCAACTGGCGTCGCTAGTGTGCCCTACTCGTCGCCTTAAGGTTTTTTGAGAAAGCTGTAAATGTTTATTTCATTTTCTCAAAGTCATTCAAAAAAATTATAAAGTATTTTTTGTGCTATACTATTTCGTCTCATAAAATCGAATAACATTAATTCAGATTTTAGCTAAATTAGAAATATTATGTAAGATTTTTTATCCAAACAACTCTGTTTGGATAAAGAATCTTAAGAAGGATCATAGTCCATTTTTGTACTTTTAACACTCGTTAAAAGTACAAAAATGGACTATGATCTCTCTTCCCCGGTACCCTGCTATGATTTTAAACTAGCGCTGCAGTATACAAAGTATATAATATGTGCTCATTAAACACAATCGAGTGTAGTGCCGGTTTTATCTTTTATGGTACCGATACCATCGGTACCATAAAAGATAAAATATATATATCTCCGAAGATACAATGTACAGAACCATGGAAGATTTCACCTATACCTTGTTTGAAATAGGTTCCGTGTCCAATGCCCGGTTATTGAATATCGCGCTCGAAACATGACATTAGTTGTGGGCTTGCACTAGCCAAGCGGGGCTCGATGGCTTTAGGTAAGATTTACTGTAGGTACACTATCAGGACGCTTCTGGCCCAAATAAGCCACGCGGTGTAATTTAATACAGTTGCCTGCTACGAATTTGATCAGGTGGGTGCGACTAAATAAGCGTGATAATAGAATTTTAGAGAGCGGAACGCCACCGGCACTCTTCGGGTCCTAAATCAGCCTCAGCTAAATATCCACCCACATTAGTGTACAGGTAATCTGTTTAGACAGGTAATCTGTTTAACTTTGGGTTAGGTTAACTTTTAGCCTACTTTTACAAGGCAGCCCAGCAAGAGCGAGTTTGCTTGTTTCTTGCAAAATTCAAGAATTCATCTTTCAATCGTCAATTGACCATATCGTGCATATTACGAGTATACAGTCAGCAGCAATTAGATAGCGACACCTAAGGCTGTCAAATAGTTAGGTACAGCCAAAGTGGTCAAAAATATCGATACACCCGTGACTCTCATATGAATAGATATTATGAAATATAATCATGAGAATATATATAACATTTATACGTGTTAACTTTAGGTTAGGTTAACTTTTAGCCTACTTATACAAGGCAGCCAAGTAAGAGCGAGTTTGCTTGTTTCTTGTAAAATCCAAGAATTCAGCTTTCAATCGTCAACTGACCAAATCGTACATATTACGAGTGTACAGTCAGCAGCAATTAGATAGCGACACCTAAGGCTGTCAAATAGTTAGGTACAGCCAAAGTGGTCAAAAATATCGATACACCCGTGACTCATATGAATAGATATTATGAAATATAATCATGAGAATATATATAACATTTATACGTGTTAACTTTAGGTTAGGTTAACTTTTAGCCTACTTTTACAAGGCAGCCAAGTAAGAGCGAGTTTGCTTGTTTCTTGCAAAATCCAAGAATTCAGCTTTCAATCGTCAACTGACCAAATCATGCATATTACGAGTGTACAGTCAGCAGCAATTAGATAGCGACACCTAAAGCTGTCAAATAGTTAGGTACAGCCAAAGTGGTCAAAAATATCGATACACCCGTGATTCTCATATTCATAAAATATCTATTCATATGAGAGTCACGGATGTATCGATTTTTTGACCACTTTGGCTGAACCTAACTATTTGACAGCCTTGGATGTCACTATCTAATTGCTGCTGACTGTACCCTTTATCTATTTGTTTGGAAATACAAAATATAAAGAATTACAAATTAAATCTTTAAACCTTTGACCGTAACACTCATTACATATTATGTGAATATTTTGTTCTGAGTCATATAAAGTAAGAACGTCTTTGTTTGTACCCAAAAGTTAAGGGGAAAAACAGTTCATAAAATATTACTCGCTGCAGAAATGGTAGTATAGGTAAGTCTACTTTCGGGTTAGGGTCGTACTTCATTAGGATGCCAGACGACTTCACCGCGATATCATGAAGGAATTAAATATTTACCGCATGCTGGCGTATTAATGTCTCATACATACATGGAAATTTTTATATGTATGGAAACCGTGTATAGCCACGCTCGGCGGCTTCGGGTGAATGGGCCGGCTCGAATGGAGGTATGTCACGATACAAAGGATGTTCCACAACTATGGAACATGAGTAGAAAGTATCTTTATCCTTAAGTTAGCATTCTTTACTGCAAGGAAAGTTCACTTTATTATTTAAAGGAAAAAAAACTGCTTTCTAAGTTTTTAGGGTTCCACAGCCAAATGGCAAAATCGGAACTCTTATAGATTCGTCACGTCTGTCCGTCCGTCCGAATGTCACAGCCCTTTTCTCCGAAACTATAAGAACTATACTATTGAAACTTGGTAAATAGATTTATTTTGTTAAACGCATTACGATTTTTACACAAATATTGGAAAAAATAAAAAAATGGGGGGGTGTCCATACTTGAAACTGAAACTCATTTTTTTTTATCAAACCTATACATGTAGGGTATCTATGGATAGGTCTTTAAAAATGATGTTGAGGTTTTTAACATCTTTTTTTTCTAAACACAATACTTTGCGCAAGAGACGTTCCCAAAGTGGTAAATTTGTATGTGTCGTCGTCGTCTGTGTCAATTGGCAGAAAAAAAAGTAAATTAAAAAAAATCGTTTGATTCCCGTGTAATACAAGCACAATCCAAAAAAAATATTAAATCAGCTTTTTTCTTTGAAAAAATAAACTTTTGTTTTAAAAAATAAAGTAAAAATGCTAACTTAAGGATTTAAGGTCACGGGTAGATCACACTAGCGACGCCAATCGATTTTAATTTTTAGCTACTAAACCGGATCTATTTCAAACAATTTCGGGGGTTACAACCTTTCTAAAAACACCTATACTATTTATTAATACTTATAGTTAACTGTTTGGTCTGGTTTTGCACTGGAATTTTGGATTACTGCCAAAAGTGGCCACTTTTGGCGTGAATCAATTTATAAATATATCGCGTACAAAAACGGACCCAACATTTGTGCATTGTAACTTAATAAATAGTATAAGTGACCACCATAACTGCAAAATATAGTTTGCCTATTTCAACGGATCATCTAATTGCGGAATACATAGGCCTACATCAGACCAATGCCAATGGGTTTGCCAGTAGCCTTCTCCCTATGGATAGGTTAAGTGGCCAGTTGTCTCCGGCGCCCTATTGAGGTACGGCCCTTGTATTGCCGGCTCCGCTCTGTCTTACGTATGTATGGAATATTTTATAAGTGAGTAGTATTTGTGGGTCCAAATTGAATGAGGGATAGGGGGATGATGGATGAAGATAATGGACCTATTTACAGATTATCGAACCATAATGGATATCTAAAGAATGCAGCCCTCGTTAGGTATTAGAATTTTCGGAGAAAAACACTTAATTTTTTACGATATTTTTGGTTTGGGATCTAAAAGTGATGACTTTTAATGCAACATGGAATATAATGAGATGGTGATGATTTTTTTTTTATGTGATAGGTGGCAGACGAGCAGACGGATCACCTGATGTTAAGCGATGGCCGCCGCCCATAGACACCAGGGAAGTCACAAGTGCGCTGCCGTCCTTTATATCCCCCTTTCCCCTGGATTGGGCCTCCGGTACCCCCACTCACGCAGCGGCGTGAAGACGCCGAGTTTCTGTGAGTCCGTGGTATCACTCCGATGAATCACATCTTGCAATTACGGAATGAATAATAATGTATAGATCATTTTAAAATTTTAGTATGAAGTGAGTGACAAAACATCAGCCTAGGTACATTTTGGTGTGTCTTTGAGTAGAGAATTCTAATCCCTATTCAAAGGTTGTAGTAACGATTTCGATGTTATGTGACAGGGAGACAAACGTGCAAATGGGTCACCTGATATTACAGATTAGATTTTTTTGCAATAAATAGGTATGAATGAATGTGACTCTCCTTTGGTCTTTAATATTATCTGGTGGTTAAAACATTCAGGCAAATTAATTCAAAAGCATTTTTGTCATGTCTAGACGAGGCGAGACGAGCAACTAGCAGGCCAGTATGGCAGTGCCGACGGAAGTGATTCCTTGACATCGCGTCCATTGTAATTGCAACATGGGCTCTCCTTTTGCTCGAGCTCCTTTTTTTAACTGAGGCGAGTCAATATACCGCGAGGCCGTGTGGTGTCCGGCAGAGTAGAATAGGCCACCCTCACTCTTACCGAGGTGTCGTAAAAGGCGACTAAGGTAAAGCTGCTGGCATAATCATCAGCACCCAGAGAAGGAAAACTCTGCATTTAGTTCCAAACCCGCCAACCCGTCTGCCAAGCGTGGTGAGTATGGCAATTACCCCTCATATGATTGAGGGAGGCCCGTGCCCCAGCAGTGGGGACTTAAATGGGCTGATGATGAGTCAATATACTGTCACCATAAAAAAAGTTTTCTCTTAAGTAAGTAAGGTAAGGTAGGGTAATAATTACCTAAAACACAACACAACGAGGAAATTCCTTGGTGTCGCGATCATCAGATGTAAACGAAGGAGAAAACAATGAGAGCAGTTGATCTCGAGTTTCAATCAGCGTAGACGCATCAAAAGCGGTTATTCTAAGTTATTTGCCATATGTAGGTAGGTACCTACCTCGAATGCCGGGAGTTCTCGTCGGGTTGCGCTCCGAACAAATTGCTCTATCACACCTAATGACCAAAAGCAATGCACACACGCCGCAGGCACGTTACAATGGATAGATTGAATTACAGCGAGGTATATCCAACCTGGATTTGAAGTTTCAGTATGGTACTTACAAGCTGTTTTTGTTTGTGCCGCATTATTACTTCGTCACTCTTGAAAGTTATAATAATCCAGCACTATTCAGATTCTTCAAACTAGATCGTCTGCACGCATATGCCACTTTTTCCTCAAGATTTTTTCGTTACATTACAATCGACGTAACATAAAAAGTATATGTATGTTTTGTTTCGTTAACTACAATTCTAGCCATGTCATTAGTTAAGTACCGACCTATCCTCTTATTATTTAAGACTCAAGATCTCCGAATAATATCGAATCGAATAGCAGAGTAACATAAAATATCGGAAAACAAATAATAAAAAATAATTTGTCAAAACAAAATTCGCCGTGCCTCTAGTAATAAGTAAAAAAAAAATCTCCCACATAAAATAATAAAAAGTATGAATTTCAAAAAGTACCAAAATCAGGCTGAAACTGCTAATTGACTATTCTACGTATTAAAACTCTCATGTGTATTTAACATATTTATGTAAACATATGAGTATATATGATATAAAATTAGAATTCTCTTCTTCTTGTCTTTTATCGCTGTGCTTTTGTGTTATTGTGTCCTGTCATCTATGCTGTTTAAATGAGCCGCTTTTGTTTGTTGTAGATATGGCGTTTTTCAACCTAAGAGAAGACCTCAAAACAGATCGAGCATTCGGCAAAATTTTAAATCGATGTGTCACTCTTATACACTTGACATTGGCGGAATCACACGCGCGGCCCGTAACCGTGCGCGGGATAACACCATAACAAAAAAAAAAATACGTATGAACATTTTTGGTAAAATGTTGTCGCGGCGGGGGACCACCATAATTTACATTAGCAAAGCGTTTTCTTGCACACATTTATGTCACTTTGTGATGATAGGTTTTTATAGGTAATAGGTAGGTAAGGAGCGGTCCCCCGACGCGACAATATTTAACTAAAAATGTTCATTCATAGGTCAGTCAATTAGCAGTTTCGGGGGTTTATAAATGTTTAATATATATTTTTATCTCTTGCTTTTAAAAGGGACTCCTTAATTTTTATTTAAGTACAAATCAGTTCCCGCTTTCAATAGGCACACATGCATTATAATGTTATTTAGCTATTTTTAGTGGGCTAGCTGGCCAGCTTGGATTTAATTTTTTTGCAGTGGATTGTATTTTACTACTCAAGGCCTTTTATTTGATACCTATATCGAGAAGGGTTTCCATACAATATGTTATTCTGACATTTTGTCTCGGCGGCCATCTCGGATCAATTGCCATCAACCAAAAAAAAACAGAATTAAAATCTGTTCATCCGAGCTACGATACGACACACACACAGACACACACAGATGCAATCAGACGCACACAGACGCACACAGACACACACAGACACACTCAGACACACACAGACACACACAGACGCACACAGACACACACAGACACACTCAGACACACACAGACACACATACACACACAGACACACACAGGCACACACAGACACACAGACACCGTCAAACCTACCGGCGTTTTTTCGTTGGGGGTTAAAGAGGCACCAGAGGCAGTTCACACCGAATCATCTAGTCTTAAATTAAGGTATTCCTTGGATAATAGTAGGTACTAGATTACGATAGCCTCTAGAGGGCATCTCTCAGCATGCCCAGTCTGCGTTTCTTTGCTGTCACTATATTATCCTTTATTTTTCTCTTCCTAGGGGAAACCATCAAGGCCTTTGCCTTGTCACATGGTAGAACAAGATGGTGTGTGGGATACTAACCCTAACCAAAACCCCTGGGGTATCCATCACAGCACAATCACGGTCGCAAACCCCACAGCCGGGACTGTACCGTACTGCTATTCGCGCTCGCCGCGCTAGCTCTTCTCTGATGTATGACGTACCAGAACACCCAATAACGTCGTTTCCCGCGGAGTCGTATACTGAGCAAGCCACTCCCCAATAGTGGTTATGCTCGCGTACTCCAGAGGTTCTTTTAGTCGCCTCTTACGACAGGGCGGGAATACCTTAGCAGTATTCTAAACGCCCCTAGCCACAGTCACTATATTATACTGTGGCAACACGAAGCAAAACAAGTGAAGCGCCGGACAATTGACATGCATCGAAATACCAACGCGGTATTGAATCAGGTATCAGGGAATTGTAGCAGCTTCATTACAGTGGAATGTTATTTCCCAGCAAACCATGATTTGAAATCCACATGTGTCGATTCGATTCAATGCTTGCACCTTATGGTGTGTCCAAACATGGCGCGTGAGGTGCGCGGCTGCCCCATTTTCGGGTTGCATTCGCGGGACGTAGAGCCTCTGATTAGATTAGACTTTCTGCACGCGGCAGTCGCGCTCGTTGGCTGTAACATTCTTCTTCTTTATAATAGTGTTTTGTCCCGGTTGCGTCCGAAGTTAGCGCTTCGGAGCCCGGGGTCCGCTTCTCTACTGCAATTCCTGCACTTCGCACTATCTTGGGCATCCATGGTGGTCAATTGACCACCATGTCATCCCTTAGGACATCAAGCCACATTCTTTTGGGTTTATCCCTTTTAAACATTATTCTTCAAAATACGCAGGTATTTGCAAGAAAAAAAGCAACTCATTGCTCAAACAGACGCCGAGGATCGGGAAGAGAAAAGTTTGGTCAAGGCCTTGGATGAGAAGGGCAAGCTGATAATCGAGATGAAGACTTCCTTGCAACAAATAAATGAGTTGCTTTCGAGCGTTGGTAAGTAATTTTTATATCGATTATCGAATATCGATTCACTGAGAGAAGCTACACAAATGGAGTGATTCTATTGGATGTGTTGTTGCGAGGCATGTGCTTATAACATGCCTCGCAACAATACATCCTCGATCATTTCCAAAATATGGCAAACACAAACACGAAAAGAATCAGGAACAGACAAAAGTATAATCGAATAAATGTTCGCAATTTACATCTTTATTTCGAAGAAGTTAATTTAATTGGCCTTAACCGCCACACAGAGACGTCCCCTTCCCAATATGGGCCTAGTGACGCGCTAAGATACTAGGGATGATCGATGAACTAAATTACAAATGACTAGACGGCTTACTCGAGAAATACTCTTTGCCCCCTCTTAAGTCACAAGACCCGCCCCGGTCGTGAGGCTGCGTATCCACAAAAGTGGAGCTGCGCGGAGTTGAGCAGAGACTTATAAAAATTGATCAATCACATTGCTCAAAATACGCATCTCATCTCCGCTCGAATTCAGTGGAAACAGTTAGCGGAGTTGAGAAGATTTACATTAAAATGTATGGTGCGCGGGGATAAGCGTGGCACAGCGGTGTCGAGCATAGTAGAGCTGTGCGGGGTAAAGCGGGGCTGTGCGGTGGAGAATGGGGATGCGCTGAGTTCCCGGGGTGGAGCAGGACTGCGAGCACATCACAGCTCTGCTCTGCTAGTCTCAGCTCTGCTCGGCTCCACTCCATCCAGCTACACAACTCAGCCCTGCGCCGCTTATCTCTGCGCAGCTTTAGTAGAAACACCTACCTATTTACACAGCTCTGCTCCGCTCAATTCCGCGCAGCTCCACTTCTGTGGAAACGCAGCCAGGCGGAGGCCTGGCAGAAGTTCAAGGGGAGCCTTGAACTGATTCGTGGTAAAAGGAGCTAACTCGAAGCCCTGGCACTTCACCCTAGGCGGACCCTGGTTATTTGCCAATTCAACTCTTAAAAAAACAAACGATGAGGCGGCTATAGGAAAAATACACGTTGCTACACCGGCTGTTTTGTGATGAACTCATTCCATCCCGTATTTTTATTTTATTAATACGGAATTAAAAAAAACTAATTAAACTCAGGACAAATAAAAGACTGAGGTGTAGTGTAGTGCATCGCCGGAAAGCTTCATTCGTCTTTAAGAATTAATAATAGGTGCGGAGCGCGGTACGGAACCCCGCGGCGTGTATCTGCCTGCACCTTAGATGAATTTCGGCTTAGAGAATTTTTCTGCGTTTATTCGGTCGTTTCAGCATACGCGCTTATACGCGCTTCTAACTATATATTCTATTCTATACGAGTATATATCGGCGTTTTCTCTCGAACCGGCAATGGGTCATTTCAGTATCGACATGGATTCTGACGCGCTTCTAAAAACGAGTTTACGCGCGTATATTACGCTAATCGGTAGCCGCCGTAAATATTTTCACTTCCACAAGTTTTCGGCATAAGTTGAAAAATTTCAACCTATTCTTTTAAGTATTTTTTCAGTTCTCCACATAGAAGATATAACAATTAACTGGCTAATTAATCAAAGTTAGGAATCATCGGGTAATTAACTAATGATTAATCTGCGGCTTATTAAAATTCATTTTCATCGTGACTTGACATTTTTCGTAGCAGGAATATTCTTCAGACGTAATTTGTTTAGGTTTTTAGATCCTCAAATTGATATTAATCCATATATACCTATTTACATTTATAAGCTATACTAGGTAAAACGACGATTCTATAAATATCACAGGCACGAGAATGAGATCGATTTCTAGTCTGGAGAAATAATCTGGTGATTTTTTTTTTACATGTAGGTGGCAGCGACCTGCCACCTACATGTAAAAAATCACCTGATGGTAAGTGATTGCCGCTGCTCATGGACACCCGCGACACCAGTGGAGTCACAAGTGCTTAAGTGATTACAGTTATCCAGTGTTTGGATGTTATCATCTTTGTTTAAATATAGGCCTAGATAATCGGTGGTCGTGATACTAAATTCATAATAAGGTCCCAAATTGCACAATCGAAGTTATCTAAGGGATAAAACCCTTTACTTCAAGTTCAATATACACCAACCGTATTTAATTATGAAGTGGTCTATTAATACTATACCTCGCCTTTGGTGTCACTTATTTCGTATATTTCATACTAAATTTAAAACCCCATTTTATCTAGATAGGGGTTGATTTTAATTGTCTGATATTCGTAGCTAATTAGTACGAAAACATATTAATATATGACGTGTTGTATAATTTTATTATCGCACAGGTGCCCCGAATGCGCCTAGGCCACAGATTGCGCCGGCGGCTGCGCAGTACGCCCTGGAAGACATGATACAGCCAGTGCCGGAGGTTGAGGCTGACTGTAAGTAGAATATAATAAATATAAATATTTCACAATATGTGTTACGGATATCAAAACAAACGGCAGATTTACAAATATGACATTTAATACTTTTGTTTTGTAAATACATACTTATAATAGGTACACAGAAAACACTCAACCAATACAAACAGACATGTTCATGCACACAAATGTTTGTACAGTGCGGGGATCGAACCCGCGTTCACTATCACTGATCCAAACGGATTGTCTATAGATATATAGTGTATACATGAAAAAATAAAGTTAAGACAAAAAAATATAATAAGTGTACAAATAACCAGGCACTGCATTAATATTCTGTGTGTTGACACTTCCATTATAAATGGCCCTCACTCAGCCTATGTCACGTCCCTGAAAGGTCATGACGCTGATTTTATAGTAGGACCAGCTCACATGCTCATTCGTGCCACGGTCTTCAGCCTTGCGTATCATAGGTAGACTTTCATGACGATTCAGAGCGTCATCCTCTCACACTTGGGTCATAAGTGGACATTCTTTAGTGTACATGAGGAAATAAATACATTTTGAATTTAATTGAAAGGTAGGACCGCATTACCACGTCATGTAACGTATGCAAAGTTCCCCTGAGAGAATATTTCGTCGCGACGCTCGGCCATAATGCGGAATAACACGAAACAAAAATTTTAACATAAACAAAGAATTTTTTTTGGACTTGTCCCCCTGAGTATTTATTACTAGTATTAATACGGAACCAAAGCTTCAGGGTCATTTTCACTATCCTTGGTTTTATTTGAGTTTTAATACTTACCTATCAACATCTTCATATTTTTACCCGACTACGGCGAAGCAAAAAGGAGGGAAATTATTTTGACCTATGTATGTATATATGGTTGTTCATCTGTTTCCTAATTACTTCTCAACTAGTTACCATATTTGAACAAATGAGGTGTTGTTAGAAGCGGTCTTCCGGTTATCAGCGACACGACGTCACGTAAAATTGACTACAGCGCCCTCTCGACCTCTCGACTCAAAAAGGGATATTAAACGAAAGAGTATTTTTAGCACATATCAAATATGTAATTTCATTTACACAACTAAAACTAAAATGTTCAATAAAAATAATGTTTAATAACTAAAACCGACTTTTGGCATAAAAAACGGGTTATGCTTATTAGCTATTTCACTGATAAATTGCCACAATTGATTTTATTTTATTATAAGACTTATTAACAGATTTATTATAGAATCTGTTTTGCTACAGTAGGTACGACCATGGCGATAAGGCATAATAATTTCAGCAGAGACAATTTTCTTTTTCCGTACTTTTTAGAGCGTGTTTTTTTGGTACTTAGTCGGGTTTTATCAGTGAAATAGCTAACAAAACCAGTTTTTTTATGTCAAATCTTGAAGTTGGCACATAAAAGGGGGAAAGTTCTAACAAAATAAAGTGTTTTTTTTGTCCTGCACTTTAATTTTGGAATAATAATATATGAAAGTCCAAGTATCTCCTTTAAATGTTGACGGCGACTGCAGCGCCCTTTTCACGGGACTTATTTGGTGGCGTTGACTCTACTATCTAATTTCATACAAATTTTGATGTGGACGCGATGCTTTAGCGCGTTCTTATCTTTAATTACCAGTTTCTGTTATTATCACACCACGACGGCTTGCTCCGTTTAGTTGTTTAGTTGATGCCTGCAAGCGTAAGCCTTGTTGCATTCGTTTACCTACCTATAATATTCTTGTATCAGCCTATTTACTGCCCCACTGCAGGGCAAATACCTCCATCATAGAAATCAAGTCATCGCTACTATGATGGGATTGGGCTTAATCACCACGCTTGCCAAATGCGGATTGGTAATCACAAACCCGAGCTATGTTCGGAAAATTCGAAACATACTTTTGCTCGACCCGGGAATAGAACCCAAAACCCCGAGATCATGGGCTGGTACTTAAAGCAGTAGAGTGCAACATCAGGGTATCTGGGGTCGGCGCAGTATCTATGTATGTCTTCCTATGCAACATACCTACCATATATTTATCAAAATGTTGGCTTGCAGATAACTTTTGTTGCTAGCAGCATTTTGATGGATTTTTGTCTAAATAGTCATTTCATTAAAGGTGTTAGGCGCTTCAGTTAATTTGGGGTACGGAACTGTTACATAAGAAAATATTTGCACGTAAAACATTAAAAGCCTTATTATAACGCCATTAAGGCTCTTACTACCTTTGTTCTGAACACAGTCGATATGTTCAGTAGCTGCTTGAGTGGTTTTCCAATTTCCTGTTTGCGTTTCAGCTCAACCATGAAACTTGCTCTCGTCACTGAGGAAAAATAGTCGCAAGAAAAGATGCTTTGCTATCTCTTTCTTGTAATCTTAATTTGAAAATACTGTAATTTTAGTAACTTTTTAAAGTAATCTTAATAAAAAATCCTTTAGTAAATTAAGCGAAAAAAGAAATAGAAATCAGTACCTAGTTCCATACATTGCAGGAAGGGTGTTCCAAGTTTTATGGAAAAATAAATAATAACGGTGTATTTGGGTATTAACTAGTTCATAGTAAAAAAAAAATATTTAAAAGGAAACTGAGAAAATACCTTCTTGATTTGGATCAGAATTATATAACTTATTGTATTATGACTCAACCGATCCTGCAGACAAACAGTGTAAACAATTTTGTAGGACAAGTGAAATTTGTAAGCTAAATTTGTAAGTTTAATAATAAATAAAATAATATTTTTACCTACACGGTTGCATGTTTTACGTTACCTTTAGTATATTCTTTTCAACACAAAGTTGTGTTAAACCTATTTTAATAACTGTAAATACCTAAGTATATATGAAATACCTAAGTATATATGATAAGTGCGTTGACAGTTGACAAGCTGATCCTGACTGCACGACAGAAGTTGACAGTCCTGATCCAGGCCGTGTCCAAGATGGAGGTGACGCCGGAGGTGAAGACGAAAGCCAACCTGTTCTTCCACAACATCCTGGCGAGGTCAATGAGGGATAACTACAAGGACGAAGTGGTGGCAGAAGGCGGTAACTGTACCAGTATATTTTTTATCACACTGGAAGAGATCTGAGGAACTGTTTTTTTATGCTAGAGGCGACAAACAAGCAAGCGGGTCACCTGATAGTAAGTAATCATCGCCGCTTATGAACGTCTGCGAAAACAAAGATATCGCTGATGCCTTGCCGGCATTTTAGAAAGGAGAAGATTCTTCTCCCTTGAAGTTCCTAAGTCCTAGACGGTGTAAAATACTGCTGCAGCCAAACGTTCCACAGAACTGAGTAGGTACGTACGTGGTAGAAAGTTCCAAGAGAAACGCACAGTACTAGACCTTCGAGATGATGAGGAAGGAATGCTAGTCGCGTGCGTGTGGTTCGATGTAAGAATTGTTTGATTAACTTCCTGCAGCATTCTTAGATTGCACCACAAGCAAACGACTGCTGTTCCATCCGTGATCGGCCAGAAGTCGCCAAATACGAGTAGTGGACCGGATCCCCGACCCAATTCACCGGACCGCGGGAACACCGCGAAAAAAATGTAATAGTCATTTATTATTATTAAATAACGCTGTAGTGCTACAGCGTTATTTAATAATAATCAATTACTATTACATTTTTTTAATATCGTAACTTTGAATACCCGAGAAATCTCTCAAGGGCATTATATTAATGAAAGCAAACATTTTTACCACAGAAGATATGGTACCTATAATCTAAAAGAAAAAGCACTTAACTATACTAAAGTGTTGATTGGTGTAATTTATTCTGGAAGGCGATTTGTTTTTATGTGAAGGTGGCAGGCGAGTAGACTGATCACCTGATGGTAAGCAATTGCCACCGTCCAAGGACACCCGCGACACCAGTGGAGTCACAAGTGCGCTGCCAACCTTTAAACTCCCTTTTCCCCCGGATTGGGCCTGCGGTACCCTCACTCACGCAGCGAAACACAGCACACTGCTGCTTCACGCCGGTTTTCTGTAAGGCCGTTGTGTGTGAGTGTTTTTTTAAGATTAGTACATAAGGACTAATCTTCAAAAAAATCCTTGGGCTCAAATCATCGATTTATTATTATTAAGCTAAAATGCTTGTTTTCATTAGTATAATGGTCGTCGAGAAGTTTCTCAGGTATGCAAAAAATCACGGTTTATTTGTTGTGCGGACCGCGATGGTCATTTCATTTCTTTAACGAACTCCAAGCGAAAATAAAATTGATGGACCCCTGATCTAGATGGATGGCGGTTCAGTACTGTGCATTTCTTACGAACTATACGTATCTCCGTTTTGTGGAAAAGTTTGACTAAAGCGGTAGATATTTCCTGACGGTCATGATGACTTTGGAAACTTTAAGAGACGAGCATGCTTACTAAACAGCCGGCAAAGAATAAGTGACTCTTGCAAATACTCATACATTTGCGAGATCAGTGGCATGTTTATGGGCGGCAGCGAGCGTGCTTACTAAACAGCCGGCAACGAATAAGTGACTCTTGCAAATACTCATACATTTGCGAGATCAGTGGCATGTTTATAGGCGGCAGCGAGCGTGCTTACTAAACAGCCGGCAACGAATAAGTGACTCTTGCAAATACTCATACATTTGCGAGATCAGTGGCATGTTTATGGGTGGCAGCGAGTGTGCTTACTAAACAGCCGGCAACGAATAAGTGACTCTTGCAAATACTCATACATTTGCGAGATCAGTGGCATGTTTATGGGCGGCAGCGAGCGTGGTTACTTAACAGCCGGCAACGAATAAGTGACTCTAGCAAAGACTCATACATTTGCGAGGTCAGTGGCATGTTTATGGGCGGCAGTGATCACTTACCCTTAGGTGCCTCGCTTGCTCGTTTGTCGTCACTACAATAAAGACTTCCAAAACAGAGGCACATCTAACCACCCATAGCGTATTAGTAATATAAACGTGCTCACTTCCCGGCTTCATTAATTAAAAAGTTAAAACTTTACTTCTAAATATTTTTCGCTGATCGAGAACAAATCTATGGCATAACGCTACAAATTGAATAGTAAGTATATCTGCCGGATACCATAGATTTATTCTCGGATAAAGATTGGTCGAATCGGGCCTAAAGCATAATAATCTAATACAACAGAAAACAAAAGGAGAAAGTAAAAAATGGAAGGATTTCCATAAGGATGTAGATACTCTTAAGCAGATTTCAAGTTTTCCTAATAGCCAGGCTATAAAATCGATAAATTGAGACTTCTTACTTGAATGTACCGGCTTTAACCTTTTCATAAGCATGGACGAGAACTTTGATATAAAATAATATCCTCCAACCGATTACGGCTACGGCGGCCTATCACAACGATCAGCCACGTACGCAGGATATATTATAGTGCTCAAGTGTGTGCGCAAACACAAGTGCACTCTCTATTCCCTTACCCTCATATTCCGTTGGGACACCAGGGTGACACGACCGGGGAGGCATTGGGTGCAGGACCAACGGCTTAATGTGCTTACAGAGGCATGGGGGTACAAAACCGCAAACATCCAGACTCCTAAGAATATCTTACCGAAAACTTAGGTACAAATTTTTGGCCCGACCCGGGGATCGAACCCGGGACCTCTTGCGCAGCCGTCGCTTTATAGTGCGACCCACTAACCACTACGCCACCGAGGCAGTCTTTGAACTTTGATATATTGTTAATGCGTTAGCATCGGGTTGATACGCATATATTTCCCTACAATGCTATATCTTATAGGAATACATTGAAAGGCTAACATGAAGCAAATCGGCGCCGTACCTCTTAGGTAAATAAAGCCGCGCTGACGTTGGTGTCTAGACCTCAGTTTTGTTGTAGAACAAAAGATGTCAACCATGGCCTTAATAACACCTAAGTATTATGTTTTGCACTATTAGGTTACCACTGCGTAGGGTTGCCCCGCGCCCAGACCAATATCTGGCTTTGATTTTGGTTCTGGTCAAAGCAAACGATATCGCCTTTTTAATTTCATTTGTCACATATTTTTTGCATTTAGTTATCACGGGTCGGTTTCTTTTTTTTTATGTCATAGTTGGCAGACGAACAGATGGATCATCTGATGATAAGCGATTGCCGCCGCCCATGGACACCCGCGACACCAGTGGAGTCACAAATGCGCTGCCAACTTTTAAACCCTCCCTTCCCCCGGATTGGGTCTCCGGTACCCTCATTGACGCAGCGAAACACAGTACCGCGCTGCTTCACGCCGGTTTTCTGTAAGGCCGTGGTATCACTCCGGTCGATCCGGCCCATTCATGCCAAAGCGTGGCATGAAGCGTGGCCACGGTCAAACTACGGTAACGGTTACGTTCCCACTGTAATTGACTTTTCATCTCATCTATTTCGAAAAGGACGCCTGCACTGAAAACGCCATATTTGGGTGCCTCGCGTGTACCCAATTAGCAGGCGGTAGAAGATCTATTCCGCGCACTTTTTATAGTTGGAGTAACTAAGCACCAAAGATTATAATTATATCAAAAACAAACATGAATAAAGACAGGTCTTCGGCGAAATTAAAAAGGCGAACCCCGGCACCATGACCCTCCCCGGATGGAGCTCGACAGATGGAACAGTCTAAGTAATATGATCCCGTTTTACCGTTTGGGTACGGAACCCTAAGAAGAGCCAACCGTACGCCTGAACTGGCAAGTAAATTCAGCTCTGTGGGTTTATTAGTTTGGCAACCCTACCGCTACATAACCCTTTTGTCTGGAGCTTTTATTATCCCTTTGTGGACCTGTATTGTAAGGGAAAAATCTGCGTGGGCCGCCATTCGGAGTGGCCAGTAATTTTCCTCGGCGCTAAGTATATTTAACGAATTCAAGGATATACTTACTTAAAGCGACGGGTAGGGCACACTAGCGACGCCAATTTATTTTAATTGTAAGCGGTAGCACGTCTGTGTGTCTGAGTGTCGTGCATGTGTGTGCGTGCGTGCGTGCGTGCGTGCGTGCGTGCGTGCGTGCGTGCGTGCGTGCGTGCGTGCTTATTATATTAAATCCAAGATGAAAGCCGTCGGGGGTTTTTTAAATTTTAAATTTTTGACATTCGAAGAACGTGATTCTGCACGTTTCATATAAATCCACTTGAATACCTATCTCTTTTTGTATTTGGTAGTAAAACGTCATTTGAAAAATAACAAAAAACGCCCAAATTAATTCACAAGCAAAATTAACATATTGTTTTTAAATATAATGCTCAAAATAATCTAAACTTCAAAATAAAATTAAATCGTACCTACTATGGTTTATGTTTTACTTTTAAACATAGTGACGTGCCTCAAGTATTTAAGGCACACTAGCGACGCCAATCGATTTTAAATTTTAGCTACTAAACCGGATCTATTTTAAACAATTTAGGGGTTACAACCTCTCGACAAACACTAATACTATTTATTAAATAACCATGCACAAAAGTTGGGTCCGTTTTTGGCGTGAATCAATTTTTCCCGTACGCGTTGGACCCAATATTTTTTCATGGTTATTTAATAAATAGTACACGTGTTTGCCAAGAGGTTGTAACCCCGAAATTGTTTAAAATAGATCCGGTTAAGTAGCTAAAAATTAAAATCGATTGGCGTCGCTAGTGTGCCCTACCTGTCACCTTAAGCACCTATATTCTTCTTCATTTCTGAAGGTCGTGCCTTTCTTGAAATGCCTTTACCGGGGCGGTGACAAGGTCTTTTCATTATTCCCTATCCTTGTCTTAGGGCAATCGGTAAAGTGAGTCCGTTTACATCCGTTATTTGGTCTGACCAATGAAGAGGTGAACTGCCTCTTCGTCTTTTTACCTACTTGTCCAAGTTGTCGGACTGTCTCCGGGCGATCTGGTCAAAGTAACCTAGTACTCTTTGGTAACAGATAGTCGACAGTCTGGTTTTGATCTTCAGTTGGTGGATAATTTATCTATTGGTTCTTTTTGCGATCCAAGGTACGCGTAATATTCTCCTCTAACACCACAAAATCTCAGAGCCCTCTATCTTCTATACTATAGTCCATTCAGTATGTTGAATCACCTTCCTATTCACGGGACAGTTCTATTTTGAAATTAAAAGTGAGACGCTCCTTTTAAACCTAACCGATATTTTTAAGAATCAAGAATATTTTCTTTAGAAATCTAATCGACTTTTTATTTGTTTGATTTTTAATTTTAATAAATATTTTATCTATGATTTCAATAATTGGTATGGAAGTACTATCTGGATATGGAATACAATAAGTAAATATTCTTAGTGTGTACCAATATGCAATAAATCACAAATAATTAAACAAAATGCATCTTATTCATTTAAAAAATAACAACGCTCGCTTGACGTGTCGGAACCACTTTCGTCACCAAAAGAAATTACTACATAGTTCTTGGTCTCTAATGCAATCCATGCGGACATATTTTGCACGAGACAATAATCGTGATTTGATGGTCAGATGGTCGCCATACCGATTACTGATTTACTGCGATTGTTTGTGTCAATCCCTATGAACAAAAATTTCGATTAGCGCATTATGCAATTCATAAGATATTTTTACAAATTTTATTGGTAATAAATAATTTAAGTTCTTGTTCAGATTAATTGAGAAAGATGAATAAGTACTTGTTGTTTTTGAAGAATAAGAACACAAACAAGTTAAAGGTTGACAGCGCACTTGTTGACACCAGCAAAACGATACCACCGGGGGTGTAGTTTTTGTGATGTCGAGTGGAAAGAACGGGAAAATGAAGCAGACTTAAAAGTCGAGAGTCTTATGGAATTAACTTATATCTTTACCAGGTCTTATTGAGTTTGAGATGGAGGACCCGAATGTGCCGAGCCATGCCGTGATCAAGCTACGTAGTCGGCAGCTTGTGGACGCCCAAGTCAGCGAATTTGATGTTCCTGGAGAGAAGAAGTAATCCCAGTCATTCAAGTGGATCCAATTCCAAATGTCTGGTTAATAAATCTTGTCTTGATTCTTTGTAAACGTTGTTTTATTGTAATATGTAGACTGTATCTTGGATAAGTACCTTTACTAAAGGTTCAGCGCTGTACGGCGCGTCACGTAGCGTAGCGACAAAATATAATTTGTATGAAATAGTAATACTTAGTCCATATCGCATTAAAACGCCGCGCCGCTGCTCGGTACGGCAGAGTTGACGCACGTGACGCGCCGTGCAGCAACGCGCGTTTAGCGACTTGACGCTTAAATGCGTTCCTACCTTTATCCTGTCTAGGTTAGTATATACAAGCCCCGGCACGTAGCTCTAGCGGCCGGTGTGGGGATTTTAGCGCACTTGTAAAATAGTTCACATTATACTAAATTAATTAATTTCTGCTCCTTCAAGGTCACCACCACTAGGGACCTGGACCCTCGCTGATTATGACACCGATAACGTTTGGTCAATCAGAAGGTTTCTTTATTTATTAACCTAATTGTAAGTATGTATAGATGGCCGCACGCAGAACAAAAACATACAAGTATAGCGCCTATTACTGTCTTACCGAAATAAGTGTGACCTCAAAATGTACCTAATATACGTTAGGTATCGATCTATATGCATGGAACTAAAAAACTAAAATGTGCCATTTTCGGAAAAACGTCACAGTGTGTGAAGGAGATCCAACCGGCCCTGACGCAGCTATAGCACAGTAGATATATACGCATTTATCTACTGTGGCTATAGTGCATCTCTATACGAGTGCGGTAGAGAAAGTATGTCGCCCTGCACGTCATCCCAGTACTAACGGCTTCGCGCTGTTTTTCAAATATGGCTTACTATGAAAGGCTCAGTCTGGTTACGGTGCACGTCTATATTAATTATGACTGAGGGTTGAAAATTAGCTTAGGTTGAGGGAAGAAAATTTGCACTGAGGGTTGGGAAAACAGGTCTAAGGGCCTGTTATCTTTTTATCTTTATCATCGTAAATTTCATTTCATTGTAATTAAATGGAATTTATACATAGTCCTGCGTTTCTATATTCACGAGTTAAGTTTTATATGATTCGGTTTTCTTTGCACCATCTTTCACCAATGATGGAACCACTAATATTTAAATTGTAAACAGTTTTACGTGCCTGTATAACTGATGTGTGGGAATACGGTAGGTACAAATGACTAATGGGGTAAGTGAGAATTATTTTCTCACTATCTCTATCAATGGAGATTCCTAATGGAGATAGTGGGATGTACCGACATTGTCGATGTCGTATTCGACTTATGTTGAACTGTGAGAATGCTTCCCTGCTCGACAACTGCTCGTTTCCAAATACTACGTGATATTACTGCGTCCCTAGGTTATCTTTAGGGACACTGATCAGACAACCGATATCTGGTCTCATTACACAAGAGCTCAAGCTACCTACACTTGGCAGCAAGTAAACCGAACCACCAGCAAATTTTATAAAGCGTGCCCAGTTTGGAGGCTTACAAATATTAAAGTTTCACTGCGTTCCTGTAAAATAAGCATTTTTATTAACCTCATATATGTATATGAAAATTTTAGTCGTTTTTCTTGCTCCATAAAACATTCATATGGGATGCTTCACCCTTTCAATTTTGGAAAAAAGCATGTTTCCGGAATCAGTGATTGAATGCTTTTGCTATCGAGTTACATTTAAATTATAACCATAGCAGTGATATTTTTTTATTACTTGTAGGCCCTCAAACTGGGCACGCTTTATAAAATTTGCTGGTGGTTCGGTGTACTTGCTGCCAAGTGTAGGCACCTTTGCATGAAAATTACTAGGTGGCTCGGTTTATTTTCTACCCAGTGTATTTAATAGTAGGGGAGCCCAAGAGGGGATTTCGGGATTTACTAAAGCGCGGCAGATTAATATACAGTAGGATACCTGGTACCCGGCTACTTACTTCCACCAGATATGAGCCTCATTTATAAGGACGCCCGTAAAGGATAAAGGATCAGATTAGTAAAAAAAAATTGTTCATTTGAAATTTTCGGGCGCGTCAGATTAAGGTCCCTACCTTAATCTGACGCGCCCGAAAATTTAGAGAGTTAGAGGAGTTAGTTATATGCTAAAACATCTATATTCCTCTAATCTGACAATTTAAGGGTGACGTAAAGAAGGGGGAGGGCTACGAAGTTGAAAAAAAAAAACGTCATCTCGACATTCTCGAGCGTGGTTAATTTTTTTTTTATTTCGAAGGGAATAGATCAAGATTTATGAGAAATATATAATCTGACGATTTCCACAAGCCGAAGTAATAAAAATTAATTAATAAAGTTTTATTCGTGCAACTACGCGATGCCTGTATTCCCCTCTCCGCGTTTCTATTCCTCTCTCACTTTTCCTCTATCTATTGCTCTCTCATTCCGTCCCTACTCCACTCTGGTTTCTGTTGCCATGACAGCTGATCACAGAGACGCGTTCACGACTTGTAGTTTACAACGTATTACCAACGTTTTTGTAACGAAATAGAGCCAGAGGAGGAAGATGATTCTACCGATGATGATGACGATTAAAAAAAAAATGCTTACAAAAACTTAATTTTTTATAATTATTTTGTTGTAAATACAAGTATTCTTCTAAAAAAATTCACACTTTTTAATTTGCATGCTATTTCTTGAGCTTTTCAATTAATTAAGTTTCATGATTTAGAAAAATGAAAAAAAAAATTTTTTAATTGTCAGATTAGGCGTATCCCTCCAGTTAATCGTCAGATTATGAGATATTACGTCCAGGGCATTAAGATGAACGATATATATCTTAATCTGACGCGCTTGAGTAGTTCAAGATGACGATTTTTTTTTGCACATTCTAATAATGGCCGTGAGCTTGCGTCACATCTGAATCGTCAGATTATTACATAATAGCTTTTTTTAAGTTCACTTAACATTCCCTTCAAAAATCTGACGCGCTCGATAAAATTTTTTTTTTTCAATTTTCAACCCTTACGTACGACCACCCCCATCATGAAAACTATCAGATTAACATACGTACATGTTTGAAAAAACGTTAAACATAGATTCTATCAATATCTGACACGCTCGAGTATGTCCATGCAACAGTTTTTTTTTACATTTTTGAAAATCTATAGTTGCTCCCCCCACCGATGAAAAGGTATATATCATATGACATTTTTTTCTTCTTATCATCTAAGCTTTGCACTCAATAAGTCTCAATGACGCTCGAGTAAATCCCGATTTAGCACGGCGGGCTCCCCTACTATAAGATCCTGTACAAGTTCAACAGTCACCGCTCAACAAAAGCAATGCACTAAAAATTAGGGTAAGTACATTTTAATCTCAACATTGCTCAACAGATGGCGCTGTGCAAAATTAAATCGCACAAGCGTTTCGTTTTTTCTCACATATATATACCATGTGAATGCTTAACCCACCAGGTACTTGCATCATTGCTAGACACCTCAATATATGGTTTAATTATGAATCAAGCAAGGCTTTTATTCCTGAAACCTTGTCACCTTGCTATAGGGTTGTACAATCCGGTCCGTGAATGTGGTATTGTGAGACATTTAGAATGGACGTACATGCAACTGTATCTCTAGGTGTATCGTTTATTTTTTAAATCATACAACATCTCATACATTGACCTAATTCCGCACTAAGTAGCTTACACACTATTGTTACGGATCAGAGGAATCACAAATACATCCTTAAATATTAACCCTAGACACTTAACAAACAGTGTTCATCACACAAAAAATTGTCCACAATAATCGAACCCAATTTGGCGTAAGTGGTAGGGTCACTGACAAGTGCGCCATCCGGGCAGTCTAGTTTTGGTGCGTTTTCATCATTGTACACACGAAGTTTAGCAATGGAAAGTGCACCCACTGAGTAGCTGGACATTATCGAAACAAGTTCTGCATATAGGTACCACAGATAGGTACATCAGACAAAGTTCCCGGTAGGCCACTTTTAGACCTTATTTCATCGCATTAAGGTCGAAAAGTGGCCTGCCGGGAACTTGGTACATACATAAGTTAGACACGTGCGAATTTAGAATGGTTATGGGAAGGAGGTATTTTTACGATTAATAAGCATACTGGTTCGAATGTAGGTACATATACAATTGAATTGCAATACTCCAAAGAAGTTACAATAGAATGTTTTGACCGTGTTCGTGACACTGAACAATGGGAAATATTTTATTTTACATTTCAAAACAGAAATCATAAATCTGTATGTAGGGAGCGATTTTGATATTCTTGCCAAGATTACTTATATATGACCTAATGCCAACCGTTTTGATATTCTGCTCTAGATACGTGACCTACCTACTGCTAATCCACATTTATCTAGATCTATGACGCAAGTCTTTTTACCGACTATCCTAGTCCTTTGTTGGTATCTGTACCTACCTCCAACGTTTACAGTTACACCATGTTCATCTTAGAACACACACACTTGTCACCCTATTTGATGTGGAAATAGCATTAAATTAGATCCTTAAATTGAAATAAAATCAATACCTAAATGTTTCCAGTGCAGCTTGTAGATACAGTAAGTAAGCAAAGTTATATAATATCCTAATCTTAGCGTGTAATACCCAGCTGCGCCCAAAGCTCGCTTCGAAGCTCAGGCACAGAGTATATCTAGGGTTTAATCATATGCTCGAAAACAATATGAAATGTTTACTGAATGTTAGGATGGAACACATCGCTTTGTTGAAGTTTAGATTTAACTGTTTTTCGCCAGTTGAGATTTGAACTTCATCTGTAGGGTCATTCCTTGGTGACAGGTGAGTGACCCTCTAGACATGGCCCGACGAGCCCCTTCTCTGCCTTGCCCCCAAAGTGGTTCGTGGCTCAGCCCTACTGTGCGATATTAACAGGCCAGACCTCCATACAATGGTGACCCTCCTGGGTGGATTCTGATACCACGAAAGGTAAGGAGGCGAATATTTGATTTCGTGCATATCGGGCTATCGTAAAGATTGAAAAAAAAAATATCTCGGAAATCGTTCTTTACTTAATTTTTGAATCTTTGGGACGTTCTGAATACTAAAAGATAGCAAATAACGGATTGTTACTTTTCGAGAAAAAAGCAACTGATTTTTTACTACGGTAATGAGAATATGTACGGATGGTAAGTAGAAACTAGTTATGGTGGTGAGACTTTCGTGGAATGGTAATTTTTTAAAGAAAAACAACTTCTTTTCGTTTTCAATGGCTATCTTTTTGTACTTAATAGATATTTGTCGAGGTAGTTTGACATGTACCTATAAAAATATTTAAAAAAAAATGAGTTAATCCTAGTATCAGATAATAAAAACAAATCTAACACCCTCTCACATGCCATAACCCGTCTAGAGGTTAAAGGGCGTGGCAAAAAACCGGGATACATACAAAAACCTAAGAAACTATGAGAGTTGAAAGGGATTTGGCATTTTTTCTTCGGAGCCTGGCTCATCTGACTCATCGAATCATCTTAAATGGCGAACTTTAATGAAACTATAAAAGATCAATAGATCACATCAAAATGCATTGAAAATGTCCTGAGTACCTTGTGAAGCGTCAGAGTTATACGCCGTTAAAGATACGTGATTACCTATATATATATATATTATTTATTTTACATCTTAATTAGCTTATAATTCGAAAACAAAACGCTTTACAAGATACCCAATGATTTAAGTATTTTGATGACATCTATCAATTTTCGAGGGATTTATCCTTGGCTAATATACATATGAATGCAATATACGCGTAGGAATAATAACTATGTTTAATGCAGTGTATTCATAATAAGTATACATATATAATGTAATAATAGTAATAATATAAATGGCAAACTGCTTTTGGAAGTAGTTTTTATCCGACTACGGAGAAGCAAAAAGGAGGGTTATGTTTTTGACCTGTATGTATGTATGTATGTTCATCTGTTCCCTCATAACTTCTAAACTACTTATCATATTTGAACAAATGAGGCGTCGTTAGAAGCGTCTTGATTGTCTTCTGGTTATAGGTTACATGACGTCACGTTAAATTGACTACAGCGCCCTCTAGGGGACCTAGAGTAAGGAAAAAAATTTTGCTGGGCGGTACCGTGTGGGGTATCAAATAAAATAACTTTTTTAGCACATTTAAAATATGTAATTTTGTTTACATAACTAAAAATATGTTAAATAAAAATAAAGTTTAAGAACTAAAACCCGACTACCAAAAAAACACGCTCTAAAAGTACGAAACAAGAAAACTGTCTCTGCTGAAATTATTATGCCGTATTGCCGTGGTCGTATGCCACCTATTGTAGCAAAACAGATTCATTATAATAATAAAATAAAATCAATGTGTAAGCGCTATACAGATAACGCCACAGCGCGCCTGCTATCCACGGCATCGAAGGCTACCATCGAAAAATCATCGAGTATAACCTCTAAATGTCGATCCGCCGGGTCGATGACGCGGTTAGGGACAAGCTTGCAAACAAAACATAAAACCACATACCTCAAAACCCCCCTCTGATTCCCATACACTACATAAAAAACAAACCCCTACCCTAAAAGACAAAAATAAACACCCTACTTACATCGTCAGCCCATTTAAGTCCCCACTGCTGTGGCACGGGTCTCCCTCAATCATATGAGGGGTAATTGCCATACTCACCACGCTTGGCAGACGGGTTGGCGAGGGTTTTGATATAAATGCAGAGTTTTCCTTCTCTGGGTGCTGATGATCATGCCAGCAGCTTTACCTTAGTCGCCTTTTACGACACCTCGGTAAGAGTGAGGGTGGCCTATTCTACTCTGCCGGGACCACACGGCGACACCCTACTTACAATTACACTAAATTAAAATTCACCCTTACTAACAATAACCATGCATGACTGCCTAAACTTAAGCTATTGTAATTTTATTATATTTAATCTTAATTTAAAAAGAAAGCGAAACGAAAAAAGAAACCTATTATTCCAGCAGTGGACGAGTGTGGGTTGCTGATGATGATGATGATGATACCTATTATTATCTTACTCTATGCGCTAAACTATAATATACATACCTAATTCTTAGAAGGTACCTCAACTAAATATATCCGTAGTTAATTAAATGGGGTACACATCCATATCAATTCTTATGACGCATGACCTACGTCGAAACCCCATTTCCAACGCACCCCAGGCCATATATCCTCAAGTTAAAGTAATTATGTCCAATCCCGAACGATTCCACTTTGGAACTATTGCGAGGTTTTCACGACAGCGCACATACCATCAAGAAGTTTAGAAATAATTAGTGTAATTTAACAAAGCGTTTTTATAGGGTAACTAGAACACTCGCGAGTTAAAAACCTGAATCAAGTCCTAATTTTCATACAAACATCCTGAGTTCAGACACCCCTTTTTTGTTATGCCCTATAAACAGTAAAATTAGTTTACAAATCTTTTGTTAAGAGAAGTCATTTACAGGAGTTGTAAATTTTAACTAGATTATAAGATATGGTACGTACCTGTCAGTCACGACTGGGTCCACATAAAAACGAATGTAACTTTTGAGTGCCGACTTTTACAAATTAGTGGTTGAATTTCCAATCGTTTGCGAACTTTTACTAAAGCCTGAAACATTTAAAAGCTCAAAATTCCAATGTGGACCCTCAATGGGATCGCACACAATATAAAAATATCTACCCAACATTTATTTAGCCATAATTTTGATTATACATAAGTCAGACAGACGGAAATCCACTATTATTGCCTTACTCTATGCGGAAACCATAAAATGCGACCAACTGGCCATTACCGGATCCGGCTTCCATGTTTCGCTTATCCAAAACGAGAAGAATAGTAGGCAATACAATACGTGAGACAGTGACGCTGATGAGAAAAATCTTTAGTGATTAGGAGTGTAATAAAAGGTACAAAGGTAGGACTGAAATGCCTATTTTTTTAAGTTGTCTATTTTGTGCAATAAAGTGAGTACATCTATACAGTATTAGCTGTCTATTCTAGTAAAAATGTAATATGCATCTTAACCTGTTCGTAAAAAATTTGCTAAATATTTTTTTGTTTGAAAGAATGTGCTCCTGCCTGTCACCATGTCAGGATCAGATTATGAAATCTTAGGGAAACCTAAGTGACTTTTCAATAACCAATAGCAAATGAGCCGGGATAACTTTTATTGTTGTTTCTTGTATTTATTCAATACTTCTCACAATGACCAGTATCTTTTCAATACATTTGTCATCCTGTATCTTTTCATTCAATTTCTTTTTTACGTCCTTCTAATACAGTTGAGTAAATAGAAAAGCCCATCTGCTCTGATAGTAACTTAAAAACAGTCAAAAAGTGAGACATTAATTATTCATTCTTTCTATCATGGTCACTACACTAATCAAGATCGTGAAAGATCGTGTCAACGTACCACGATATCGCCTATTGTCTTTTGGGGTTATTTCTGTCGCAAAATATGTAGATGAAAAATGATATTATTCTGTGAAATAACGTTTATTTTATTAAAAAGATACTTATGCGTGATAAGAAAGATAACTCAGATTTTTCTGATCGTCGTTCGCAAGTAAAAACTGCACAACAACCATTTTGACGAGTTCCGCTCAGCGACAGATTAGAATTCGAAATGGCGTACACGACCAACGTGGAACCACGTTGGTCGTGTACTTTGGCAGAGGGGAAATCGTCCACATGCCACGCCCCGTGTTAAATTGTCTAAGTTCTAAAGTCCGATCACGGTTATTTGGTACGTGGTAAAAGTCGGAACTAACACTGTTTGGACATTATCGCATAGAAAAAACGTTCTACAATTCTCCCCTGTCAATGTCATTGAAGTGACTTCTGATCTTTTTAGGTCTATAAGGCCTCTTGACATTAAATTGGCAAGAAATGGGGGAAAATAAACGCCTTTTTAGAGGCCAGTATCGTGCCAGCAACATCTAGTTTTGCGGGTGTTTCTTGGTAGTAGAGGTGACTCGTTACCTTGATTGATCCCCACGCCCTTCAATCATATCAAATGAAACTTAAAATGAAAAAAGAATGTATAAATATAAATATCAGAACCTAAAAAGCGTCCGTAGTATCAGCGTATACATATACGAGTAAGCGCGAGTGAATAGGTATCTTCTAGGTAATCGTGCTACATCTTAGACCATATTATCACTTACCATCAGGTGAAATATTGTCAAACGCTTACCTATCTACATTAATAAAAAAAAACTGTCCCACTGCAGGGCAAAGGCCTCCATCATAAAAATCAAGTTATCGCTACTATGATGGGATTAGGCTTAATCACCATGTTTGCCAAATGCGGATTGTTGAACTCATACCCGAGCTATGTTCGGAAAATTCGAAACATACTTTTCGTTCGACCCGGGAATCGAACCCACGACCCCGAGATCACGGCCCGGTACTTAAACCACTAGCCAACAGGGTGTTAACAAAAGCGTGCGTACCGGTTGTGTAAATATTAAAATCAACGAGTACCTAACCCACTTCCGATAACGACATAGTTACAGTTACTTACTTAATTAACATATCAAATACATATATGTATGTTAATTCATTTTTTATGAATTATGCAAAATTATTCATGTTTATTTTGCTAAGCCTTGTAATCAACGTGGTCGCTAGGATTTTTAAGTAATCTATGAAAAGTTTTTTTTTAATTTCTCACCATTTAATTTCTATGATACTTCATGAAATTCGTATACCTACCTAACTGCCTATCTATACAACAACAAGTTAGTGTTATCAATGTTATCAACGTCACTATCTAATATTTACAACAAAACTAAATATTCTAATGAATTTCAATATGAAGTGGCGGTGCCTATTTTATCAAGATAGTGACTCAATATTAGAACTCAAAAATAGATGGACGCGCAGAGTTTAGTTATGTTCGTGTGAAAGTTTATAGATTGCCTCGGATTCAGATAGATAAAGCGTGAAAGATATGCAATAGGTACTTTATCGAATACTATCTCGACCCTCGAGATATCTTGCAGCGATAACGGCGAAGGAGGCGACAAATATTATGTAGGTACACACGCACGTACTTGCTTAATCACTCCGCGCTCCTGCACGCGTTGTTTGCTGATGCCGAGCGAGTGACGTGAGCTATATACCCACCGCTGACGGCGTGGAGCAGAGGCGCGTTCCACGTCAATAACAAAACCATTATGGTATCGATACTGCGGCGGCGGCTGTACTTGTAATGTACACACCTGTGCCTACAGTGCTATTCTTAATAATTTGCTCCAACACAATTTGACATCGATTACCGTTCTTTCGATTAATTGTTATCGAGAAACTACCTTCCTTCACTATGATTGTTTGATTTGTACAGGTGTAACGTCGGTCATGAAGTAGTGATAACATTTGCTGTAAAATACTAGTGCCATGAGGTTTAGTGTTAAGTGACGTCAGTTTAGTGTATGTGTTGTGTTTCTTCAGAGTTATAAAATAATTAGCATCATGGATAGAATAAGGTCAAAGTCAAAGAAAGATTCGTCAATGAAATATGCGGAGAAAGACAAATCTAGTCTATTTATTACTGACATGAAATCAATGAAAGAAAACCTTAAAATAAAAGAAATCTTGCGAACAGTAAAAATGAATAGCAGCATGCGAATAAAAGCACCCCGTGGAAGTAAAATAATGCAAAACAAAGATTTCAATGACAATGATGATTTTGATGAGGTGCAGCATAATGAAGATATCGACAGAGTGGAGCCTACAAGTGCGACCAACACGGAACTTATCAGAAACACAGACACACATACAGAGTGTGCAAATGAATCCTTGAACGAGAATTGCATTAATGATTTTGTTAAAAGTGTAAATAACGCTGATAGTAATGAAACAATGAGTTGTGATAAAGTGGGGGACGTTACTGATAATAATGAAAATGTAGGCACCAGTGAACAAGATATGAACAATTCACCCATTGAAACTATTCAAATAAATATTGAAGGTCCAAGTGAAGACCAAAGTTGTGAACAGTTAGAAAATGTACGAAATGCATCGTCGCAGGACCCTGCGGAGACGCCCTCTAATACAGAATCAAAGCCTCCTATAGAGATCCCTACATTACAAATTCCTACAGAACTACCTCTCAAACAAACCAGAGAGAGGAAGCTATCTCTAGATCAAACGATGCTCAATAGGCGCGACAGTTTTTCTCAATCTGAGATAGATTTATATTTAATCGGAAAATCACCATTAGAAAGAAAATCATCATTTTTTCGAAAAAAGATGGAAAGTTTTTTTAAAAATACAACGGAGATATTCAAGAGGCAGTCTTTGGCTGGGAATAAGTCCCAACTGTCCCGCAGAGGATCCATGTCGGTGTCTCTGCAGTCCCTGAACGAGAATACCAACAGCGGGGACGTCCCTGATGCTTTACATAGGGACAGAGTAAGTATACATACTTGTATATTATGTATCAATAAACTAATACCTTATTTTATCTATTTGATCTACAATAGAACTAGAAACTGGAGTTCTAGGTCTAAATTTATTTAGCCCGCGGCGTGTCCCACACGCTTTTTGTTTATCCCACATTACAATGTTTTTTTTTATGTATTGGTTTTGCTGCGGATGGTGATTTGACTTGCGATTAGATAGATACAAAACATTTCAGTAAATACATACTTCAGTTTTAAAAATAATTATCTTTTACTGGAAAGTTGAATATTTTCGCTGTAATTTGACATAAATACAAAGTACACAATAATAAATCCTGCGTAGCGGTTAGTGGGTCGCACTATAAAGCGACGGCTGCGCAAGAGGTCCCGGGTTCGATCCACGGGTCGGGCCAAAAATTTGTACCTAAGGTTTCGGTAAGAAATTCTTAGTGTCAGCCCGGAGTCTGTCAGTTGGTGGTCTTGTACCCAAGCGTTCCGTGCCTCGGAAAGCACGTTAAGCCGTTGGTCCTGCGCCTAATCCCTCTGCGGCCCAATCCCTCTGCGTGTCACGCTGGTGTCCCATCGGAATATGGGGGTAAGGGAATAGAAAGTGCACTTGTTTTTGCGCACACACTTGAGCACTATAATATATCCTGCGTACGTGGCTGATCGTTGAGACTGGCCGCCGTAGCCGTAATCGGTTGGATACTATCCTACAATAACCTGATATTTTTTCCACCAATTTTCAGCTACATCGGTCCAGCCGTTCTCGAGTTATAAATAGTGTTGTAACGAACACGACATTCTTGATAAAAATATTTGTTTTTTGGAAACTGAGACCTTTTTGTTTGAGTAATGCGTTTGTCAATCTCGGTTCAAATAAGCAGCTAGATAACAGTAGTTTATGGGACGTCAAATTCTTATCGAGGGTTATTAAAACACGAGCGACATTACTTAAGGTGACGGGTAGGGCACACTAGCGACGCCAATCGATTCTAATTTTAGCTACTAAACCGGATCTATTTTAAACCATTTCGGGGTACAATCTCTCGGCACGCACTTATACTATTTATTAAATAACCATGCCCAAATGTTATGTCCGTTTTTGTACGAGAAAAAATGATTCACGCCAAAAGTGTTCGCTTTTGGCGTGAATCAATTTTTCGCGTACGTGTTGAACCCAAAATTTGTGCATGGTTATTTAATAAATATTATAAGTGTTTGCCGAGAGATTGTAACCCCGAAATTGTTTAAAATAGGTCCGGTTTAGTAGCCAAAAATTAAAATCGATTGGCGTCGCTAGTGTGCTCTACCCGTCATCTTAATAGATAGTATTCGCTAAATATATCATATTACTTTAGGCAATACCGAGTTAGTGCAGTCTCATATACTTAATGTACATTCGTAATTTAATCTTCAAAGTAAGAAATCATAGAGAAACTACAATAAGATTTGTACACATTATCTGATAATCTAGTAGATTTTCCTGGCAAATTACTATTTTTAGGGTTCCGACCCTCAAAAGGAAAAAACGGAATCCTTATAGGATCACTTTGTTGTCCGTCTGTCCGTCCGTCCGTCCATCTGTCGAGACCCTTTTTCTCAGGAACGCGTGGAGGTATGAAGCTGAAATTTATATCAATTACTCAGGTCTACTGTCCCTTGAAGTTGTGAAAAAATCAAACTTCTAAGCCAACGCAATCAAAAGATACAGCCGTTTATGCCGCAAATTTTCGACACTTGCAAGGGAATCAAAACCTACAGGGTGCTTCCCGTGAACTCAGAATCTTGAAATTTGGTACGAAGCAACGTCTTATAGCATAGATAAAGGAAAAATTACGAAAACCATAAATTTTTAGTTACATCACATAATATATTTTTTTTTAAATAATTTTAAACTTACTACCCATTTCCTCATAAACGCGTAGAGGTATTAAATTGAAATTTATACCAAATACTCAGGTCTATAATACCTTTAAGCTGTAACAAAATCAAACTTCTATGTCAACGCAATCAAAAGAAGCAGCAATTTAAGCTGCATATTTTGAAACTCGCAAGTAATCGCGAGGGAATCAAAACCTAAAGGGTACTTCCAGTCGACCTAGAATCTTGAAATTTGGCATGAAGCAACGTTTTATAGCACACATAAAGGAAAAATTCCGAAAACCTTAAATTTTTAGTTACATTACAAAATATATATTTTTTAATAAATATAAACTTATTACTTTTTTCCTCATGAACGCGTAGAGCTATCAAGTTGAAATTCATATCAAATAATTAGATCTAATTGCCTTTAACCCGTGAAAAAAAAAATTCTAAGTCAACGCAAAAACGCAAAACGCAAAAGTACAACCATTGATACCGCATATTTTGACATTTGACATAGAATCTCGAAATTTGGTAAGAAGCAATAGCTTACAGCACAGGTAACAGAAAAATTCCGAAAAGCTTAAAATTTTAAGTAGTTATACCACCAAAAAAATTGTGATTGTAAACATAATTGTAGTTACAGCAATGACCGCGAGTTATTATACTATGTATGGGGAGGGCAACATTTAAAGAAGACGAAATAGCCTTCTTCTTTATATTTCGACGTTCTTTTATCGAAATGATATGTGTTAATATAAAATAAAGGATTAATTAAACGATAAAGAGATCTTTGTCTTAAATTTATGCTCCTCCATCTTTCCCCATTTTAATGTTATGAATTTCATTTTGCAATAAAAATACCATAGTTATAACTCGATTGTCGTAATGAACGAACTTTGTAAACCTTGCAGGTTTGTACGGAACCCTCGGTGCGCGAGTCCGACTCGCACTTGGCCGGTTTTTTTACTAGATGATTTTGCTAAAATCTGTTGGAGTCAAATCGTGAAAATACTTTTCTACTATTTTCTGACTTGTCTCTAAATAAAATAGATAAATTATTTTCTATAAATTAATTACGAAACAAAATGGCGCGAAATCGACTTAATCGTGTCATTGAGTGGTCGTGGTCACAGATAACTATAAAGGTATATGCGTATTTTGTGCGCATTGTAGGTGTTTCTTGGCGTGTCAATGTCTATCGTTTATGGCAGTATAAACGATGATGATGATTGTAACTTTATCCTAATATTGTCATTTAAGCAATTTAGCTGTTGCATAAAGTGTAAAAAATCATTATGCAACACCCTCACTTTTAGATTTTTTTTAAAGCTATCCATATTCTTGTCAAAATTAACTTTTGATTTCTTAATTAGAAGATTATTACATGATGAGTGTAGATAAAATAGTTAATGTTGTCACGGTTATCAGTCCGTCTATCCGTAAATTAGAATATTTTTGATCGGCCTAAGTTATTTTGAGATAAATATAATTATTATTATTTATACATTTTTGTTAATGTATGATAAGCCTTTATTGTTATGCTGTATCCGTCGTACAACAAGTACCTACGGGTAATATCTAGTGATAATGAATAGATGGAGGCTGGGCAGATTCACCAAAAAATTACTTTTTATTTACATCTATACGTATGTTAAAAATGTAAATAGGCTATGTCTGTACATTGAATATATTTATAACATGGGCCGATCAAAAAGCTGTAACAGAACATGAATAATTGATTTAAGAAAATGTACAGACATTTTCTACAACAACAAGTTTCAAAACAACAGTGTTTCGCGATAATCACCAACACTATTGAAGGGATATACTTATAGCTGCGACGTTCGGGCAATTTACAGGGTATAATTTATTTTGAAGACTAGGCTATCTGCCTGATCCAGAAACACCCAAACCCAAGCCCAGCCAAACTAGAAGAACTAGGTAAAGGGCGCGTACACATAAGCATTTCTTGATGACATATGTTGGCGATGGCCACAACCATTCCTTTTGATATTGTCTATTTTTTTTTTGCTTCTTTATTTTTGTTATTTTACTTTATTTTGTCTATATTGTCTATTAAAACAGTTGCAGAAGTTCGATCATATGTTGTCTTAGTATGTTGTGGAGCATTGAAGTAAAAAATGTGTTTTATATTATTGGTGTGCTAACTAGGGGCCATAAGCTAAGGACACTAGGCGTATTTATTGCCTATTCAGAATCAAACATCTGCCGGCGACCGCTAGTGTGTAAACATATTTACCTCTGTCATATTATCTTAATTCACTTAAATGTTGATGTCACTTTGATTAAACAACTAAAATTTTAGTCGTACTTTACTGACATTTTATTTTATGACCCTTAAAATCATAATAATTTATCAACAATGGCTTATAACATAATATATCGACGGTTAAGAACCAATACAATCTACCTTCTACTACTTTGAAATTGAACTTTAAACCTTCATAATTATGTTAAAATTTACGAAGCCGAAAAAAAGTAGATAGGTGTTATTAGTTATTAAATGTCGGTATATGACTTTGGATGAGAAAGAAGGAAAAGCACATTGGGTACTTATATGATGATAATAACGGCCAACATAGCACATAATTATCTATCGTTAAATTATTAATTTACTGTGTAAATATCTAGGTATCTCAAACATAGTTCGTGTGATACTGATATAATCACTTTGACACGCGTGCACTCAGGGTCCTGTACCTATCCCCTTGTACTACGCATATCATTAAAAGTACCTACGCAACGGATTTTGATACGGTTTTTCTTAATAGATAAAGTGATTAAATAGGAAGGTGTTAGCATTAATAATACAAACATAACCTGTGCAAAGCCGGGACGGGTCGCTAAAAATAATTTTAAAACACACAGATATTAAAAAGAAATAAAGAAAAAATCTTACCTAAAGGTTTTTTTCTTGTAGGGCTGTCATGCAAATCGAATTAGAATTGTATCAATATCTTTAAAATTAAATTTATTAAGTAGGTATACTAGTGGTCTCGGGAGAACTCTGTGCCGCAATAATTTTTTCGTATTTATTTTGCCATTTGGGGCCAAAATGAATCCAAAAATTCAACGATTATTAAAATCGGTGGTCGGTCTTGAGGTATTTACTTATACTCATAAGTGGTATAACTAAAAATACGACAACATGACGTATTTTTGAACACGCTTAAACTTAGATGATGAGAAATTTTCCACGTATCGAGTAATATTCGTCTATCACACCGGAGCATAACCGGTGACTTCAATAACACCTTTTTACAAGTGTACTGTTATAAAATGTTATGTGAAGTGCTAAAGTGTATGAAATGTTAAATATATCATCTTACAAATTCTTAGTTCTTGGTTTTTAAATGTGCGGTACACCAAGGCGCCACGGTCTGTCCTATAGTTAATTAAAATTAAATCCTTACTTCTGACTTTTGAGGGTCACTACCTTCTATCGTCAGCTAATTTGATACAATAATTAGCAATGTAAATATGTGTAAAGTATCGAAAAATTGTCCCTTTAAAATGTCAGCGCAAACCAAATCACCCCTCCTGATTTTCTAGGGAACTTATTAACTTACTTAATAAAAAGAACATCCTAAGGCGAACGTTCAAAAAATATAATAACTCGATTGACGAAATATCATTTAAAATCCTACGATCACGTTGTAAAAAACTTGCTTACACATGTTACAAGAACTACCTTGACAGGATGGCAGAATCCATAATTAAAAATCCGAAAGGGTTTTGGACAGCAATCAAGGGAAAACGTGGAGGAGTGAGTTCTTACCCAGCAACTATTCACTACGGATCACAGAGTGCTTCTACGGGTAGCAACATGTGCGAGTTATTCGCAGATTTCTTTTCATCCGTCTACACGGATGACGGGAATGCCAGAGTTCTAGAAAAGCATGTGACCTACAATGATAGCCTTAACTCGATAAATCTTAGTATCTTTAATATAATTCACAAACTGAAGAAATTAAACCCAAGTAAAAGTCAGGCATCTGATAAAATTCCGATTATTTATATTAAGAACTGTGCTAAAAGCTTGGTAGTTCCCTTACATATAATATTTAACACTTCTATCAGCCGTGTGGGCCCCGGCAGAGTAGAATAGGCCACCCTCACTCTTACCGAGGTGTCGTAAAAGGCGACTAAGGTAATGCTGCTGGCATGATCTTCAGCACCCAGAGAAGGAAAACTCTGCATTTATATCAAAACAATGGCAATTACCCCTCATGTGCTTGAGGGAGGCCCGTGCCCCAGCAGTGGGGACTTAAATGGGCTGATGATGATGATGACTTCTATCAGCACTGGTATCTTTCCTGAGGTATGGAAGTTGGCCAAGGTTGTCCCAATTCACAAAGGGGGAGAACGTAGTTGTATCGAGGAATATCGGCCCATTTCATTACTCAGTGTGTTTGCCAAGGTTTTTGAGGCTCTGATCTGTCCTATAATACAAGGTCATTGCAAACAGCTCCTAACCGATCATCAACATGGTTTTGTAGAGGCTAGATCAACCAGTACCAACCTAGTCTGCTTTGAAATAAATAAATAAAAATAAATAAGTCTTTAGTACTTATATTTGTCCTTTTTTATTGATATGATTGACAACACCAAATAAACTATAATGTATCAATACGGGGATTAACACGATATTTATTATGTGAAACAACATTATGTACTCACATATTTGGCTACGTAGCCGTAACGTCGAGCCAAATATGTGAGTACACAATGTTGTTTCACATAATAAATATCGTGTTAATCCCCGTATACATGATAGTTTTAATGCAACGCGAAAATTTAAAAACTATTTAACAAACACCAAATAAAATCCATTTCCAGACGGTCCAAAGCAGTACAACTAGTCTCAGGTCGTCGTCGACTATCGGAAACTCAAGCCAAGGAGAGCCCGGGGCCGGAGACCAGGACAGCCTGACAGGCAGTCAGCCCGCGCTCAGCAGCGGCCTGCCGCTCGACCACCAGTCTTCTGAGAGCGTTAATAGTAAGTTAGCTTAGAGCCGAACGGTGAGCCAGCGACCGCCCACGACATCAGCAGGCAATGCTGACTTGCAGCTGTCGACGGTCGCAATTACATTAAATACCTACACCAGGTATTAAAACTTAGCAATCGTCACCATGCGACGACGCCGTCGTTAGCGATTAACGCCGACCATTGACGTGGGAGGTCGCTGACATACTACACTGGCCAGCAAATAAACGGAGCCATCAGCTAATTTTCATGCCAAAGTGCCCAGCTCAGCTCGGAGGCCTACAGCTATTAAAGTTTCAATTCTCAACTATAGCTTGTTAAGGAACTCCATAGGAAGCTTACAACCGAGCCATATTGTATTACAATGCGGCTATTGATTTATAATTCGTCTGTCTATTTATCTTTATTTGATACTGATATAAAAACGGTTAGTGGTGTTAGTAATTTGTGTACTGTTTTCGCTGTATTTTTTTTTCTGCTAAGCGAGTTGCAATATCTTTGAAGCTAATTTAAACTTGTAGCGAAATCTCGGCAGTGAGGGAAAACCTCGTGAGAAAACCGCACGTTTCGGATAGCCTTTAAAATGTGTTACCATTATTTAGCTACCCCCGACCTAGGAGATGGCTAGAAAGCGGTCGCTCTATAGCTTGGGGTACGCTATGACCGTGATTCAGGATTTGGGGAGTATGGTAATTTCAACGAAGCGACTGCCGTCTAACCTTCGCAACCCTTTTCCAGAGGAACCAGCCCAACTGAACATTGTTTACACGTTTCAGATACTATCCGAAACACGCAGGTTTCCTCACGGTGTTTTCCCTAACCGCCGAGCTAATGGTAGAAATAGGTACGCGCATAGTTTTGAAAAATCCAAAGGTGCATGCTTGGATACGGACAAACCCCTCGTATGGAAGGCGCGTTACAAACCACTGAGCTACCATTACTCTTTTTAACATATCTAAATTTTTTCAACGTTAATTGGATCAGTAACAATTTTAGCCAAAGGGCTCCGGTTAAACTTAACATTGACCAGCCGTACCCTAAAGCCGTATCCGTCACATATTATATGCATGCACTTCGTTTAAATGAAAATGGACTCCCTTTCTTTATTTACACAGTTATACCAGTTATTCTATTACAATTAGGTGTTGTCAATGTCCCCGGAATAACAATCTTATTAGTAAATAAATACAGCTTCAAGGTTTTGTTTTAATTCTTTCGATTGTATTCATTAGTACCGTGAGAGAAAAACAATACAGGCTTGTCGATAGAAAACTGTGCAATGTTTACCTAAGTTCAGCTCTGCGGAACATTTTGATTAAGTTTACTATTTGCAGGCCCCTTTAGTAAATGCAATGAATATTGGAGGTACTGGCAAAGATTCGCTTGCCGAAAGTCCGGTAACGTATTTCTAGTGATTATTCTGAAAAATACCTTCGATTTTATAGAAATCATATCCTCGACCTCATCTCAACGTGTATTTCTTGGTTGTGTCCAAAGATGTCGCTTTAGAGCCCGTGGTACGCTTAGACCGAGATTCAGTATTTGGGGAGTCTGGTAATTAATCTCAAAAATCAAAGCCTAAGGCTAATAAAGGGAATTTCTCAACGAAAAACGCCCAAACTCTAAATAAGAGAGAATTAGAAAGTCCCAGTACAGAGTACCACCGACTGCGTCAAGGCAGCAAGGTTATAACGCAAAGAACTTCAAAGCGGTTGCATTTATGACCTTGAAAAAATGCATTCGGCACAGTATAAACATTTTTAGAAAAATACATAGCTCGGGTTGACGAGTATTGTCTTCCTGTGACCTTGAAAGCTCGTGCTCGAGATTCCCAAAACTGTGCGTTAATCAAATATGTATTAAGTGAGTGAGGAACATTGGGCCTTGACGTCAATGTACGACCTCTGTCCGACCTTTACAATGGTTTAGTCTGGAATAGATTAGGTCTGAAAAGGTTTTTAAAATTCGCATAAATAATTGCCATCCCCATTCCTTATACAAATTGACCGCACAGAACTTATGCATATGTAAGAAAAGTCGAATATGTTTTTTGCTGATATCAGAAAAAAAACCAACCATAATGTTCAGTTGTTCTAAATAACACGAACGGGTAGAATACCTGTTGTTGAATACCTGAATGTTCACTTCTCCGACCGTCAGTGGCATATATATCGTCGTCAGCCCATTTAAGTCCCCACTGCTGGGGCACGGGCCTCCCTCAACCACTTGAGGGGTAGTTGCCATACTCACCACGCTTGGCAGACGGGTTGGCGAGGGTTTTAATATAAATGCAGAGTTTTCCTTCTCTGAGTGCTGACGATCATGCCAGCAGCTTTACCTTAGTCGCCTTTTACGACACCTCGGTAAGAGTGAGGGTGGCCTATTCTACTCTGCCGGGGACCACACGACATATATATAGATAAACTGTTCACACACTGTGCCCTAGGACTACGTTTTGGTTATGATTCTCGTGATTGAGAGCCACGCTTTGGCATGAATGGGCTGGCTCGACGGGAGTGATACCACGGCATCACAGAAAACCGGCGCGAAGCAGCACTGTTGAGTTTCGCTGCATGAGTGAGGGTACCGGAGGCCCAATCCGGGGGAAAGGCTGGTTTAAATTTTGGCAGCGCACTGATGACTCCACTGCAGCATCGGTGATCCGTCTGCTCGTTTGCCACCTATAACTTAAAGAAAAAGTTACTTCGCATCTTTTAAGCACTCACGCCACTTACTTTACGCCTTCGAGTCCATTGGGTATCATCATGGACTAGAACCATTGATGCCTTCGGTCAGGCGTAAACATCGCCTTATGCGAGCTTCTATGAAATTACTAGCTATTCCGCTGAAAAAAAAATCCAAGTTTACGAGTGACAAAGCACACCACTGACACCACATTTCAATTTTTATAAATTAAATATACTATGGACAATGAAGGTGATTTATCTATTAGTTATTCTAATAGGACAAACTGCTATTTAAATTCAAATGCATTCATTGATTTGACACATTTCTGTGCGAAGGTCAACTTTTTGGCCAGCCGCCACCACGGTCTATACATCAGGGGATCATTGATCCTTGCGGTAATTGATAATTTGCATACTGGGGAAACCAAAAACAAAAGCTGTGTAACTGAATGCTTTGTAGGAAAAAGCGATTCAACTCGACTCGTGCAGCTATAAAAATTGTATGAACTAACCTTCACAGCGCGCGGCGTGCTGTTGCTCGACTCGAATAACTGACGTCTCACGAAAAGCAGCCCAGCTAAAATGGGATTGGGCTTGTCACGTCTGCCGCATGCCGGATAATTTTTGGGCGAAAGTCACCACAGAATGGATGCCCGAAAATAAGAAGAGACCACGCGGCAGGCCGAGAAAACGACGGAGGGACGAACTCGATGCCCACCTAAAGGATTGGACGACTGCGGCTCGTAACCGAAAACGTTGGAAAGAGGGTAGGGAGGCCTTTGCCCTGAATTGGGACAGTACAGGCTAGCAATAATAATAAAAAAAATATACCAATTGAATGAGGTTTACGTTTATGGAGTGAAAAGACAAATGATGAAGATCCTACTGTGCCTATAGATGGATAGATAGATAGATACTCTTTATTGCACAACATACAAAACTTAAAAGCTAGGTATACAGAGATACAATGTACAATTTAGGCGGTCTTATCGCTGGGAGCGATCTCTACCAGACAACCTTCAGGTAAAGGACGTTTGATAGAAGAGGGGAGGGTGGTGCAATCCTTTTGATTTTGAACATTGATTGAGTACATTTATGGTATGAATACATATATCTAGATAATAAATAAATAGTTATTTTCTATCGAATAATAGAATACGTCACGTATGATAAATCCACATTAGTTTGCAGACAATTTAGTTGACATATCTTTTGTAATAAATTAGTATCGTGGTTAAAACTCTTAGGCCGTGCGCTGCTTAAGCGAGTGCACGTGGTGGGCATCCGGTGCGGGCATCCGCGCCGTGCTCCGTCGCGGACAAATAGCCCGTCGTAGATATCCGCAACGACCTCCATCCAAGGCAGCGCCGCCAGTCGCCCGCGGGGCGTGCTCCGTCACCCGCGCAGCATGCGACGGGACATCCGCTTCAAGCAGCGCTGCTGTGGAACATGAAACAGCACTCCGCGTGGATGCCCGCGACGTGCATCCGCATAACGCAGAGCACGGCCTTAAATTCGGCGGGCGTGGGTTTGCAATCTACGTAAGGCATCCTGCTCACCACTTTCTGTATGGAAGTGGCCCCAGTTTGACGTTTTTGATAATGATATTCTAAATAGAATGTAATATCATAAATCTGAGGGTGTACCACTCCTGATCTAACATGCTAAAGGGGCTTTTCAAGATACCTATCTATTATGACGGTGTATACAATGTATACACTGCCGCACTCAGAGGCGTAATTAGCTTAATTATGGAAAGTCTTAATGAGCATTGAAATAAGTATCAATATTTTTATAATAAAAGTTAATTTCACGTCTCTGAGTGCGGCGGTTAGTGGTGTTAGTCATTTCAGAGGTATTCCCTAGAGCTCACCTTTTAAACTACATACACGGAAATATTTTTTTTCTCTAGTGCGCTTCAATATATTATTCATATATGTTTGTTAAACCTTTGATAACTAACACGGTGTAATAAAACAGTTTTCATTCTTTTTCGAAATTTTTGTTAATATTTTTTTGTTTCAAACGTCAGAACTGCTTTATTAGACCGTCTTATCTAACAAACGTTTATGAATAAAGCCCGTAGTTTGTACATATAACAAATTTGTACCGTGCCTCTCGCTGCTGTGTTGTAAGCTGCAGTCGAGAAAATTCTCAGTGCTTTTTCATTCTAATGCCTAATGGTATTAAAGGTGCAGGTGCAAAACTTTCTTACTTTTCCTTTGAAACAGTCATTAGTAGAAAATAAAATCTAAGTCCCACTCAAGACGAGAGATAGCTCAGTGAATAAGATGGCGCCTTCCATACAGGAGCTTGGAGGTTCGAATCCGAGCATGCATATAGAGATTTTTTCAAATCTATGTGCAATATTCTACCATAAACATTAAAACATTCTGTTGAGGGAAAAGATTGTGCGGAAACCTGCACGTTTTGTAGTTTCTAAGACGTGTAAGCATAACTCAGTAGGTCTGGTTCTCCTGTTAAAGAGTTGTGAAGGTAAGACATCAGTAGCTTCATTGTCATTACCAGACTCTTAAGAGACAGCTTTGGACGAAACCGGGAATTATAGGCGAGAGGTACTCGTAAATCCTACTTCGACAATGGGATCTGCTTATTTATTCCGCGAGGAGTCGGTGACGGACGATTCTGAAAACTACCTATATAATTTTGCTCCACTCCATTCCCGTAAATTAAATTTATATTAAGGATACACCATATTTCTGACATAATTTTATTTTACAGAAGATGAAACTATTTCATAAATACGATTAAATTACCTAATAGTATTGTATTAGGCGATCAGTTTCTGCAGTCCTCTCAGCTTGTTCGTAAATTTTAAAGCCGATGACTTTTAAAATTTTATTATATCGATAGTATTTGCTTGACGTTATAAAAATATCACATTGACAACAGAAAAGTTGTGATTTATGAAAACATTCAAGCAGCCGCTAAGTACGCTCCGCCTACGCGGCTTTTTTGTTTGCTTCAGAACAACACAGAAGATACTTTTGAACAATTTATACGAGAGTAGGTAGGAAGCTGTTTGGTATTGAAAACTTGAAGAAATAAAAACTTTTTTATTGTAAACAACAATATTAAGTATTCTAAATGTAAAACTCTTTGCGTTTATTTGATGTTTGACTTTTATGGAAAGGGTAGATTATAGTATTGATTAAAGTCCATTCAGTACATATCTGAAGGTGATTAGGAGAAGGAGCGGCTCACTTTTAATGTCCTATTTTGACATTAAAAGTGAGCCGCTCCTTCTAAACCATACCGATATTTTTAAGAATCAAAAATATTTTCTTTTAGAATTTGAACTATCTAGATATGGAATACAATGTGTAAATATTCTTAGTGGTGCACACGCAATAAATTACAAATAATAAAATAATATGCATCTTATTTATCTGAAAAATAAAAACTCTCCCTTAATGTGTTGGAACCACTTTCTTCACCAAGAGAAATCTCCAGTTCTTGGTCCCTAAATAATGCAATCCTTGTGGATATACTTTGCACGATACAATAATCGTGATTCAATGATGGAAAGATGGCATACAGATTACTAATTTATTGCGATTGTATGTGTCAATCACTATGATCAAAAATTCCGATTAGCGCATTATGCAATTCATAAGATATTTTTTTAAAGTTTTATTGGTAATAATTATTTTAAGTTCTTGTTCAGATTAATTGAGAAAGATTAATACTTGTATTTTGTGAGAATGAGATTACAAAAAGTTATTAATTTTTACAACTTAATATTTTTATTTGTAGAATGTTCGATGTATGGTACGAAATGTTTTAACCGTTCTATTCACCTTCAGATTAGATATTTTACTGAAGACGCGATGTGAATAATGAAAAATTGTAATGCCTTTGGTGGAAAGGGACCCACCCTAAGGGTTGCCTAAAATTGGCAGCGTGCAATGTACTTGTCTTAGGGTATTTTAATCTACTACTACTATTACCTATGCTACCTGTGGTACTACCTACTCGTAAGTGCTACTTCTAGGTATTTTTCGTGCTGACAAAGTTGGTTCTATAGTAAAAGTTATTTAAGTAGGTATATTGATCGTTATTTCATCTTATCATATCATATTACCGTGTCGAACTTTTGCTTAGCCTTGAAGGGTAAAAATGGCTACTTACATAATCTACTAGACCTAATTGATACCAAGAGATCATCCAGCCATAGGCTGTCATGTTTTTAGTCATCTTGCGAATTAAAAATAATAAACGCCTGGTTTATTGTATGAAAAATCGTTTTTTTTTTAGTAATCTTTTATTTCTACAGGTCTCAACGAATCTTATCTTCAAGAATCCCTCCTCAACTCCCGTGCTATATCAATGAGTTCTGGTCTGGACTCCGCGACGGGCTCACGCCGGCGCAAAACCTCCAGAGCTAACAGGTATACCTACCTTCATGTTATTGTTTTAATAATAAGTCAACGATAGTAGAGATCAATTTTTTCAATATTACCTAAGATAGCTATGACTTTCTGTGCGTTCTTATCCACTGAGCTATCAAGGTTTATTGGTAATATTGACTCTGTATTGCAATATAGGTGCTAGTTTAGAGGAAAGTTACCAGCGAGCGGAGGGGCTTAAAGGCTTATAGGCACGTCCGCCGCACCGAACTTGAACTTGGGTCCGGCGAGCGATATATAGAACTGATATTATATCAATAATTCCCACTGTGTACATATTATATTTAAAATAAATAACATCGCACATTGTGCCATGCACGCAAATGACCAACGAATATGATAATGCAACGCGAAATTTCCTTGTGCTTACCATCAGAATAAGGCGTGTCAATGCATTGTAGTGAAAAAATCAATGAAATAAAGTATGCGTAATTGTTTAGGGAGCGATGGCATAATTACATAATTGTCAATATGACAATAGTAATTAAATAGTTAAATACAATTTGATAGCTTTTATGGTTTGTATGTCTATTTAGCTAATAAAATTTCAATGAAAAGTAGTTATTTAAGTTTTTTTTTTAATAATACTTAAAGTAGATTGAGGCAAATTGTTGTGGAAAGCAACGTGAGAACACCAACACGTTTCGAATAGGTTCACAAAAGAAGAAATGTCATAGATGATTCTGAAAGTATACCCATGATCCAGTCTGACTTGATCTCCTGTCTTAGGATTGCGAAAGTTACTTATAAGCCTATCACTTATAAAGAATATCTATCTATCTCTCTACCTATAATATAATTCTCACAACATCTCATACGTTCATCTGATTCCATACTAAGTAGCTTAAGCACTTGTGTTACAGATATCAGAGATATACATATATTACACCCAGACACTGAACAAACACAAGTGTTCATCGCACGAATGTTTGTCCAGGGTGAGGATCGAACCCACGACCTTTGGCGTAAGAGGCAGGGTCACTACCAATTGCGCCATCCGGTCAGTCTTACTTCAATTTAATTATTAGACTGCCACATCCTAGATTACGGTAAAACTGTGCCCGTTCACAATCCTATTGTGAACGGGACAACAACAGTAATAATGATATAATAATATCCTCCAACCGATTACGGCTACGGCGGCCAATTTCAACGATCAGCCACGTACGCAGGATATATTATAGTGCTCAAGTATGTGCGCAAACACAAGTGCACTCTCTATTCCTTCACCCTCATATTCCGATGGGACACTACTGTGACACGACCGGAGAAGGATCGGGCGCAGGACCAACAGCTTAACGAGCTTTCCGAGGCACGGGAGTACAAGACCGCCAACTTCCAGACTCCAGGCTGCCGCTAAGAATTTCTTACCGAAAACTTAGGTACAAATATTTTTCCCGACCCGGGGATCGAACCCGGGACCTCATGCGCAGCCGTCGCTTTAAAGTGCGACCCACTTACCACTGCGCCACCGAGGCAGTCAATAATGATGTATAATATACATGAAATAACAAATTTAATGTAACCCAAACGTATTTTACAACTTTTGAATAGTAAATCAGCCATAATTAATGTACACGGGTCAAAACGCGGTTATTTTATACAGGTAGTATCTGAGAACATTTGCATCCCTTTAACCACGTGTTCTGCCAACCACTCTGAAAAACATTTGTTTAACAACTTTTCGAAATTTATCGAAAATTTTTTCGACTCCCATACAAAATAACCAAGTCATATGACCAACTTTGTATAAAAAATTGAAATTTTTTCATGCGAATTTCCAAAAGTGATAGAACAAATTTTGTTCATAATGATAGGTAGGACACGTGGTTAAGGGGATGTAAATGTTCACAGATACACCCTGTATTTGTTTTGTCCCGTGTACATTAATTATTTGTATAATGCAACGCGAAAGTTGAAAATTTATAAACATAAAGAAATAAGTAAAATAAATATTTGACAACATCACATACATTGATCTGACTCCGAGATAGGTAGCTCAAGCACCTGTGTTACGGATATCAGAATCAACAGTGGGATTACAAATATAAACGTACATATAATACTTTTATTTTGTACATACGTATAATACATAGAAACACCCAAACTAATACAAACAGACATGTTCATGCACACAAATGTTTGTACTGTGCGGGGACCGAACCCGCAACCCTTGGACCAAAGGCAGCGTTCACTACCACTGTTCCAAACGGGTCGTCACAAAATAAATCAGCCATAATTTGTAAGTAAAGACAGATATTGCAGACACGTGGGACTGGTAGTGGTAGTCAGTTAGCAGTTAGTAGGTATACCTAATTGTCTTTCTTCATCAAATTTCAACGTCAATGTGAAACTCGAGTAAGGTTATACACCGTAAGAAGAAATGACAGCTCGGGAACAGTCACAAGTTAGCGCGTTAACCGCTAAAAAGCGTCCCTTTGAAGTGCCAATCAGTTTTCAGGGCACCCCCCTTGATGTCAAGTATTCTATCGGGATCCTTGGTGTCGACTTTTCGAACGATGTCCAGTTTCGCGGTCATCTGGAAGACAAAGCTAAAATAGCTACAAAGAAACTTGGTGTACTTAATAGAGCGGGGCGGTATTTCACACCAGCTCATAGATTACAACTTTATAAGGCACAAGTTCGGCCCCACATGGAATACTGCTCCCATCTCTGGGCTGGTGCACCTCATTACCAACTTCTTTCGTTTGACCGCGTACAACGTAGGGCTGCTCGAATTAACGGTGACTTGACTCTCTCTAGTCGACTTGATCCTCTAGCATTGCGGTGGGACACAGCTTCCCTCAGCATTCTATACCGCATCTATCATGGGGAGTGCTCTGAAGAACTGTTTGATCTACTCCCTGCAGCCGAATTCTTACATCGAACCACTCGCAAGCGATTGTCATTCCATCCTCATCATCTCGATGGATGGCGGTCTAATACTGTGCGTTTTTCCCGGAACTTTCTACCACGTACCTCAGTTCTGTGAAACGGTCTGGCTGCAGAAGTAAAAAAAAGCTTTTCTTGTAAAATACTGTGGTACGGGTATGTAATGACCCAGAGTGTACTTGTAACTCCTCATCTTAACGTGTAATTCTCAGTTGAGTCCAAAGCTGTCGCTCTGAAACTCGGGGTACGCTTGACCATGCTTCTTGATTTGGGGAATGTGGTAATTACAATGAAGTGACTGCCGTCTGACCTTCGGACCCTTTTAACAAGCGAACCAGACCAACTCAACAGTGGTTACACGTTTCAGAAACTATCCGAATTTTGCAGATTTCCTTACGATGTAGCTAATCGTAGAAATATGCACACATAGTTGAATAATCCAAAGGTGCATGCTTGGATTCGAAATCGGTCCCCCCGTATGAAAGACGCGTTCAGAACCATTAAGTTACCATCGGCCTAAAAATAAGAAGAAAAGAAAAGATAATTACTGATACGTTAACAACTATTGTTAAACTGCATGATACATAGTCCTCTGCAGGTTGCTCCAGAGCCTACGGTTCTTGAGTATTGAATAAAAGATAGCAAGGAAATAATACAAGATGAAGATGTGAGCGCATATCCTTCATCATTGTCCTGCGTTTTTTCCGCCCCTGTACATTGTGATATCATGATTATACCACAATACCCCGTAGAGTATATTTATACTCTCGCCATGAAAATTCTTTTTCAACATTTCTTTTTACATTATATCTGAAAAACGAACAGATGACTCTGTTGATGATGGTAAGCGATTACGGTCGCCAATGGACATCTGCATCACAAATACGTTCCAAGCTCATTTTTTGAAGATCACCCAGTTCGTATCTGTTCGGAAACACCATCGTTATAAATAATCGCAAGGTTAAGTAATCAGAAGATTACTCTGATCTCTGACTTATGTGTGCAAAAAGTAGGAAACGTTACTTATACGCTTGCACCCCGGGATGGCGGGTTACGTTCGACATGAGTTGTACACGATATTGCTTCATTTCCGGCTGCACTGTGCTGCCAGCCTTTGAACATGCTTCAGTCACAGGATGTACAGTAAATCACTTAGCCTATAGGGTGCAGATATTTACCAGCCACTACTGAGTTAGTTTCAAATTTGAGGGCCTACTACGAAACCGTCCCGATAACGAACGGTATACGGTACGAATATAGGTATTTTTGCCTCCAAACAAATGAATGAGTTATGAAGGGCGGAAGCGCGCTTACGTGTCCGGAAACTGGATATTGGCGGTCTTGTACTTACATATATCTATGTCTTGTACACCATTATTAATCAAAAATCATGTATCCTTGAATACTCAAGAAGCACGTGAAGATGTTGCGCTCGAACCATCTTCGAAAGTGTAGTGTGCACTATAAATATGTTCTCTAATCTTGGATCATGAAGCTGAGGTGGGGTTTTTCCTGAACACTAAATAATCTAGATATCTTGAATTCCAAAGTAAACCGGCATCTTCTAAACAAACGCGTATCATCCTACACCATTGTCGGGTTCCATCAGGTGTGGTCAAGCTATATCATAAAAAAAATATCTATAAAAATACGAAGACCTATTCTTTCAAAGTCATTAACATACCTTATGTTGTCCTCTTCCTGTGTATCATCGGCGTTGAGTGTTGTATGTGCAGGTGTTGTGTTGGATCTGTAATTTATTCCGGTCAGACGTCATCAGTCCATTAGAGTGGATAGCTTTTGAGTTCATATCATCTATCATTCCTGGCGCTTCGAATTACCTACTTCTATTAGTGTAAGCGTAGAAACGAGGGTAGGATAAAAAGGACTATTCTTATTGTTGGGAATGATAACTGGTTTTTGCTGCGGATTATACTGCTGTTACCTGCCTGACACCAAGTACTTATTACAAGGTCATCTGTAGTAACCCGTTATATGACTGCTTGCTTATTATAATTCCCGGTTGCGTACAAAGCTGTCGCTTTGAAGCCCAGGGTACGCTTAGACCATGATTCAGGTTATTGGGAGTCTGGTTATTATCGCAACCCTTTAACAGGGAACCATGCCAAGTGAATCATGGTTCATCATCAGCCCATTTAAGTCCCCACTGCTGGGGCACGGGCCTCCCTCAATCACATTGCCATACTCACCACGCTTGGCAGACGGGTTGGCGAGGGTTTTGATATAAATGCAGAGTTTTCCTTCTCTGGGTGCTGATGATCATGCCAGCAGCTTTACCTTAGTCGCGTTTTACGACACCTCGGTAAGAGTGAGGGTGGCCTATTCTACTCTGCCGGGGACCACACGGCCCATGGTTACACATTTCTGAAACTATCCGAAACGTGCAGGTTTCCTCACTATGTTTTCCCTCACCGCCGTGCGAATGGTAGAAATATGCACATAGATTTTAAAAAATCCAGAGGTACATATGAGTACTCGGTTTCGAACCATGACCTCCCGCGTGAAAGGCGATTTCTTATCCACTGAGCTACCATCGTTCAATGTCTTCTTATTGTTTTGTGCAATAATATGCGTACTTTTATCTATCTATCCTGACGTGGCGTGGTCCAGGCAGTCCTTAAAAAAGGCATGTGGACGTATTTTAAGTTATTATTCAGATCAATTGAGAAACATTAATATTTGTGGTTTTGAAGAGTGAGAACTCAATGAGTTTATGATTTTACATCTTAATATTTTTATTTGTAGGAAGTTTAGTGAATAATACGGAACGTTTTCACCTTCAGATACTGAATAGACTATAATAATTTGTATTCCTCATGGAGAAAAAAAACTTGAAAGTGACTCTGTTTTTGTTAGGAAGAGTTGACGTTTTCATCATTCGTAACTTATTTAACAAACAATGTTACTTTTTAATTCTAATTGTGCCTAAACTTATGTTATGTGTCCTATCTATGTAAATCTTTTGTGTGGTAAATAAATGTTTACTTACTTACGCACACGCACACGCACAGGCACACGCACACGGATTTAATGATTATGGACTTAATTTACCCATTTCTATTTATATGTGTCTTAATAAGCAAACGTATTTGTATTTATATTTGAACTCTCCGTTGGGCTAGCCTGACTAGGCGGGTTTGTCATGAAATCCCGTATTGCAACTCTGTTCGATGTCATGATGAGTTGACGCAGACGGGCCCGACGTGGAGACACGTGGTGACTCAGCTTATCTCCGCCGGGGACTGCTGAGCATGCATCTCAAAAGGGGCGCAGTGGAGAAATTAGGTCATATGAATATTCGCTGAATGAAATAATAGAAACTGCATTAGCATAGTTTTAAAGCTTTTACAGAAATGTCCATTCAGTATCATGAGTAGATAGGTACGAGTAGCTACATTGCGGATACTTTTCAAATAACATTCAAGCTCACAGTCGCTCGCTTCTACAACATCCATCTCAACCCCTCAAACGGTTAGGAGTTAAAGGATAACGCTTGAATCCGTGGGAGAGCCACGCTTCGGCATGAATGGGCGGGCTCGATCGGAGGGATACCACGGCCTCGCAGAAAACCAGCGTAAAGCAGAAATGTGCTCATTCGCTGCGTGAGTGAAGGAGGCCCAATCCTGGGGAAAGGGGGGTTTAAAGGTTGGCAGCGCACGACTTCACTGGTGTCGCGGGTGTCCATGGGTGGCGGCTATCGATTACCATCAGGTGATCCGGCTGCTCGTCTGTGCAATTGTATGTGCAATATTATATACATTATTCGAATATTATTCGGCCAATAGTGTAGCAACAAAGAGTATCTCTCTTTGTTGCAAAAGATACAATGCACAATTTAGGTGGTCTTATCGCTGGGAGCGATCTTCACTAGACGACCTTCAGGTAAAGGACATTCGATAGAAGAGGGGAGGGTGGTGCAGTCCTTCTGATATTCTTGATTAAAGAAATTTTATATTAGAAATACTCATTATTATATTTTTAATTCCTCTCAGTTCAGTTATAACACGAGTGCTACTTAGTACGATACCAGGTCAAGTGCAAGTGGGACTCGCCCATGAAGGGTTCCGTAGCAGCAAGTAAGATATTACTTAATTGTAAAACAATTGAGTCCACTAAATGAAAGATAAATTGCGGTTTACGGTTTAAAAACATATTAAAAATACTACTTACTAGATCTAGTTCAAACCAATTTTCGTTGTTAGTTTTCATGGTAATGTATATCATATATTTCTTTTTTGCATAATTCTTTTACTATAGAAGTTAGAGGAGGGGGGGGAGGTAACACACATGTTACCACTTTGGGAGCGTCTCTTGCTCAAGGAATTAAGTTTAAAAAATATTAGAAACCTCAACATCAATTTTAAAGACCTATCCATAGATACCCCACACGTATGGGTTTGATGAAAAAAAAATGTAGAGTTCTAAGAATGGGGACCCCCAACATTTTATTTTTTTCCTATTTTTGTGTTATAATCGTAATGCGGATAATAAAATACATCTATTTACCAAGTTTCGATAGTATAGTTCTTATAGTTTCAGAAAAAAAGAGGCTGTGACATACGGACGGAACCCTAAAAAACGTATCAGTAGTACTTGACTGTTTTATTATTATAATTTAAAACTTTAATTATCATTTTATAATTATTGTTATTTAATTATTGCATTAAGTTCACAAAAATTTTGTGCTATAAAGAGTATCTATCTATGACGAATGACTTTTTTACCACAGAGTCACATGGCTAGCCAGCGAGGGCCTCACCAACTACCTCAGACGGATGATCCAAGACGAGAAGAACACGGAGATTCACGTGTGCCACTCGTACCAGGACCTGTCCAGTATTCCTGAGAATCAGCTCTACGGGTACGAAGTGGACAGCAAAGGGCGGAGACTGTCGTACCAGCGGGCGGTGTCCGGGGAGGACCCCACGCGCTACCATGACTCCAACAGCTTGAGGAAGAGGACGCTGATTCTGGAATATTCTGAGGTAAGTCAGTATCTATCAGCCTATATACTGTCCCATTGCAGGACGAAGGCCTTCGTCATAGAAATCATCGCTACTATGATGGAATTAGGCTTAATCACCACGCTTGCCTAATGGGCATTGGTGATTGGTGAGGTAATGAGATGTTAGGGCCTAAGCAATTTAGTACAGAATCAGGTACAGTTTTGAAATGTTTTGTTTATTCAACATTCATTAATACAATATTTACATACCGTTTCATTAATTATGAGTTAATTTATACAAGCATTACATTTGACATGGCCGGTCGAATCGAAGAAAATTGAATCCCCGATACATGTGTTTTAATGACGCAATAATTTACAAACCATCATTATTTTACCAAACTTCTGAGGATTTAAAAAATATATCAGTGACGATTGGCTTTCTAGCTAGGGGATAAATAAAATAGAGAAAATCTGGTCAACGAGAGACACATGAGAGAGCAACGTGGATCGCGTGCGACACGCGGCATGCCGGGCCGCGGGCCCATGCACCGCTCTATCATCAACGGGTAATAGAAAATATACGCCGAAATCTCGTAAGAGATAAAAAATATCCTCCTCATACTTCCTATAGTCCATTCAGAATCTGAAGGTGAAAAGGACAGTTCCATCTTTCTACAAATAAAAATATCAAGTTGGAAAAATCATTAACTTGTTTGTGTTCTTATTCTTCCAAAATAAAAAGTCTTAATCTTTCTTAATTAATCTGAACAAGAACTTCAAATAGTTATTTACCATTAAAATTTGTTAAAAATATCTTATGAATTGCATAATGCGCTAGTCGGAATTTTTGCTTATAGGGATTGACACAAACAATCCCAAAGTCGATTACATTTCTAAAGAAAATATTCTCGATTCTGAAAAATATCGGTTAGGTTCAAAAAGAGCGTCTCACTTTTAATGTCAAAATAGAACAGTCCTATTCACCTTCAGATACTGAATGGAATATAAAAGTAACTTCCTAGACGTTACACCGTGTAGGAAGTTTTAGAGTAGCGGTAGTTTTAGAGAGAACACTCTCGAACACAACTGACCGTAGGAAAGTCAAGCTTCAGAATTAATGGCCGACGACGACGTAAAGACGGTGGGAAGACGATGATTATAAATACAGTTACTTATTCCTTACTTAAATCCCTGGCTTTATTCCTAACCCCATCCCACAATTTTGGGTGCAGTATGAGGGCATACTGAATGTAGGATGGCCGAGTGTGGGATTGGTGATCGGTAGATGCATCTCTCGGAGTGATACCACGGCCTAGAGAAGCTGTACTTCGCCAAGTGAGTAAAATTTGGCAGCGAATTTGTGACTCCACTGGTGTCTATAGTTGTCTCGACCGCCACCAATTACATAAAATGACTGTGGTAGTGCATACAAATCTTACGGGGGATAAACAACTTTGTGTATCGACGAGACTCTAGTTTAACCAGATCATTAATTGCAGGCTTGAATAACCTAACTGTCAGAAAGATGATTCCTTGCTTTGGAGGGCACGTTAAGCTATCGATCCCGTAACGTAGATAGGTCATTACCACCTCCACGCCAAAGGTCCCCGAATTGTTTTGAAACTATTATTTTGGGGCTTAATACCGTTTAAATGATAAACTCACGACATTGAATGAAAGTTTACAATTGGTAGGTATGTACATATTATATTGTTTAATAAAATTTGGAGTCCAAGAAATTCTCCACAAAATATACATGACAGTTCTAAATATGTAAAATTCTAACTTTATAGATAATAATAATAATAATTATATTTGACAACATCACATACATTGATCCGACTCCGAGATATAGGTAGCTCAAGCACCTGTGTTACGAATATCAGAATCAACAGTGGGATTACAAATATATACATATAATACTTTTCTTTTTTAAATACATACTTATAATATATAGAAAACACCCAGACCAATACAAACAGACATGTTCATGCAGCACACAAATGTTTGTACAATGCGGGGATCGAACCCGCAACCCTTGCACCAGAGGCAGCGTTCACTACCACTGTTCCAAACGGGTCGTCAAGATACAACCTTACTAAGAAAAACCGATTAGATGAAGGGTTTGATCCTTCGCGATCCTTATATATGTACATAAAACATATTAAGAAAATGGATCAAAAATATAAACGGTAGTGTCCATACAATACCTTTTATATTTTGATCCATTGTCATTTATGATTTATTTACACTTTAGGAACGAATATTAATAAACTAAAGGTTGTCAATTCCATTATGGTACCGATACCCCTCCCGCAATGCAAAAATAGCAATTGGGACGGTCCTACGTCCACAAGTGTAACTCCACGCGACACCATGTGTACATCAATTGCAAAAACACATCCTTGTGTCCAGATCTTACGAATGCGCGCGTGCATTTTAGGTTCGTATGCCACTGCAGCGCCGCCCGCAATTCGTGCAACACGTCCATTCCTCAGATGTGGACGCACCCTAAGGTGTAATGACGACGTGTTTGTTGTCCATGTCTGCTTAGGTGAAACTAATGTGAAAAGCCTCTATACTGACAGGAAATGTTTTCCTTGTAACTTCAAGGGTAAGTTTATTTGACAGGTTGTGTCGCGGCAATGTGCATACATTACACTGAACACATACGATTTCCATAATCTAACCTTGTTTTGCAGCAAAAGGTTAAGTGCATAATTATACATGATCGGAATACCATCAAGAAACTTATGAAATTCACTGACCCGTTTTACACTAACTGCACTTGACTAACTGGTTACCTACAATTAGGATAATACATTTTTAAATGAAAAGCCTAGTTGCATTGGAATTTATAAAATATATATTTTGGAAGCCCCTCATTAACTGTAAAGTTCCTTTTCAGTTATGCCTATTAACTATTTTTGGGAAAATTTAACTCCTTGTGTGAATTACGATTACCCAGTCATTACCGTTTTGACTGAAATTTCTATTAGTTACCTACTAATATTATAAGAGTACACTTGTTAATGACGTGTTGGATTTTTCAATTATGAGGGTATTGAACTTACCTGCTTCCATATTTACCTAAATACTAACGCCTATTCTTTAATGAACATTCGATATTCATTAAAAAGTCAAAAGGTACCTAAGTACTAAGCCAAACTAGCAGTTTTCAGGGAATCGCTTCCGTGGAACAAAGTTGATGGCAAAACGATATAACTACTCGTAAGCCCGTAAAAAGCAATTCCCAAAGAAGTTTATCCAACAAGTTATTCGTACATGTTTATCTGTAACAGGCGCCACGAATCATAGCTTTTCCAGCAATTTTGTCGCAATATTTTCCGACGTTGAAAAACATCAGTTAAGGTAGAAAATGTGTAGGTAGATGAAGGTGCGCTAGTGCGCAGGTGTTCCACGCAAGCCGAAGGGTATAAAGTTGGCAGGCGGCAGCCCTCGCTTGCAGTTTGGGAAGGACCCCCGCCCGCGCCGCCCGCCCTACTGCACCCCTGTATCTAACTAAAAGTGTGTTACATTAATATACCGTAATAACTTAACTATTGCCGTTATTTTCTGCTCAATTTATTTCCGATTATTTTTTCATTTGTGATTGAAAAATCGAGCGCGTTTTCCAATTTTTATAACTTAGCTTCAGTTGTAAACTTAAAAGTTTGTAACCGGCCGGTCTGCATTTGTTCTTCACGTGGGGTTGTGTCAGTAGTAGGTAAGTACCCTCATTATAATTTATTTGATGTTGTTGGATTACTTCTTGCTGTTTGGTTGCTCCGAATAATGATGTTGTCGGTGGAATTTGGTAGCGGTCACGAAATGAAGTTCGCCGTAGTGCGATAAAATCAGGCTTTATATTGATTTGGGTAAGGTGTTTCATTAGCAGCGGTTAATTCGAACACCGCCCCTACATTTTCTTCTGCACCGTGTCAGGATTTTCGCAAGCACGCGCCCGCGCACTCGCCTTACGCGCTTTTTTATGTAATTTGAATACGTTTTTTGGTTCGTTATTATTTCTTTTATTAAAACTATATTATTTAATTATTTTATTAAAATTTAAAACAGACGTATTTTACTTTATTTTAGCAATTGAGCTGCTCGGGGAAAGAAATATGTGTTTGTTTATTTACACAGAACTTTATTTAATAATATCGCATTGCGAATGTGTATTATCTAAAGCATATTTTTACAAATTCAAGATCGCTTAACATCAGGCGATCCGTCTGCTCATATGCCACCTATCACATAAAATAAAGCAACGAAATACCCTATATGACTTTTTTGTCGTGATTTTAAATAATCACGGTTAGGTTTTATAATTATAACATTTTAGTCAAGTATTGTTGATATTTATTTTACAAATATAATCAATTACATATCGCGTGGCAGCAAAGCGCAAACGTTCCGATATGGGTTACGTTCCAGGTCGGAAATTACCCGAGGGACGACCTTCCCGCCGCAGTAAAATACTTGCCCACCTTATTACTTGAAAGTGCTTGTTTGATTCTCTGGTCAGGCGTAGTCAAAATTATAAATCTAGTTCCAGTCCTTACGTTAATCCAATTATCGAACACAAAATAATATTGATTAAATATAAATATTGTTTGTTTAAAATGTAAATTGATTTTTATTTTGAAGATTATTATATTAAAAGGAAACCGTTCAAAATATTAAAAATAACAATATAGAAATATTGCCGAACTTTATTATAGTAGCATAAATCTAAATTCAACAACTTATCTATACTTCATCTTTTAAGCAGTTAACAAATGGTTCAAATTGGCTCGTAGCGTCGTAGCAAGATTACTACGGGCTACGAGGTACGCTGTTATAATTTTTGAGCAGCCGATTGGCCGTAGCATACGAAGCGTAAAAGTATGAAAACTCTAAAAGGTACAAAAACGAATATGTAAAATGAAATCAAATGCCGTCCTATGTAGGTAGTTCGAGTTTCGAATATATCTACTGAGAAGAAACCAACAAGGGACTTATTATGCTTTATATTGACACAACTTACTACGAGTTGTTGTTAGGTGATGTTTTTTTCTAATACAAATAATCAAGAAAATTGTTTTGGTGATAGTTATAATAATCATTGAAAAATAAGCAGATTAATAAACGCTACAGACTGAATCGTAAATTAATTAATCGAATACTTATTACATTTCAACGTGTCATTCCCGGTTGTGTCAAAAGCCGTCGCTGTGGAGCCCGGGGCCACACTTAAACCATTATTCAAGGTTTGGCAAGTCTGATAATTACAAAATTCAAGTATTATACCATCAAGCTATGTTGTCCACGTCTATGATACCCCATTGAAAGCAAAACAATGGAGGATAATCTCAGTAGAGAATAGTTTTCATTGGATAAAGTTTCCCCTATGCATTACATATGGAGCTTTGGCCGGCACAGGGGTTTATTCAAATGTTGTTTACGTGGCCGGTATCTACTTCGCCATCTGCACGGGATATTTAGTGATGCGAACCAATAAAATTTTGCCTCTCGACTTTACGTCATATTTAAGGTTCCGGGTTTCAAAAAAAAAAAGTTTAGGTCCCCATTAGGCGCGCGAACAGGGAGCGCCTGAGAGTTTGCTTCCAGTTTGCCTCCCTGTATGTTTTAAATGGATTCTCCATATAACGCGTAATGTAGGCACGCCATGACGCAACACGTTATTCAATCAACACTCAAGCTCCAAGTGCCCAAGTCCAGCTCGCACTTGACTGGCGGTTTGTTTTACTCGAATATCACAAAGTGATTTTCGAGTCATTTTACATTCAATAAACATCGATCAGAAGTTCTTTGACTAAGTATCTCAATGACGCATTACGATATGATCAAAGGACTCAAGTATTTCATTTATTTTTACTCAAACGCTCGAAAATTAAAATCAGAATCATTAGAATCAGATTCATGATTCGCTCGGGAAAAACATAAAAAGGGTACGGTTTCGTCTCATCAGGTGGATGTACCACCCACTACTGCCTCTTCTTCACTCCTTTCGCTCGTCAACCAATCTCAGAAAGTCCGAACTCTGAATCTACCGAAGAAAATCGGGAGCGGTAAATCAGGAAATGGGCGTCCAATACCCGGGCATGAGTTGATGTGATTCTATAAAACACTGTCAACGACGCTTTATTTGAGGCAATGCATGCGACCTACATAATGATAATAGGCATGTTATGTATGTTTGTTATGTCGACTTACATCATAAGTTGCCATAACAAATAAGCGTGACACGACATCCCCTAAAACAGAGTTCCGCGACGTACTACGGCATACTGCATCTTGTATACTTGGTCGGAAAAGGTTATCTTATAATGTTATTATAAATAAATAATAAATAAATATAACACATACATTAATCTGACTCCGAGATAGGTAGCTCAAGCACCTGTGTTACGGATGTCAGAATCAACATTGGGATTACAAATATATACATATAATACTTTTCTTTTGTAAATACATACTTATAATACATTGATAACGCCCAGACCAATACAAACAGATATGTTCATGCACACAAATGTTTGTACTGTGCGGGGATCGAACCCGCAACCCTTGCACCAGAGGCAGCGTTCACTAACACTGTTCCAAACGGGTCGTCTTTATTTTATTATAAGTAAAGGTAAGAAAAATAATTAGGACAGTAAATATTATTAAATGTTGTTGACGAGAGATAACTGTATGTTACGCCAAGGTTAATTTTTACTCAATCTTTTTTATCATTAATTATTAGAGAATAAACGATAAAAATAAATTAAATAAGTTTATTCAAAATCAACATCAGCTTACACATTTAACAAAAATATTTTGTTATCTAAAAGTTAGAACATGCTAAGGTTGTAGGTATCGACTAGCGTTTAACTTACAGAAATCTCCACACTAGGTTAGGCCTGTACACACACTGTACAGACAATGTCAAAAATGTATAAAAATTAAAGTAGTAAAAGTGATTGTTGTGAAATCCTCAGAGATTTTTGGTAGATGTGAACACTGAGATCATATTGATGCCGACTATATATTTAAAAGAACACAAAAGATTTTGGAACAATGCATTTTATGACTTCATGAGTGTAGGAACCTAAAATACAAAGGATATGATTTTATACAAGATAGTATAATAATCAAATGGTCTACTAAAATTGTTAACTTTGACTCTAAATTGAATTTTTATTTAAGCTCCATAATCACGTTCAAATCGTAAGCGCATTTACACGTAATTTATAATAACAAGTGTGCTATTGTCTGCGCATAAACAAATGCACTAGACTCGGTTTAATTTTGTAAACGAATGGCAGGAAACTTGTATTATATAAGTCATTTAACAGAGGTCGTACACCGAAACGGAATTGATGACTAAATCTTTGTCTCCGTCTCATTTACGCGAGCTGATTTTGTGTGTAGTTGCGACAGGTATATTCACGCTTGTTATGGGACGGTTTCGTATTAGGCTCTCAGTTTATGATTAGACACCGTTAACTTTATAAGTATTTAGCAATAGATAGCCCTTGAATTAAACGAATATAGTTAACTAGTCTGCGGCCGCGGCGTGACTCACGCAGTTTTAGTCTTTATTACAAAAGTCTTTATTCAAACTTCAAACCCGCGCAACTACCTATTAGGGGTTGAAATTTCAAAAGTTTCTTTTTTTATTAAAAACCAAATATCACCCCTTCGAAGGGAGAATTCCCGAAAACGTTGAAGTGTATTTCTGTTAATTTCAAATTATTTATTACATTACGTATAAGTACAAATTTTCATATTCATAACATCAAAAATGGTGGACATTTATACAAACTTCTAAGCCTCTTTTCACCCCTTGAAAGGTTCATTTTTAAGAAACCCTTTCTTAGTGCTCACTTTCACAATTAAAGGAAACCCTGCTCAAATTTAAAATTTTTAGGGTCAGTAGTTTGGACTGTGGGTGCATTCCTAGTCACTTAATACCTTAGTCACTTACTTTCTCCATTTATAAATATACCTAGATAGATAAAGTAGGGGAAACATTCAGACGATGACTTTTTGTTAACAAACTATATTATTTTCTCTAACTTAGTAATGAATCATTTTTCTATGCATGTAAGTATCGAAAAGGTTCTTCTTCAACACTTGGTGGTATGTGTAACTAAACAATAAAAGCAATGAACATGATTAACCATAATCAAGTTACAATAGCGTTATTTTTATGAGAGGAAATTTTGAACCGAATTTTTTACTTACTAAATTTTGAATAGTGTTTAGGTTTTTACAAAACAAGCATTTTAAGGACATGGAACGAATTGCGTGATGGATTCGAATGCAATCAAGTCAAGGTGCTTATTACGTTCCTCCAATATGCTATAAAAGGATGATTACCTACAAACGATAACATCGGCTGTTTTCTAGTTATTTATACCAATAATAATAATAATAACGAAAGATCTTGATTAATGTCCATCTGATTTTTTATACGTACTCAAGTAACGAAGCCAGCAAATAATTTTAATCAACGTTGTTATTAAAAGCAATATCGAAAAGACGATAACGCCCTTTCGTAGTGATACATTGTGGCTATACTGGCGGTATCTTTATAGGAAGTCCCCCACCACATGACCTGGACCGTGCCGCTAGTCGCAGTCGTTGCCGCAACAGTATGCTGCAACAAATTGGTGCGCCCCACTTTCAGGTACGGTGGTGCAGCCTGTCTCAAAGTAGAAGAGTCCCGGATATGGCTCATTACCACCACATTAAACACTACCGAGAGGGGGACTGCGGGCACCCCTTCCCGCACATACACCGCTGGTTGCAGTGCTGTGCGAGTTAGGTACAAACCCCCAGGCTTCCAACATAATAACGCGTCGCAGAAACCGATTCCGCTGGCTGCTGCCACCGCAATACGCTGGCTGCGACCTTGCAGCGCAGGTCCCAAAACGTGGGCCTTGCGGAAACTGCGCCCGAAAGCTTGCGATGGTTTAACCCGCTTTCACGGGCCCTAGTGCACCATCAGGGAACGACGCGAAGATTCTCGTCCTCAGACCCTCGGCGTGACAATGTAGGCCCTGTAGCGAAGTGCGCTTCTGCGCGGTCGCACGCCTGGGCCGGTCCGTCAGGTGTCCGGCTAACAGGTAGCAATACACGAATGAATTACTACCCGCCATTGCCCAGGAAAAACCGTGCCCCGCGGTAACCGTTTCTGCCTAATACTTACCAACCGAAGTTGGAATCAAGACAGAACTGATTACCACAGGGCCACTCGAGGAGGTAGATGCACCTGAGTCCCCTACCAGTAATATGCTCCACGAACCTCCAAGTCCTGATTAGAACAGACCGGAAAAACCATGAAATTCCGCATACCCCAAGGCATATGTGAAAATACCAAACCTGAAAGAAAACAAATATCAAACAACAGCACACATTATCTATCTATTTTAACACTGAAGAAACAAAAGTGTTCATAACCCACATATTTGTCCATACGAGTATTAGTCTGAATGTTTGAAAACTCTGTATCATAACTAGCACATGCTGGTATCAGTTATGTAAGTACCTATGTTTTTACATAGGTAACTGCACCAATGGAACTTTTTATTGATATTCAATTAACAGACTGCGCATCAATCCATGCTTATAAAATTTTCAATCAGCTAAAAAAATATTGAACTAGCTGGCGCCATCGATAAACTTTGATTGTTCGTCTGCGCGATCAATTTTAGTCGCTTATATGAGTAAGTAGATTTCTGTATACCAGTATTAATCATTTTTGACGTTGAACGTAGATTTATCTTAAACTTGCGACGCTCCCTCTCAAATTAATCTAAAAATAATAAATAGGAAGCAAACCTAAAATATTTGCATTCGATTATAAGTCACGGAGTGATGCCACTGTAGGACGAATAAAAACGATTTAACACTTCCATTGTGTGTGACGGTTTTGACAGATTCCAAAGATATTGTTGACTAACTTGACCAGTTTACTATCTAAATTATTTTCGCCAGGTGTTGGCAAACTACAATTAATTAGGTTCCTGCAAGCATAGGGTAGTGCCGGCTACAATATGAGCTAGACCGAGTCCACCACAGTTTAGATAGTCGCAGTCTTTAGGTTCCCGTTGAATTATAACTATACGAAAAAGTGTGTGTTGGCCGTGTGGTCCCCGGCAGAGTAGAATAGGCCACCCTCACTCTTACCGAGGTATCGTAAAAGGCGACTAAGGTAAAGCTGCTGGCATGATCATCAGCACCCAGAGAAGGAAAACTCTGCATTTATATCAAAACCCTCGCCAACCCGTCTGCCAAGCGTGGTGAGTATGGCAATTACCCCTCATGTGATTGAGGGAGGCCCGTGCCCCAGCAGTGGGGACTTAAATGGGCTGATGATGATGATGATGAAAAAGTGTTTCTAGGAGCGTTGCTCCGGCGACCTTGTATATAAACGTAAACCGATACACCAGTGCGTTTTGAAAAGCTTGTTGGCAATACTGCATTCCACGCATTGTCAGCTTTTCCCACTACTACGACGAACGCTATCACCCTTGACATGTCGAATGTACCATTATCCCATCTCTAATGATCGCAATTTTTATACGCGTAGTAGAGTGCGGTAAAGTTGACCAGGAAATGGTTTGCATCCGTTCAGAAAAAGTTGCAGAACTGGTGTCGCGGGTGTCCATGGGCGGCGGCAGTTGCTTGCCATCGGGTGATCCGTCTGTTCGTCTGCCTGCCTATTAAATAAAAAAAAAGTTGTATGTTCAGCATGCCATATATGACTATGACTATCACAATAGATCTATTAGTCGCAGTGGCTATGAGATGTAATGCTCACCTAATATGTTGGATAGATATATACCTACACTACATCCTATCTTCAGGACCTGACTTGGAATTTATGTCATTCGTTCTATAAAAAAAAATTAACGTTCCCGTTTAATAGAGCTTATAAAGCAATTACGTATAAATCATTCATTACCTACTCGTAGGGTTGTTATTTTTAACTTCCTTCCCTTCCCTTCGCTACGAGGGAAGTACCTAACAGAAGCATGATTGGCTATCAAATCTTGAAAATAATTTACTCTATTTCTAATTTTCGTATTATTATGACTAGTATCATAGGTAGGTGTTATATCCCGTGTATGGAACTACATGATGACTACATCAATAATAAGTAGCTAGCCCCCAAATAAATAACTACCCCCAAATCCTGAATCATAGTCTAAGAGTTGGAAACCTGGTCTCGAAAGCGACACTGTTGGATAAAACCGGGAATTACACGCTAAGATGAAGAGGTGGCAACATTAATGGCAGTGAATTTGGCAAATTTTAATGTTTAGGTTATATGTTTAAACAACGTATAGGTTGTTAAAAAGGTTAAATAAATTTAAAATATATTAACAGATGTCGTGTGGTACCGGCAGAGTAGAATAGGCCACCCTCACTCTTACCGAGGTGTCGTAAAAGGCGACTAAGGTAAAGCTGCTGGCATGATCATCAGCACCCAGAGAAGGAAAACTCTGCATTTATATCAAAACCCTCGCCAACCCGTCTGCCAAGCGTGGTGAGTATGGCAATTACCCCTCATGTGATTGAGGGAGGCCCGTGCCCCAGCAGTGGGGACTTAAATGGGCTGATGATGATGATGATGATGATATTATTAGATTACTGGACTACATTTTAAATTGTTTTGTATTTAATACATCTACTGTGAAGAATTCATCAAACAACATTGTGATCGAAACGAAGTATGGAAACTAAATTTTATGAAATGGGTACGAACAATTTTTCGACGGCTAAGTACCTAGTGTATTAGAAAAAGTGTCCAGTAATACACATCATAATATGGTACAGGACTTTTTCTAATTTAAGAGTCAAATTATAAAACATCTCAAGTCTAAATTATCTTGCCTCTCCTCAGCGAAAGTTTGAAACGATTTTACTCAAAGTTTTGTGCACTGATTTCAGCAATTATCCATGTGGAGAGCCAAAGCTCTCCACTATTGCCACTTAGAGAAAATCTCATGAAATCTTCTAGTTCTGCAACATTATTATCTACAAGGTTATATTCGTAATTAATGCAAGCAGGTATGATAATCAATTGCTTTACCAGCTTAGACAACCTGGTTTAGAATGGTCACGCATACATTGGATTATGTATAATCATGGACTAATTGTACAATTAGTCCATGGTGTAATGTATTCTATCTGATTTATTAATTAATCTGGGTAATTAATGCCATAGGGCAGAAGCAGTTAGGTACCAAATTCTAGTGTTATTTTATATCGACAGATTGTATTGTTTACCTGGAGGGTAGGAGGCACTACCAAATACAGAACCATATCAGTAAATGGTGAACAACCCCAAAATATTTAACGGTCTACCATGATCACTTACTATTCGAATGTACAATATTCAGGATAGTATTAACATATTTGTATCGCTACTTATACCTTTTTTACATGACAATTCACTAGGTATTATTAATCTAATGGAATGGTCGTGTTGCGCCAATTTCAACCCAATACACGTACGTAGAAAGTGTACTTTGAAAAAATGCTCGACATAATATCAAAATTTAAAACATGAAAGTTACAAAATATGTATACAGGATTATCCTGAATAGGAATATAAACTAGTAATAATATATCAGTATAAATCAGATCTAATAATATAATAAATACATGTAACAGGTAAACGTGATATTAAATAAATTGCGGTAAACCAATTGGCATTTAGTTGACGTAATTAGTAAAAAGTATGTTATAATCATTTTAGATGCAGATAATCCAAAACCCCTAAAAGCATAATAAATAGGTGAACTCAATTGAAACGTTTATGGATACAAATAAAGTGACATTGATTATATTATTGTTACTTAATATTTCATTTGCCAGTTGACGATAAGAACAAATAGGCCGATATGAGGACACAATAAAAATGTTTACGATGCGATATGACTGCCACTTCCTCTGTTTTACGAACGTGTCTGGTAGGTAAATATCATTTTATTTGATATTTCAGCTATTATCTAGCAATCTATAAATATTTGACCATGAGTTTGTATCGTTATGAAGTCCCTAGGACCCGTTATGTAACGGTACGTTTCATAAATAAACATACAGATGGCACCAAATTTATGATAACCCTTTTGGTAACTCGTGGTAAGAAACACCCGCGTAACCCGTGTTGCTCCTGGTCGAGGTTACGAATTATGACGTGAGTCTCAAAATTTAATTTCCGCAGAAGTGAACAACCAATAAAGCAAATATTCCATTCCAAAAAACGATTATATTACTACTATTCTACATCTTGGGCGTTGTTGTCTAATATTGATGAAAATAAACAAATAAAAATCGCCATAGTTTTATTTAACTTTTTCTTATAGCTTGTAAAAAGAAGGTTTAAGTATTTATTTACGTGTCGTGATCGGTGAAATACAGGGGGCCTAAGTATAAAAGTTTTTTTGCCTAATGCGCAAATCGCTTTCTTTTCACGAGGCCCGAACTACAAAACACACAATTGAACAGATTCTATTCTGGGTCAAACACCCCATCAAGGTGGCTGCTCAAGCTATCGATGGCAATATTTCAAAGCCCTTATCTATCCCGCGCCGTTGGGGAAATGAAAACTTTATTACAATGCAATAAAAGCCAGGTGGAGCGAACGCATCGTGAAACCTTGTAGTAATTAGAGTGAATCCGACGGAGGGATTTTAGTAAATTAAATATACGAGTCAACTTTGATATAATGTACCTATATTTTATGAAGAACGTACTCTCTTACCCCGAATGTCTTAACGACTACTAGTAAAATGAAATTCATAAATTGAAAATTAATTAAACTTATTGCAAATACGCAAAATATGTAGTAACGTTAAGTGGAATATGGACCTAAGCTTGCGTGGATTACCATTGACAGACAATTTCCCCTAGTCGAACCCAAGTCACATCATACATAACTGATAAATGATTGTCAAGTAAAGGAAATATTAGGTAATAAAGGGAAGGGAGCAGTGTGACATTTATGAATAGGTAGGTTTTTAGTAAATGGCTGGTTCAGTTATTCATATAATAATAGCGCCTAACATAAGCTCCAATATCTTACACACGGTTTGGTGCCAAACTTGAAGATACAATGTAATTTATATACCAAACAATGTAACCCTTTTGTGAGAGAGAATACGCTTCATTCATTTTAAAATAAAATATTTATTTCAATATAACTTATGTCTTATTACAACTACAACTTTGATTTATTGATCAAACTTGTATTAGACATAAGTTAAATTGAAATATATATATACTACATGGTCAAGATAATGTCACTTTATTTTAATGACAAATGGTTTTAAAAATACTAATAGAAATAATTAATAGGTATTGCAATATGCCAGGAAAAGAAATATGTTTTTTATTTGCCCCGAAATACTCTTTCAAGTCATAAAAATAACGGACAAACAGTCATTTTTTAAATTCTACCTTATACCTACTTAGTTAAAGTGTTCGTATAGCACTTGGCGAGTGATTGTACATCCTTATACCCTTGAAGTGCATGATTCTCCGAAACAACTCATTCTTTGCGCCGCCGGGAAGAATAATTTTATCATTTTTACTGTTATATGTAATCGTTCTTCTGCTGGTAATGAATTCCATTTTGATTAATGACCAGTGAAATACTGTAGATGTACATACCCTTAACTGTAAGGCAATAGTTATCTCTGAAAATCTGTCGGCATGATTCTTCAGACCTTAAACCGTGAATAGCCCCATACACCTTACCTGTAGTCGAAAAAAAGTATATTATAATTTGTAATAGAGAATATTTTTGCGTTGTATGCTGTTTTAGCTGTCTCAACATTAGTTTTGTTTACAAGAGTTTGCATTACGAAGCAGAAGGGCCTAATTTTATGGTTGATCAAAGTAAGGTGGTTATCCATTATAATAACTAAAATGTTGAGTGACTCACTTCTTCTTTTTTGTCGCCTTGGTGGCTTACATCTTCCTATGAGTAGCTTGATACGGCCGAAATTTTCAGAGTTCGCTACTTTATCAATTCCTAAATATTACTTCTACCCCAGTTCAAACATTTAGTATCTTGTTATTAATGTTCATAATTAATCTTTTGTGAAAAACCGTCAAGTGCGAGTCAGACTCGCGCACTAAAAGTTCCGTAGCAACTTATTACATAATAATATGGTCCTCGGATATAGTCAGCTAAAATCTCTTCCTAAATGACCCAAAGTTGTTTACAAATTATATTTTCAAATTAAAAGTTAGGCCCATACAGAACTCTTATAAATATAAATAAAGTTATAATTCCTTATCACACGGTTACTGATATGAACCTAATCTTCTTCTTCTTCATCTTAGCGTGTAGTTCCCGGTTGCGACCAAAGGGCTCGCTTGTACCATGATTCAGGAATCGGGGAGTCCGGTACAAATTTAAATTCACAACCCTTCAACTTTATGGGAATATTGGTTTGATCGAGATCTAGTAGGTAAGTAGTTTATTTTAATCTATACTATTTATAAAGAGGTTACTCGCATAGTCAACGTCAATGCTTGTATGCAAACCGATACTGAAACCGGTAAAGTTGAGTCCCGAAATGAGTTACTAACTGCCACACTCACTCTGAGTATGGCAATTGACTAACTTAGTTGGCTACTTAAGAAAAAATATTGACACTTATTTTGATACGCTTAAAGACTACCGATACTAAATTTAAATGAACATTAGATTAAATGACGTCTCTGAGTGCGGCCGTAAGCTACTTAACGGTCACTGGTAGGTAAGTAATAAATAATTAACAGAAATTCGCTTTTCATTAAATCAACTCGAATATAAAAATAAAATAAAAAACATATTGCCGTTATGGAACCCTTCATGGGCGAGTCATTATGAGGAAAATTGAGACACTTTAATTAAAAATTGTTCAAGACATTTTACGTAAAAAGTAAGTACTTGTGATTTTTCAAGCTTATTTTACACACGCCATTCGGGTCACAATGATCTCGAGTATAATTAAAGTTTTTAGTGGCCACTTTCAACTTAAATCATATCTATACTACGTTTAATACATACACTTAGGACCGTCAAGAGAAGAGCGTACTCCTTTTTATAAAGGCCGGCAACACATTAGTGATCTCTTTGATTTCGCGATGTTCATGGGTGGCGATGATTACTTTCCATCAGGTGACTCGCTTGCTCGTTTGTCGCCTCTGGTATAAAAAAACACATTAAAAAAACAAGCAGCGAAACATTTTATACATTTTATTAAGGAGCATGTAATATAGTAAATTATATACTTTTCTAACCTTATTAATACCGAAGGTGACTTATATATAAGTGTGTAAGTGTGTATATTGCACCCTCAGTGAAAATACACGTGAACCTGAAATACAGATTTTTCAGTAAAGTCAAAAACTCAATTAATAGAAATTACTAAACCTATGCATGGTAGACCTGCCATTATGCTTAGAGTGAACTCAACTATATACATAGATCTGATAGGTAGTTAAGGTATTCTCCAGCCTGTGTAATTAGGCTAAGAAATTAATACTATTTTCATTAGTCAGCTGGCTGGGTAGGGTAGGTATCCTACATAATTTTATCAAAAAGCACTTTGTAGGAAGCCGAAACTTTGCGCCGGACTGTTGTAACCAGAAACAAGATACATTAAGTATAATTGTACCTACTATCAAATATGATACTAGCTCTAAATATAACAATAATATCTTCCAACCGATTACGGCTACGGCGGCCAATCTCAACGATCAGCCACGCCGGATATATTATACAATATATTACGCATATATTAATTATTACGCATATATTATATATTATTACGCAGGATATTATGTTATAATGTTCAAGTGTGTGCGTAAAAGTGCACTCTCTATTCCCTTACCCTCATATTCCGATGGGACACCAGCGTGACACGACCAAAGAGGTATTGGCTGCAGGATTAACGGCTTAACGTGCTTTCCGAGGCACGGGGTTACAAAACCGCCAACTTCGAGACCCCGGGCTGACACTAAGAATTTCTTACCGCAAAACTTAAGTTTGTACTTAATTTTTGGCCGACCCGGAAATGGAACCCGGAACTTCTTGTGCTCTTGCATTATGCGAATAGCAGAATAAAATGAACTTTGATATCTGATATATCAGTTAACGATACTTCAAATAAATATTAAAATTAGATTATGCTCATTAAAATTGGAGGGACCTATGTCCAGCAGTAGAATGGAAAAGGCTGATGATAAAAGATAGGTAATTATGAATGTTTAATACATATGAATAAATTGCAATTTTTTACCTTTAATTTGACACTTTTATTGTTCTTTTTACTTGTTTAATCTATTAGTGAATAAAGCCAAAAAATAATCAGCTGGTCCATACAGAATAGAATATGCACCCGGCAATAATGTATGGAACAGCTATTTTTTTTTTGCTTATATTGTCGATCTAACAGGCAAAATTGACTTTATTTTCGGAATGTAAACGACAAAAGAATAACGCTGTATGTATACATCAGATATTTTGTTTTCATTATAAAAGCGGATTTTCTCGAACCCTGTCTGATTATTAAAAAAAAACACTGACATAGTAATAAATTCGCAATCACAAAGATATTTGAACAGAAATATGTAGGTTGGTAACCATTTTTTTATTAATTTGCTACTAACATAATACTTTAAAATTTAATTGGTGGTGCTGCTTAATACCTACCTTAAATTCAGTCGATACAATTTTAAGCGTAAACGCGTTAAGCTTAGGATAAAATACACCCAAATGGCACATTTACCTCAAACACGTCAATATCTGGATTAGCGCTCATTATCCACCGTCCGAGAGCACTACATAGCTTATATTCTAAATTTTTTTTCTCCCAGGGGAAACCATCATGGCCGTCACCTGGCTACGTATAGGGAACAAGGTGGTGTGTGAGACTCTAACCCTTACCAAAACCCCTGGGGTGTTCATCTTTGCGGTCTCTGTCATCAATGTTTCGCAACACTCATCATGGTCATCAATGAGTCTCTCGGTAACTTTCTTGTTCCGAGCAGTCGGCTCGCAAACATTAATTTTGTAACAATAACAAAATAAGTATTTCTCTCAAAATCCTGAATCATGGTCCAAGCGTAGGAACCCTGGGCGACACGGCTTTGGACGAAATGTGGAATTACACGCTGAGATGAGAGGGAACAAAGGAAGTCTTGCAAATCCTTGTAAATAGAGAGCAATGCAAAGGGCTATGCTTGGAATCTCCTTGCGTGAAAGGATTATCGTATCAGAAATAATGAGATCCGCAGGAGAACTAAGGTCACAGACATAGCCCAAAGGATTGCATGACTCAAGTGACAATGGGCAGGTCACATAGCGAGAAGAACAGACGGCCGTTGGGGCGCAAGGATCCACGAGTCTCCACTCGCCACCTACAGGGAGTCGCAGCCGTGCAGGCCTCGAACAAGGTAGACCGACGATGTGGTGAAGGTCGTGGGAATCCATTGAATGCGGGCGACACAGGAATGATCTATGTAGAGAACATTGGGGGAGGCCTATGTCCAGCAGTGGGCTTATATTGGCTGAAATTATGATGATTGAAATTAAGACAAAAAATTTAAAAATTGTTCAAGACATTGAAAGTAAAAATTATTGGTAATTTTTCAAGATTATTTTGCACACGACATTCGGGTTAAAATTATCTCGAGTATAATTGAAGTTTCATGCCTCAAACATCTAGCACTTAGGTTGAAGATGAAAAATTTCGCATTTATTATCTTAATTTCATTACAATAATTAAAAATCTGCTGGCGGCGCTATTGGATTGTAAAAGGGCTCTTAAGGTAAACATCAGGGCCATGAGGTGTATTTTTGAATAAATAAATCGAGAACCGATCAGAGGATCCGTTTAAAGGCTAGGTTTGACTAATGGGGAATGGGGGGAGGGGTTGCTATCCATCTGTCGCAGCTTCTCATTAATCACTCGGACCAACGCAACCAAGACACATAACGCTAAATCAAATTCAAATTTACTTGTCAAATATGAAACACAATATTGGAGTATTATTAATATTTGCAAAATTATTCAAAATTACAACTGCCAAATATTCGCACAGTATACAATGCGACTAGGCTTATTTGGCTCAAAATTGACTTAGGCAGAGGGACGTTGCATAATAAATTTTCTATAAAAAAGGTCTTCCATGTACTTGTTTAGAAAACAGCATTATAAATAAGCCTATCGATTTGTGCCACTTACCAAATATAAAAATAAGAGTTGTCGCATTATACCTACTACAGAAATCTTAATGTGACAATGTCGTCGTATTACATCTATAATGACCACAGACGTGCCCCCTAACCGGACTGTGCCTTTTCATAGAAAGCCATATTGAAAAATCGCGCGAAGCCATTAATACAGTACCCAGTAACTGGGGTGCCGTGCTGGTTGACGTTTTTTCTCTTCCGCACCCGTATAGACATGCATTAATGCTGCGTCAGGGCCGGTTGGATCTCTTTCACACTCTGTGACGTTTTTTCCGAATATGGCACATACCGTTTTTTTATAATATGGCTCTACCCGAAGATATCTTGCCAATGTCAAGTAATTTATTGAAAATAAGTGAGTAGTAAGTCTAAGTCACAGTAACTCAATAAAACGCCGATGTTTTGCGTTTTAACTACCTACGTATTCTGCGGATTCCACTCTAAACACAATCGCGGGTTTTAAGACTATTAATTATTTTAAGCTGTCACGTAACAACTCACTCGACACACAATAGCAGTGTTAAAAATGATACAATTCTACGATGCTTATTATTAGGATCACTTTGCGGCACTTCACTGCACAAATAAACACTAAAAAATTTGTTCACTAAAAACTAATTTACAACCTTTGAATTGCATCAGCCCACGCGGTGTGTTTAGTGCTACCGCCAGAATCCCACGTCATTCCGTTTCAAGCGCGCGTTTTCCAGTTCCATAATGACGACAATGCCAATACCCTATCTGTGTTGCCGTCACAAGATTGTCAAAATAACTAACTGCCCGAAGTTAATGCCATTATACAGCGTCAAGTAAGCGACCAGTGAACTTTTGAGTTTCCAGTTTTTAGGGTTCCGTAGTCAAATGGCAAAAAACGGAACCCTTATAGATTCGTCATGTCCGTCTGTCCGTCCGTCCGTCACAGCCACTTTTCTCCGAAACTATAAGAACTATACTATTGAAACTTCGTAAATAGATCTATTTTGTTAACCGCATTACGATTTTTACACAAAAATTGGAAAAAATAAAAAAATTGGGGGGTCTCCATACTTGAAATTGAAACTCATTTTTTTTTCATCCATCCTATACGTGTGGGATATCTATGGATAGGTATTTAAAAATGATGTTGACGTTTTTAACATCGACGTCCCAAAGTGGTAAATTGTATCGTCGTCGTCGTCGCCTCCCCCCCCCCCCCCTCATAAGTTATAAAAATATATATGATGTACATAATCATGAAAACTAACAACGATAATTGGTTTGAACTAGATATAGTGAGTAGTTTTTTTTTTAATTCGTTATAAACCGTAAACCGCAATTTACCTTCCATATACATCTTACTTGAAACCCTTCATGGGCGAGTCCGACACTCACTTGGCCGGTTTTTTTTATCCAATGAGTTTACCATACCCTATGACGTAATGGTATGGTAACCCGACTTTAATGACACATTATTATATTATCTCACAGAAAAAATGTACATATAGAATTTGTAAAAACATCTGTACGAGGCACTTAAAGCCATCAATCTCAGTAAAGCAGGTTGCAAGAATAAGATCGGATTGCAAGAGTAACTAACACACTTGAGGATATTGTCTAGAAAAATTGGTTACATGATAGGATTAACTTTATTCGGTTAAACAAAAGCCCAAAAAGAGTTCGTGTTACTAGCACTAATATAATTGGTTTTTATGATGTGTCTTTAAATTTTACAAATAAATAAATAATAATAATTTCACAACATCACATACATTGATCTGACTCCGAGATAGGTAGCTCAAGCACCTGTGTTACGGATATCAGAATCAACAGCGGAATTACAAATATATACATATAATACTTTTCTTTTACAAATAACCTGCTAAAATCTATATTTATGATTCTTCTATTATAAAAACACGATGTAAACGCCAAAATAAAGCCAGCATGTCTTAAACTTTACCACATCCAGTTTTCTTTAAAAACTACCGACTCTACTCTTGAACTCACCTAGCAAGGAATTTATCCGAAAGGTACGGGTGGTAAACATACCTTTCGTCAAACTTGAGCATTAAATCTTGCTGCCGAAGCCCAAGTGCAGTAAGTAAAGGAAAAGTATCTGAAGCGAGGAAAAACTAGATCCAGTCGAAAGAGCAGAAGTAGTTCAGTGTGTGGAAGACTTGAAGCACGTGAGCTGGAATTTCATAGTTCATGAAGTCGGACGTCGCGCAGGGCTGTCCGGACGGACATGCCCGGCATTTTCATCTTCACATTCACCTCTATAACTATTACGATTAGTGATGCGCCAACTAAAACCACTAGTTTTACCGAATAACCGAATAATATTCGGTTTAACTTTTACCGAACCAAATATTCGGCCGAATTATTCGGCTTACAATTTCATTAAATTTTTCGCGCTAACAGGTTTTAACCATGTACTCTATGTGGCGCTGCTGGCTAGGTGACAAGGGAACCGTACCTCACCGCCCGCTACCCGCGCTATCACTTTTGAAAAACATCGCACAGTTAGTAACAGAAATATTTATTTTCAATTCCTTTTATTACAAAACGTGGTTTAAAATAAGTACCGGATTAACACAAGCAATAACTAAAAATACTGGAATAAACACAATTACAAAACGGAGTATAATGTTTGTTACTGAATCTATAAATCAATAAAATCATAATGAACATCTTTGGTCTTTTAGTTCTTCGAAGTATTTTAGCTAAGAAAAGAATAATACTCAAACCAAATTATTCGGCCATAATACCAAATATTCGGTCGAATACGAATAGTAAAAATTATGCCGAATATGCCGAATACCGAATACGAACCGATTATTCGGCGCAACGATTATTTTGTATATTGGAGTTATAGAGACCGCTTGCCGTGAGCCGTGAGGAACTCTCTTTAATGGAAGTTTGTGTATATTTAGTCAGGTACTCTTTAAGCCGGTTTGAACGGGCAGCTGTTATTTTAAAGTCTTTTTTAATGTGAGTATCTTTGTGAAGATGATATTGATTATTAATTTTGGAGAATTTCGTGTTGACGTCATTTAACGTGGCGTATCTATGATCTTGGGATACGGTCGATCTGCAACTTCTGACGAAAATAGCGCCAAAATTCACCATATGGCGCTTGCTAGATGACCGCTCAATTGAAGTGAAAGATAGCAGTGACTGTGAAAACGTTTAAAAAATGTGTTATTGCTTTCCGCGTGTTGGCTGCCGCGTTGGCGAAACGACATTGGGAACTTTTTCCTTCACTACAGCGGACACAATCAAAACATATCACAGATGTTAGATCCTGTTATCCACTTTCTTGACATTCATTCATTCATTCTTCATTCATCTTTTTACTATAATTAATGGGAATATTGAGGAAATATATTTTTAATATTAGGTCTTTACCTATGAAAATGTCTTTTCGTATGGCAATTTTGACATTCGTAACACAGGTGCTTGAGCTACCTATCTCGGAGTCAAATCAATGTTTGTGACATTGTGAAATATTTAGTATTATTAATATTTATTTTCTTAGGAGTTGTATTTTCCATACTATCTCTTTTTTTGCATAACAAATACAATAATATCTGATATCTTTTTAATATAAATCTTAAAATATACTCCTAAATCTAAATAAAATTATAGTATGGTGATTTTTTTATATAAAGGAGTAACACATCTTAAAGTGTCTAGAGAAAAAAACGGCAATTTCATAGGTAGGAAGGTCTAGAGTTTTGAAATAAAGTAGGTATATGTGGGCCATGGAGAATTTTCCCACAGCAGAGTTCACAGTTTCATTTGATTAAAAATATATCTTCTTATACGAACATATCCAACGCTCTGTGGTTGCGCAATTCGGGCGCTATAAATCCATGGTGACGATTAATTACTCGGGATGAAACTACTCCCATATTATATAGGAAAATAAAAAAGTAAAACATGTTAGGTCGAAATCTTTCAGACCACCCACGTAACTAGGTGTTATTAAATTTAAATGGACTGAGTTTTAGGTACTTTGACAAAGTCATGGAACTTGGATTTCAATTCATTTGAATACTTACTAAGTACTTAATGTTCAGTATTTATAGCTTAAGAAGAGAGCTGTAGAATTTGAGTAACCATAAAATAAACAATATTTAAATAAATTCAACAGCTCGAATGAGAACCCATATACATAAGATTAGATACGTTTTATTGTGCACAAACACTTTGTTTAACATTGATAAACAAGAAAATTAAATAAATGCAAAATAAACAATACCAATAATGACACAAAACGCAGCTGTTGCTCTACAAGTTTTACATTTTCCGCGCAGATAATCAATGTTTCTGTTTTATTTATGTACTTTATTATCTTTTATTTTCTCTTTCATTTGTGTTAAACGGCAAATAAGGCAGTGATAGCACTCACGAGTATTTTTGTTCTAAGACACGCAAACATTTTAGAATTTAAGATGTAATTATATTGAAGGTGCTTAATACTTTTTTCTAACCATTTTTTATATTTTGCACAGGTCTGGGCCGAAGGAGGGTAATAGGGTCGCCAACTGTTGTTGGCGCCCTTTGTATATTGCTTAGCGTAGTTACCGCTGAAACCATTGTCTCGTTTAAGAGGAAGAGCGAGAGGCGCGACGCCGCAATGTCAGGATCTCATTCGCCGGTCGGCGCCCGCGGGGAAGCAGTAAGTCGCATGCCGGCCTCACACTGTGTTACCGCATAGTAGTTTTGTATTACCTCGATGTTGCATGTTACTTTCCGATTTTTGTTTACTAGTTAGGTCTTCGCGTGCTTCTTCAGAGAGTTGATTTTATGATTTTTTCAACGAAAGTACTAGGAAAGCTTTCAAATCAATCTTCATTATTTATATTTTTGGTACTTGGTTCTTAATGTAGAGCATCAATTGTGAAAAAAAAATCGATATACGAAATACCTCTGGGTTTATCGCCAAACGTTGTGAATAGAACGGTATGGCGGGCGTAATATCGCTAAATTATAGAGTAGTGGGGTTGCTGGATTAGTCCGGGTATCCGTTGGTCTACTTCGATGTTGGATATCCTCTTTCAGTTACCTGAGGCATACCTCCTCAGGAAGTGTTTGGTGTTGTAGATTCCGTAGTAAACACAATGCACATCACTGAGCAAACATCAAAAGACGAAACTTTTCCTAATCTAAGTTTAGGCAGCCCTAGCCAAATCTTATATTCTATCTGTAGTGTAGATTAGGTATATTCGAGTAAGATTGCGAATAGTAATCACAATTAATCTATTATGATCCGTGTTCCCAGTTGATATTGCTTTGGTTTTTCTTTGTTAGCTTGAGACGCAGGACAATTGGTATTCCTATACATTTCCCAGTTTATAATATGTATATATATGTACTAAACATAAACCAGGGGATGTATTAAACATCAAGACAGACACCTATCATTTTCCATGTTTGTAACAATTATTATTATAACAATTGCTGGAAATTGCTTAAACATATTTGACGTGCGTGTGACATGAATGAATACCTGAAAGATCAATATTATTTTCCATTATTTCGAAGATACCTATGGGATAGTAACACTTACGATATTTACGTACCTTTTTCAGGGACCGACTAAATAACGAAAGATTTTTAAAATATAGGTACTTACGCAAAAGTTACATTAGCAGAGGCTTTCTACACATTCGGTATATGATCGATTTGAGGACTGCCACGGTAATGACATCTCTGAGAACAATGCGGCCCAGCGACGCCTATCACGAGTATCTCGCTATTTCTATGCAATTTATAAGTGAATTAATTAGACGATAGAATTGTGTTTGCTCATTAGAACTCCGGGTGCGTCCAGCTTTAACTCAAGTATTGATTCAAATCTAATCGCATTTGCAACGGCTACTGATCAAATCTATTGGGTTCGCGTAAATTACTACAGCAAGCTGCTCAGCGCCCATATAATATTTTCCGACAACTGCAACGCGGAGCGAACTAATAGGTACCTATTACTGAATTAATCTTGCTTACCTAATGAAATGAAAAAAAGATTAACGACCTATGTAATCAACTAATGCTAGTTATGTTGCTTTATTTTGAGAAGAACGCTGTACCTAAATAATAATGAAAATTTGTACTAATTTGACATGCGTGTTAATTAATAATAAATCATCTGTACATTGCATGCATGAGCGTATCTTATTACTTTCAAGTATTAGGTACAATAAATTATAATAACTTCATAAGGGAAACCCTGACAAAGAAGAGTAAAGTTACGAAGTTATTTAATAACATAAATACTGGTAAATTGTCAGTGTAATTTATTAAAAACAAAGTATAATCCATACCACCAGTTTTGATTGGAATTGTTTTAAAGAAATTACTTCCTCACCTCTGAAGATAGAAAACCCTTTACCAGAATTACCGCTTCATGATCGAATTGTTTGAGGTCCCGTGATTGGCTCAGTTCTTCGGGGAGTTTAAGTGGTGAGGTGACCTAACTTTTTTTTATGAGATAGGTGACAGACGAGCAGACAGATCGCCTGATGACGCCCGAAGCAATTGTCGCTGCCCATACACACCCGCGGCATCAGTGGAGTCACAAGTGCGCTGCCAACCATTAAACCTCCTTCCCCCAGATGGGGCCTCCGGTACTCTCACTCACGCCACGAAACAGCACTTTGCTGCTTCACGCTGGTTTTCTGTGAAGCCGTGTTATCACTCCTTCGAGTAGGCCCATTCATGCCGAAGCGTGGCTCTCCCATGGTCGAACTTATTTCATAACTACTATTATAGACGTTTCGCTTTTTAGGATTATAAATTACTTTTTTTCATTGTAGAATTATAATGTGAAAGTCAGGGCAATATCCCCGCTTCTGGCCAACAAAACATTATTACTCAAATGGCTGAAACGGGACAATACCTCATAATGGTCTCAATATATGTTGTCCCAATCGTCTTATATTTTTGACGGAATCTTTTAATGCTTCTTATTGTATTAGTAATACCTTTTTTATTTCTTTGGACGAGCCCAAATAAAGAAAGAAAGAAAAGAAAAGGTATTAGTTTTCTCTCTCAATTTTACTCGTCATGCTTACTCATCCCTGCCTGTGTATGGGGACACAGGACATCCATATAATTATATACAGATAGGTAATAATTTTTAATATAATAAACTATGATTTACAATGTGCCGATTAAGGAGGCTCAAAGTCACCCAGAGAACAATGGAGATGGCTATACTCAAAGTCTCCCTGCGTTATCGTATCAGAAATGACAGGACCCCAAAGGATTGGCATGCCTCAAGTGGCAATGGACAGGGCACATAGCAAGGAGAACAGACGGCCGTTGGGGCGAAAGGTCCTCGAGTGGAGGCCACGTACAGAAAGTCGCAGCCGTGCCAGGCCCCCCACAAGGTGGACTGACGATCTGGTGAAGATCGCGGGAATCCATTGGATGCGGGGGCATAGGACCGATTTGTGTGGAGAGCGTTGTGGGAGGCCTATGTCCAGCAATGGATGTCTATTGGCTGAAATGATGAGGATGATGAAACTAAGACTAATATTTTGTTGGTACTAGTACTTATAGGTTAATTTTTAATCTTGAAAACAGCCGCTTGACGCAATATCTAGTTCTTCATTGCTCCTAAAACGGGACATAGGACTCTCGTATAAACATTGAAGTTTAATTGGAATAACCAACGAGTTCAATGCTGGCCCGGCGTGACTTAGACGGCTGGCACGTCGCCAATAACCTCCCGTTTTCAATTCATCGCTTAACCTTATTTACTGCACCTCTCATGACAGTGACTTCTTCACCTGTATATCTGTATGTACAAAAGCAATAGTTTTTTTTTACGTCGTCAAATTACTAGTACATACGTAGTTAAACGTCGAGCAAAATATATGAGTACACAATGTTGTATTACATAATAAATATCGTGTTAATTCCCGTCTTGATTAATTATAGTGTACAAAAGCAATGCAGACATATTTAGTTACCTACATGATCGAAGGTACATGATGAGAGCAATGGAGAGGGCTATGCTCGGAGTCTCCCTGCGTGATCGTATTAGAAATGATGAGATCCGCAGGAGAACTAGGGTCACAGACGTAGCCCAAAGGGTTGCATCCCTCAAGTGACAATGGGCAGGGCAGATAGCGAGGAGAACCGACGGCCGTTTGGGCGGAAGGGTCCTCGAGTAGAGGCCATGTACAGGAAGTCGCAGCCGTGGCAGGCCTCCTGCAAGGTGGACCGACGATCTGGTGAAGATCGCGGGAATCCATTGGATGCGGGAGGCTCATGACCGATCTGTGTGGAGAACATTGGGGGAAGCCTATGTCCAGCAGTGGACGTCTATTGGCTGAAATGATGATGATGATGATGATGATGATGATCGCAGGTTACCTACTACAATGAAGTAAGAAATCATTATTTTTAGATCATTATCCCGCTTTAACACACAGTTTTCCTGAGTCTGAGCATGTGGGTTGGCTCCCAAGTAAATAATCATCTAAACAAAATTTTACTTGTTATTAGTAAATAAAAAAGTAAAGTATCAGCCTATAAACCGTCCCACTGCAGGGCAAAGGCCTCCATCATAGAAATCAAGTTACCGCTACTATGATGGGATTAGGCTTAATCACTACGCTTGCCAATTGCGGATTTGTGATCACAAACCCGAGTTGTGTCCGAAAAATTCGAAACATACTTTTCGCTCAACCCGGTAATGGAACCCAGGACCCCGAGATCACGGCCCGGTTCTTAAACCACTAGCCTAACAGGGGTGCTTTTATTTATTTATTAGTAAATAAATAAATAAAAAATGTTTATTGTAAAGTTGTGGTTTACAAAATATGCAGATGTTAACACAATTCACAATTACTTTTGTAAGCAGACTATAAGGACATGAAGAGAAAGTACCTTAAATCCTTAAGTGAGCATTTTCTACTTAAAGGAAACATCGCTTTGATGAAAGAAGCTGCATTAAATTTTTTTATTGTGCTTGTTTTTTGCACGGGAATCGAAACGGATTTTTTTAAATATGTATGAAATTCGTAGGTAAATATATATGAGCAATATGTATACCATATTGCAGGCTGCGTTTGTAAGTATTTAATTGGTGCTAACATCTACTCAATGTAAAACATGTAACTGGAGAAATTAATGTTTGATTGCTTGACTGATTGCCTTTTTTGTTCTGTTAATCGATACGAAACGATAAAGAAAACTTAGCTCTTATACCTCCGAACTTCCTTATAAACCTGGCGAAAAGTATCTTTTAAAAGATTGTAATATTTGCATCTGGATCAGTGCAAAGATGCGGAACAGTGAAAGGCTTCATTTGAATCATTTGGAACATCAACTCTCTTATAGATCCGTGATTAATCATTCCGCTCATTCGGATCATTGGGCTTACTCGGATCATTCGGGATCATTTGGCTCACTCGGATCAGTATGCTCATCCGTATCAGTGAGCGACGCGTACCAATTGACCACTCTTGTCGCGATCCATTTGAATCGAACATTTGAGATTCGGAAAAGTGTATCATTTGACTGAGTCGGTTCACTGAGTCGTTTCGTTTCAAGTAAAGAGTTACACACGTTTACTTCCTTAAAAGAATACGTGTTCTTGTGTACATAAAAATACAGGCGAGGACATCAGCATATCCAAGCTTCGATAAAGTATCCAGGAATCATTACCATTTAAGTAATCTTTTACATTATAGCAGCATTTCTTCATTTTTCAAGTTTTCATTATGCAACTTAAATTAATGTAAAAGTAAATCAAATAACATCCTGCAGTTTTTATTCTTTATCTCACAAGTTAATTAGGTACCAATTTTTAGTCTAGGATTTGGGACACCAAGTCTAGCCTGTGAGTAATCAATTTCACGTAGAGAGGAGTGAATCACCGATAGGTATATGCTTTCGCTGTATGTGACGTCACGTAATTCGACTAGATATCAACCTCTATACAACTCTAGCGGGCGTGTCGGTGGTCTAAAGGTAGAATACTCGCGCTACATGCGGGTGGCCCGGGTTCGAGTCTCAGCCGATGCTAAGTGACATTACTAGCACCAGCTTTTTGTGTTTTTATTTCTTTTCTTTCAATTTTTTGTACGAATTTTCTATATATTAAAGATATAGAATCTATATTACTGGAGTGGATACGCTCTGCCCTACCCTTTGTCAGAATAAGGACTTATTTCCAGTTTTCGCAATTTTACAGACTTTTGTCACTAAATATTCTTCATTACATTTGGCTGGAAAATAGTTGTCTATTCCGATGCATGTCTAATCTACGTTATTTCCGAGCTAGGTCAAATTATGTCAAATATGCATCACCAGTCACAAGTGGGTTCAATTTTTAAAGTACCTGTCCTCCCGGATTAACTCATCACTATCCAGTATATAATACTACTCTTTGGCCCTCACTCAACATAACATAGACACTGCTTCACGCTTCAGTTACATGCCAAGTTATCGCAACCGATACCAGCACATTGCATGCTAGCTTACATGTACAATAAACCCCCTCAGTTACTAAAAGGTAAATTGTAGGTACTATCTTGTTCTACTTGTGAAACAGAACAATCCTGTTGTAGACCAGCCTGGCCTAGTTAGCAAGGCCTAGGCGATGGCATGTGGCATGCGGCCAACACATTCAACCGCTGCTTTCTATTGAAGGTCTGGTCTCAATCTTACCAACATATGTCTGTCGAACTGCAACCTTGTGGGATTGGTCTTACCTAATCAATCAAATTAAATTAAATAATTTAGTATTTAGCGCAGTAATTAAACAATATCTGTAGTTAGTACGATTATTTTGTAATAAATAAATTCACATCTATTCTGTGGTACAAATGTTTTTTTTTGTCTTTTTCCTCCCTGTCCATTTTCCGACCGAGGGAAACAACATGAACAGACAATTTATTGTAACATTCAAAAGATTATCCCTTTCAAATTCTTTTACGCAGTCCTGTTATATCTTACCGGATCAAGAATATTTGTGCTTGTCATTCAAGAAAAATGTGACGAATTTTATCTTTACAATTTATTCCTCAATTCTCTTGAGGGCGTCGCGAATTGATTTTAGAGTTGATGAAACTACTAATATTATTTCTTTTTCTGCTAGATTTAACGCAAGCTGTCCTAATTGTTTTCGAATATTGATTGAATTGTCTATGAAGATTCTTAGATAATTGCCATATGTAATTTAAAATGTATTTGTACGTATAATTTAAGTGGACCATGGGTGGACCTACAACAGCGAAACGTAAGCAACTCAAACTGTCAGGAACCCAGAGATGTACCCTTCCTAAAAGTAATACACACAAGACATTGAAAAAAATACTTAGATAAAAATAAATAAACTATTTGTCAAATTTATATATACATATAGGTAGATAGGAGTGTAATAAATATAATTAAAAGCATTGACTTCGAGTGAAAATGCGTGGAATAACCATGAGAAACGCATAGGCCTGCAAAAGTAATAAAACCTTATTTATAATAAACTGAAATGGCATTTCAGTTTATTTAGAATCCCGCCGAGAAAGTTCTGTCATTACGTATTGTGATATTAAAGCGCAGGAAATATTTAATTTGTAGGTTCTGAGGCTCGGATTATCCATTATGTTGGATCATTTGCGCAAGTATGGTAAGGAACTCAGAATACAATCTATGAAATTTTCTGCTTTTACCCGACTACGGCGAAGCAAAAAGGAGGGTTATGATTTTGACTTGTATGTATGTATGTATGGTTGTTTATCTGTTCCCTCACAACTTCTAAACTCGTTATCATATTTGAACAAATGTCCTCTTATTCTAAAACGTGGTTTAAAATTAGTAGTGTGATTAATACTGGGAATAACTGAAGAACTAGAATAAACGAAGGGTACAAGGGACGAAAGATCATAGTCCATTTTTGTAAATTTAACACATTGTTTGGATAAAAAGATCTTACATATTTTTTCTAATTTAGCAAAAATCAGAATTAATGTTATTCGATTTTATAACACATAATATCATAGCACAAAAAATACTTTACAATGTTTTAAATAATGACTTTGAGAAAATTAAATAAACATTAACAGGTTTCTCAAAAAACGTTAAGTGACAATGATCTTTCTTTCCCTGAACCCTTCCATTATTACAAAACTAAGTTTAACTTTATTTAGTATACCAACTATAATAATGGAGTTAAACCACCCGGACCCCTAGTTTAAAATGAGAACTAAAATAATAACCTCCAAATTTCGATTCATGACAACTTATCCCTGTGACAGTTCATTCCGTTTTACGCTAAAGTTATTTGTGAGAAAGTAGTTAATTTATTTTTGGGATTTAATCCCAAAAATATAAGTAATTCCTATGCATGCATGGAAACCTTACTTAGGTCAATATTTAAATTTATTGTTGCTTAAAAACCAATATTTTGAATTTTTACTTCAGACAACAAAATAAGGTTATGTAAAATGAAATGTCACTGAACGAATGATTGAATAATTCGATCAATTTTGACACTATCCTGCGGTACTAAGTTGTCCATAGACAACTTAGTAGAGGATTTGTAATAAAAAATTAAGAACTAACATTATTCCATAATAATCATGAACATGCTAGATTAGGATTAAAAGCGGTATCGGAGTAGTTTTTTGTAATAAGAGGGATGAGGTTTAGAAATTAAAACACGACTACCAAAAAACGCCCTCTTAAAAATACGAAATGAACAAGAAAATTGTCTCTGCTGAAATTATTATGCCGTATTGCCGTGGGCGTATGCCACCTACTCTAGCAAAACAGATTCGTTATAATAATTAAATAAAATCAAGGTGGCATTTTTTTATTGTTGATGACATTCTAAATTGGTAATGTAACATTTATGTCAATGCAGTCCGACAGCAGGGCATTCTTGGATTACCTATGTTTATTTGCTTTGTTGTGAGGATAGATATCAGTGTACAACCAATTTAGCAAACTCTAAAGACGGTGCTAACTATGGTGCTCGAAAATTTCCTGTTCTTTTTGTATTTTTGCATATAACTACGAAAAAATCCATTCCATCCATCCAAAATTTTCAAGGAGATAAAACAATCAATTGAAGCGCAACTCCAACCTTACTCCGTCAAATAAATATTGAGAAATAACACACCAAAATAAGCTCTTTTTTCAAAAAAGTTGGGGGGCACAATTTCCCACTTTGGGAGCGTCTCTTGCGCAAAAAAATGATGTTAAAAACCTCAACATCATTTATAAAGACCTATCCATAGATACCCCACACGTATAGGTTTGATGAAAAAAAAAATTGACTTTCAGTTTCAAGTATGGAGACCCCCCAATTTTTTTATTTTTTCCAATTTTTGTGTAAAAATCGTAATGCGGTTAACAAAATACATCTATTTACCAAGTTTCAATATTATAGTTCTTATAGTTTCGAAGAAAAGTGGCTGTGACATACGGACGGACGGACAGACGGACAGACATGACGAATCTATAAGGGTTCCGTTTTTTTGCCATTTGGCTAAGGAACCCTAAAAAGGCATAAAATTGTATTTTTCCAAAAATGTACCCTTGCCTTTTGGGTGATACGATATTTATTTATTTTATGTTATAGATTTTGAGAAAACTTTTTTTTTTGATATATGAGAGGTGGCAGACGAGCAGACGGATCTCCTGATGGTAAGCAATTCCGCCGCCCAAGGACACCTGCAACACCAGTGGAGTCACAAGTTCGCTGCCAACCTTTACCCCTTCCTCCCATTGGGCCTCCGGTAACCTCACTCACACGGCGAAACACAGCGCAGGCGCTGCTTCACGCCGGTCTTCTGTGAGGCAGTGGTATCACTCCGGTCGAGCCGGCCCATTCATGCCTGAGCGTGGCTCTCCCACATTAAGGTCACTTCCACTTACACACAAAAATAACATTGATATGTATATTAAATGTCGATAATTTGATTACAGCCATTTTTGTTGGCTATTATATTTCTGACGTAAACATCTTTGTTGCACTGACTTACAATTTGATGACTTAGTATCTCTCAATGCAATATAAATTCACAATGTCTAAATTGAGTTAACACAGATATAATTATAAATAATGAATGTATGAGTATGAGCTAGCTCGTGAATTCCAGGGCACTAGTTGTTCTAGGAATTATGTACATTCGATTCGATTCTACATAATGCAGTTTGCATCTGTTCAAGTGACTATTTTGCATAGGTAATTGACTACATTATCAATCTACTAGCATTTGGCTTCACTCCTGTTGGTTAGAAGGAGACGACAAAAATAGCCTATATCACTATATATCTCTTGAACTCATCATCATCAGCGTTAAATCCCGGTCCTCCGGCGAACCCCCGGCTTCGAAGGGCTTAGTTTGAACCCATCCAAGCTAGCGCTTCAAATTCAGATAAACAAACAAACAGACACATACACTTTCCCATTTATAATATCTATTGATATGCATGGAAGACATTTAGATATAGATATTATATTCAAACGGTGCTTTTTGACAGCTCAGTTGAATATAAAACTGAGTTTATACATATTAACAAACTGAACCTTCAATCTGAAACAAGCTATGAAATCCTACACGTGAATCAGTGAAAACGGTCTTAGCAAAGTAGTGGTAAATATTTGTAAATAGTCATATAACAGGGTGTAGGAAATGGCTGGAATTGTTGTTTGATGTTTGCTAAGGGAGTAGGGTGGAGGAGGGTAGCGCTGGAAGTCACGTAAAAGGAGAATACTACCCAAATGGGTGCATTTCGTATCAAACTCGTTGGGATTTGAAACTGCTACAAGCGAGAGGGATGTAAAAGGGTGTTTTGATAGGGTACCTCTTTTATTAGGCACAGTCCATTGTATGAAATGATTTCATAAAACTCACTGAGCCTAATAAAATTAGACGACGCTATGTATCTAATTCTTTTCTTTATTAGTGTCATTTATTGGAGCTTAGTTTTTTTGTGAGAAAGGGAGGCAAACAAGCAAGCGAGTCACCTGATGGTAAGTGATCAATGCTGCCCATGGACAGCCAGCCACACCAGAAGGAGCGGAGATGATTAAGTGTTGATTGAAATGTTTTATAAAATGTTTAGTTTATATATTTTTCGCTGCACGGCACAAACACGTTTACTCATTACATACGTATATTAACCAAACAATTTTTAGCTTACAAGGTATGTATAGTAATCATAGTTTGCGGTACAAAGTTTCTAAATCATATTTAAAACCAAAAATGTATTTCATCTGGATCTCAAGTTAGTTAGTTTAAGAAAAAATCAAATCAAGTGCACCCTTGAATAAGATCATCATCATCATCATCATCATTTCAGCCAATAGACGTCCACTGCTGGACATAGGCCTCCCCCAATGTTCTCCACACAGATCGGTCCTGTGCAGCCCGCATCCAATGGATTCCCGCGATCTTCACCAGATGGTCGGTCCACCTTGTGGTGGGCCTGCCACGGCTGCGATTTCCTGTGCGTGGCCTCCACTCCAGGACCTTTCTGCCCCAACGGCCGTCTGTTCTCCTCGCTATGTGCCCTGCCCATTGCCACTTGAGGCATGCAATCCTTTGGGCTATGTCTGTAACCTTAGTTCTCCTGCGGATCTCATCATTTCTGATACGATCACGCAGGGAGACTCCGAGCATAGCTCTCTCCATTTGAATAAGATATTAAACTCTTAATAATTGTAAACACATTTATTTTATTACTTCAGCTCATGTTCGTTTAGAACCATACGTACAGAACTACAGAGTATTTTGTATGGCAAACGGACAATACATCGGCTCATCCATTTATTGGTTGAGCGTGCGTAGCTATCTACAGGTACAGTGTAACGAAAACCACTGACTCAATTTTATGCATTCTCAAAGGTTTAGATGAGACAAAGATCAGGGAAGTCTATCGACGGATTCATCCTCTCTAGCTGAAGGGCACTTCACTCTCTGACTTCACTTCAGTCACTGGTGTCGCGAGTGTCCACGGGCGGCGGCAATCGCTTACCTTTAGGTGATCCGTCTGCTCGTCTGCCGTCGTCGAATGGATGCCTGTACAGTAGAACATGGTTCACTGTGCCCGGGCGCACGCTTTCGAAATTGCATGAGGACCTGGGTGGTGCAGTGGCTATAACGCTGTGCCCGAGATTATTTATATTACTAAGTAGAAGTCACATACACATACTTTTTCGTTTAACTACCTTATAAATTACCTTATTGTCCACCGATTCATTATTCTTTTTATATCTCAAAATTCCAAAAAAAATGTGTGATTTTGACACCATTTAGGTAAACGCATTGTTTTGGCTATTGCATTAAACTTATTAACTTAGGCACTTTTATTTATTGTGAAATTAAGGGAAACCTGTTTACTCTATAATACTTATTGTTTATGCAACCTGTAATGCTGTTTGTTTTCTCAATAAAATAAAATAAAAAAACAAAGATCCCAGGTTACATTGTGGGTGAGTTATGGTCAGCTCAGCACGCATACTCGTAGTGAGAATGGCTAGGGTCAAATTGGTCAGGCGCAAAAAAAAATAGACACGTAAGTCTTTTTAAAAACCTTGAGATTCCGTTACGCGTTCGTTTTTGTGTTATATATAGGTATTTGTGCTCAGTATGAACGTCGAAATAGCCATTTTTTATACTACCAATGACATTGTTTTTTTTTTATTTTAGCCATGTTTGTATTTCTATTTTTCAAATAGAGAACATCTAGAGTAAGGTAAATAATACTGACTTTTTGGCTGTCGTATGTAATTTTGAAATGTGATTAATATGATTAAGTGCCTTTTTTAAATTATCTTTTAAGCGCTTTAAATATTTAAAATCTGTTATCTTGTAAGGGACCATGTTTTAAATAAATAAATTAAATTGTGCTAGCCCTTAGAACCTACCATATCTCTCTAAACAGACATCGCACAGAGTAGAAAGGTGCTACGGGTGAAATTTACACTGTACTAAAGGTAAATACGCAAGCTCATCGGCACTAATGCGGTTCGCGAGGGCATAATGGACCTCCTTCGAAGCGCGTGGAGTGGAAACAAACGCGCTCTTTTAATAGCGTTCGAACTCGGCCCACTGCCCTTGTAACTAGTGACACGTTTCGAGTCGAAAGCGGTTCCCTGTCGATACATTCTACCATTTCATTTTAATTGTCAAACTAACCTGCCCCGCACGGAATGATATGAAATGAAAGCGTGCGTGTCCGCACTCAGAATCTCCTTCAGTCCATTACATACGTGATGGGTCAGCTGACTATAGAAGCCAGTCCAGCTCCGCCCAGGAGCGCTGATGTTTTTAGTTTGATCAGTTTTGTATGGTACCCTTCTAGGTTGTGGTTTTGGTAGCTTCATATTTATTGTTAAATGGATCCACCGGTGGTCCGAGTCATCACCGAAACATCCCAGTCATTGATGTGATGTGATGAAGTGTTTATTGTTGTTACGGCTAAGGACGCCCCCCACGGATGCAATATACGAGTACTTATGTGTTACTGTAAAAGATCGAAGTGTGTACTTACCGGTAAAACTTAAGATTTATCGAATAGAGTTGGTAAATATCTGAAAAGGTTTGCAGTTCGAATTTTGAAATTCGGCAGGAACGGGTATCATCTCAAACGGGTATCTTCAAAATACCTTTGATACGGTGATACGAGATGATGATAACATTTTTCAAATGTCGAAGTCGAGTCGAGTCACGTCTCTAGTCAGAACTAACGCCATGCGTGCTGCACGCATCGCCTTGTGTGCATTTCACTCTTAGATAAACTTTTACTACTTCTAGCAGAAGGCAGATTAACTGGTAATTAACTACACGAAGCGAACAATAGCCTAAATACGCATGTTATTCGAATATAGGCCAAATGTGTAAGGAATGTTTTTATTATAAGAATTAATTGGTTGTTAGAACTTCGAAAAACGCGTTATTCGCTGCATCACCCATTTAGTTTATTTTTTTATTTATATTATTTATAGGGAATTAAATCAATTTAAACCTAAATTAATATGTCATGAAATGTTGGATTTAAATGACATTCTCTCAATCTCCTCCCCTTATCTTAGCTTGTAATTCCCAATTGTATCCAAAGCTATCGCTTCGGAAGCCAGGGGACCCTTGGATCCTGATACGAATACTGGAAATAAAAAAAGGCTCTATGTACCAAAAACAAAATGTGAAGGAATCGTTGATTGAAATAATAACTCGTGTTCATAATCTTATTTTTTCGATTTTTTTAAAGGAAAATGTAAGGGTTTTTCATATCAATTAAGTAGTACAACAAACTTACATATTAATTGTGATTGTAAAGAAAACAATTCAATCCAATTCTTACTAACTTAAATTTGGATCTAAGTGCCTAGCATTATATTTTAAATAAAGATCTAAGTTCCACCAAGTTCGTTTTGGTATTGGCCATTTGAACACACACCTTCTTATTACAAAATGCGATCTAAAGTTATTACCGTACTAAAGCTCATGCCCTCCCTTTCCAATGCGTCATGATAAAAGGAGCTGGAATAAATTTAGTTTCGGAACTTTTCTTAGATTTCATTTCTTTTCTCATAAAAAAAAAGTTACTAAATTCTCGAGTAACAAAATCAACATAATTAAAATATTAAGTAAATATAATCAAAGTAATAAAACATTTATCATTTTGTTCAATTTAAAATGGCTTCAAAATTTTTGAGATACGGAATCATTGCCAAGACATATTTTTTCTTTTTTTCTGAAATTTGACTTTGACACTGAAGTTTAAGTAATGTGAATCCAACTATGTCATTCAACGTAACAACAACAGGTGCAATGTCCGCCATTTACATAACACTGGCGGCTGCTAGGAATCAAAACCTTTTAAAAAAGAATGAGCTATGCGTCCCGCTCCACCGCGTTTTTTATAGATGTAAGTACCAAGCAAAAAGCTTTGCAGGGCACATAATGCTTATTTTAGGTTATTGGCGATGGCCCATAGAATACATTTCTGGAATAAAATACGCATCAAATATTTTGGCACTTAAACCCTTTTTTTATTTCCGGTATTACAGTATACGGGAAGTCCAATTACAATAAAGCGACTAGCGTCTGACCTTCGCAACCCTCAGATAGGGAAACTAGACCAACTCAATCATGGTTAACGTTTCATCACAAAGCTTTTTTCCTCTAATGGTAGAAAGCTTCAGCATGAATGGGCCGGCTCGTAATATCACGTCCTCACGGAAAAACGGCGTGAAGCAGTGCATGCGCTGTGTTTCGCTGCGTGATTGAGGGTACCGCACAATCCAGAGGATTAACCCCCCCTGTTAAAGTAAGCAGTGCATTTTTGACACCACTGGGTATCGCTTACCATCAGGTGATCCGTCGGCTCGTCTGCCACCTATATCATAAAAAAAACACGCACATAGATTGGAAAACACGCACATAGATTGGAAAACGCGCACATAGATTGGAAAATTAAAGAGATGCATACTTGAATACGAACCAACGACCACCTTGGAAGAATCAATGGCGTATTCTTATTCACCAAAGCTCTTACCAATATCCAACTACTAAATCGTTTATGTTGTCAATCTTTCGTCCTCTCTCTCTCTGATCAAAAATGGCAGACCTTCCAATGATTAGGTTTTTGCACGTATATACGTGTCGTCTCCTGGAACAAGTAAGTTGGTATAAATTATCGCTTACCTTATTTACCCGATGACGCAGCAACGTGAAGTTATTTTTGCCTTCATACAACTTTCTACAAACTCATTGTTATTAGGACAGGGATCATGTGACGGGGAGGTAGGGTGGGCCGATATCCACGTGCGGACCCGCTGAAACTCACTTCTCTGTGGGGCCTATTCTACGTCCTGCAGATAGCCTGACGGGGCGGCAACCTCGCAGTGCCCCCTTTTCTCGCCCTGAGATACCGGATAGCTCCATCCATCATACTTGCTTGCTTGGCAGACAAGCAGATGGATCACCTGATGGTAAGCGATTGCCGCCGCCCATGGACACCCGCGACACCAGTAGAGACACAATCTTTAAACCCCTTTCCCCTGGATTGGGCCACCGGTACCCTCATTCGCGCAGCGAAACACAGCACAGTGCTGCTTCATGCCAGTTTTCTGTGAGGCCGTGGTGGTATCACTCCGGTCGGGCCGGCCCATTCGAAGCGTGCCTCTGCCACGGTCAAAACTTGGGGCTTTCTGAAAACTGCGGGCTCCTTCTCCTCACCTTGCTCTGCAACCCAGAAAAGTTTATAAGTGTGAGGACTCCCCTCGGCACCTGCTCTGTAAACCAGCAGTGTAAATGTCACCCAGTAGCGGGCAGCCGCGGCCATCTTTGGCCAGATGCTGCAGGAGGTTGATCATTTTTTTTGTTTCCTCTCCTCCTCGCATCATTTCTCCTCAGTGCTGAAGTTCGTGATCTCTAAGAGTAATTTTCTTCCGGACTATCTTCCGCCAGCTCACTCTATCCTCGGCCGCGGGGATTGCATCGCAGACTGTGGTGATTAGTGTTGAGCTGATTTGATCGGACCAGCGTATTTTTTCGCTCACCTTTCCCGTCAGAAGTAATTTCTTCAGGTTGTTGTCAATCTTAAAGCATTAATTGGCTGCTCCCGTTTAAAGAATTCTAATAGGAACAAATTAATCCCTCGTGTAAAAATTTCACAATATATAATATACAATTCCAATAAGTCAAAGATTAGCATAATATCAGCCCAGTCGTGCATGTACAAATTCTATAAACATACGTGTAGAAGATACGAGGCCTGGTTCTGTTCTGATGAATTGTGTCAAGCTTGGAGGGACCCAGTTTTCAATTACGCCGAAATCCAGGCATTCAATATTTATCCGCACGAGTTATTCCATGCAGATGCCAGGATTAACCGCTGGTGCAGCGCAACGCCTCAGTCCGAGCATGAATACGCTCTCTGCACTTTTATTCACGATGCACTTCCGATACTGAAACTCGTATTTTGAAGGAATCATATTTATTAATCCACTGTTAAAATTCGAAAACATATTGTCGTAAATAACGTTCATTAAATATCATCTAATAATATTTTTTACCTCTTTATATATGCCTTAGAGTACTTACCTACCATCCAATTATGTTCATTTCATTTCAAAGAGTATTTTTGGTGAGGTACCTTTCAAACAGCGTTGCCAGACGCCCTGGTTCTCGGAACAAAATTAAAAGTCCCGCGCCCACCCGTAAGATTCGTTTTTAGAATTGTACCTAAAAAACATTAATGTAAAGAACAATACCAAAATAGCTATATACCCGTAGGATACCATTAAAGATTGGACCCAGCGATATACATGATTGCAAGGGCTTTAGTAGTGATGTCTTGCATTCATTTTTAACTCGTGAATTCGATTTTGTATGCATGCTTAAATGGAGCGGTTTGTAATATAGACATAAAAATAGATACGTATAAAATAAACAGCACTGTGCTGTGTTACGCTGCTTGAGTGTGGGTTGGCAGCGCTCTTGCGACTGCACTGGTGTCGCGGGTGTCCAGTCGCCGGTGTAAAATGGACGCAAAATTGAGATATAACTAATTTAAGCTTATAACTAGGGGTTGGAGCACTGGTGACCTGTAAAATACGGGTTTATCACTAAATCTATCTCAGGCACCAGTCTCTCACTCACACGGTTACTTAAATAGCTTTACCATATTTCTAAATCATATTCTGTATACTTAAGTGTGAGAAAATAAACAATCGAATTGAATTGAATTTTCATCCTGACCAAATCGATGGGCAAACGTTATTTTATGTGATGAACACGACACGTGTGTTTATTCAGCAGCAGGGTATTTGTTGTGATTTTGTGCTAGTTTTGTTGATTACAATGCCTAAATCGTAACTAACATTACGATTTTGGTGTCTCTATTTTATGAAATAAGTTATTAACAACATCAATAAGGTAAGTACACCGGTATCAATCGGGTAGAAACGGTGGCGGACCCAAATCAATTAAAATTAAAAAACATCTTTATTGTAAACCGCACTTACAAATAAACGTCGTATATTTAAGTAATTAAAAACTATGTATAACTAATGTATAATTACATTGTTGTATCCTCCTCATACCAAGTCATACAGTAAAAATCATACAAGGAAATAATAAAATAATTATTATTAAGTAAACCGAAGCAGACTAGTCCCCAGAATTGGAACCTGCAAAAAAAAACTCTCTAATATCTTTAATTTGTTTCAATTTATTTCCATAACCACTAAATTCATGTTCAATAGGCTATAAGCTTATGAGAACTCTCAGAGCTATCATTCTATTGGAATATTATAAAAGTCACAGGATAGGCTAAATTTCGAATTGATCAGACCAATAAAAATGGCTTGTTGGATCGGGAGTTACTATAAAGCCGAATCATTATTAGATTTGACCTGACTACATTGATTTTAGGCACTTTTAATTTTGTCCCGCTTCCGACGAAAACGGTATCAAAATCCCGCCTCCCCTGAAAACTGGTAACGCTGCATTTAAAGTACTTTCACCCTTATTTTCACGCCATCGCGTCGTCAGGTGAAATGAAATTAATTCACCCGGAAAAAATATTTTTAATAGGTAGAATAATTTTCGCAAACCACGTTTAGCCTGTATGAGCTAAACATATGACGGAGCAACAAACGTGCTGGTTAGGCAATCTTGATACCGAGAGAAGCTCTTGATCTCTGATATTGAATAACTTTTAAGGTTCGCCCTCGCGCGGGTGACGCTGTGTCATAAACTCCCGAGTGGTTGATGAAAGACCAACCACAAGTCGCCTGCCATTGTTATTTTTAAAAATAGATTTTTCCACTTCCTTGATTGGTTTCGGTAGAAGTTACTTTTTACTTCAAAGGAGAGTGTTTTGCTTGTTCGAGGATCGATTTTATTTAGCTTCTGGTTACCTACTGTAATTTATTAAATCATATGTTTCAGTATAACAATCAAGTTCGTAATATGTAACTTTTAGATTTTTTATTACCTGGGTAGTGTGATATAAGTACCTGGTAAGTACTTAGTAATTAATAAGATATTACGAAGGTATATTATACTTTAATTAGCTTTTTTTTATGTATTATTATTATTTGTTAGAAATGGGGTGAGCCCTGCGTCTCATAGCCACTGCGACCAGTAGATGATCTATTGTGGCAGCCCCGTAACCTATTACAGCACCTCATGTAGCTCCAGTTCCAGGATAAACCCGAGAATGGAGCTGATGGGGGAGCTTTTGATCTCGTCTGCTGAGATCATGTGTGCTCCCAGGTGCCGGCTTCTGCACCGGTGCAGCGCTATGCACTCGCCGAGGACGTGGATAATCGTTTCCTCGTCCTCGCGACAGAACCTGCAGATTTTGGTATCTGAAAGGCCCATGTTGTGCAGGTGCTTATTTAATTTGCAGTGCCCTGTGAGGGTCCGAGTGAGTGCCCTAACATGTCCTCTGCTCAGTTTTATTATTTCTACAGCTCGTCTCTGATCGAACGCCTGTATCAACGCCTTAGACTGTTCTAGTCGAGGTAGTCTTTTCCAATATTCAGTGCTTTGCTTATGCTCCCACTCTTGTAACTCGAACCTGACCATGCAGGCTGGAACGCCACTTATTGGTTCCGGTCCGAGTAGTGGGCTCTCTGCTCCGGCCTTTGCTAGCATTTTGCGGCCTTTTTTTTATGTAACTTCGTTTCGAGACTTAATTTTTAAAAACCACGGTCTTTCTGTTATTTCAAAGTACGTCAAAAAATTTAATGTTCGTGAATAAAATTACAAATGGTTTATTTTTTCGTAAACAACATTGTAACAAAAACTAAATTAAGTAAATAAAAATCTTCTAATTAGAATTTCAATAAAAAAACACAGTGTTATGTTATTATAATAATACTATCTACCAATCCCTGTGCTTCAAACAAAAAAACAACGAAATTTATTACTACATTCTAAACCCCTCAACGCGCAATGTAGGGTTCCATGCCCATGTCCAAAATAATAATGTAAAAACACTAAGCTATTAACCAATATAAATCCTCATCTTAGCGGATAATTCCCAGTTGTGTCCAAAGCTATATCACTTCGGAACCCAAATACTAATTTTCATAAATCTAGCTTTAAAAATTAAAAATCTTCGAGACAATGTTTTTATCCACATTTCACCCCTTTAAGGGTTGATTTAAAAAAACTCAAGCTGGTTTTATATTTTTAATAAACATAATCAGAATTATCAAAGCTCTAACATCAAAACTGACAGACTTTCATAGAGTCATTAACACCCTCTTTCACCCCTTTAGGGGTTGAATTTTTAAAAACCCATTTTAGTGCGCACCTACATAATGTAACCTACCTATCTTCCAAAACTTCATGATTTTCGGTCGTGTAATTTCGGCTGTGAGTTGATAGGTCAGTCAGTCAGTTAGTCAGACACCCCTTTATTAATAGATAAAGATGTTAATTTATATCGAACATTACATAAAAGACCTCGCTAATATTAACTTGAATCAAACCGCTATTTGCATACTATCGGAATCGTCAAAAGAACCACACTTTATAGATATACATATTATAATATATTTATTTATAATATACATACTTATAAATGCGAAAGTAACTCTGTCTGTCTGTCTGTCTGTCTGTCTGTCTGTCTGCTACTCTTTCACGCCAAAACTACTCAACGGATTTAAATGAAATTTGGTATACAGATAATCTAGACCCTGAGAAAGAACATAGGCTACTTTTTATTGCGAAAAGGGGGTTGTAAGGGGTTGAAAGGGGGGTAAAAAGTTACTTTTCCACGCGGACGGAGTCGCGGGCGGCCGCTAGTTATATAATATTTATAGATATTATAACACCTAAATACTTGCTAGTGTCCAATCCCGGATCTTGAGGCAGGGCTACCAATCCGTCTTCAGGCCAGTCCGCTGAATCTTTTCTTTATGACGAGTTTGCTTTGATGACGTCATATCTAGTCGGCTTTTATAGCCGAACTATCCAGTACGGAAACCAAAAAAGCTCGATTCGTGTGAAGACGCGGCGGTATCACTAAACTTGGCGGCCATAAAAGACAGCTTACGTCATCCGGAATTGCCGGCAGTGATAAACTTGGCTGTAAAATTAAATTAGACACACTCACTATAGCCTGATGAATAAGGTTTGAAAACATTCTAATAAAAAAATATGTTTCATATAGTTTCAAATTTGGTATCAAAATAAACCGAACGAATTGCGAACTTACTGTTGCGAATATTACACCATTTTAGAAGGTGCTCCTATATTGTTACCGCAAACATCATTATCTCAGTGTTAGTATAGCCGAGGCTGTATACATATAATTATGTACTTTCGAGGGTCAGTGCTGACGGAGAGCCGACCGGTTCCCCTTTCTTTAGTCGCGAAGTCTAGCGTAGCGTGGATACCCGTGCTCACAGTGCTCACACAAATACACAGGAGAGCAATGATTTCGGGTCTTCAGCCAATTTCCACACAAACGAACTCAGTTTACAGGTCTACGATTATATAGTACCTATCACTTCTATTCTGGAAATGTGAATGGATATCAGAAATACTCGATTTTTTCACTTACCCCAGAATAATAATAGAATAGAATACCTAATATTTATTTCGCTTAAAAGGTGGTACATGATGATCTTAAAACATAATGGAGTTTCACACATTTTGTCAGAACCTGACATGCAAAATTAAAGTATTTTAAAATAATCTATTAATATAATAAAATTTAAACAATCATTAAAAATCAATAAATTACACTTTTCTAAAAGATTCAAAAAATTCATTAACAGAATAGAAACAGTTTTGTATCAACCAGCTTCTCAATCTCCTCTTGAACATTCCCAACGGTAAAGACTTCAACTCATCGCTCAATCTGTTGAATATTTTGACTGACATTTGATAACTATTCATATTGTTCAATTTTGTAGTTATTGTGTTTAGCATCAGTTTGTTGGGGTATCTTGTTCTTGTATTATGCGTTTCCATTCGCGTTTTGTATAAATTTGAATTATTTTTTACAAAGACGCATATTTCGTTAATATACAAGCAGGGTACTGTTAAGAGATTTAGCTCCCTAAAAAATGGCCTACAGGATGTTCGAGAGTCAATGTTACAAATTGCTCTCACGCATTGTTTTTGCGCTATAAATGCTCGATTAATATGATATGAAAAACATTAAAGTTCACTATAGCACTGATGCTTTATTATTTGTAAGCCTCTAAACGAGCGCATTTATGTTAAAGGCTGCTGGCATCCGTATTCATTGCTCTCCTGGCCACAGTAGCGATTCTCGTCGAAATTATCTCGGTCTCATTATACCAACTATCTTTACTAAAAACCACTTCCACAATATTGATTAAAATACCTGCTCAACGAAACTCAACTCTCAGATTTTATAAACGCCCTAAACAGCCCAATAGAGTTCGTAACACTACGCGACTACTACGATATTCGTAGCGTACTACGAGCTACGAGCCCGTTTTATCAAAGTAATCTTAAATGTTATAGATCAGATACTGATAGTAAACTCTTATATTAAATCAAAGTCAGTTCTCATAATATCAAAATACATGAATCCAGCTATGGGCAGGTAGTCATTTGTACTTTCCCTTATCTGTAATAGCATGGACTAATTATATAATAGTCCATGGTAAAAGTAATAATGGGTCTCATTCAACCGCTTATTTCGAAGGTCAAAATAGTGTTTCAAATAACTTTTTTTTTTAATCAGCCTATAAACTGTCCCACTGGTGGGCAAAGGCCTCCATCATAGAAATCAAGTTATCGCTACTATGATGGGATTAGGCTTAATCACCACGCTTGCCAAATGCAGATTGGTGATCACTAACCCGAGCTATGTCCGAAAAATTCGAAACATACTTTTCGCTCGACCCGGGAATCGAACCCAGGACCCTGAGATCACGGCCCGGTACTTAAACCACTAGACCAACAGGGCGTTAAATATAATAAAAAATATTTATCTCACCTTTGTATTTTTTACATAACCAGTAAATACTAAGATACTGCTATAGTAAGACTTAACTATAAACATAATTACATTAGTGAGTACGGAGTACGGCTCATCTCTAAGTAAGAAATGCTTAGCCTTGCTAGGAGACCCCACTCTTAAATAACATACACGTATAAAAGTCAATTACATTGACGTCATTAACATCATCTAGCGTTAGTTTACGTCAAGTTGGCCCTATTTTTTTAGGACGGCTTCTCCGACTCTACGCGCCGCACGTGGCAACATTTTAAATATAAAAATTAAAAACTAAAACCCGACTACCAAAAAAACGAAAAATGGCATACGATCATGGCAATACGGCATGAGACAATTTTAAGCAGAGACAATTTCTCTTGTTTCTTCCTTTTAAGAACGTTTTTGGTAGTTGGGTTTTAGTTTTTCAACTTTATGTTTATTTAACATATATTTATTTATGTAAGTAAAATTTGATATTTGAAATGTGCTAAAAAAGCTCTTTTCATTTTGTACTCCACACAGTACCGTCAAGCATTTTTTTTTAGTTTCTTACTCTAACTCCTCTAGAGGGCGCTGTAGTCAATTTTACGTCTATAACCAAAAGACAATCAAGACGCTTCTAGTCTACACCTCATTTGTTCAAATTTGATAACTAGTTTAGAAGTTATGAGGGAATAGATGAAGAACCGTACATACATACAGGTCAAAATCATAACTCTCCTTTTTATTCGCCGTGTTCGGGTAAAAATATAATAAATCTAGGTATATGTTAGTATATATAATATTGACGACGACGAATATAAATATTGACGACCCGTTTGGAACAATGGTAGTGAACGCTGCCTTTGGTCCAAGGGTTGCGGGTTCGATCCCCGCACAGTACAAACATTTGTGTGCATGAACATCTCTGTTTGTATTGGTCTGGGTGTTTTATATGTATTATAAGTATGTATTTACAAAAGAAAAGTATTATATGTATATATTTGTAATCCCACTGTTGATTCTGATATCCGTAACACAGGTGCTTGAGCTACCTATCTCGGAGTCAGATCAATGTATGTGATGTTGTGAAATATATTTATATTTATATTTATATATGGGCTAACAGTATTTTGTATTCTACACAGTTACATTTTTTTGCCAGAAGTAAATGGATATTTTTATTGGTGTCCGTGGTCCGCTTTGTGTCCAGTACTATTCGATTGTAAATACGTTACAAATACATTTGTAGTTTAGTCTCGTTATTTCAAGGAATAAACCCAATAGTGCCACTGATTCCACGCAAATAACAGGCGGTTAACGAGTTGTTTGGATAACGTACCATTTTCTAGGCCGTGTGCACACGGTCAGAATGGGTAGCAAGTACATTCAAAGTACTCGAAACGTTGACGTTTCGTGTCCACGCTACGATTACGAATTCAGTACGAAGTACAGACCAACCAAGATCAGAAGGCACGTCATCAGTTGGCTCGTGTATCACACAACAAAAATGTACTTTCCTTTTCTAAATACATACTTATAATACGTAGAAAACACCTAGACCAATACAAATAGAGATGATCATGCACACAAATATTTTTACGGTGCGGGGATCGAACCCGCAACCCTTGCACCAGAGGCAGCATTCACTACACTGATCCAAACAGGTCGTCGTTCGATATCACAGCGAACATCGATGTCGGCATTGCGAGTTTAGGCACAGAATAAATACTAGTCCTAGGTGACCTACTTGTAAACTAGTTTACTCCTAAGTACCTATATTTTATAGCTTATGGCAAATAATTACTGTGGACATAATGTGTCATCGTAACCAACGATCGGATGTCGGTCGCTTTTTTTGCGCTATCATAACATGAATATGACTTGATTTTCCCGTTAATTACGAGGAATCGCGAGAAATTCTCATTGCTTTATTTAAATACTAGTAGTGGCCCAGCCTCGCTTCGCTACGGTAGTTTAATTTTAAAACAAAAGATTTAAAAATTGTATTTTTCTATACGAACTTGATTTATAGTTGACCATTTCTGAGATTATAAGTAAGTAGGTAGGTATTAAACGTAGACTTAAAATGAGACTAAAAATACTGAAATGCCTTTCATTCATTTTGCATGTATTTTCATGACTGATGAGCACTAATTACGGCGAATCTTCCATACAATGTTTTAACCCCATTTCACTCTTTTAGTAGTTACATAAAAAATGCTAAATAATTTATATAAAAAGACCAATATAATTTTTCATGACTCTAGCTTTGAAAATAACGACACTTCTATAGGGCTTTGTAACCCCCGTGACCCTTTTAGGGGTTGATTGAAAAAATGCTAAAAAACTTATGTATTTATTCATGTTCAAATTCATACAGAATTTTTATAGCATTCTCTCGAGCATCAAATATGGCGAATCTCCCATACAACGTTTTTTTTTTTAAATGAAAAATTTTTCCGCTGACTCTTGGTCTGCGCCTTTTTTGTGTTAGTTTTTTATTGTGTTAAATAGTAACAGCGCTCCGCGTAACAAAATTTGGATTTTGTGTCTAAAAGTTCCTTAAATTTCTTAGACAGTCTTAATGCTATTCTATGTCTAAATTTTTTTTTATTTTCATTATGAAGTTATTTTTGTTGTTTTTTTTCTTTTTTTTTTGTATTTTTATTACAATTTTTTTTATTTATTTGTTATGTTACTATAACATGTTTTTCTTTAATTATTGTTAGAATGTTTTTTTTTTTTGGTTTCGTGCTTACATGCTATTACATTACTTAGTTACTAAGTTATTATTGTTATTGTTACTACGTATTATTGCTCTTTTATTTCTTGCACCATTTGCTGTTCACGCAGTTAACAACGTGATGCAATGCTGGTGTTAGTAGGTAGTATCGGTTAAAATGGGGATTTGGGGATCCTCAGAGGGAGGGTTTGGGATTTGGTGTCTTTTTCTGGGGTGAGTCTCCCGTCGCTATTTTATCCCTAATGGCTACATCCCCCGGGCGGATTGCCATTTTCAGGTTATATTCTTTGATTTGGTCAGTAGGCTGACAGTAGGTGGCTCTCTCTGCCATAGTTATTAAACGAGCCGTGGCATCGTTTGCGGCATTGTCGGAGTAATAAACACACGTTTTGGTGTGTCTAGAGATAGCCACTACTGCATGTGGGACGCTTTGGAGGAGGTGGGACTGTTTCGAAGTTGTTCGCACTATCACAACAGTCTCGAACGTTTGTCCCTGCGCTTCATGGATTGTCAGGGTGCGTGATCCTTCGTCCGAACCATACCCTTGACTGATTAGGTGAACCTTCTCAGCTTGGGTGTGAACTAGATATAATGTTCGTTCGGTTTTGGGGATCACAGCGTCTGAGAATCGTTGCAGGGATTTAGCTCGAGTGTTGCCTGAGTATATGCCGCTATAGATTTCTCTAAGGGCGTAGGCAACATCTTGTGGGTTGCGATAAGTGCACAACAACTCCTTAGTTATGTTTGTTATTTTGTTCGGTCTATTGTAGTGTAGGGGAAAGAGGTTGCAGCGATCTATGTACGGCAACTGATTGTTGTCACCTAGCAGCGTGAACTTGCTGGCTCCCACGATCTGGATGGCCAGGACTATGGATCCGAAATGGTTCATGAGAGCTTCGTCCACCACGAGGTGTGTACACGCCTCGCCCTTGCTCATGCCGTTCACCAGTAGGGATGCCATAGTCCTCACTCTCTTCTTCGCCTTCTCACCGATTCGTGGTTCCAGCTTTTCTCTGAGGTCGTTTGCTGCTTCCGTGGTGGTGGTGACGATCATGTCTTATTCACCGTTGATTTGTGACATGACCCACGTTGTTTTGCCATACCTTGGGACTCCGTTGACCCAGTCGATGGTAGGTTTAATCCAGTGTTCTGGTTTTTTGCCTTCGGACAAGTCTCCTGATATGGTGTTTGCCATTTCCAAGATCTTGTCGTCGAGCATAACCTTTGTACACTTCGCTACCACCACTATTGGGTCTCCGGTTGGTGTCTTGAAAGTGATCTTCCCTTCCTCTTCCTTTTGGTTTTCGTCCAGGTTCACAAAACCACATGACTTGCTGTAGGCTGCCATATATGACCCCGACATTTCTCCCATTAGGACTGTAGAAGTATCGTTGTCGTATATAGCTGCCTCGGCTTCCTTCAGTTTCATTTGCAGCATTCTGCCGTTTAGGCCGACTAATCCTCTCCCGTAAGTCGTGATGATCTCTTTGCAGATATCTTCATTGACTTTCCGGGTGGCTTTAGTGACTGCTACAAACTCTATGAAGGCGTTGAGCATGTGGTCCTCTGGTTCTACCGCAGGTCTGAATTCGGGTGGTATCACTTGCCCCATGTCAGCTCTCGTACGGTCTTTCTGTAGAGATGGCTCTGTTCCTAGCTTTTTTGTGGGTGTCGCCATATTCTCTACTGCTGACCGCATCGCCGCATTCTCCCTCACCCGTCGCACCCTTTTTGCCACTATCTCCGGGATAGAGTCGATCGCTCTGCTTAGCGCCCATACAACGTTTTGCAATTCTTTAGGAGTTGAGGGAAAAATGCTTAACCCCCGTTCAACCTTTTTACGGGGTAGAATATAAAGTATGCTGAAAATACTCACATTTATTTGTATCAGCGAATCTCCCATACGACGCTTAAAGCGCTATTTTACACCTTTGGGAGTTGAGGAAATAAAAATTCTCAAATGACTTTTATTTAACTTCTCTGATGAGCCCAAATACCAATTTTCATGACTCTAACTTTAAAAATAACGACTTTTCCTTACAATTTTTCTACCCCCATAAAGATAATTTTATTTGCTAAAAAACATGTGTACAGAGAAGACGTTAGATACATGTAAAATGCCAACATGTTCTACCATTACGTGTGGTGTACAAAATGATTGATTGAATTTACTTATTAAAAAATTAAATACAATTAGATATGTCACAGTTATAAAATTAGTCAATACATTAGATACATTAAATTACATAGTATTGCAAATCATATTATAATGCCCTTTAGGGGTTAAATTAAAAAAAACTAAAACAGGTCAATTTTATTTTTTTATTAATAAACATAATCCGAATTTTCAAAACTCTAACATCAAAAATGACAGACTTTCATACTAACGTTAACACTCCATTTCACCCCTTTAAGGGGTTAAAATTTTAAAAACCCCTTCTTAGAACGCCTACATAATAATAACTATCTATCTTTCAAATTTCATGATTTTTGGTCCAGTAGCTTCGGCAGCCGAGGCGTTACCGCTTTATTAATAGTATAGATAAATTCAACACTACTTTTTAGAAGGACATTGAATCATTATTAAATGGGTATTTTCTCGCAATCCCGATATATCTTGAAAAATTTGGGTCATACCTATCCTATCAGGTCATACATTATGACTGCAAAAGCGCCCTGCAAGATATAATCGCGATATACCACTTGTTTTGAAAGCTTATTTTCGAAATTATAAGATGAACCCGTCTAAATTCTTCGACAATCTTCAGTGGGTTTCGAACGCAAGACCTTTTGCAAACCCGGCAAATGCTCTGATCAACTGAGCAACTGGATGAAATTTAGAAAGTGGCTGTTTCGTCCATTGGTAAGTAAACTCGTAGACTTAGGTAGACTAAGGTCCTCGATAGCTCAGTCGGTCAAAGTAATGACCTAGTTTGAAAAAGGTCATGGGTTCGAATCTCACTTGAAACTCGTCGAAAAATTGACTTCCTGTTGAAGCTTAGAAAGGTGAGAATATAATTTTGCTCGAGTAAATCACTGTTACTATCCAATTTTTTTTCGTTGGTTTTCATCATAGCACATCCCTAGCATATCGCACTCTATTCAGTCTTGGGCGCCTCAGGCTCGGAGGATCTCATTTGAGTGGGAGACGAAGTCAAAGTTTTCATACCAACCTAAAGCATTTTAAAGATACATTTATTTCAAATATAAAAGTTGGCTCGCGTAAAATATTATTTTGAGTATGTAGCCTTCCTTGAATTATGCTCGAGTATATTATCACTTAACTTTTGCTACACTTTTTGTTTATGTTTGTTAAATACTGTATAGTTGCATTGCGGGTCCAAAGGCCTCTTTCAAGACTCTGTACTTTCCCCTTTGCCGTCCCCATCGCCTTTGGGTGATGATTTTAGGTCATCATTTGGGGCCCATTTGGTTTTAGAACTGACTTTTTTGATTTTAAAAAAGAACAATACATTATTGTAATATGTTCTCACGCATAAAATGAGAAGCCATCATTAGAGTTATTAGCGTAACTAATCTGTGGTCACTAAAACCTTAAAGCCATGCTAAAACGTATGTAACCAAATTCAATTGAAGCTTGTAAAAATGGCTGGCGGCCGACGAAATCCGATTTCATGTATCTAAAACGGAGTCAAGTCAGTTGCAGTGGTGTCTATCTATCGGAATAGAATCAAAGCGGTGACTTCCTTGTTCAAAGTCAGCCGTGTGTGGTTTCTGATAGGTTGTCGTAGTCGAGATAACATCCAAATAATCGTATAGAGTGGGGTCGTCTGTAACAAAGAGCCATTAAACGGCGAGTGTATGGTAATTTTAGTTCTACCACATTGTCATTAGCATATTATTTAGATACCTGTATAAAGTTATAAGGTAACAATGTACTTACCTTTATATAATAACGACTTCTTTCTATCATTATAATACTTTTAAGTAATCTATATATGTTGCGTAGTAAGGGGTTATATCGAACTTACGACCCTAAAGTTTATAGATACGCACTACCACCAAGTAGTTGAGCCTAACAACGGTATAAATACCATTTGTTTTATGCAAACTCACTTCAGATTGTATATTTTTGACTTACATTTTTGAATGGTGAGTTAGTCATACAATTTACTTACCTTTATATAAGTTACATCTGAAAGATAATGACGATTGCATCCAAATCGTCCTTTGACCCATTCTTGAGCTGAATGAATTCCGCAATCCTCGTATTTCGGGCCACCTTCAAAAGGCGCTGTGCTAATAGGGTGCTCACTTTACGAAACCGCAATAACACACACAGGCGCGCAAAAGCCCTACGTCCTTTGTAACTTAGGGTTGTAATAATTACGTTTTTGGGTCACATTACAACAGGTACTAGGCTTATTATGATTTTGTTTTTTATAAAAAGTATAAAATTTCTGTTTACTTTCTTTTAGTGATAGGTTTTTTCTTAACATAAATAGAAAGACCAGAGTCAATATCATCTTAGTGTTTTATCACGATTGCGTCCCTAGCTGTCGCTTCGGAGCCCACGATCCACTTTTCTGTTATAACTCCTTCACTTTGCCTAGTCTTGTGCAATCATAGTAGTCGTTTTATTGGCACGCATGTAATCTCTTACGCGTCGTCAAGTCATACCTGTTTGGTTCTATCCCCTACAAAAACACCAGTCTAATGATGGATTATAGTCCTGTCCCTTCAACTTAATCGTCATTTTGGGTCACAAAAATGAGAGGTGAAACGGCACGTCATTTGTCCTACTCAGGAATGCGTGCCTTAACTTCGTAATCTGTGTCTCCGGACGAATAAAGTACTCATCACTGCATGTAAACTAATCCGTGGGCTTAACCTTACCGTCATCAATACGGACTGACGTGGTATCAGGAGAATTGCTGACAATGTACTCGGTCATCGCCACGTGAAGTTTCAAACCTAATGTTCTCAAACGACTTCTTATTATTACAGTTTTCAACAGAAAAATTCTCGTGGCACACCACTACCCGCTTACCTAAGTATCGTTTGTGCTGGCTACTCAGCAAGGTCGCTTAAGGCGCAAAATCTTGTCTTACGGTAATTTGTCGAGCCGTGTCAGATCTGAGAAAGGCACTAATGGAAATAGAAAATTCGGCTACGTAAGAGCATTATCTTTTCATTCATCATTAGTGACGACCTAAGTAATTCAAAGGGTTTTGTCACTTGTTGTGAAAAAACTCATCTTTGTTTCGTATCTTTTAATCTTCGAACCCTTAATATTGTATCAAAATAGTTACACCGGCAGATACTTTACACACTTACTCGTTACGAGTATCTAATATGGTTACATAGGATAACGGTATAGAGGTACATTGTTACATAATTATACATAATATATCACTTTACACTAAAAAAAATGCTGTCTAACTAACTGCCACGCTCAGAGTCGTTGATTAACATAGTTGGCAACTTAAGAAAGAAAAATATTGACACTTATTTTGATACGCATAAAGACTACCGGTACTTAAGTTAATGAACATTAGCTTAAATGACGTCTCTGAGTGCGGCCGTAAGATACGTTTTCTCTTAGTTGGCATTAAAATGTTAATTTTTTTATTTACTAGAAGTAAATAAAATAAAAATGATAAGATTATCAAATCTTAAGTGTCAACTAATTTGGTTCATAACTAATAAAAACATATTGTTTAATCTAATCAAGAGTCTTCGTTATATCATATATTTTTATCACATTAGTACGAACCTTAGTGATTTCTGAACTGATCACTTTGTAATTAAAATTGAACTCCTATCATTTTATTTTTCTAAAATAAACAATTACGTTTGTAGTAGGTAACTCAATCGATTCGATCTTGTGTGATTTAATATACCTGCATAACTGAATCATCAAGTCAAGTTTGAATTTGAACAAACATTTTGTAAATTCAACAAAGTCTGTTTGTTCTAAAAGTTCTTGTCTAAGATGTTAGCTAAAGCTGCTAGTAATGTTTGGCGATGTGATAAGGTTCTAGTAAGTAAAAAATAGGGTAAAATTAACCATCATGTTATGTCTAAACCAAAACTGCTTAGCTAACTTAACCAATAAAAAATGAACAAAGTTCTTTTAGTTTCAATAACTAAGATCTTGTTAGGCTCATATGGAGTCAAGATGTGTGATAACGTTTAACAATATGTTTATTGTTTAAACATCTTTTTTTTCAGTGTGGTAGTAGTTTAAAGCAATACACAGTGAAACTTTAAATATCTACTTACATACAAATGTTATCCATTATAAGTGTCCGATGCCTTTATTTTATTCATGGATTATGTAAACATATAAACGTAATGAATACACAGTGATGCAAAAGTGCAGAAGGGCCGTAGGCCGGCCCTGGTGACCTTATTCTAAAGTGCCCTTTCCTTTGGCATTTGCCGCACTTTGACGTAGGGGCCCGCCCTGCTATCCTACTAAACCTTTATGTAAAAACTTGAATGATTTTTAATTGGTGCCTTTTGGCAAATTTTACTGTTTTTCTAATCATTTTATACAAACTCGTATTTGTTAAGTGTTAAATATAATAATAGTTTTTTAGTTTAGGTACTTACACCTACATTCAAGTATAATTGTGTGTTATACTTATTATCAGTAAACAAGTTCTAGTAATAGGCTTTGCACGTAGTTCTCGCCTATAATTTTTACCGACTTTATTTTTTTTTTTTTTGAAAGAGCACACTTTTTAGTTGGTCCCATTTGCATCATGTCAGGATCTAATGAAGGGATCCCAGAGAAATCGAGGGCAACCCTCAAATTTTATAGCCACATGAAATGTTTTTGTATTTTTTATCCAAGCTGCACCAGTATTTACACCTGATTGTATTATTTTTGGCTCAGCTGATAATGGAAGGTCAACTCCTCAACAGTGAGGAGTTAAAAGATAACTCCTTCAATACCATAAACAATAAACATCATAACACTAAAAATCATGAAAAAAATATCTACGGAAAAAAAACCGCCTTCAAAAACCATGACCTAAAAGTGTAAAATAATATTTTAACACTTCAAATAACATTTTATAACAGTAAACTGGAGAAAAGGTGTTACCAAAGTCGGCGCCCTAGACTGTCTTGTAATACTTCATTCAATTATTCAACAGGGATTAGGTTTTTTTACGTAGATTTTTTTATGAGATATATATGATGTTATCTCAAAAGAATGAGACTTTTCTAGTTAAATATATAGCCTATGTTACTCAGTCCTACCAGGTTTCTTGCGGTGAAAGAACTAACAAAATTAATCTAGCTGTTTTTGAGTAAACAAAAATACAAATGTTTCTTTATTAGTAATAGTTTCGTAGTTAGTGTTGAGGATCGACGGCTGGACCAGCCTTTTTTGTATTGTTTATGATTTTATACTTTTTTTTACTAATTTTGATATATTATTGTTTTGTTTCTTATTGTGTCTTGATGTCTCATGTCGGTTAAATGAAAATACATTGCTTTGCTAATATCAGCGACATTTTATTAGCATCCTTTAACCAGCCCTTTAAGTTTATATACAGTCCATCGTCAACAGTTAGTATAACTAAATTGTTTTTCTCTCCATATAAGCAAATACGTACGATTAGATTATCATTGAAGTAACGAGGCATAAGCAAACGTTGTATGGCAGACTTCAGACATGTGTACTGTGGAATTATTTCCATGCCATCAAATACGGAGCCATTAGACAAAGTCACACGCGATAGGTATTGGTGTAAACAAGAAAATAATTTCACTAAAGAAACCCCTTATTCGTCTAGAGAGGACAAACATGTAATTTAGTAGCTGGAGCTAATGGTTAAGTGGAATAATGAATAGTTTATCGAGGTGACGTCAATCCGCACAGAATTTTATTACTTACGTTAACAATAGATAAGGGTTCTTCACTCTCCAACTACACAACAACGGAATTACCTATAGATCACCGTTACCATTAATAGATTTACATTAGATCCTGGTCGCTCTCGTAAGGTCTTATTTATCTATACCGAGCTGTTAGTCAGAGAAACTTATCAGGGAACTGTTTTTGAGAACAGTGAGAGTGGCCCGCTCTCGCTTCGCCACTGTAATTTATTATAATTTCAAAACAAAAGATTATAAGTAAGTAGGTAGGTATCAAACATAGACTAAAATTAGACTAAAAATACTGAAATGCCTTTCATTCATTTTGCATGTACATATTTTCATAACTTATAAGCACTAAATTTGGTGAATCTTCTATATAACATTTTAACCCCATTTCACGCTTTTAATTTTCATTAACCCCCCAACGTTACCCCTTTAGGGGTTGAATTTTTAAAACCCCTTCTTAGTGCGCGCCACATAATAAAAACTACCCATGTTCTAATTTTCATGGTTTTCGGTCCAGTAGATTCGGCTGTGCTTTGATAGATCAGTCAGTCACCCGCCGAGGCGTTACCTCTTTATTAATAGTATAGATAGATTTGGTAGGTACAGTCAGCATCAATTGCCATTTTCAAGTTTTCCAATTGTAATATTTGTGACCATACATCCCATCTTTTATTTTTATGAAAGTGGATCAAAGTATAATTTTACATTTCATTCAAGCTTCTTTAGGCTGGGTATCAAAACAAACAGTATTCCCTCTGAGTCAACAAAAAATAATGATACTCTTAAATTGAAGCTCCACATTATGTTGTGTAATAAATTAGGGTAATTTTAACAGAAGTACTGTAAGCATGAGGAGTTTGCGAATACTTCTGCAGAATACAGTTTTGGATTCCGTCAGGTTTCATAACTATTTATGGAAATAATAAGTAGCCGATACCCCCATACAGACCGACGCATCAATTTACTCGTAAAATTAACCCCTAACTAAACCCAGGGACCAGGTCAATTACGTGTTTTGTTTTCTATATTTTAAATTAATTTTACATAAGAAGTGATGCCATTAGTAACTTCTGATTACAGTGTTTATAAATAACTTTTGAGTTGCCGACCTGGTGAAATGTATTAAAATGTAGGCATATATGCTAATAAATTTGTGTAGGTAGTGATTGTCACTTGTCGTAAAAGACCCGCCTCTGCTCGTTTGAAAACAAAAACCTAAATTGTTTTAGGTTAAATAATAATTTATAATGAAAATGTATTACGATCATCCATTTCGGTAGATATATTGACAGATTTGTTAGTATGTAGGTTAACATTATGTGTGTTATAAAGCCATTAGGGTGGCCGAATTTGCTCCTATACCAACGCAATCTACCTTTCGGTAGTCACTCACAGCTTTCTGTCAGTTTTTTTATAATTATTAAATATTATTATATAATGTTACATATTAAACCTACATGTACAATTAGAAGACAGCACATAAAATCACAGACGTTTGTCTTGTACCTACTGTAGTGAGCTATTAATTTTACTAACTTAGAAATTAGGAATTATAAATGGCCATTACTTATATTATTGTAGCCTTATTTCATGACCAAGTAAGTATCGATTGTATTATGTTTGTACGCAAGAACTTGCACCTTTACTCGCAAAGTTTTTTCATAGCTTTAACACGCGAAATAAACATGGGCTTGCTGTCCCAAATCTAAGACTTCATAAAACTGGAAATTCATTAGTAGGTTTGAGCATTAGAATGTTTAATAAGTTACCTCAAAATATCATTGATGTACCCGTACATAAGTTTAAGATGCATGTAAAAAACTGCCTACATAATAAAGTAATGATTATTTGAATGATAAGGATTCCTGGACATGTTGATCTCTTCGCCTGTCCTCTAATGTATAATTCATTTCATAATTTTTCTTTGACGATTTATCTTAACGATATTGATTATAAGCATTGTATATCATACTGTCACTGTAATCATAATTAGTATTAGAATGAATATTGTAATTACGAGTACCATATTATTTGAAAAGAATAATATTTGACATTCATAAATGTTCTGTATGGACTTAAATTGAATAAAGACATTTTTTTTTTCAGTTCTTAGACTACGAGTAATAAATTGATTTTATAGCGGACTTGAGTTGACTTACGCCTGCACTAAAGTGCTAGTTTCGTCCCTTATGATCCAGAGAATAATGGAAGTTTAAATTTTTCTTCATAAAGCCTTAAGAATTAATGACGCACAAGTCGTAATAGTCCTAAACTTTTTACTTGCCTAATGGCACATTTAGTAGTGATCACTCTAATAATAATATCCTCCAACCGATTACGGCTACGGCGGCGAATCTCAACGTTCAGCCCTGCAGGATATATTATAGTACTCAAGTGTGTGCGCATACACAAGTGCATTATCTATTTCCTTACGACCGGAGAGGGATTGGGCGCAGGACCAACGGCTCAACGTGCTTTCCGAGGCACGGGGGTACAAGACCGCCCACTTCCAGACTTCGGCCTGACACGAAGAATTTCTTACCGAAAACTTAGGTACAAATTTATGGCCCGACCCGGGGATCGAACCCGGGACCTCTTGCGCAGCCGTCACTTTATAGTGCGACCCACTAACCAATACGTCATTGAGGCAGTCACTCTGAGCCACTATGCATAAGCCTTCGTGTGATGAATGATGGTCACTTTCTGGGTGTTATAATTCATTATTTGATTTCAAAACAAAAGCAAAATAAAAAGCTGGTTATTGATATAATCATGCAAAAGAATAATTTTTGACATTTAATACCGTAGGATAAGGTCTCAAGATATATTTTGTTTTTATGTGATAAGTGGCCGCTGAGCAGACAGATTAGTCATACTTCCTGGTGTTAAGGAGGCACCGTGATGATACTAGCGCCGCCAAGTGATTTATAGATAGATATTTTTTTATGTGATACCTAGGTGGCAGACGAGCAGACGGCTCAACTGATGGTAAGCGATTGCCGCCGCCCATGGACACCCGCGACACAAGTGGAGTCACAAGTGCGCTGGCGACCTTTAAACCCTTGCCCTTGGATTGGGGTTCCGGTACCCTTAATCACGCAGGGAAACACAGCTTAAGCTTTATACGCCTATAAATAAGTCAGCAAGTGTCTCCAACTCCTTCACCCTGTCTGCCATCAGGCTCTGGAACTCGCTACCTGATGACATCAAAAAGTCCTCCACCAAATTTTCATTCAAGCGTTCAGTTCGTGATCATTTTCTCCGCTCATTAGAAATTTAACTTAACTTTTTTTTTTTCCTTGTTTTTATGACTGATGTGGCAAGATGTATTGTGTCTGTTTCAACCCTTTAATGCTTACAATGTAGGTTAGCCGGTATTCGTCGCTTGTGTTTTTTTTTTGTTTTTTTTTATGAGTTAATTGTAGTAGGTTTATTGTATTGTGTGGTTGTGTATGTATATTTAGTCATATTATATATTACTCACATGTATATTTATGGATATAAATTTAGATAGCCGTCATGCATATTTCTGCATCGCCTAATGGTTGACTGGTAGAGAATGCTGTATAGCATTAAGTCCGCCAATTGTACTTTACTTTCTTGTGCAATAAAGAATAAATAAATAAATAAATAAATAAATAACGAACTCATAAAGTTAACTATCTGTAAAAAAGTAATCATCAAAATAATGTAAGTAAATGTAGATAAATAAACTAGAAATACAACCCCATAAAATCAATATTCGACAAGGTGAAACTTCAACTAATTCACTTTGAAATTGTGGCTGCAATTGATAAGATCATGGATTCGTAAAGTAAATCTAGTTCTATTCATTAAAAAGTAACAAGGTGGTCCCGGTAAGGTTTCATTGGGAAGCAAATGCTCAATGCAGTCGGGAATGAATTGAAATCCGCTGCACTAATAAGTGGGGAACCTCGATAAGAGCTCGGAGCTTAGGCTATCCGACCACTGGTGCGGAGCGATGCAATAGAGCGGTGAGTGAAGTAAAATAAACCAATATATCTTTATTTTAGCAACTTGTTCTCTTATTAAGGGTTGTGAAGTTTAGACAGATTCGCTTCATTGTTATTACCTAACTCCCCAAATCCTGAATCATGGTCAAAGCGTACCCCAGGCTCTAAAGCAAGCGCTTTGAACGATACCGGAAATGACAAGGTAATATGAGGAGCAGTTCTTTTATACGATAATATTACTATTTTCTTAAAAATCTTCCAATCTCAGATCAATCCGAGATATAGAATCTCTAAGATACTGTTGAAAAATCTAGTTCACGGTGACCAAGGCTCTTTCTCAAAAGAATTTCTATTGAGAAAAAGTCTCTCACTCGCCGGTGCTCTGTGTAGAAGCCCACTCCGGTGGATAGCCAGACTTATTCGCCTCGCCTCACGAATCAAACCAAACAAATGGACAAGGAGGTGGGCGACAAATTGCAGTTATTTAGAATCAACACAGGAATTCCCTCGATATAGTTACCCTACGTACACTGAAATAAATACAGACTGAACAAATTAATAGTATTTTTTACCTTTCCTTGTAAACAGATGAAAATGGTTTAAAACAGTAGGTAGGGCAAAAATAATACGTGTTTTTCAGCAAAATTCAACAATTTCTTGTCATAATTAAAATTTAATTTCAACAATTACTATTTCTGTAACAACGCTGTCTATCAGCCCTTTTGATGACATAATAATGATGGTGAAATCTAAATCGCTATAGTCAACGCGAAGACTCGCGGCAGATGGTAGAGTATTTAATTCTTTACTTATTAAAAAACGACCCGTTTGGAACAGTGGTAGTGAACGCTGCTTCTGAAACAAGGGTTGCGGGTTCGATCCCCGCACAGTAAAAACATTTGTGTGCATGAACATGTTTGTTTGTATTGGTCTGGGTGTTTGCTATGTATTGTAAGTATGTATTTACAAAAGAAAAGTATTATATGTATATATTTGTAATCCCACTGTTGATTCTGATATCCGTAACACAGGTGCTTGAGCTACCTATCTCGGAGTCAGATCAATGTATGTGATGTTGTGAAATATTTATTTATATTTATATTTATTAAAAAAGCCGCCTAAAAGCTGCAATAAAAATTTTTGTCACACAATAGTGTGCTATATTTTTTTATAAAAAAAATCGGTCTAAGAACGAAAAATATCGCAAGACCTTTAGATTTGAATACCATTCCACTTTAGAACAAATCGCAGCTATTCTAAATATTTCAATAAAAGCAGGCTTTTAATAACATTGTGATACCTACAGTACTTGCTTATACAGCATACCACAAAGTAGTTAATTAGACTTTCGCTATGCCTTCATTATTGCTCGTACTGTAACATTTTAATTAAATATTTGAATCGCTCGTCGTAACTGTTATATTTCATGCCTAAATATGCTATAAATCAAACATATATTTACTGTAGAAGTAAATTGATGAAGATGCGAAACTAACGGTTTAATGAAAATCCAACCATCTAGTGTGAAGCTGTCTGCGTTATGTATTTGCTAAGAGGTCGTGGGTTCAAATCCTACAGACCGTTAATATTTAAAAAAAAAACAATTTTTAACACATTGCAGGTGAAATCAATAGAAAGATGATTCTTTAGCCTTCCACCCTGCCACTTCATACTTAGTGGTAATTTATTACACAAAGAACCGAAATTGAGTCTAAGTGCGGAAAAAGGAGCAAGTAGGCGGATCTTGAGATAGGTGCTTACCCGGGTAGGTCCCATTTTCAGCCGCCCATTTTTTTTTTCAAAAACTTTGTTACAAGATTTTGACCCACTTCCTCCTATATAAGTATGTTGAGCTGTGAAAATACGGTGTCAATGCAATATTATAGTATCTCCAAGCTGGTCTCATGATGGAGCAGGGATATAGGGACCAGAAATAAGTTTAGTAGTCGAGAGTGTCTTGCTTGTTTTATCGTTTTGATGTCATTTCTGATGATGGAGAGCTAAAGATTGAGCCAGAAAAGGGTCTCATTTGCTTTCTACCATGACCACAAAACATTCTAAATTATTTACCCTTTTTATTATCAATTGTTCTAATCTTTCATCCCTTATCTATCCATAGATCAGCTGGATGGTACCATAATATTGCATTTTCACGAAATTCAATAGCTCAATCGCAATCGGTGACCAATCTGGAAGTGGAACATACGCTTAAGGTGACGGGTAGGGCACACTAGCGACGCCAATCGATTTTGATTTTTAGCTACTAAACCGGATCTGTTTTAAACAATTTCTGGGTTACAACCTCTCGGCAAACACTTTTACTCTTCATTAAATCACCATGCACTAATGTTGGGTCCGCTTTTGTACGCGAAAAATCGATTCACGCCAAAAGTTGGCGTGAATCGATTTGGTTTTAGGCGTGAATCGATTTATCGCTTATGCGTTGGACCCAACATTTGTGTATGGTTATTTTATGAATAGTAGGTATAAGTGTTTGCCGAGAGGTTGTAACCCCAAAATATTTATATATTTAGAATAGATCCGGTTTAGTAGCTAAAAATTAAAATCGATTGGCGTCGCTAGTGTGCCCTACCCGTCACCTTAAAATAAAAATTGGGTTGGTAAAAACTGGTAGGCCCATCTCTATGCGTAACATTAAGCCAGATTTAGCGGTAGCCTAAAGCGGCGATGATCATTTACTATGGACGTCCCGCTTGCTCCTTTGCCTCTCTTTTTTATATTATGGCTCTACCCGAAAATGTCTTGATAATATCAAGTAACTTATTGAGAATAAGAAGGTAGTGAACAGTCGAAGTCAGTCAAAGTCACAGTCACTCAATAAAACGCCGGTGTTCCACCCTAAACACAATCGCGGGTTTAAAGACTCTTTTAGGTCCAAGCAAGTTGTCTGTGACATCTCACTCAACACACCATAGCAGTGTGTTAAGAACGATAAAATTCAACGATTCTTATTATCAGGATCACTTCACGGATGATTTCACTGCTCAAATAAATTAAATTAGTTCACTAAAAACCACTATATACTAATTTAAAACCTTTGAATTGCATTAGCCCACGCAGTGTTTGACTTCTACCGCCAGAATCTTTGCCTATCTACTATCCTTCCTATCTTGTAGCCTGACAACCCTGATGTCAAAATTTTAACCACTCTAGGGGCCTGACTTGGTTGGGAACGGAATGGCCACGAAGCAGTAGGTACTAGTGTTGCCAAATAATCGATTGTACTATCGATAGTATCGATACTATCGATTGCATCGATTTTAATTTTTGGTCGATATAATCGATTTAATCAATTATAATAATTTAAATTAACGATACTGTTCCATTAATTGATACTGTAATTAAGCTGATACTATCGATTCATTTACAATTATTTCTATATATAATCGTCATTCATACAGAAGATGTCTAAGAAGGCATAAATGTTTAACGACCAAAAAATCTAAATTGATTAAAACGAAAGTATTGATAGTACAATCTATTATTAGATTATTAAGGGTTAAAATAATTCACTGTCGATTATTCGGCAACACTAGTAGGTATGGCATCTTCCTGCCTGCAATGTCCTAACCAAACTATGGCCAATTAGTCGGTTTAGTTAAAGTCGGTTAAAAAAGACATATCCAATGGGGATTTCAGTCCTAGAACACCCGGTTTATGAAACAAGACCACTGCGCCACGAAGGCACTTTTTCCTTACTTCCAGACGTACCAATCCGGGGGAAAGGGGGGGTTTAAAGATTAGCAGCGCACCTTTGAACCTCCCTTTCCCCCGGAGTAAACCTGAGGCGAGCAAACTTTTACCAATGATAAATAAATAAATAAAGTGGAACGGAGATGAAATGTGTCATTTAAATGTTTGGCCACGCTTCTGTGAAAACTCTAACTACTGTATATTGTGTAACAGGCCAACTTCGAGCTGTCGAACCAGTTGGCTGAGTTCACGCGGAGCGGGGTGCCCTCGCTGAAGGGCTTCTGCATCGCCAACGTCCCCGATGAGGCCTTCGCCTACCTGCTGTGGGCAGAGCGCCCAGAAAACCTCGAGGAGTTCTACGATTGGAAGAGTAAGTCACGTTTCTTATTTTTGATCTTTAATAAGATAACAGGTTGGTGGATTCAAATACTAACCTGATATCCTGAAGGTTGGTATTTAAATCCAGTTTTGCAGATTAGGTCTGCAAAATGTTTTTCAATGGATTTAATGGTCATCCACAACAACGTCTATGCTAGTCCGTGGCAAATTTAGTATTGCTAACTTAGCCCTTTCAGGGCTAAGCCCTTTTATGCTTGTTTAGCCCTTAAAATAATGATTTAGTCCTCGCCCAATTTCTAAGCCCCAAAATAATTGTATTTAGTTATTGTGCAAGACGTCTCTAGACAGACAGGGCTCAGTCACAACCATTAACTTCGTCAGCACAAAGTGAGAGCAACAGATAGAGTAAGGTTATAGTTATATTGGTTGAGTAAAATATTGTGTGTGAAGAATCCTCTGATGAGGACTTTGACATTTGAGCTGTTTTGAGTGTGGTTGATTTCATCAATTTTCGGAAAAAAAAAAACAACTTTTTAGCCCTTTTTTAACATTATTGGCAAAATCTAGCCCTTTTTGAAACTTTTTACTTAGTGAACTAATTTAACTCAAAAACCTGGCACCGATTTGGCGACACTGGGCAAAGCTTGCCGCGGTACCGATAGATTTTGTAGAAACTATTCATCGATATCGACTTATCGATTCAACCATCGAGCGACGATCGATCGGTTGGTCTAGTCTCTTAGACAATTTCTAAGAGTAATACCCTTATCGCGCTCTGTTTGGATACACATTCATAGTCTTACAATATCTATGCATTGAGCTTGCGACTGTTCCAAAAGAGGTTGCTAAATACCAATGAATTTAAACGGTGTAAACGTTAAAATAAGACAAAGTCACAGAATAGTTTTAGTGGGGTCTTTTGTGGCAAAGGTAAACCGATACTGAGTGTAAGATACACACGGAAAAGAGACAAAGAGTGTACTACTCCTTAGTGCTACACACTTAAGTATACTTTACAATCAGTTGTTTGATAAAACTGTCTAAATTGTACACTGAATTGTAGATACACCAAGTTATGGAATGAATGTGCTTAAAATAAATTATATTATTAACAATACGCGTACGAATATGATAAGGTGGATAAGAAGCGACATGAGTAGGTATTTAGGAAAAAACTAAACATTTACTTTACGAATAAATGTTCACAATGTTACAATCAAAGTAAGAAGTTATTCACACTAATTAAATGGTTTTACACAATGTTATCTTTTCTATCTATTTAGACGTCTACACTACAGTCGCCTGCAATAAAATGTTAAAAACCCGACTCTTACGCTGCGTTAATAGGGTTCATATTGGTTTGAATTGAATTGTATATTTATTAGTGCACTCGACTGCACCTATAAGAATAATGCTTTGTTAAAGAGCACTTGTAGATACTCAGCCTACGGCATTTTCTTCTTATTGAGGTTAAACAATTTTTATATGATACACAATACATTTAAAGGTGACTCTCTTCTCATTTATAAGTTACATCTTGGATAATATTAAAATGAAAAAACCAGCCATTCTTTATAAAATTAAATTGCTACTTGGCATGGAACAGATACTTTCCTGTCTACGAATAGGTACTTCAACTCACAGTAACATGGCCTTTTGCCCGTTTTTAATAAATCGATTTTGGAAACATTGTGGAGAAGGCTTTATTGAATGAAACAAGGGGATTTCCAGAAGCGTAACATTTCGCATTTAATTTGACATTTGAGAGAATCTCCTTTCGGTTTGTTGAAAACGCGGCGAGCACAACACGCACAAAGCTTTCACGAGAAGATACAAAGTGAAAGAGAACGAGAATACTCATAATGAACGTGAGCATTGTTTAAGGAGTTCGAGCAGGACTGTCAACCCTATTTATCTTAGGGCCGATTTTTTGATCCGTAGTTAAACTGAACTTATGGTTTAAAAAAAGTAACCAATTGTCAAATATCGCAAAAATGTTTTTTGAACAATAGTTAGCTTAACCAATAGTTATCTTACAAGGAATTACGTCACTTTGACTCTTGGTTAGACAGCTATATCTAGTTTAACCAAAAGGTAACTACGGATCAAAAAATCGGCCCTTAGTAATGGCGATCTGTTACTCCACTAAAAACTCGGGTCGCATTACTTTTTCACTGTCAAAATTATCAATTTAGTGTTCGACATATTATGATTACAACCAAAGCTGTGCTTACAGTGAACATTTTCTATTTACCTACACTTTATGGTGCGTTTGGCTGGAAGCACCGTCATTAGATTTTATCGATTATGATTAATTTAAAGAAAAAAACTTTTTAGTAAGCTCTCACTGTTGTCTGCACAGTTGGTCCCATGCCCGACTCCAATCAGTTTGTCCCATTGGGCTAATGGTAAGAAGCTAGAGCAATTGTCGCAATTAAAATAAATATTGTAGGTACATACAAATATTTATGAAACTATCGTCGACTCACGGCGAAGCAATTAGCACTTACAAAATTCATCGACATACCAAAGTACCCGGTAGCTTAGTCGGTAAAGCAGTTGCCCGGTTAGCAAAAGATCGTCGGTTCGAGTCCCACCCAAATACTGTCGAAACATTTTTAACTGAAATAACTTGCAAACTTGCTATACCCAAAAATTCACCTATCTCAATCTCATCTCGGCGTGTAATTCCCAGTTGCATCCGAAGCGGTCACTTTGGAGCCCGTGATACGCTTGGACTATGATCCAGGATTCAGGAAGTGTGACCTTCGTTATTCACAGCCCTTAAAAAAAAGAAAATAAAAACAATGTTCACAAACACAAACGTTAGTTCCATAAAGAACACGTAGGAAAACAAGGGAACGTTCATTATCATTTTACATTTTTGAGAAACTATCCGAAACGCTGGTTTCCTGACCATCGAAATCCAGAGAAAGCGAAACGAAATCCAAAGGTCGGATTCGAAACTGCGAACAAGCGTATAAAAGGCGCACGTTCTTATCTACTATACTAACATCGCTCGTAATCTTGTGTATGCGACCAATATCATCAAAGCTGGGGGTTTTTAATAATCCCGGCCAGCGGGACAGACTGCCTGAAAGCGGGACGTATGGTCACCCTTTTCATGGCTGAAATTAGGCATCCGTCGTTCTATGAAGGCCCTCTATGACGATATGTAGCCGGACATTGCTGGCAAATGACAAACAATTTTACATTTTCTGTGCTACTCAAAGTATTTGCCAAAGTAGAGCGACTGTATGCATCACGTTCATAAATAAATAATAAGAATACTTACAATATTACCTACTTACACTTTATACGTTTGGTTTTCAGGCCTTATTGTTTAAAAGTATGCCGATCAATTTCTTACTCGAGTAAAAAACAAATGTAGAGCAATAGTTTCAAACCGGGTGTCCGGGTTCGAATGCGAGCATGCACCTTCATATTTTTCAAATCAATGCGCGTATTTCAACCATAAGCTCGGCGGTGAGGGAAAATCATCATGTGGAAACCTACATGTTTCGGATAGTTGCTGAAACGTGTAAACATGATTCAGTTGGTCTGGTTCCCCTGTTGATGGGTTGATAAGGTCAGACGGCAGTCGCTTCATTGTACTTCCAATTTAAATCATAATTCATGGTCCAGGTGAACCCCGGGCTCCATAGAGACAGCTTTGGACGCAACTGGGTATTACACGCTTAGAGTGATTAAGTACGAGTATATACGGCACAAAAAGATTTAACTTCAAGAATTGAATACAAGCTGCCCCATAAGTAGTATCCCCTATTTGTTATTCTAAGAGTTGAACCCTGTAAGATTAATCACCCAAATCGCTGGGAAAGGTAACGTTTTATTGACTTTAAAGATTGCCATTATGAAATACAAATTTCGTCATCGATAATAGGAATTTGAAAATTTGTATTGAGACTAATAATTTAAAATAATAAGTGACCTTAATTATTTTTTGTTTGGAAAATCACCCTTAAAGGTAGTAAAATAGGGGGTGAAATGCTTGAAAAATTTGATGTAAGAATCTTTAAAATCGCTATTCGTTCTCCTTATATTAAACCAAGAACAAGTAGTTTTAACATTTTTGGAAATATTACCCTTAAAATGGGGATTTAAAGTTTGTATGAAAATCCTTCATCTTTGATGTTAGAATAGTGAAAATTTTTATTCATACGTATAATTTAAATAAAACAAAGCTCACTTTAATGTTTTTGGAATTCACCCTTTTGAGGGGAAGATAATACATAGGCACACACAGATACGGGTTGAAAAAATAAAGTGACGTTTGAACTTTCAACCCCTAAGGGGCAGTTGAGTGAGTTTGAAGTATGAATAAAGACTTTTGTAATACAGACTAAAACTGCGTGAGTCACGCCGCGGGCGCAGTCTAGTATCTACTATAATACAATTGTAAAGCCCTTGGGTGGAGAAACTTCAGATGCAAATAATGGAAATCGTGGGTCTGTCCCCTGGACTGACCCCTGCGATCCGTCTCAAAACTCTCAAGATATTCGATTTCGTATTTGCTTAAGTGGTATTATTTCTCGTTTGCATAAAATTTCCCTGATGTCGGAAAGACGCCGCCCCCATTTCTTTTGGCATAAATAAATTACTTCGTCTCTTTAATTTCGAAGTTTCCTCAATCCACTAATTAACATTTTGGGCTAAAACCTATGTAACTTTTTTGAAACTGTTGAATAATTGCGTGGTGTTATTAACATTGGTAGATTTTTCAAGAAACATCAATTAATATTTTACCTGAGATTTAACTAAGACAAAGCTCGATAACGAGCTTTCTATCTATTTACATCTAAATCTGTAACTACAAAAATAAAATCGACAAAATTATGAATTCAATCAATAGCCAATAATAATATCCTCCAACCGATTACGGCTACTGCGGTAAATCTCGACGACCTGCCACGTACGCAGGATATAATATAGTGCTCAAGTGTTTGCGCAAACACAAGTGCACTCTCTATTCTTGCCCTCATATTCCGATGGGACACCATCGTGATACGACCGAAGAGGGATTAAGCTTAACGTGCAACAGCTTAACACTTTCAGCGGAGCAGACTGCCATGTATTTTTTTGTTATGTGACACTATTATTTTTCATACAAATATAATTGACGTCTAGAAAGGTTGTTCATGACAAAATAACAATATACAAAAGGACGACTACGCACAATGCGAGCTAAACACGCACGCATATGCGCGCTTACAGTATTCTCAGCTAGTTTCGGCAATAATGACAGAGACAGATATGTGAGAGAGACACGATACAATATATGTACTGCTATAACTTTCTGGTAATTGCGAGACGTATCATGACGTTGTGTATATGTGTAGGCGAATAAATTTACATGTGTGTGTGCTCCGTTGACAATGAGGGTACAAAAATGTACGTGTCGTGGCGCTAGAGATTTGGGAATTTGATGCGATACGGCGCAATGACTTAGCTCATAGATTTTAGTACAGGCGGCGAGCGTCATAGTACCTTTCGCGTGTGATTGTATAATTTATTTCGACATGATAATACGTTGTGCCAGCAATTACTTTTAAAAAATTACGTCTAACGACGTTGCTCCGCTGAAAGTATTAACGTGCTTTCCGAGGCACGGGGGTACAAGACCACCAACTTCCAGACTCCGTACTGCCACCAAGAATTTCTTACCGAAAACTAAGGTACTTGCAAGTTTTTGGCCCGACCCGGGGATCAAACCCGGGACCTCTTGCGCAACCGTCGCTTTAAAGTGCGACCCACTAACGTCTGCGCCACCGAGGCAGTCATTCTTATCTTATTAGAGATTTATCTAGCCAATAGTGAAAAAAAAGTTTAGGGTACGAGCCGCGGGTCTAATTTGGGTAGTACGATTTTGGATTGCCTACAGTCTGCGGTTTCCAGACAGTAGATAACTGGGGGCTCCATGTTCGAATCAGCGAAAATGGAAGCGGTGTAAGTGAAGGTGGGCCGACGACGACTGTCGTTTCCGCTCCTCTTTTTGCCAACTGGTCCGCGGCGTCATTACCCAGTGATCCGCTGTGCCCCTTTATCCATCTTCTACTGGCTATCTCGTATAGTCTGGCCAACACTGCTGTACCGTGCCTTAGGTATATGCGGGGATGTGGGGGGAGCCACCGCTTCTTTGGTTTGTCAGTCTGCCGCCAACTGTCGTTGCTCACGGCGGCCTGTCTGTTCCGGACTGTCTATATCAGACGCACATGAGGTATAAATCCAAAGATGGATCGTGCTTTATCTCGAGATGTCAAGGCTGTCATTTTCAAAGTGGCCAAATATTTTAGGAAGAGAAAAACAGACAAAGATAGTTTTGAATATAAAAGTGAAAGGTGTAATTTGTTTATTTCTCCAACATAAATAATTATTTCCTCGTGTATTTTAGTTTACAATGATTAACAAATTCGATTAAAATATGTATGTATCTAATATTCTCAATAAAATATTTTAGACACCATGACTGTCAGAACAGGACATAACTTCAAACTTCTTAAAAATAATACTTTTTAATACAAGGAGATCCATATCTAAGGAAAAATATTAAAGAGAATATATTTTCTTTTCATGTATACAGCGGCAAAATATTGTACTTGAATATCTTCAGATCTATTCAACAGTATGAACCTCTCATGAGTCCATGATCTTTCCTGTCCGGACCCCGCTTCCCATTGCATACCTAAGGCGCGGTACAGCAGTGTTGGCCAGACTTATAGTACCCTAGCTGGTGGCGTGTGCACGGGCCCTTAGCAACAACCGCGCGGCAATACGTCTGCAAAAGTATCGATATATCTTCGGAACTACATAGATGGATGAGAGTACTTCGGACGTCGCCGGGCCTGTGACCTTCTAATATTATATGATCTTCGCTCGGGACTCGTTGCCACGGTGGAAACCGATCGGGAAATCGCTTAGTAAACACTATTTCTCATCCGGCAGATGGTAATTGGCTCTCAATAATATGGATGTGACATTGTTTTTGCTTCAAAATTAGATATTGATGATAGGTTTCGCTATGATATACAATCTTACACCAAAACTGCTATATCTGATTATTGAAAACCTGACTATAGGCAATACAAAATAAGGAACATCAAGTATTTACTTAATAATTGCTATTTGCTAGCACTCATGGATAAATATATTCTAATCTCAATAAAATCTTTTATAGCTTTGATCCAGGCGAGGAGCACAATTCTCGGGACATGATATTTTGTCATCATACAATATATAACATAGTTTTTTTTCAATAAAACATAGTCTTTTTGTATGGTTTTCAGGTGATATTCGCCATGTTTTTTTATAACGACAATCCCAAGCATTGGGCTCCTGGTCTGGGACATAATTTTGCTCCAAGAAAGTTTATCTTTTTATAAAAAAAACTTTTTCAAAGCGAATATTTGTGTGAAGACTTCAAAAGTTTAAAATTACTTGCTTATTCGGGCACCACAAAGGTTTAATTTGTGGAGAACTGTGCGGTAAAATAGTATTTTTTCTTTTAGAAGAAGTTGGTACTTGAATGGTGTCCCTTTGAAGATTTGAAAATATTGCTCTGCCACTTTTATAGAACACTCTATCAAAATTATTTATCTTTTATCTTTATCTTATCTTAAAGTAAATTACTTCTTTCAGTCATATCGTAAACCCTTCATACAGTCCAGTCTGACCCGAATATAATGCCGGATAAATATAAAAGATGATCCGATGCCGTGTGGTCCCCGGCAGAGTAGAATAGGCCACCCTCACTCTTACCGAGGTGTCGTAAAAGGCGACTAAGGTAAATCTGCTGGCATGACCATCAGCACCCAGAGAAGGAAAACTCTGCATTTATATCAAAACCCTCGCCAACCCGTCTCCCAAGCGTGGTGACTATGGCAATTACCCCTCATGTGATTGAGGGAGGCCCGTGCCCCAGCAGTGGGGACTTAAATGGGCTGACGATGACGATGATGTATTTAAATACCTTTTCTATGCTTGCTGTACCTATCTGAAGAAATTCAGTTGAAAACGAGTCGCCTCTCTGTTTTCTTTGATTTTAAAATTTGCATAATTGAAAGCTTTGAATTGAATGTAACACGATGCAGCAGAGCAAGAATATAAGAAAAATATATCGATGGTGTAGGTGCCACTCTAAACGAATAATTTTAGTACGAATAACTATTGAATTGTTGTGTGGAGGGATTCTTTATTTATTACCCGACTAGCCAAAAGGAGGGTTATGATTTTGACCTGTTTGTATGTTTGTATACATGTATGTATGTATGGTTGTTCATCTGTTCCCTAATAACTTCTAAACTATTATCATATTTGAATAGAAAAACAACAAACAAATGAGGTTTTTGTTAAAAGCGTCTTGATTGTCTTCTGGTTATAGGCGACATGACGTCACGTTAAATGGACTACAGCGCCTTCTAGGGGACTTAGAGTAAGGAAAAAATTGGCTTGACGGTGCCGTGTGGGGTATCAAATGACAGAGTTTTTTAGCACATTTTAAATATTTAATTTCATTTACATAACCAAAAATATGTTAAATAAAAAATGTAGATTCCGGTATGATATACAAATTCTTATCCATAACCATATTAAAGTAAGTTAAAACTGGTGAGTGGTGATTTACCTAAAGTTTAACATTCGACATTTTAAATTTCGCGTCTATTTTAAATGTTGTTTATTAGGGATTTTGTCCATTTCGGTCATTCGAACGTCGGCCTTCCAATCTTCGGTATTTTGGATATCAGCATCTTTTTCTTATATTTTTGAACTTTCCGTATAATTACCAAAATACAAAAGGAACAAGAAAAGTATAGTACAAGAAGAAGGCATTTTGATCTTAGTTATTATGAACTTTCGGTGTTACGATGCGTATCCTGATGGAGTACAATGTTAGGCACTTTGCAGAAGCAGTAGTCTTTGTATAATATCTACCTCTTACCTAAATTGAGATATAGTTTAAGATTACTTTCCTGAAAGTATACGCGTCTGATAGCTTCATTCAACATTTATGATGAGTAAAGTTTCCAGGCTAGGTAAAAGTGTGGCCGAGTGAAAGAAATGCGTCTGACTTTGTAAGTAATTCGTTAATACTCGTAAAAATAGATAATTACCTTTACCAATGATTAGTTCTGCAAAAAACTTTTATCATTAAAAATAATTTCACTTTTTCCAAATTATTGTTTAAAACAATTATATGGACCTATACATATTCACTGAAAGAAGACTTTGAAGGATAGCCTGTATGTAATCTAATTACTCTTGAGCTGTTATGACGTGCATTTTATTTATTGAGAAAGTTATTATTTCGGTCTATAATTGCGGTTCAAAACTGAGATACCATATACCTCATCATCATCTCAAAGTGTATTTATTTCCCAGCTGCCTCCAAAGCTGTTGCATAGGAGCCCGAAGTATGCTTGGACCACGATCCACAATACAGGAACCATTGCAACCGAATTAAATGGATCATGGTTGCATTTAGACACATTGTCTGAACAGAATGCAAGATTTTGAAAACAACCGAAACGTTCAGGTTTCCTGACGATGTTAAAACCTTATCGCCAAGATTTGAAATATTTAGAGGGTATGTTCGATACTCGAATCTACGAGCATGGCGCTTTCTTGTTTCGGAGGCCAAGATTCGGTTCGGACTCTTGAGCCAGCGGAGTAAGTAAAAGGAGCATTAAGAAAGGAAAACAAACGGGGGCTTAAACCCAACAAACAAAATTTTAGGCCTGAGAACGTTTTGTAAAGGTAGTATAGGTAACCACCTAGGAAGAAAGTGGCATTATATCTCCATTCGACTCTAAGTACATCTGTAGTGGTGTTATTTTGGCTCTATAACTTATAGAGCCAAAAGGTGTTGACAACAACAAAAGCTTTTCCGCAACAACCAGCACAACCAACACCTTTGTACGTCGTTTACTCAGCAAAATGTAATTTTTGGTTTTAGGGTGAAACTGTGTGTTGGGAATTAGTAGAATAAAAAATCTAAAAATATAGTCTACGTTAGGGGAAAACAATTGTTTTGTCACTACATGTCACTGTACAAAATGAAGTCTCAAAACGAAGGAAGGGCAGGCCACTAGTTTAAATGAAAAAAAAGGAAAGAATAAAAAATACATTTATTCACTATCACACCACAGAAAAAGTAAATACAATAGGCATAACACGACACGACACAGATACAGAGAGGATAGGCGATACAAGAAGAGATGGTGTGGTTGTGTGTGGTCAATCATGTCCCGACCTCAGGTCATTTGCTGCTACGGCATTATTGCAGTGCTGCAGCAGCGCTGGTATTCTGGTGGCTGGACCTGGTTGCGAGTGAGTGGATAGGTAAATAAATAGCTATAAGTAAATGATCGTTTCTACAAAAACAATGTAGGTAATGAGTACTTAACACAGCAATAAGAAAAGGGTAAATTCCATTCCACTACCAATCCATACTAATATTATAAATGCGAAAGTAACTCTGTCTGTCTGTCTGTCTGTCTGTCTGCTACTCTTTCACGCCATAACTACTCAACGGATTTAAATGAAATTTGGTATACAGATAATCTAGACCCTGAGAAAGGACATAGGCTACTTTTTATTGCGAAAGGGGGGTTGTAAGGGGTTGAAAGGGGGGTAAAAAGTTACTTTTCCACGCGGACGGAGTCGCGGGCGGCCGCTAGTAGTTTCATAAACATACTTTAGAAATTCTACTATTTTATGTCTTTGAAGGAATGATTTTACATAGAATGATTTAAGGCGCAGCCACACCCTCGCTTCACTGGGCGATGACTCATAGCACTAATAACGGAGAATTATCACTGTAATCGCAAGAGGCAATTATTCACAGAAAATTCTGTTCTTGGACGGGAAATGTGGGAGACAAATTGAACTACATTACTTTATAATTTAACCGCTTCAGTCTTTTGCTGACTTGTCGTCAAAGCACACCGCTTTATTTGTTTGATTTCTAGACATAAACCTCTCGTTAAGGGGTGACTCATTTTATGAATTTAACCGTCTCTCTAGTGGTTACCTCAATTACTCGTACCTACCTTTTTTGTTCAGCTAATGTTGGGAATAGGCCTCCTTTGAGACACAACATTACTTCTATTGTTTTCTGGCCGCACAATTATTTCTGTCAACCGGATATTTTTCAACTTACGTATAATGCATAGGTGTTATAGTACGTATTTATTTGTATCTGTCTTAGAGTAAGTATCTGTCTAGTAAGTATCTGTCTTAGTTTTGTCTAATATTTTTATTTAAGAAAAATCGAGCAGACGGATCGCCTGAATTGGTAAGCGATTTCCGCCGCCCATAGACACCCGTGACACCAGTGGAGTCACAAGTGCGTTGCCAACCTTTAACCCCCCCTTTGCCCCGGATTGGTCCTCTGGTACCCTCACTCACGCAGCTAAACACAGCACAGTGCTGCTTCACGCCGGTTTTCTGTGAGGCCGTGGTATCACTCTGGTCGAGCCAGATGGATGTCTATTTCATCAAGTATTAAAAGATGTACATTTGTATATTCTGTCATAATCGCCACAATGTTAGTTTTCATTCATCACCTGATTCCGAGAAACCACCGCATCTGTGCACCGGCGCGCTTGTAAACTGTTTCGTCCAATTACTTTTAAATAACGATTGTAAGAAGATAAATACTGCACCGCACTGTACAAACATTTGTGTGCATGAACATGTCTGTTTGTATTGGTCTGGTCTGTTTTCTAGATATTATAAGTATGTATTTACAAAAGAAAAGTATTATATGTATATATTTGTAATCCCACTGTTGATTCTGATATCCGTAACACAGGTGCTTGAGCTACCTATCTCGGAGTCGGATCAATGTAAGTGATGTTGTCAAATATTATAAAAAAATGTCGAGTGAATTCAATGCCCTTCACCATTTCCTAGTCCAGAAATTTTAACATCTTAAATTTTTTTTACCCAAGAATTGAAAGTCAATGGGAGAGCCACCTATTGTGATGGATTTTCTAAATCTGGCTCCATTACTCGGGGTAATGGGCTCGAAGTAAATTAAAGCCAAACTTGCGTTATCGTATTGTCTAAACATCACCATCACTAAAACGATAATAATTTCAATGACCAGCTATAAACGTTAGTAAGTACCTACTCAATTTTACCAAGTTTAAGGACTTATTCAGTTTATGAATTTACAATGCGCACATAAATTTTATCTAGGTTTTCAACGTGATGGTATGGATTATTGCCTTATCTCTTTATTTTGAGGGAAAAGTTCGTTAGATTGGTAATTCACGTCTAACTTCACTTCATCTGCCAGTTTTCCTGCTACGCGTATGTTTTCTTGTGCGTTTCTATTTCATTTTGTAAAAGTTCATTGTACGAGATACTCAATGCCGTCCCGGAAAAGTTGGAAATTGTGCCTACAAGACTACAAAATGCACGTTTAAAGCGTAATTTGATACATATTTTACTTCGATCGGTTCATGGACGTTACAAATGGATCCGTTCTCTGTAACACTGGCCGAGCGGTGATTCCAGCACATCGGAGCTTTTATTACGTACCCTGATAATAACATCACGAAGAGGGATTTCTTTTGCGCCCCCAATGTAATCGTTAAGGCGGCCCGGATAATCTACAGTTTTATCGGGGTGTAAAACCGTTTAATTTAAATATACTCGTCAAAGATATTATGGCCTGCCGTTTTTAGAACAAACCTTAATCGGTCTTACACGGTGAAAACTTAATATACTACATTTGTAATGACGTAAGTAAATTAAATAAAAAACAGTCGATAAGAAAAACAATTATTTACTTTTATAATTTCCTGTTCTTTTGTTATTACTACTTGTTCTTTTGTTATTACTACTTGATTGATTAAAAATACCTTTTTGAACCTAGTATAGTGGCTACTTTTCTTCAATTAAGACTCGTCTTTGATGTGTTTATTAAAGGGAAACCTACATAAAACATGAAAACCTGTTGTTTCGATGATAAATGGTCACAGCTTGGGAAGGAAGTAGGTACGAGGGAAATGACGGTGAAGACACGACAAGATATAACGTACTAAAATCAAGTAAGTTAATGGACAACATTTCATATTTTTAACATGTCCATATTGTTTTTTTATATGAAAGTAGACATAAAATGAACAGACCCATATTTTTTCTTTTTTCAAAATTTGTCCATTTTCATGCATAAAATAAATATTGAAATTCTTTTTATTCTAAATAGACGTAAGCGCCAAATGACGTCATCGGACGTCTGAATACAGCGATATTCCTTTGCTTATCATTGTTTTAATAAAAAAAAGGTACACTGTCAAAGGTAAATAATACTAGTGTCATAATTGTCAACGTCATTCATACATTCAACGTTGACAAGTTGTCTTTTTTTTTGACAGTTACATGTCATGGGTTTGGCATTACGTAAATTTAAAACTATAATGTGCTAAGCAAAGAAATATTTTACATTCTGCCGTCCGATGACGTCATCTTACGTTTTTTAGTTTTTAATTTTTATCTCAGTAAATAAGCAATATTAAATAAAAATAATAAAATATTAATAAATATATATTCGAGCAGCGGAAAAGTAAACAAAGAATTAGTATTTTTTGTTTCACAGCTTAGCAATTTTGAAATGTTGTCCATTCGACTTTATGTCTAAAACACGAAAATTGACCCCTATGCTGTGTAGCTTCCATACCTTGAATAGAACAAGTGATTTCATTTCCAATTAGTTTTTTTAAGTAGGTGACCGACGGGCAGACGAATTAGCTCATGGACTGAATCAATCTCAAGCTCAAGGAACTGATTACGACGATTCGAATTGCAAATCTATAACCTAGTGGTCCCACTAGGTTATAGATTTGCTATTCGAATCGTCGTGGTAGATTAACCTTATTACCGATAATGTGTCCCTATGTCTGAATAAATAACTGACTAGGGCCCGATTTGACCAATCTTTATCCGTAGATAAATCTATAGTATAACGTCACGTCATATAGAATGACAGCGCTATATAATATAGATTAAGTATCGGATTAAAATTGGTTGAATCGGCCCTTAACGTCACAATATGCGGTACCATCTTAACATTGTGACCCCTGATACTGACGTCACCGCGAGGTGTCAAACATGTAGTACCATTATTCCTGTGTTCAACATAAGCATTCACCCGGGATCGCGTGCAAGACGCCGGCGATAGGGTATCCCCATGTCTGAATAAATAACTCACTAGGGCCCGATATTACAATTTTTTATCCGTGGATAAATCTATGGTATAACGTCGGATTTGTTTAGAATAAAACCGCTTTACCATAGATAAAGATAAAGATAAAAAAATCTTTATTCAATTTAGGTCCACACACTATTATTAGATAGACATAGATTTAGTATCGGATTGAACTTGGTCGAATCGGCACTAAACTTCACAATATGCGGTGCCATATTAACATTGTGACCCCTTATACTAACGTCACCGCGTGGTGTCGAACATGTAGTACCATTATCCCTATGTTCAACATAAGCATTCACCCGGGATCGCGTGCAAGACGATGTCCCCAAGTCTGAATAAATAACTGACTAGGGCAAACATGTTTACCTCGTACTGTGCTTTCATAATAGTCAACAGAGAAGTCACATTTCAAATGTACGAATTCAAGAAAATAATCAACATGCAAACTTACAGGGCTCCTTTAAATCGGCCAGTTTGACGCCTGTAACAATGCGACATAAGAAGATTTATGATTTGATTCTTTTTAGAACCATGACATTGATTTTTATAAAAAGAAAATTCATACTGAAAAATTGAAAAAACCCCGCACTCCACTCGGTAATCGTACCGATTGTTTTAAAACAAATACTCACTTTTTTACTAAGATATAGTCGCCCAACGTGGTTATTTGCCACGTGGCAACTAATGCTATTTTGACATTTTCCCATAGAAAAATATGTTGTACTCATGGTTGTACAAGACTCCCCTGTCTGTGGTCACTTAAATGCCTTCTAATCGTGGTCGCATTATATCGATAGTGTAGTTCTATAGAAGTAAATGTCTCTATGAAATATGGCATTCAATAACTTTATGATTTATTTTTATTAACATTTCGATATTATTTTAAATCAATAAGCGTCAAAACCTTTATCTTAAATTTTTAAACAATCTATATGGTGACCCTATTATAGCGTGTTAGCAATCTTAGTGATCGATGCGAGCGCACAAATATTGTACTTATTCAGATTAGTAAGTAACACACTAATTACAATATCTGCCTCCTGCTGTGGCTTTCTTGGAATTTACTGATTAATAGGTTTTTGATCTTTTGATTCAACTTAATATAGGGAAAGTAAAGTTCATGTTTCGCTGGTGTTATGTAAGCAGCTACAACGTGCTACGATTGCTACGAAAAGCGTAGCGGTGCTACGTAACGCAACACAATCACCCATACGAATATTGCTACAGTTTCGCCGTTATTAACACACAGTGAATTGGTAATATTGGTATACCTCGTTAGCTACTTATTGAGGTAGGTTGAATCCCTAAGATTTTTAGTTCACCAAACTTTTTTTGCCGTGTGGTCCCGGCAGAGTAGAATAGGCCACCCTCACTCTTACCGAGGTGTCGTAAAAGGCGACTAAGGTAAAGCTGCTGGCATGATCATCAGCACCCAGAGAAGGAAAACTCTGCATTTATATCAAAACCCTCGCCAACCCGTTTGCCAAGCGTGGTGAGTATGGCAATTACCCCTCATGTGATTGAGGGAGGCCCGTGCCCCAGCAGTGGGGAGTTAAATGGGCTGATTTTTTTTTTTTTTTTTTTTGATTTTCTGATGATGATGATGATGAAACTTTTTTTACTACGTTGTTTTTTTTATTATAAATACTGTTTTTAAAATACTTCTTTCAGCTACTGCTACATCTAAGTCCTAGATTCTAGGACAACAGTTGACGGATCTATCTTAAGCCTTTTCCGTAGAAGTAAAATAAAATATGACAGATACATTTACTAATCATGATATTATCTTACTTATCATGACTACAACTAGCAGGTTATGTACTTAATTGAATGATGTATTTACATCAATGATGATGTTTACTTCAAAGCACATAAAGTTTAGAATTAAACGAAATGAAACGTACCGCGAATGTAAAACTACGAGCTTTAATTATGTACGAGCAAAGCCAGGAGGGGTAAGTATTCGCCAAAAGCCTCACAAATTGACATCTAATATGTATAACATAAAAAATTCACCACGTAGCTTATTTTTAAAGCTCTCTTGTACTTCTTGGTAAACAAACGTACCTTAAATAGCGTACCTTAAGAGCCCTTTTATAGTTCAGTGGCGCCACCAACAAATTCTTAGTGATTGTAGTGAAATTAAGACGGTAAATGAAAAAAATATCATTTAAAATAAACAAGGATCCTACCTATCTCGAAGTCACATCAATGTATGTGATGTTGTGTTGTGATACACTAAAAATTTCCGATTTAATCCCATCATAATAGCGATGGCTTGATTTCTTTAATGGAGGGCAAAGGCCTCCATCATAGTAATCAAGTCATGCTGCATCGGGAATGTATACAGGCTATCAGCCTGTACTTACTATACTTTACTATACTTTACTAAAAATTTAAATCATGCTAGAGGTGATTGTGACATGAATGGTGTGTGGAAAACAAGGTGCAAAGTAAGCATAAAATATCACAAATCCTTTTTTCTTTGAAATGTCTTTATAAATATTTCATTTACTGTCTTACTTTCATTACAATCAGTAAATAAAATCTGTTAGTAGCGTCACTGAACCGTAAACAGCATCTTGAAAATTTTTCGGCAGTATAAACAAATATAAATGATAAAAAATCATAGTGATTACATTAGATTATATAACAATGGGTATTTTTTTATTTGGACGGGCTACTAATACTTTTTTTTTCAAAACTAACAATATTCTCACACTTGCACGTGTAAGGCACGGTTTTAGGAAACAAAATTGACTTTATATCCGCCATCCTTAGAATAAATCATGATTTAATCTAAGCCGCCATCATGGATTTTAGAATAAGTAAAAATTAAAACCCCTTATCCACCCTTGCAGAGATTAATTAAAATTATTGCCATACTACAGCCATATCATAGTGGGTAGGTAGTATGTTCCATCTCGATGGCTCTAAGAGTCTTACATTGCATCGTAAGAAATATTAATAGCTTGACAATAAAATTAAGAGAATCTTAAATGATTGTCTGGGGCACGGACGACGTATGACTTAGTGATGTGAATCGCATTGATTATCTTTTTAGTGATATCAGAATACTTTTTACACTCACTTGAGTTCACTCGTTAGCGATGGGAATCTATGGTGAGCAACCAGAAATTTCTTGATTCAGGGAAGCCATTGGATACCTATGTAATAAATTGCAATTTCAAATTAAATTTATTACTTCGTTAAGGTGACGCATTGACGTAACTAGCGCCAACGGATTTGTATTAAATGTGGCAATTATGAGACTTTTTAAAAAAGTACAACGGGGAATCCACAGAGGAAAGTATTAAGAATTGTTTGGGATGTTCTTGTGTAATATTATGTTCGTACAAGTTACTGTAATTCTTATTATTGCCTAAAGTGGCCACTTTTAGCAATTATAAAAATAATATTACTTGCAGAAAGAAATTATGACATAATTTCTTTCCTGTTTCGATTCAACCGTTGTACTTTTTAAAAAAAGTCTCATTATCGTCGCAATTAATAGAAATTTACTGGTGGCGCTAATTTCATCGATGCGTCACCTTAAGCGAATGTATTACAGAGATTTTAAATTACTCAATCGACTCGAGTCCCAAAATTTAACTTAATGGCATTAGACGAAAGAGGAGATTCGTCAAAGATATCTTTAGTTGTGTTTCATATAGCAGTTTCGGAAGTAAGTCATTCATTTACTCCGTTTAACTGAACTAATTTAAACGAGAGACAGTAATGATTGAGAATCACTCGACCACTGGAGTGAAGCTCTGAATAACGAGAAGATTAAATTGATTCATTTCACATCACTAGACACGGCTACATAGTTGTATTTGTTATATCGCAACTTCACAAGTGAGTGGTTCCGTGAGTAATGAAATACTCGAACTGGATCTCTTTGTTAGTCACGTACGACCTACCAATTTACTGTTATGGAGACCTACCAATTTTAAACAGTAACAGGCAAGTAATACAAATGTACAATGGGGCTCCTGAATCCTGACCCAGTGAATTGGATTATTATCTTTTACTGAGCCGTCATATCGAAGGATTACATTACTCGTACAGTTATTACAGTTTTCCAACTGCATCTTATAATATAATCCATGTACGAATAAAATCCAATACCTGTTGTCTCCGAAAACGTTATAGTCCCGCTTTTTGCAGGAGTAACATCTTCTGACATTATAATGTATTTGCTGTGTTACATCATACCTTACCTATGATTGACACATTGACTTTTTTATCATCGGCCAAATTTGAATATGGTGATCTAATCATAATTATGAACAACTTTTCCTATGGGATCATTAGTACTAAGAATGAAGCTTTCCTGAAGTGGCCTTATATAAAAAGGGGTGGAGAGCTTTGACCACGACTTTGCAACTAGACACTTAACACAACCTAGGCTAAGCAAACACTTGTAACAACATAACAATAGAAGAAAAAAATGATTCATTAACAAAAAAAACAAAACAATAACACACAAACAAAAGAAGACAAAAGAAAAAAAAATACAATAACAGATAATTTTAATTCAACAACAAAAAAATAATAATTATTATACTAATACCTAATTTCATTTCCACCCCTTTTTAGATATAAAAAAAAGAAACGGAGACAAAAAAAAACGGAGACTAAGTTTATATGCCAATGCACCCTTTCCCCTGTAATAAATACTGTTTTGAGAGTGTGCAAACGCGGAGCTCTAAACCATAATGTAATTATTACACAAAATAATAATAAGCAAAAAAAGGCACGGACCAAGAGTCTGTTGACGCATCTTTTTTTAAAAAAAAAATGGGGTGGAAAGTGTTTTCGATTTGCGGGTCCATCTAATGACACGGTGTTTTTTCCACAGAGGTGACGCCGAATGAGGAGGCGCGCCAGGCCGTCATCCGCGAGCTCATCACCACGGAGGCTGACTACATCAGACATCTCATATCCATAGTTGAGGTAGGTTTACATAAGGACGTCTCTTACTCACGGGGTATTTTCCGAAATCATATCACTTTTAGTGTAAGTTTGCTGAACACTAATGGTAGGCAACACACTTGTGACTCCACTGGTATTGTGGGTGTCCATGGGCGACGGCAATCAAGTAATCCTGTTCATTTTCCACCCATCACATACAAAATCACTATTGACTCTTACGGGGAAACTCTTGTTATTAGTTGAACAGGCAAAACTATAATTAGGTTCTGCCGCTTTTTGCCGTGTAATATTACGGTGCACAAAAAGCCTATTCAAATAGTTACATAACACTTTTGGGCTACTTTAGTTGGGAAGAATTAACAAGAAAATGTTTTGATGAAAGAGTTAATCCCTGCGTGGGGACATCTTCATACGTAGTAACTAAGGTGGTACTTACGGGGAATCAGACGTAGAATTCAATGTCAAATTAAACTATTACTAATATTCAACCTTGCTGAACAATAATTAATATTAAAAGTAAAACGGTGAGGTCAAAATAAGAGATGACATAAATTTTGTGTTGATGTTCGTAAAAAATTAACGCAATATAACGTTTCCTTTAATAATAATAATAATAATTCTCATAACATCTCATACGTTGACCTGATTCCGTACTAAGTAGCTTAAGCCCTTGTGTTACAGATATCAGACAACAGAGGAACACAAATATATACTTAAATACATTCATTACACCCAGACACCGAACAAACACAAGTGTTCATCGCACGAATGTTTGTCCAGGGTGGGGATCGAACCCACGACCTTTGGCGTAAGAGGCAGGGTCACTACCAATTCCGCCATCCGGTCAGTCAATCCTTGTCCTTTCTTCTTATTACAATCGAATTGTCCCACAGCTTTGGCATACCATCTTTTCTGTACAATTATAATATATGTGTGTATATTTTCTTGTCACCACGATTTGCTTTGATTTCTGCTCAACAATTATGTTTTCTCAATGTGGGAATTATTACCAATTCAGTAGTTCCCGGTGTGGTCCTGGACTGGATTTCCAGCAGAGTGCAGTATCGTGTTAGGAAATGCGGTGCGATGTTACGGACGTGCGCTGGCATGCGTCGCTTTAGCTAGAAACGTCCAGGGCATATTATTGTACCTATGCATTTTCTACATTTTTGCATGCACAGTGAAACATTTCTGAAAAACGTTAGACGCAAGGCGAAACATCACTTTTAACCCACGGTTTATTTGTCAGACTCAGGGTGTTACATTTTATAGCTCTAAAATGTGTTATTCAAATTCGTTTTTTATTTTAGTTTCTTACACTTAAAAAAGTTAAAGCAACAAACATTTTGGTCCATAAGGAACATTCTTCATTATCGTTCATCGGATGCCATCAGGTGCCAGCGATTAGTGAATGAAATCGATCTTAGTTGACTCACGACCTTTTTATTTGGTACCCCCTTCGATCAGATTATTATATCGATGGGTACCCCGCAACTTATCGATGACTGGTTCCCACTCGGATACTGCATCACTTATCTTTTTCGGCTTATCAGGCACTTGACTAATAAAACTCCGTTGATTTATGGATGACATTAATAAACCTACAATTTCAAGGCCGATGGACGTCTCTGCCAATCAGCAGTGAAATATTGAAAACGGACAGTTAAATCATCAAAAGTCTTGTGACAAATAATCAATATTATAATTACATACAGCATTATATAATGTGATAAATAAGCAGCATTGTGCGGTGTTTCGCTGCGTGAGTGAGGTTACCGGAGGCCCATACCGGCTGATGGGGGGTTTAATGGTTGGCAGCGCACTTGTGCCTCCACTGGTGTCACGGGTGTCCATGGGCAGCTGCAATCGCTTACCATCAGGTGATCCGTCTGCTCGTCTGCCACCTATCACATAAAAAACATGCTTGTATTTCTAAACAAATATCCAAAAGGATCTGTAATGGAGGCATCTCGTATTACTTTCGCCATCTGCCAGTCGGATCTGATCCGCCCTCGCCTAACGTGCGTGTGATAGGGTCCTTGCGTGCCTTTCAGCCACATCTGAGTTTTTCATTTATCCTTTGCTTTGACCCTTCTTATAATTAAATGAGCGTACTCGTATTGGTCACAAAAGAACTTGGAATTCTCTTATAGGACAATATTTAAAGAATTATCACCTATGTTGGAGGTCTTATTATAAAAAAATATTTATCCTATGAAAATGAAATTCTGCATGAATGGAGGTGGATTAGGATTATGAGTATAGCTAGTAAATTATTTCTGGGCTCCGATTCTCGGGTTTTGAATATGAAAGAACATGGCGGATTTCGCATGAAAATCATACAAAAAACTATGTTTTTGCGATTTATATCGTATGATGGCAAAATATCACGTTCCGGGTCTCCAACTCATAATCTACATCCATGCAAAATTGCCGACGCGTTTGTATCAGTGGTAGTAAATGCTGCCTCTCGTGTAAGGGTTGCAGGTTCGATCCCCATACAGTACAAACATTTGTGTGCATGAACATGTCTGTTTGTATTGGTCTGGGTGTTTTCTATGTATTAAAAGTTTGTATTTACAAAAGACAAGTATTAAATGTATATATTTGTTGATTCTGATATCCGTAACACAGTTGCTTAAACTACCTATCTCGGGGTTAGATCAATGTATATGAAGTTGTGAAATATTTATTTATTGCAAATTTATTGGTTTAGCAGATTCTGATATTTATCAATTTCATATTTATGATTGAATGTGTGATTAGCTGTCCTTTCCGTCCATTGATACACTGTTTGTCAGTTAAGACATGGTTTTGATAAGGTGGCAAGGACTAGGTAGGTACAGCGCGCTTAGCGATACTAGAAAAGCGGTGAAGCGGTGGAGTAAAATGAACGACAAAAGCTTTTTGTGAAGTTAATGGATTCAGGTATACATAAATCATGAAATGATTTCGCAGTCTTTTTTTTTCGAGTAACCAGACATTTGGCTACAATCTCACCTGATGGTAAGTGATTATGTGGCCGAGGATGGATCATGTCTGTCTAATAACAGCCTATTCACTATTTTATTGAATACGTTCAAATCATCGCGTTCAGGGAAAACATCTGCCGGCAAATAGTTCCACTCCTTAGCCGCACTCAACATGAATGTACATTCGAACCGTTTAGTACGAATTGCCGGTATTTCTACGACACAAGGATGGTAACCCCTTCTTCGTCTTGTGTCTCAATGATGAAAAGGGGCCGGTGGAAATAGTTCAGGTAATTTCTTCGCGCACTCCCCGAAATGCACAGGTAAAAGACCGAAAGGCACGCTCAAGTCACTAACAATCCTTCTAGCAGGGTTTTCGATCGATGGCAGTTGGTATTTGGCCGTTCCTTCCCAAGGAGATAGCAGTACTCTATGCAAGTTCAGACCTGAGCTTGGTAGAGTTCGAGAGTATTCCAAGTTTTTAGGCTATGGAATCGATATACTGGCCGAAGTTCAGTTTGGATGGCCACAAGGAGCTGTAGGTTCTCAGTTACAGGCATATTTTGAAAATTTGGAGTCAGGTCAAATTGACTTCATTTAGCGCAGAATAAACATACCTGCCACTTGAGGCATGCAATCCTTTGGGCTACGTCTGTGACTTTAGTTCTCCTGCGGATCTCATCATTTCTGATACGATCACGCAGGGAGACTCCAAGCATAGCCCTCTCCATTGCTCTCTGGGTGACTTTGAGCCTTCTTAATCGGCACATTGTAAGCGGCCACGTTTCGGTTCCGTATGTCATCACTGGCAACACACACGCATTAAAGACTTTTGTCTTGAGGCACTGCGGTGTCTATTTGCAGGTATGGTATGGTATGGGCAGGGCACATAGCGAGGAGAACAGACGGCCGTTGGGGCGGAAAGGTCCTCGAGTGGAGGCCACGTACAGGAAGTCGTAGCCGTGGCAGGCCTCCTACAAGGTGGACCGACGATCTGGTGAAGATCGCGGGAATCCATTGGATGCGGGAGGCTCAGGACCGATCTGTGTAGAGAACATTAGGGGAGGCCTATGTCCAGCAGTGGACGTCTATTGGCTGAAATGATGAGACATACCTGCATTTTAGTAGCATTAAACGACACTAGGTTGGCATCACCCCAATCAGAAATTATCTTAAAGGTGTTGTTTAAACGTTGTTCAATGGACTCACGACAAAACTGGATCTGATCACTGCTGGCTCTTACCCCGGAGAAATATCTATCAACAACTGTGCTATCATCCGCATGCCCAACTATCCCGGGCACTGGCAGGTCATTTACATGGAATTGCGTTGCCAATAGTACGGATCCTTGAGGAACTCCGGCATTGATAGCCTGAGTATCTAAAGATTAGCCGTCTATGACTATTCGTATCGATCGTTCTCTCAATAAGTAAGATATCCATTTGCAGAGGCCAGCAAGAACACTGAAAGAGAAAAGCTTGCTAAGGCTTGCGTACCAAACCCTGTAAAGGGCCTTGGATATGTCAAGACCTACCTAGTTAAGATATATAACACATATGCACAATACCTCCAAGAGGACTTGATAAAGTTTCAAAATTACTGTTCTTTAAATTTAAACGTTTCCAAGTGTAATGTTTGCTCGTTCACTCGTAAACAGACCACAAGACAATATCCGTGCACCTTACACAACAAACCATTTTTGAGAGTAGATACCATAGAGGACTCGAGTGTAACTTTCGACTGTAAACTATTTTTTGATACTCATATTAATAACATCACGAGTAAGGCTTTTCGTGCTCTTGGTTTCGTTCTACGAATGTCCTCTGAGTTTTCAAGTATAAAAACCTTAAAAATCTTATACTGTGCATAAGTTCGTAGTCTATTGGAGTACGCATCGCAAGTCTGGAACCCCATTTATGACGTCTATGTTCAGAGACTTGAAAGGATTCAGAGGAAATTTCATCAATATCTACAATATCGTGCTGTGATTTATCTCACGTTATCGAAAGTTTCATTTACTTTCGCTGTATGTAGAAGAAATACTTCTGACCTTTCATATATTTTGAGCATAGCAAACGGTAAACTAGACTGTCCAGAGCTTCTTGATCTTATAGGTTGTATAACTCGAAGTCTTTCAGAAACCCCAGCTTGCTCTTTTTACCGCACGCAAAGACTAATTATAGACGGAACGCATTTTCCATTAGAACATGTGAACTATTTAATAATTTGGCAAAAGTAAATATCGACATAGACTTGTTCAACACTTCAGTTTCAAAATTGAAACGTGTACTGAATGATAACTTATTTTTAAATGTTATTTATTTTCTTTTTGTTTTTTTTCCTTATCTTTCCTGATAATGTCAGAGTGGCAAATACTTCGTTACGTCTTGTTTGTTATTTAGTAATCTATTTCGCTTTTAACATTACCCAATTGCACAACCTAGTGATTATCAGTGGAAACTTGTAATTGGCCCTCAATGTTTTTTTCTTTGACTGTATCCCTAAAAAAATATGATTAATATTTACAGTATTTTTGGTATAAGTGTATTATCAGTTGTAGGCAGCTGTGGAGTAAAAAGGAGAAAAAACAATATAACAATTTCCGTAATAATTTAATTAAATCCTCAGCTTATTAAATTAAAATATTAATATTTCTTCAATTTCCATACAGAACACCATGAATAACAACACACACACACACACATATAAATCTGCCGCTGCACCATGTATTAAATTACATATGTCTTTTATTACTACTACGTCGATGCGCTGCACTGTTTTGAATATCGATTCCTACGAAGAGTACTAAAAAGAAGAAAAAATGATAATAGAAATAGATAAAAGACTCATAAAAGATCATAATACTTCTTCTTTACCTAACACTAGCAGAATTATGAAAACTCGCTTTTCCATTTACGTAATACTGGGATACAAGTAGAAAAGTATAACAAGACTTTTCTCTTGTTGTACTGTGATATTGCCTTATTGTTTAGTTCACGAGCAACAGTTACACTCGCCCGTTTTCACTCCGCCTGTTTTAAGTTGATGGCTGCTGGGGAAAAACGCAATAATGCCGAGCCTGCAGATCTATTAACAAACGAATGGCGTTTAACCAATCTTGGGTTCCATACTAAGTATCCAATATGAATAAAAAAACAATTAGTTCACCCGACATATTCGTGAGTGTAATAGAAATGAATACTTTCTAGTATGGAATTTCAGCGAACTTTTTGATTCGATTCGTCCAAACTTATTCCGATGCTAAATCTATGGTATAGCGCTGTCATAGTCGTATTTTTTCATACAAGTGTGCTCACTTCAATATATACCACTGTTAGCGCCTTGGGTCACCACGAGCTCTCCTGTGTAAAAAGAGCCGGCCGTCTCTCCAGGCATTCCTCATTAAACGACATTATCCGTCGGTCGCTTGCCACTATCAATGTGCCGGCAAACTTGGAGCCGAACGGCATTTCACGTGATGGCAAGAGACTAGACGGAATGTTTCTCATCCCTTGGAAGATGGGACGTGCTCTCGTGTGGCTACCTGCGTCGACACTCTGGCACTATCCCATCTTCCCGGGACTACGAGAAGTGCCGGAGCTGAAAGTATAGGCTATTAAGTATCTATCTGGTGCCTACCACTTTGTAGCATTCGGTGTTGAAACACTGGGCCCGAGGGGTTCCAACGCTCCTCTTTCTTCCGTGACTTAGCCAAGCGTCTAGTCGAAGTCACGGGAGAGCCAAAGGCTGGCAGCTACCTCGCCCAGCGAATTTCCATCATGATCCAGCGGGGTAATGCAGCCAGCATTTTGGGGACAATGCCACGGGGACCTACTTTGTTTTAAATTTCCTTTTTATTTACTTTTAGGTTAATTTTATTTATCATTTACTGTCCTAATTATCTTGTGTTTTTGTTCTTTTGTTCAATAAATAATTTATTATATTTCAGAAATTCGTAATAAAATATTTTTAGCAATATTTTTTTTCCTAATATGAACATGCCTTAAATTGAAGCATTAGCGATGATAGCTAAGTGGGAACCGGGTTCGAAACCGAGCAAGGAGTTCTGGATTTTTCAAATCTATGTGCGTATTTCTAACATTAGCTCGTCGATGAGTTAAAAATCTGCACGTTTCAGATAGTTTCTGAAACATGTAACCATGATTCAGTTACTCTGGTTCCCCTGTTAATGGGTTGCGAAGGTCAGACGGCAGTCGGTTCATTGTAATTACCAGACCCCCCAAATCCTGAACCAGAACCTAATCGTTCCCCAGACTCTTAGACTGGACGCGACGGAAATTACACTCTGTGATGGGATACAACACCTTGTGTTATTTGATTTTATAAAATGTTTGATTTGATAAATAATGTAGAATATTTTTTTTTAGTTAGCCTGTAGCGTCCTACTGCTAAGCAATGGCCTCCCCCCAATTCTATTGATCTCTGCCCAATGCCCTGTCTTGCCAATCTTGGACATACTTGTAAATATAAATAATGTATATTGTTGTATAAATTTGTAATTCCACTGTTTAGGCATTCTGATATCCGTACCAACCTTGGAATCAGATCAATGCATGTGATGTTGTGAAATATTATTATATATTACCTATATTATTATTGAAAAATATACCATCTTTTATAGCGGCCGAGTCAGCCGTGTGGTCCCCGGCAGAGTAGAATAGGCCACCCTCACTCTTACCGAGGTGTCGTTAAAGGCGACTAAGGTAAAGCTGCTGGCATGATCATCAGCACCCAGAGAAGGGAGCTGATGATCATGCCAGCAGCTTTACCTAACTCTACACTTATATCAAAACCCTCGCCAACCCGTCTGCCAAGCGTGGTGAGTATGGCAATTACCCCTCATGTGATTGAGGGCGGGTGGGGACTTAAATGGGCTGATGATGATGATGATGATGATGATAGCACGCAAACACATTTCATACATTGCTGAAACTCTCAAGCATGCTAACGCAGGATCATCTGTTGACAGTGATTACCGTTTACTGTCAACAGATGAATTCAAAGAAATGGATTTAAATGAGAGCAACTCGAATCGTCGACTGCCAACATATCTCTAATAGGCTAGACTCCTTAACACTGCGTAGAGATGTAGCCTCGCTACGTATACCTTACCGCCTATACCATGGAGAATGCTCTGAGGAATTATTCGGACTGATCCCTGCCGCTTCATTTCGCCATCGTTCCACTTGACAACAGTTCCATCGACATCATTTGGATGGTTGGCAGTATTCAACTGTGCGTTTCTCAAAAAACTCTGCCTCGTACGACAAATCTATAGAATGAACTATCGCTTGCGGTATTTCTGGACAGATACGACCTGCAAACCTTCAAGAAAACAGCGTTATCCTTATTAAAACGTCGGCAGCGCACTTCTGACTCCTCTGGTGTTGCAGGTGTTCATGGGCGGCGGTAATCGCTTACCATCAGGTGATCCGTGTGCTCGTCTGCCCCCTATACCATAAAAAAAAGAATTGCCGTTTACTGACCAGGGGTCCTGTAAGCGAATGCTACTACGAGACTTTAAGGTTCAAAGAGTTTTATTTAAGATTTCGCTGTGTAGTGTGTGTGCTGTGCTGTGTGTGTGACGTTGAGGAACTTTGTTTGGGCATCTCCTGCGAATGGATACAGGATCCGGAACAAACAAGCTAGGAATTTGCGAATCTATGGCTACGCAGCATCTAAAATATGTAGGTACGGGTTTTTGGTATTTTACGGGGAACCTGACTAGGAAGCCTACTTTGGAACAGAATACACGTAGGATCAAGTCATACCACGTCTCTTTCACTGGCAAAGTGCGTCTCTTTTTTTGGGTGTGACAAGTATATCTGTTCGTTATGAATACGCTTCGTTGTAGGCCCTCAGTTTCCCCTTCCGCTGCTTCTACAGCACTTTGATCCCATTTTTTTATTGCGAACTCTTTGGCTAGTCCCTTGAGGTCCCTGTTGCGTCATTTATGACAGGACAAAATATTTCACAGACGGAAAGCATTGATTTTTAGAGTTCCGTACTTCAAAATGAAAAACGGAACCCTTATAAAGTTCACTTTGTTGTTGGTATATCCGAACTTAATTGAGCCGACCAGGAATCAAACCCGGGCTTAAAAAAAAGGCCTCTATCTCGAGAACGCGTAAATATATCTCTTACTTTATGTAAAAAAGGGCTATTTTATTCAGCAAAATACGCATTTTCCGACACTCGCAAGCGAATAAAAACGTATTGAGTAAATATGTAATTATTTTATGTAGGTACACTTTTCCAATTGCAAATGAATTAGCAACGTTTATTTTTTATGATGCAATTTTCCTTATAAACATTTCAAAAACGGCGTGGCTCGATTCCTCATATTATTAACTATTCATAAAGATCCCAAATAAGGTGAACGAATTTAAGTGATGCAGTTCTGCAGGTAGCAGGACTTCCGTGTGCTTACTTTGCCCCTACGCGCGCATACTTAGGTAATGATGTCAAACGCACCGTTTTGCCAACCTAAATTTCCCGTTACAAGGTTATTAGAGCTGAGCCTCAAACAGCATATTTTGAGATTTTTTTCTCTCGATGTTGAATGTATGAGTAGACCTAAATTTCATTATTAAGTAACCTTGTTACGCCATAATGATTTGTAAAAAGTAAATACTTAAGTATGATAAAAAGGGGAATATATCAGGAACATTATAATTTTCTAATTTCCTATAAAATATTCTAGTGATTTAGTCAAACATTTTGCTGTAAAGGCAGAAATACGAAGTTCTTGTACCTTCAGACATTGTCTGTGTTTAAGTGTTGATGTAATTAGTTACGGCAGCTTTAGTAGGTACCGAGCGCGGTACACAAGTTTACGGTAAACTCATTACTAGGACTACAAATCCCAAATTAAGTATAAATCGTTTTCGACTGACTGCACCGTGCCGCTTTGAACTGGTGGCCGTAACTTGCTTCTAAAGGAAAACCCCTTCTTTGCTTTCGGAGGGAGTTTATTGTAGAACTACCTGAGCTAGGGTCACCAACGTTGCTATTTTAAATTAGTATTACTGTGGTATGACTGTATCCTCTAATTTAGTTGTTGCTTAGTTTGTGGCCTAAAGAACTACTAAACTATTGCTTTTATAATGACGAATGTAATTTTAATGGTGATAGTAATATCTAACTGCCTTAGCCCACGTTTAACAATAACGTAAGCATATTATTGTACAATGACCTGTGAGCATGTGGGAAACATAAAAAAAATACTTGTTTGTTCACTCAAATCCTACATCGTGGGTAGGTTATGAATTGTTATCATTAAAACAATAATTAGATTTTACCGTCAAGAATGACGCTTCCTAACATTAAGTTGTCCAATAGAGTCCATAAAACTGTTCCAACACTCATGTAACATTTAATTTTACATATATATGTTAACGAAAAATGGCAGAAAACTACATTCCGAACTAGTGGCAACAATGATGATATCCATAAGTGTTCCGTATGGACCTAAATTGAATAAACTATTTTCATTGGTATGTAATCTAGAAGAGTGATTCTTCGAGATGTGATTTTCGCGGCCGTCCTCAAATCTAATATTACTCCGAAATTGTCATCAGAATCTTAAAACACAAGTAAAACTTACATTCTTTATAGAAGATACCTTTTGCTTTTTCGGAAACTTTTAAGATTCTGATGTCATTTTCGGAGTTATATAACATTACTAACTTTCGTGGCAGTCCACGAAAATCGACGAATTACCTCAAGAATCGTTACACAATTAGGTACCTATATAGTAACTGTTGGGGGGGAATGCGGCAGCCCTACTCCCCTGGCGGCACCCGTCCTGGGTCAGTGACACCGCGGTCTATCAGTCATCTACTTATAGATAAGATCGCTCAGGGATCTCAATCAACTGTTTATTTACAGCGAGCTCTTCCATAAATTAAACAACAATAGGACAATGGGTAACTTTCCGAAATATCATTCACGTTTTTGCTCTCTAATCCGCGAACTTCAATTTTAATTATCTTTCAATAAATGTGATGAGAGCGCACCCTGCGGTTTCGCCCAAGTATGAATAATTGTAGTAGTACATATACTACAATTATTCATTCCAATTATGTGAGCTTGTGTTTTATTATGAAGTTTCATCGAAATCCATTCACTAGTTTTTGGGTTTATTAAATATAAACCTCGTACATCATCATCATCATCATCATCAGCCCATTTAAGTCCCCACTGCTGGGGCACGGGCCTCCCTCAATCACATGAGGGGTAATTGCCATACTCACCACGCTTGGCAGACGGGTTGGCGAGGGTTTTGATATAAATGCAGAGTTTTCCTTCTCTGGGTGCTGATGATCATGCCAGCAGCTTTACCTTAGTCGCCTTTTCGACACCTCGGTAAGAGTGAGGGTGGCCTATTCTATTCTGCCGGGGACCACACGGCTCATACAAAATAAAAAATATTTCCTCTTTAAAATATGAGTGTAGATTACAAAAAAAGTGTATTGCTGTGTGGATATATAATTTCTTTACTTAAATACGTACCCATATAATTAAAAATAAATGAGAAATGTTATTTACTTTGGTAAAATGGTGGAATAACATGAGAGCCCATTTAGATCTCGCGGCATTTTTTATATTCTTTCTAATTCCAGTTCAGTTGAAAGAGCCCATTTCGATTTTGTTGCCTGGTTTACAAGTTCACTTAATCTTGTCAAGATTATGAAATATGAACTGGTACCTATTGGTCAGAAATTACTTAATTATATTGGCGACTATGAAGCGGTTGGTTTGATTAAATTGTATATCTTCCTGTATCAGTTTAGGCAAACCGAACATTTATAATATCCTCCAACCGATTTTGGCTAAGGCGGCCAATATAAACAATCAGCCACTTACGCAGGATTTATTATAGTGCACAAGTGTGTGCGCAACCACAAGTATACTCTCTTGCCCTCATAATCCGATGGGACACCAGTGTGACACGACCGGAGAGGAATCGGGTGCAGGACCAACGGCTTAACGTGCTTAAAACATTAGTTTACTGTCGAATATTGCTGTAGTCGAAACACTTGCGTGTTTGATGTCAGACAATTTAAAAAAAGGAACAAAATCAATCGGATAATATAAATAAATATCTCACCTTGTGTAAGCCACGTACAGCATTAAGTTAATAATGGAACCCTTAATCAGCTTCCCTATAGAATACCTATTTTTAGTTTTCTGGCAATGGCAAAAAACGGAACCCTTATAGATTTGTCATGTCTGTCTGTCCGTCTGTCCGTCCGTTTGTATGTCACAGTCACTTTTTTCCGAAACTATAAGAACTATGCTAATAAAACTTGGTAAATACATGTATTTTATTAGCCGCATTACGATTTTTACACAAAAATATTCCGGGGTCCTCACACTTACAACAGAAACTCAATTTATTTTTATCATCAATTCCATACGTGTGGGGTATCTATTTATAGGTCTTTAAAAATTATGTTGAGGTTTCATATTTAACATATTATTTTTCTAAACTTAATGCTTTGCGCAAGAGACGCTCCTAAAGTGGTGAAATGTGTGTGTGTGTGTGTGTGTCCCCTCTAACTTCTGTAATAAAAGAATTATGGATCTAAAACAATGTATGATATACATTACCATGATAACTAACAACGAAAATTGGTTTGAACTAGATCTAGTTATCAGTTTTTTTATACGTTATAAATAAATAAATATTTTACAACATCACATACATTGATCTGATTCCGAGATAGGTAGCTCAAGCACCTGTGTTACGGATATCAGAATCAACAGTGGGATTACAATTATATACATATAATACTTTTCTTTTGTAAATACATACTTATAATACATAGATAACACCCAGACCAATACAAACAGATATGTTCATGCACACAAATGTTTCCACTGTGCGGGGATCGAACCCGCAACCGTTGCACCAGAGGCAGCGTTAACTACCACTGTTCCAAACGGGTCGTCAAAACGTAACGTTATAAAACGTAAACCGCAATTTTCTCCATTTAGTCAATTCAATTGGTTTTACAATTAAGTAAAGTCACCAAATATGAAATAGTATCCCAATATGGAATACCTTCATTTCTCTAAGACTATAAGTATGAAACGCCATACTCGACCATCATCTGTTTCATTCGGTCTACTACACCTCCGGACACATCTACGGGCCCACCTTGCATCTTTTCAGTTTCGTTTGGTTCTAGCTAAAATTTAATATTAGGTCGAGCAAAAAGTTTTTGTGCAGTTTTGGAACTGGCATATTAAATCTTTTGATTTAATAGTCTATTTTTGAATTTCGAACACAGAATTTAAAGAAACAGAAGAAAATCTGGAGCCTGTTTGTTAATATCAAACAATCGAATACTAAGAAAAGATTTTAGCGGTTTACATTTGATTTAATTATTGAAAGTGTGATTGATCTCTTTGGTTTTGCAACAAACATTGCTTATTCTTAACATTAAGGTGAGGTTCTATCAATAAATCTATAGATAGGTACTACGCCTGAAGTCGCCGCCCAAGCTGTGGCACTTATCCAGGCCGGACACAGCCAAAGAAATGTGAGTGCTCAACTTGTCGATCTGCGGTCCGAAATGTAAATGAAAGGTCGTAGGTACCTAGAGACGTGCGGCTTTGTTCGTCGCCAAGGAATGCCACGATTTCGGGTTACAACTGAAAGGCAGGATCGATTCATCGTGACGACCAGCTTGAGAAATCGTCACCCTACCTCCATTGAGATGATACAAAACCCACTTCGCAACTTCCACGGATTATCTGTGAGCGCTCAAACTATTCGGAGAAGGTTAAAAGAACGCGATTGGTATCACACAAGCCAGCTAATGGCCTAAACAGCGGCTATGGGCCGCTATGGGCTGGCCAGTCATAAGCCCAAACACGAACCCCACTGAGCACATGTGGGCAGAGAAAAAAAGACGTATTAGGGCTCGTCAGCCAGTTGGCCAGACGATGCAGGAGTTGAAAACTGCCATAGAAGAAGAATGATCTCTCAAAATTTCATAGAGTGGTTGATAAATTCTATGCCTAAATCGTATGAGAGCTGTGGTAGATGCCCTTGTAGGCAACACGTGTTATTAAATTTAATCTTTATCTGATAAAACATGTTTTTTAGGGTTCCGTACCTCAAAAGGAAAAAACGGAACCCTTATAGGATCACTTTGTTGTCCGTCCGTCCGTCCGTCTGTCAAGACCCTTTTTCTCAGGAACGCGTGGAGGTATGAAGCTCAAATTTATATCAATTACTCAGGTCTACTGTCTCTTGAAGCTGAGAAAAAATCAAACTTCTAAGCCAACGCAATCAAAAGATACAGCAGTTTATGCCGCAAATTTTCGACACTTGCAAGGGAATCAAAACCTACAGGGTGCTTCCCGTGAACTCAGAATCTTGAAATTTGGTACGAAGCAACGTCTTATAGCATAAATAGAGGAAAAATTACGAAAACCCTAAATTTTTTGTTACATCACATAATATATATTTTTTTAATAATTTTAAACTTACTACCCATTTTCTCTTAGACGCGTAGAGGTATTAAATTTAAATTCATACCAAATACTCAGGTCTATAATACCTTTAAGCTGTAACAAAATCAAACTTCTATGTCAACGCAATCAAAAGAAACAGCAATTTAAGCTGCATATTTTGAAACTCGCAAGTACTCGCAAGGGAATCAATACCTAAAGGGTACTTCCAGTCGCCCTAGAATCTTGAAATTTGGCATGAAGCAACGTTTTATAGCACACATAAAGGGAAAATTCCGACAACCTTAAATTTTTAGTTACATTACAAAATATATATTTTTTAATAAATATAAACTTATTACTTTTTTCCTCATGAACGCGTAGAGCTATCAAGTTGAAATTCATATCAAATACTTAGATCTAATTGCCCTTGCAGGTTTGTACGGAACCCTCGGTGCGCGAGTCCGACTCGCACTTGGCCGGTTTTTTTTATTCAAAAAATTCAAAAACCAATTGCCTTTATCAAGGCCCATACCCGACTTATAAGGCGTAGCTCCATGTCGTGTGGTATTATAATTTAAAACAATACGATCGAAAAAGATGGTAAAACGTATGAGGTTTAAATCTGCATCAATAGTTTTTATTCTATCTAGGAGTCATATTTCAGAAACCTAAACTCTCTGGTGGGCCAATAGATGTGTCCAGAAGTGTATATAATTACTATTATAAAATCTGCGGTATTTAACTATGGCGCTCACACTATAAAGTTAGTTGCGCGAACGCCTCACGTGTGGCAGGCGTGTGCTGTTTTGTTGTTGTATATCGGTATTATGTTTATTTGACCATTTTGTGATCTTTTGTCGTTGAAATATTGTACTTGAAAAGATATTTAGAAGAGTTGGAACTAGTATAAAAATCCAAATATGGACAGTCGTCGGTGTCTAATTATGGAATATTGGAGTTTATGGACCACGTACCTCCTGACTCTGCTGATGCAGAATTCATGATCTATTCAAATTTATTTCCATGGATAAAAGACGACGAGCAAACGATCACCTGATGGTAAGCGATGGCCGCCGCCCATGGACACTCGCGACACCAGTGGAGTCACGGGTGCGCTGCCAACCTTTAAACCTTAATCACGCAACGAAACACAGCACAGAGCTGCTTCACGCCGGTTTTCTGTGAGGCCGTGGTATCACTCCGGTCAAGCCGGCCCATTCATGCCGAAGCGTGGATCACCCACGGTTAATTGACCTAATTAACTCATTCATTTGAAAAACAATGAAACGATTCCGATAAGGTCAACACTATAGAAACGAAAAAATAAAAATCAATTCATCCATAAAGGGTCACAAAGCCAGAGATCGCAACAACTCCCTTCACAACTCTAAATATTACCTTTTTTATTTTATCTTCATTTGAGGACGTTGATCAAACATATTTCATCTGATAAAAATGTATTTAGAAAATTATTACATCTTTAACGTTGACGGCCAACCAAAGCCAGGAAAAGCTCTTACCGCATCTCGACCGATTTTGAATCCACGCTGTACCCACCTACGCATACCTCATGTTTTTGACACGGTCGATTTGCTGGATATTCTCTTGTAACATTATTTAGCGGTTCAGGGATTCTACTCGTGGGGAATTTGTTATAGGTAAAACTGTCAAACACACTGGACACGTACTAATACCACAGTATTACCAGAGCTTTTCTTCTAATACCATCAATGCAATAATAACATGTACGGCGTATGTCCGTATCAATACAGAAAAGAAGTACCTGACCATTATAAACTTACATTGTAAACTTAGCTGAGTGACGAAACGAGTTTTATAAATTGAGTCTGGAAATCTATTTGTGATCAGTTCCCGGTACTTTCTTTGATTACAGAAATTAAGGTCATTAAATGTCCACTTGTAAAGGAGGAGGTTCTATGTTCTACTGAATGTATGTTTCCCGAAAATTGCCGAAAGACAAAAATCTACGGATAAAAACTGCCTTCAAAAACCACGAACTAAAAACTTACACTTAATGAATGATTTAATCTAAGACTAAAAAGTGTAAAATAATACTTTTAACACTTCATACGCTTCAGATAGCATTTTATTACAGTACACTCGAAAAAAGGTGTAACAGAATTCTCCAATCCCTGTTGAATAATTAAATCTATTACGATTTACGATATTAGTATCTAGATAGTAAGTATTGGGCGACGACTTCGTTAACATCTTTTCTTGAGTGTACTGTTGTAAAATGTTGTCTGAAGTGTCAAATATATTATTATATTTTACACCTTTTAGTTAGTGATTTTTGAAGGCGGTTTTTTTATAGTAGAAATTTTTTGCTTTTAGGCTCGGTTCTTTTAAGCTTTTATCCTAGAAAAATGCACCTTGTTTCGCCAGCATATTGGAGTTAAGACCAGGCATCACCACATATAACCGTCTCTGTCTTACTCGTCTTGCGAGAGCAGGACTGTTGAAACGTCTAAAAAGTTCTAAAGATTGCACTTCAATTGGTCTTTTTTAAATATGGGATCATAAGAGCATACTCGTATTGTACAAAATAATGTGGATTCAAAGCGTTTTCAAAGCGGAGCGGCCACGAAGCGAACACATTGCGGATGTGAAGCATACGCGTCGCGAATTCGCAACGTTTCCGCCTTGAGTAAGCGGCGGACGTTACACTCAGTAACAGAATATAAATATTTAATACCATTAGCTCGGCGGTGTAGAAAAACATCGTGAGGAAACTTGCACGTCTCGGATAGTTTTTCAAAAATTGAAGATACCTACAATATTTAAGGTAATGATTCTGAGTGTGTAACAGGTCCTGTTGGTCTAATTCCCCTGGTTGTGAAGATAGGACTGCAGTCGCTTCATTGTAATTACCAGACTCTCGAATCCTGAATCATGGTGCAAGCGTAGGTACCCAGGGCTCTGAAGCGAAAGCTTGGGACGTAATTTTGAATTACACGCTAAGATAAGGAGGGTAACATATGTATTATGTAAATCACACTATTTTATTTCTATTTAATTCACATAATAATTTTATTTAGGCTGACTTGCCCCTCATTGTAGCCGAGTTAATTGGCGGAGTATCGAGCATCAAATAAGTAAGTGCCGAGTTTACCGAGTAGGAACCGAGCACTTGACCCATTTCTTTTTATTAACTAGTTGAGATGAAAACGAAATAAATATTCCAATAGCCTCTTATTTATATTATAAGAGAGTAAAGTAATCAAAAACTATATATTTTTTCTTATTACGGTCACGGTAATCTCTCTGATTTTGATCATATAAATGTATAATATGTATTTTACTGATAAGTAGCTCTGTATTTGTCAATGAAGCGATGACATTACGTTCGCTCACATTCTTCACTTTGTAACGACTTAAGTAGCGCGGGAGTTTCGATATGCGAGTGAACAAAATAGAGGCCACGCTTCTCTCCGCGGCGAATTCGTAACGACGTTTTCGCCGCGCTCACGCGGCGTTTTCGCTGCGTCTTCGCTCCGCTTTGGATGCGCAGCATTCACGCCGCAGATCCGCAACGGGTGCGCAACGGATTCGCCGCGGAGATAAGTCTGAACACCATTGTCTTTTGCATTTTTCCAATCATTTTCTTTGTTGCATTCGTCCCTAACGAATAGGTAATTCGTTTTGCACTACGTGGTTACCTAGAACTTGCTGTTTTTCTCTTAGAGAGATGTTATTCTAGTGGAATCTATTCACTAGATTTTTTTTATGTGATATGTGGCAGACAAGCAGACGGATCACCTGATGGTAAGCGATTGCCGCCGCCGATGAACACTCGCGACACCAGTGGAGTCACAAGTGCGCTGCCAACCTTTAAATCCGCTTTCCCACGGGTTGGGCCTCCGGTACCCTCATTCACGCAGCGAAATACTGCTTCACGTCGGTTTTCTGTGAATCCGTTGCTCTTCCGCGGCTTGAACGCTGAGCAGCCGCAACGTGTTTCTCTCCGTCATCGCTCCGCTTTGAAAAAGCTCGCAATCTGCTAGTGTGGCTTCTTCCTAAGCTCTCAGACCCGCCGCGGCGGTGGGCGCGCCACGTGCGACTAATTGGGGATGATTGATGAATAGTGAGAGTGGCTGTGAAATCCACACCTTTTGCATTTTTCCAACCATTTTCTTTGTTGCATTCGTCCCTTTTACGAATAGGTAATTCGTTTTGCACTACGTAGTTACCTAGACCTTGCTGTTTTTCTCTTAGATAGATGTTTTTCTAGTAGAACTTCTTCACTAGATTTTTTTATGTGATAGATGGCAGACAAGCAGACCAATCACCTGATGGTAAGCGATTTCCCTTGCCGATGAACACTCGCGACACCAGTGGAGTCACAAGTGCGCTGCCAAATTTTAAACCCCCTTTCCTACGGATTGGGCCTCCGGTACCCTCACTCACGCACTCTGTGAGGCCGTGATATCACTCCGGTCGAGCCGGCCCATTCATGCCGAAGCGTGGCTCTCCCACAATCAGAAAAAACAGAATGATTGAAATTAACTAACTCTGTGGTGAATTTATAGAGAACTCTTCAAACTCTCAATGAAAGCACTTACAAGTATCGAGTTACATTAGGTATTGCACTAGGCTCGCATACCTGTATCGCACTAACTATGAGAGAATATAATAAGTTGTGCTTATGATTAATTTGCTCCGGTTCGGCTAAAGGGAATGAGAGAGAGGAAAAAAAATTAGCAAGTATTACACCAATGTATTTACGGTACCCACACAGACTAAAATTCATGAGATGATCAATAATATAATAAAATTTTGCAATAATAATAATAACAACATAAGTTCTCCTTTCGCCGCACCATTGTCCGTTTTGCATGACCCAAAGGTTGACTAATAGAGAATGATCATTTCAGCCAATAGACGTCCACTGCTGGACATAGGCCTCCCCCAATGTTCTCCACACAGATCGGTCCTGTGCCGCCCGCATCCAATGGATTCCCGTGATCTTCACCAGATCGTCGACTAATAGAGAATGCCTTTGGGCATTAAGTTCGCCTATTGTTGTTTTGTGCAAAAAAGTTTAAAAATATATACATAGGCCTTGATTCTGTGCCTTGATGATATAACACTCGTATCTATTTAATAGCTCTTTAACGGATCAATAGCGCCGCCGTCAGTTTTTTATCGATTGTAACAAAATTGGGACAATAAATAAAAAAATGATTAAGGCTTAAAAAAATAAAAAAAGATTTGTCATTATTCCACCTTATTTTGCACACGCCTTTTGTCTCACAATAATTTCTAGCAAGATTTGTTTTTTTTTACCCGACTAGAGCGAAGCAAAAAGAAGAGTTATGATTTTGACCTGTATGTATGTATGTATGCTTGTTCATCTGTTCCCTCATAAATCCTAAACTAGTTATCATATTTGAACAAATGAGGTGTCGTTAGAAGCGTTTTAATTGTCTTCTGGTTATAGGCGACATGACGTTACGTTAAACTGACTACAGCGCCCTCTTTGGGACTTAGAGTAAGGAACTAGAAAAAAAAATTGCTTGACGGTATCGTGTGGGGTATCAAATGAAAGAGCTTTTTTAGCACATTACAAATATGTAATTTTATTTATAACTAAAAATATGTTAAATAAAAGTAAAGTTTATGCGACCTACTGTAGCAAAACAGTTTCATTATAATAATAAAATAAAATCAATATGGCATACGACCACGGCGATACGGCATAATAATATAAGCAGAGACAATTTTGCTGTTTCGTACTTTTGAGAGCTTGTTCTTTTGGTAGTCGGGTTTTAATTTTAAAACTTTATTTTTATTAAGTATAGTCTTAATTAAGATACAATCGCTTAATTAATATACAGTTGTCACAGGTGTCGTTGGTGTCCATGGGCGGCGGGAATGCTTACCATCAGGTAATCCGTCTGCTCTTCGGCCACCTATCACATAAAAAACAAAAAAAGCTGGTAGTGGCGCCACTCTGATCCATAAAAGAGTTTTCAAATGTTGTAGACTGGCCGAATGGCGCATTGGCTTGTGACCTTGCCTGTATAGATACCTCAAAGGCCGTGGGTTGTATCCCGCAATTCATCTTAACATTAGTGTTATTTATAATTATTCTATGGTATTTTGTCTATGGAACAATATCCTTATATTTTGATTTAATCCATAGGTGTTCATCGCCGCTGCGCACGCGCTGCAGGACAGCGGCAAGCTCCTGGACGTGGACACGGAGAAGCTGTTTTCCAACACCCCTGATGTGCTGAACGCCAGCCTGCACTTCTGGGAGATGACCATTTACCCGATGCTCGTCGACGCTCTGGAGAAGGGGGCCCCGTAAGTTGCTTTCAACATCATGCCTAGGATGCGACCGCCAAGCAAGGTTTGTGTCCGATTTTCCTAAGGGGGCAAGAAGGATAACATTCACTACGTCCCCCCAGCGAAATATGACGGGTGGTACTCTTATGTGTTTAAGACAGCTCGTTCGTTGTATAAAAAAATGTATAGATGTTTAGATAATGGGGTATACTTATGAATAGGAATAGACGCGTCGCACTTTAAAATCGACTGCTGCGCTTGGTGTCCCGGGTTCGATTCCCAGGTCGGGCCAAAATTTGTGCCTGAGTTTTTCTGTTAAGAAATTCTCAGTATCAGACCGGAGTCTGCAAGTTAGCGAACCTGTACCCTCGTGCCTAAGAAAGCACGTTAAACCGATCCGTCTCCGGTCGTGTCACACTGGTGTTCCATCGGAATATGAGAGCAAGGGAATAGAGAGTGTACTTATGTTTGCACATACACTTGAGCACTATAATGTTATATCCTGCGTAAGTGGCTGATCGTTGAGATTAGCCGCCTTAGCCGAAGTCGGTTAAAGGATATTATTATACTTATATGTCAAATATTATCAATGATCGGAGCAGGTAGAGCTATTTTTGGTACTTGCGATTTTTTCAAATAATATGGACATGCCTGGAATCCCGGGATCCGAGGATTAAAGAATTATACTTTATACTATTAACAGTTATTTTCGTTTATACATACGAGCATTAACATCAGCCTTACGAACTTATTCATAAACGCTTTGTGATACCAAGTTAATTTAAAAAGTTCTATTTGTTTTTTCGAAATTCAAGATACATATGTTAGATAGAAAAGAACAGTAATATGGTCGTATCGAACGTTTATGGATAAGCCCTTTCACGATTAAAATGCGTTAAATATTTAATTCTAAAATAAAAAATTATTTATTTTAATCCCGAGATCATAGTCAGAATCACGGGGCATGTCCATATTAACATCTATGTTTGCGGTCAATGAACCCAAATAGGTCTACCTCCTACCTACCTACTCCGATCATTGAATATTATACAGGATGTATCTCTGTACTTACTTACATTTACATCCCATAACCACATGTTCTACCAACCATTCTGAACACTATTTGTTCTATGGCTTTAGAAAATAGGCATAAAATAATTTCAACTGCTCATACAATGTCGGTCACGTAACTTGGCTCGAATAAAAATATCGACGAATCTAAAAAAGTCGTAGAACAGATGTTGTTCAGAATGGTTAAAAGGATGTAAATGTTAACATAGAAAACCAGTATTTCGGTAAATTTTAGGCCAATTTTATTATAAAAACTTAAACCTCCTTATTACAAATCGCGATCTAAAGTTATTATCGTACTAAGGGTCATGTCATCCCGTTCCAACACCCAACGATAAAAGGGGCTGGCACGAATTTTGTTCTGGGACCATCCTTAGATTGCGATTTCGAATAAGGAGGAAAGAGTTTAATTTTCATACTTTATTCAAAAAGTAAATCATGAATTATACTTATTCCTACGAATAGATGCAAGTAGTATACTTAGGACCAGGTAATCCCTAAGCAGTTAAATGCCATTCACTCGCCGTGATCGTGACGTGTGTCAGCCGCTATGACACCACTCCGATTATATCTATCCCACTACGTGATACGCATATTAGAATCGCTTACTAAATTAGACAACCTAACACTAGTAATTTACAGGCAAAACAATACGATTAAATGTCAGAGAATCACGTGTGACGTATTAAGTAATGCAATTAGATTCTAGTTATGCCGCTCGTGACATTTTATCATTACCAGTTGACTGGTAATGATAAAATGTAAGTCCCGCCAATCCTTATTTTTTTTAGTTCATCAAGTCAAATCATGAAATTACTCAAGTGACGTCGCAGTGAATAGTATTTTATGTGAAAATATATAGTCGACTCGAACTGGGACTCTGTAGAAGTTTTCGTAACCATGGTTCTTTTTCCCATGCTGGTTGGTTAGCCCTGCGATGAATCCTCATCTTTTACCCGGGCTTGGAACCGGCAATGAAACGAGTTGTACTGGCAGAGTTCAACTGAGAACTTGGACTTACATAAACTATATGCTAGTAATTCAATCGGTTCTCCAGTCATTTGTGTATATTTACATATTTATATATTTATTTACAACTTCATGTTTTAAATCTACGACGCGTCCATTAATTAAATTGATTTGTGTTGCAACGCGATTAGGTGAGATTGATCTCTTTAGTTCCGGTCGGAATGTGCTTTTTTTATTGAAATGCAAAAATCTTGACTTTAATTTTGTCATCCGCTAACTAAAACGTCGCTAAGCCACAGGGAGTTGATGTGGCTTACGGCCGCGCTCAGAGACGTCAAATTAACTTTAATTGGTAGGTACTTAACACGTTGAGCGCCACGTCGGTCACTGGTGGGCCAAACAAGACAACTTGTTGGGGCCATCCGGAATTCTTAGGAATGACAATTTTTCACAATGTTGAATTTTAATTGTAATCGATTTAAAACATGCTAATTACCGCTATAAACTAAAAACTTTGATGTTTTTCTTAAAAAATCATAAGAATTTGTATGTTGGCCCACCGGTGTCCCCCGTGGCCTCCGCGGAAGGAATTACGAATTGCCTTCCGCGGGGGCCGCGGGGTCACGGCACGGCCCACCCCCCGCGTACCCGGCTGCCCGTGCGCCGCGCGTCTCACTCGGCCATTTATTTGCCTATATTCCAGTGACGCAACGACAGCACTCTTGGTACTTTTGTTATTGTTTTTCGTTGTTATTATTAAGTTTGTGCGTTATGGATGACTTAGAAGATTTTGAGATAAGTCAAGAAGATCTTGCGGAGATCGACAATATTGAAATTAATCTTCTAAATAACAGTTTTCAACTCAGTTCAGATGATGAATTGTGTGCTGTGCCAATGCATAGAAGAAAAAGATATCCATAATCCATATCCATAATCCATATCCATATCCATAATAAGTAATCCATATTTATGTTTAGACTGTTTTAATATTATTCATTCTAAATAAAACATATTTTAGACAGAGACCATTTCAATATAATTTCTCCTAAGTTAAAATGATCTCAACAGTTTTGTATTCTTTCATTGATAGATCTCATGATTACATTTATAAGGTACTAGCGGCCGCCCGCGACTCCGTCCGCGTGGAAAAGTAACTTTTTACCCCCCTTTCAACCCCTTACAACCCCCTTTTCGCAATAAAAAGTAGCCTATGTCCTTTCTCAGGGTCTAGATTATCTGTATACCAAATTTCATTTAAATCCGTTGAGTAGTTTTGGCGTGAAAGAGTAGCAGACAGACAGACAGACAGACAGACAGACAGACAGACAGAGTTACTTTCGCATTTATAATATTAGTATGGATAAGAAAAAAATACATAAACTTACCTACTAGAAATATATGGTACTAGCGGCCGCCCGCGACTTCGTCCGCGTGGAAAAGTAACTTTTTACCCCCCTTTCAACCCCTTACAACCCCCTTTTCGCAATAAAAAGTAGCCTATGTTCTTTCTCAGGGTCTAGATTATCTGTATACCAAATTTCATTTCAATCCGTTGAGTAGTTTTGGCGTGAAAGAGTAACAGACAGACAGACAGACAGAGTTACTTTCGCATTTATAATATTAGTATGGATAGTAAGGATTTACATTGTTTTCTTTTTTAACTTGTTCTCAATAACTATATGTTAATTTTTGTTAGAGTTTTGTATGTCACTGAAACCATTTCGACAATAATAGAGTGCCTATAAACTGATAGAGTGAAAATTGTGCCATGTTTATTAAGGAAACCTAGTTTTGATTATGCTAATTATACTTAGGAACTGTAATAACATTTATAATTTTTTAATAAAACTTTAATGCCTGAAATTGTCTTATATTTTTCATAAACTTCATATCAAAATAACAAATATTTATAATAAATCATATATCTCATTTGGTGCAAACTGAAGCAACCCTTACGAAAATCAGATATAAGTAAAAATTTCTAAGTCTTTTGAGAAAAATGAGAACCAAGCGGACTGATTGTTCTGGCAGGCCACGCGGCCCACCTCACTAACAATTTTCTATGATAACTATGACCTGTGGCTTGTAAATCGCATTTGAACAGAAGCCTTGCTGCGGCCCACCGGTGACCCCCGTGGCTTGAATGGATTAGATGGGTTTGGCCCACCGGTGACCCTCGTGGCTCAAATGAAAATTCAACGATTTTTCCGTGGCGTTCAACGTGTTAAGAAAAAATATTGACACTTATTTCAATACGCATAAAGACTCTCCATAATTAAGTAAGTGAACATTTAGCGTAATTGACGTCTCTGAGTGCGGCAGTTAGAGACCATTTAGTTAGCGGACCGCAGAATCGTAGTCTTCTATAGAAAAATTGCAAGAAGTACAACCACGTACAACGCGCTTGTCAATGTCCTTTTACGGTTAACGTTCTTGTCACACCTTACAATATCTTTACATGTTGCTGTAAATTAAAACAATAGAATCATCACGGTTTTCGAATATTGTGCTTAAATGTCTCGTAATCCGTTAGTGACCCAGTGGCAAGATCTCAGGTCGAAGTACTATGTCACTACGTCAGAGAGCTATGTGCGGGGTCCCGTATCTAACACCCGAGCCGACGACGAGTGTGTTAATTTATTGCTCCAAGAGATACTAATAAAACAGGCACATACGAGTGCACTAAATAACTACATTCTTTAGGTAACTTGCAAGTTGTTGTCGGCAGGAATAATTAAGTCTTAACGTAGTCACATTTTATAAACATTAGTTTTTTATTAACTCTTATACATAGATAATTAAGTACAGGAATGAGTGAATTGTTAGGACTCAAAACACAACTAGCCGGCAAATTATGCTGAAGAATTTAAATTATATTGGTTTTCCTAAACTTCTTACGTAACTAAATAGTCCTTGTAGATACAAGCGAAAATAATTATATAAAATTAAATTAAAAAGTTACGAATGAAGAAAACGAAGAAGTAACTTCTCTTTTCTTCTTTCTTTCACTCCTGCCTAACGAAACAAAGTATTTTGGAGTAATTTTTTTCTGTATCATAAATACGATAATATCTGATTTAGCATTTTTACACGACTACGGCGAAGCAAAAAGGAGAGTTATGATTTTGACCTGTATGTATGTATGTATATATATCGCACCCCCAGAACTAAAGGGTGACTCAAAAATTAAGGGTTTTTTTGTTATACTCGCCATCGAATTCCTTTTGCCGCTACCTATCGACCAACAAAACAGATTTAAAATACAGATTTTTTTAAGTTAACTGTGTTTAGATCTGGGTGTGCGATATGTATGTATGGTTGTTCATCTGTTCCCTCATAACTTCTAAACTAGTTATCATATTTAAACAAATCAGGTAACGTTAGAAGCGTCTTGATTGTCTTCTGGTTATAGGCGACATGACATCACGGTAAATTGACTTCACCGCCCTCTAGGAGACTTAGAGTAAGGAACTAAAAAATATCACAGTACCGTGTGGGGTATCAAATGAAAAAGCTTTTTAACACATTTCAAATATGTGATTTTATTTACATAACTAAAACATTGCTAAATAAAAATAAAGTACGAAACAAGAAAATTGTCTCTGCTGAAATTATTATACCGTATTGCCGTGGTTGTATGCCACATTGATTTTATTTTATTATTTAAATAATTAATCTGTTTTACTACAGTAGGTGGCATACGATCATGGCAATAAGGCATACTAATTTCAGCATAGACCATTTTCTTGTTTCGTACTTTTTAGAGCGAGTTTTTTTGGTAGTCGGGTTTTAGTTTTTGAACTTTATTTTTATAGATTAATAAATACAGTTTAGCGCAGTAGTTTTAACCGAATTGAGACGCAAGGGTCGTGGCGTCGATTTCCACACCAACATAAATGTTTGTGGATGACACAGATATTTATAATCTGTTGCGTCTGGGTATTTGTGATAGGTTTGTTGTTCCTGGTTTCCATAGTACAAGGGAACACCAGGATTAGGGCCAGGACAATGAATGTGATGTTGTTTCAAATTAATAATTATGAATGAGTGAATGAATGAATAAATCTTTATTTGACACAATAAGTAAATTAAATTAATATTTATATAGGTATTAGTATCTTCTACCTATAATACTCATCAATCATCATTATCTTAATTGTTAGTCCCAGATGCGTGCTTAGATATCGATTCAAAGCTCGGGGACTGCTCTCTTTCTTTCTTGATTACTTAGTTATGGATACTACATCTTTTTTCGTCTAGAAAAACAAAACAATTTTAAATGTAGCTAAAGTCTGGTTAATAACAAGAGTATAATTGTTCTAGTTTCAACACGGAGCTGATGTCACCAGGGTTTTGCCGGTTCCGCGAGCTCTTCCAGCCGTACGAGAAGTTCGTCAACGAGCAGACGAAGGCTCTGGACTACCTGCGCTCGCTCTCTTCCAACGCCGACTTCATGACATACATCACGTGGTGCCACGGCCACAAGTCTTGTAATAGGTTCGTACAAGGACAAGCGCCTACAGCAGCTACACACATGCTACTTCCGATGCTGAATCACGTTTTAGCGACTATCTGCGTTCGATTGGTTCGCTGGTAAATCAGCAATACTAAATTGGCGGAAAGCGACTTAATCACCGCGTTTAGCGTTTTTAATTGTGTGGTGGAGAGTGTGTAATCACTGCGTTCAACTTCTAAAAAAATGCTAAATCCCCGAACGCCGATGCTAAAAGTAATGTGTGTGCTGTGGCTCAGAGGCAGTGGTCCCACCCGCCGGCTAGAGAGGGTTTAACTGACAACTAATCTATTTCCCAAGAAATGTACAAACGAAGATAGATAGATAGATGGATAAATATACTTATCACACATAATACACTACTTAAGTACTAGGCATTACAAGAATTTTGTATACTATTTCGGCGGTTCTACCAGTCAACCTTCGGGCAATGGAACGACCCGTTTGTAACAGTGGTAGTGAATGCCAAAGGGTTCGATTCCCGCACAGTACAAACATTTGTGTGCATGAACACGTCTGTTTGTATTGGTCTGAGTGTTTTCTATATATTATAAGTATGCATTTACAAAAGAAAAGTATTATATGTATATATTTGTAAAACCATTGTTGATTCTAATAGCCGTGCTTGAGCTACCTATTTCGAAGTCAGATCTATTGTATGTAATGAAATATTAAAAAAAAATAGGCATTTGATAATAGGGGAGAGATAGGTGGTGCAAAATTGAATAAGGAAAAAATAAACTATAAATATGATAAAATGTATTATACTATTAGCCGTGTGGTCTCCGGCAGAGTAGAATAGGCCACCCTTACTCTTACCGAGGTGTCGTAAAAGGCGACTAGGTAAAGCTGCTGGCATGATCATCAGCACCCAGAGAAGGAAAACTCTGCATTTATATCAAAACCCTCGCCAACCCGTCTGCCAAGCGTGGTGAGTATGGCAATTACCCCTCATGTGATTGAGGGAAGCCCGTGCCCCAGCAGTGGGGACTTAAATGGGCTGATGATGTATTATACTAATACATACATTAAACAGAATATTATTTTATGTATTCAATAAATTCCAGGTTGTCACTTGCACTAGTAGGTCGTCACTGAGCGACAAGAGCTATCTATGACAACTCGCTCGATGGCATCAGCAATGCTCGCTAGGAAGATATTTTATGTATTGAATAAATTTCAGGCTGCAACTTTCCGACATCATGGTGAAGCCAATGCAGCGGCTGACGAAGTACAGCCTCATCCTACGTAGGATCATCGCCCACACGGACACTGAACCGGAGCGGACATCTCTCATCGCTATGGTGAGAAAGCATCTTCGAAACTTGTAGAATTATCTTTTCAACCGCAACTGGAGCCAGTGGCGGACACATTTGCAGTCCGTAGGCTAATGAATTTTAGACTAAAATAGGAGAAGAAAGAGAGCGCACCCTGGGACGTCCTGATGGGCGAAGGCCAGTCGGCTGTCAAAGATATCGCTGGAAAGATGAGGTCGATAAGGATTTGCGTGGACTCCTGGTGGATGACTAGCAAGAAGTGGCGCAAGACCGAGAGATGGAGGCTCTTATTATCGGAGGCCAAGACTCACTATGGGTCGCTGCGCCAACCTAGTAAGTTAGGCTATTGAATTTTGCCTCCCCATGTTGTGTATAGGTATGTGTTTAAAATAAGAATTTAGCCAATACTTGATAGTCTATTTTTATAGCAAACTTTTTAAGTAAATAACGCACATAAAAACTTACCAGTTTTATTTTTACTTTTTTTCTAGACTTAAAACGAGATTTAAAACGCCGTCCGCCATGATTACGTCACCATTATTGTAAATGACAAAACGTCAAACGCCAGTTTCGGGTTATTCATGGTCTTTCATTACAGTCATGACAGTCACTCGTATTGCTTACAATAACAGTGACGTCACGGCACAGATAATTAATAGACTATCATGGCGGACGGCTTTTATGGCTGTATAGCAAAAATATAATTTAAAATATTTTAGACCAGGTGCTTCAAAAAAAAAATCATTTTGTCTCTTAAAACTTTATTATAATCGTAATGAACCGTTCTATCAAATAATTAAAATAGTGGCCATTAGCCTATTCATTCAACTGATTGCTTAAAGTTTTCCTTTGAGTTCTTACTTTGATGTATTTGGACTATTATTACCTTACTGTATGCTTTGATGGTTGTAACATGATGGTTTTAAATAAAGTAGTGTAAGTATGAGACTTCACAGAACTTAATTTTTTAAACACTCGAGTATGCTATTAAAAAATTCGACAACACTCGTTTAAAATCTCGCTTTCATAAAAGCGAGATTTTCACATACACTACTCACATTTACTACAGACAGTCACATACACTACTCACATATTTTGTGACTGATAGGTACTAGGTACTACAAGATAAAGTTAGCACTAAACAACTAGATGAGGGAAGTTGTTACTTCCCTCATATAGTTGTTTAGTGCAAATTTCTCCTAGACATCTAAATACGTAACTCCATAGGCAATTGATTGTAATTCTAATTACTAGATCTACCTACGACTGTTAGCTACAATAACACTAACTCATATTATAGGTACGCGTATATTATAGGTAGGTTGCGTCTATACTCGCACCCCACGAGTGCGAGTGCGAGTATAGACGCAAATAGTGTGCGAGCGAGAAGTGAATAGATGCGCCGCCATTTCTGATCCCATTCTTTATCCGCACAGGTTGTATAGGTACCTAGGCTGATTGAAAAATAAAAATGAGTAACGGCTATTTTAATGGAACTAAAAGCAAATTTAAAATAGTTTGAAGAAATTACATTAGCGTTTATCATCATCAAATCTGGTATTTCGTTTCGATTAGGGACTCTCATAGGTACATAAGGAATAAGAGTCGCTAATCGAAACTAATTTATGTAAAAGTTACGTTAGTTGATATCTGGTTCAGTAGATAATTTTAGGAACAAACACTCCACTATAACACGCAAAGGTTCGCGGCATAAGGTTATAATCTAAATCTATGCGAAAGTTGACTTACCTGACTGATCTATCAACGCAGGGCCTAAACTATAAAATTTAGATACTTGAATTTTGCGCAGGTATGTTCCTTTAGCGTAGGAGAGCAATAGGAAAGGATTTTTGTAAATTCATTCCCCAAGGGGTGGTTTTTTAAAGGTATTTATGTCCCGAAAGAAAGTAAGGGCTGGCCAGTAGTGAATGATTTTAAAACAGTTAAGTTGTTCAAAATTGTCAGTAGGTTTAAAGGGAAATAATTACTGTTATACTTGAGCCAAAGCCAAGTAATGTATACTCAGATTCCACAATTACTCGAAAGGTTAACGTGTCCATGATGCCGAAATCAATTGATGCTATGAAAATTTAAATTAATAAATAAATTAATACTGTTAGAAGAAAATTCCAAATAAAATAATCCATTAAAATAAAATTAATTTGAAATTAGAATTCCGCTGCTTATTGCCTCAAAATATCAGCTAATAATTGTATTTTGTAAGTCTTAATGAAATTAAAATAAAATAATGTTATAAAGCTAATAATAATAAGCTTTCTGGATGGATGGCTAAACATTTCAGGCTAAATTTCATTTTCTTTTATTTATCTATAAGATTATTTCATCGTCTACTGTTACTGTTTTATACCTACACCTACCCCTTGGCTATTTGTGGAAACTTTTATTATATCTAGCTGTAAGCTTTCCTAAACTGTTAAAAAAATAAAAATATTATTAAGCCATCAGGTTTCCTAGATTCTATCGTTGTAACACTACTTAGGCCGTTATTTTCTAGGCCATGGGTCGAAGCATAGCTACACTCACTAACTTGATAGTTGATTGATGCTGTTATAGCGTGTACCTATTTACAGTGGAACTATTTTAATAATAAATTTTCAGAATTATGGTTTGCCACTTCCTATGTGTTGCCAAATATTGGTTTTAAATTGTGTGCACAAGTCATTCGATATTATTTTTAAAGAGGTAAATTCTATAAACTTATAAAAAAGTTATAAACCGAAAAGATGAAACACTTGCGCAATGCAATCGACACTTAAGCGCAATCTATTGGTACAATTTGCAACCTCGAAACGAAATGATGGCGCTAGGAAGCTTTAAATAAATGTCATTTGGGACCTTTTTCAATTTTAATACAATCCAAATTGTGTTGACGCAGGAATCCTTCGCTAAGAATTATGTGCTGGACTTGAACCGGTCCATCCGCCAGCGCGAGGAACTCGAGAAGCTGGACGCTCTATCCAACTCCATCGATGTCTTTGAAATAGTAAGTAAAAGCTTATACCGACTGTAATTTTTCACCTGCAATTTACATAAGTATTAAAAACAAAAATAACTATGGTACAGGATATTCTCAAAAAATTATGATAAAAGTGGGTATGTGGAACCTACCAAAGAGATCCCGCGGTAAAACACTCAAATGTTTTTTTTATTCCTTGTCTATGTTGATAAAGCTCAAATTTGAATGTCGACTACGACTGCAGATACTTTTATACTGCGCGCCTATAATAAGGAAATTCTCTGGTGGCGCGGTCTCTACCTCAGAGCTTGAAACCTCCTTTGCTTATTTTTGGCGCGAACAATATCAATTTTACCTTCGTTCTAAATTCGAACGGCGCTCTTCTTTTGTCTTTTGTATTCTTGATAATCTCTTTCACGCACTGTGACGTTTATTCCACGCACTTTCTGTTTAAAGTGCGCGTTTTGCGCGAGTTTTCTAATTCCATGGTTTCACTTTCTTCGTGCTTTTTTTTTATTCACTCACTTACATATCTTTCCGACAGGACTTCAAGGACGAGGACATGGACCGCTATTTCCGCATGTTCTCCTCGCTGAACCTTAGGGCGCCGATGGTGAACTGCCTGCCGACCCACAGCCGCACCCTCATCCACCAGGGGGACCTTCGCTTCAGGGACAGTATGAAGGAGGCAAGATCACCGTATCCAACATTTGTTGTTTGTTTTAAAGCTAAGCGTCACGGGGACCGGGTGCATCCGAAAGTTGTATGTAAAGGTATTTTAATAGAGCTTGTAATTTGAACTCTTTAATTCAAATAACCCGAAAATACCGTTACATAAACTACTTAGTATATATTTGCAAATGTTATGCGAATTCCTGTGTGTTGCGAAGCGACGGTTTAGTGTTTTAATGAAGTGGTGCACATCTCAAATGAAACAGGATTTGTATTTACAGATTGAGGTCCGCGCCTATCTCCTAACGGACATGCTGCTTATTTGCAAGAAACTTTCCAAGGGCGCTTCTCACCCCTACAAATTGATTAGGTAACCATGTACCCTGCTCTAAACTCTGAAGATTAATTATGAGAACTAAACAGACGGATATCGAAGTCATATTTCATTGCGGTTTTTAGTTCTATAGGTTACATACATTATGACCTCTTTGACAAATAAGTGAAAAATGTACATATTGGAAGTTTCAAGTTCACATAATTAAAAATCTGAGTTGATAGATCACATAACTATAGTTAATTATATAAAAAAAAATGTTTCAAAGTCATTTAAAGTAGGTTCTTTTACTATAACTCTACTTCTGTTTTGACTAAGATCAACCTGCAGAAGTAAAAATACTCCCTGAAAATACTTACCTTACCCCATTTTATTTTGCACCGCCATTAAATAAATAAATAATCTTTATTTCCACCTTAAACATTACACGTTTCTTATGTAAAAATAGGCATAGTTATTCTTATAAGCTAGTGAAAAACAAAGATACAAGAAGAAGAAACATATAATATTCGTGGGGACTGGAGCCTAATGTAGGATTAACCTGTATTTCAGGACTCCAGGGGCCCCCGCCCGGAACTATGAAATGCCATTTATAAAATAAACTAAGATAAAATCTGATAGTACTAATGGGCTAACTCAGGAGTAAAAGTTAATTTGATAACTTGGTAATAACGATGACGCTTGGGCTTGGCCATTAAAACTTAACATCGAGTAATTCTGTTAAAATTGATAGCAATATTCCTTGTGCACATTTTGTCATTAAAATTATCTCAAGGCCCCCAATGGGTCCTCGAGAGTCGTAAGCTTAAGCCTCATAAATAATAATTCCCCAGGGATAAGATTCAACGTAAGCTTTATACATTATAGTAAAATTATGATATCGGAATTGAACACACGTAGATCCCTTGTGTAAGGAGCCTAGGTCATATTATCTTAGGTGTTTCAAGTTTTAGGTACAATTGTGGTCAATAATTAATAACAGACTTTTTATGGTGACTTTTTATTGGAATTGTCTTATTAAATGAGTCATTTATTAATTACGTTTAAAAAATATTTTTACTCGTTTTTCCCCCTTCCCTAAATAAAGAAATTATTATTAAATAATTATATATATTATTATTTTTGTGACTTACTAAAACTTAAAAACCCCTTGGGAAAATATGAGACGTAGTCGACCCCTTTTAAATTGACTTATCTACGTAAAAAATGAATTACTAATGATGAAGGGCAATGACCTTTGTGACTGACCAACTTATTTTCTTTTCTAAAGCGATTTTTGTATTGTTTATACTAGTGACTGTTTCTTGAGCTATGCGAATTCTTTGCGTCCTCCGTTTCTTTTGGTTGTGAAGTTGATAATGAGTTTACAGCATGGAGGCGTCATGCATTTTATTTTGTAGACCCAAGTATATGGTGGACAAGATGGTGCACTTCCCGAAGTACAGCTCTCGACAGAACACCCGGGAAATCGTGGGCCTGATCTTTGTGGTGGTGGATGACGTCGGCACCGCCTTCACTAGCTTCGCTCTCACAGAACCGGCCAAGGACGCCAATCCTCACTCTACCCTGAAGGTATCCGTCCTTTTTGTTACAACCAAACTTCCTTCCAGCTTTCAAAGCAAAATATTGTTCATGCTTTCTATTTAATCGATTGAACAGTACTTACTGCTATATTCCTATCTGCACAAAATGAGTACACAGCGAAGGTCGGCTCTAGCCACCATTGACATCAAAGAGTTCGTTAGGTACCTACGCGCTAGGCAGTAAAATATCGTATCGTATCTCTGCCGCATATGTCCCTTGGGTTAGGTTAGGTTAGTCAGCCCTCCCGGCTGTCCCTACACTCCCGCCAGCTCACCCGGGGGTCTGACATAACCCGTCCGCCCCCCGGTGGACGGGAATACGTAATTGCATTTCTCCTAAATAAAAAAAAGGTTAGTCAGCCCATCATCAAATACTGAAAAACTACTGAAAGTGCAATTAGAGCTATAAGTTCTTCGATGTGATGATGTAGAAGTCATATTCCTATATTAACTTTCTTGTTTACAGCTATGGGAGACGAAACTTAGGGAAGCGAAACTTACTTACGAGCTCGGCGTATGGTTTGCAAAAAACCCTTCGCGCGATCTTTCAGAGGTTGACATGGACTCCTCATCTGACTACGCCCTCAGCGCCGTAAGCTGCCCTCGGCCGGTAAGCTATTAAGTACAGGCAGCCACAGGTCACCACAATCTGTTAAATTTCCTCTATTGATATTGAATCATATGTGTTTTACACTAAATAAATAAATTTGACAGATTTGTTTACATTGAAGTGTGGCTGTCCGTACGTACGAATATAATAAAATGCCTAATTAGTATAATTATCATCAAAGACAAGATATATCATTCTAAATATCAGGACCTGAGTTGTTGCATTCGTCTTCAGCCCGAATAAAAAATCCACTGACTAAAATGACGACAAACCTAAGAAATAGAATTTGGTGAATAGTTTCGTTATCTATAGTTATTACAATTTCCATTATCATCATTTCCCAGCTGCAACCCAAGTTGTTGCCTCAGAACCCGGGGTAAACTTAGACCCATTTAACCAGAATTTGGTAGGTCTAGTACTTACAATTATGCGACTGTCGTCTGACCTTTAGAACCCTTGGACATGGGAAACAGACCAACTGGATCATCATAGCACATTCATTATTTCAACAACAAAATTGTGAGTATCCTCTGTGTGTCGCCTCTTTATACAATGTCCTTCATTTCTAATCGTTGATTGCCGTCGACGCTATTATAACTCATTTGTGGTTAAGATAAGTTTGGACCTTATGTTTTTTGGTGCAGAGCTCTGACGACGTGAATATCGAGCGGGAGGCTCGCGAGCGTGTGGCGGCTATGCTCCATCGCAGCATGGGCGCCTCCACCGAGTATGACTTCTCACAGGCCTCCATGACCACAGACTCCTTCGATGGTAAGTTATGGGTGCCAGCAAGGCAAAGAGACATAGTCTACTCAGTAGCAAGAGGAAGAGTGATCAGACGAGTGCAGCTCTGGGAGCTATTCTTGAACATTCGTCCATAAAATCTCCTTTGTCTCGTATGTACAATGAAAGTCTACAATGTCGAATGTACGAGAATAGGCCCTCTGGTCTCCAAGTACACGAAAATTGAGGGTTCCCAAAACAGCATATCGAACTTGTCACTGGCGCGCGAGCCGCTGTGCCATGTGACCGCGGTGCATGCGTTGCGTCAGGCTTACTGAGCGCTGTGCGCGTGGATGTGGAACTAATCCCACCCCGATCTTTACTCAGAGTTGACTATAGCGATGACTGGCGCCTTATACAACAAAATCCTATCATATGGTTGTCTCTTTACTAGTAACTTAAATAGTGTATTTTGTAGGCATTATGGAATGCACTTTTGAAATGGTGAATCAGGTGGCGGTGACCGCTGTTGTGGCTAGGTACATTAATGAGCCGAGCCACTGATGGCACTGTAATAGAAGGGAAGGTGGAAGGTTGACGCACGCCACTCTGTCGACCTTGTAATCAAAGGCTCATGGTTGTTGGTCGACTTGCCTATGGGCTATTTAAACCTTAACAACTTTGGCGTTATCTGTAATCACTCGCCTTTCATTATATGAATATGGTTAATATAAAATACTGCATTTATGTTTGGACTAAAATATTTCCTGCAACGTGACTGATTGTTGACATCAGCTGCAGTAGCTGAATGAGACAGTCGGATCGATAATTATTATTTATTTCAAAGAGCAAAGTACTTCATACCTATACCTACCTCAACGATCATTCCTATGTACCTAAATCTTAAGTTTTCAATTAATTTGAACTTAACCAAATCTGTTTAATTCCACCTAAGTAACTCATTCCTTCCGTGTAACTTTAACCACTCTCCCTTCATCAAGCCGTACCAGCCCCGACACAATCAATAATCAATTAGGGTAAAAAACTTAAGTTGCCGTTAGTTCAACCCTTTTATCTTATTACTCTGCGACTTAAGTCAGAGAATCGGCGTGTTTTTCAGCCCGAAACGTATCTTGGCACAATAATCTATTTTGGAACTACGGGGAATGGGGGAAAAAATACAATTTTCAAGATTTGGAAGTAAGTAGGTTTAAGTTTCTTTGTGAGTTGCATTAATAAAACAACTCACAAGGAAAGCTATACCGTGGCAAATACTATGAAATTAAGGGCCCGAATATCAATGTCACCTTAAAAACTGCTTTAGTATTAAGTACCAGCTTCGACTCCGTTCAATTTGTAATAAATACCTACTTTTAGACTTTGAAATAATAAAGAACATGTTGCCGGGCGCATGTATTTCCTCCTTCCTACAATATGGATTCTTTCGAAGGAAGTGTGAGGAAGAATCTCACGGGCTAGTATGGCCAACAGATGTGCCTTGACATCACGCCGTTGTGATTGCAACGTGGGCTCTCCTTTTGCTTACTATCAGGCTAAGGAGAGCCAATATACTGTAGACTACACGGAAAACATGAGCTATTTCTATGTAAGTGTACTGACTGGCCAGATCCGGGGGGAGGGGCAGTGGCATAATTATACCATCTCGGGCAAGTGGCAAATTCTTAGGATGGGGCCAGTGGCGTAGCGTTGGGCGGATGACACCCAAACCAAGATGAAGATGCGAGTTTTTGCCAACCCCGAATGTGGCTACACGCCAATGGATAGGGCCTCCAGTGCTGGTGCCGCATTTAACTCTTTCGTAATCTGTAGAATTTTTTATTTTAATAAATCTCTTCTAACTGCCCTGTTGGTTAAGTGGTTTACATCGGTCTGTAATCTGTTTGTATTGGTCTGGGTGTATCCTATGTATTATAAGTATATACTCGTACTTACATCCCACAATTACAATCCCACTGTTGATTCTGATATCCGTAACACAGGTGCTTGAGCTACCTATCTCGGAGTCAGATCAATGTATGTGATGTTGTGAAATATTTATTTCATTTCTTTATTTATATACCCGTCCGTGATTTTAGGGTCCTGGGTTCCCGGGTCGAGCGAAAAGTATGATCACCAATCCGCATTTGGCAAGCGTGGTGATTAAGCCATATCCCATCATAGTAGTGATAACTTGGTTTCTATGATGAAGGCCTTTGCCCTACAGTGGGACAGATTATAGGCTGATAGGTACTTTAAATCTCTTCTTGCCCTCTTGGGTCGGGGGCTTGTGGCTTTTTGTCGGCCCAGCAACCCTACAGTTACGTCCCTGCGAAGAGGGGCCAAGGAGGGGGGTTGTGACTCTTAGTATTGCTGGGGTCGTCTCGTCTGCCACACGACACATATAAACCAGTGTTTCTAAGAATGTACTGGTGCAGGTGCTGCGTCCGGCGCCAGCGGGACGCACGGGGCTGCACAGCCTGCGCCACCCCATGCACCGCAACTCCACCGGCGGCTCCTCGCGCAACTCGCGCCTTTCCAGCTTCCACCAGTCTACCAGGTACGCCACACATAAGTATCAGACACATAGACATACATCCACCTGACCCCAATCATTGTCTTATTGTTACCAGAGTCAACGGGGGAACCAAAAAACCTACATAGGTAAACAAATAGATATTTTTGTAACACCTAGAATCTGTACAGACACAAGTCTTCATCACACGATTGTTTGGTTAGGGACTCTCAACCTGTTGTCATATGATGCAGGATCACTATCAAATGCGCAACTGGGGCCTTTAATTTTAGATACTTAGGTACCTATCTGTAATGTTAAAGAATACGGTTAGCTAGAAAAAGGTAAATGTAAACATGTTGACTTACATGCAATTTTGAAGTCAAGGTTTTTAGATTGCCTCTATTTAATCATTTATGTTCACATTTTAAATAGACTTCCTATGCGTCGGCGGCCGTACTGTTATCGCTTTTTCTCCTAAACACGCAGGAGCCGGGTTGCCGCACACGCGTCTAAATATGTTCTAACGCGTTTGGCGGCGCGAGCAGCGTAAGGTCCTATAATTGATCAGACGTCTGTGCAGGCAAACGACTACGGCGTGTGGCGATGTAGCACCGTGAAATAATTCAAGATGAAAGTTCCCAGCCAAGGTGTTAAGGGTTACATACAGGTTATCAAATGTTTGTTTGAGCTATTTACCTAGCCAACTAATTCTTACTTTTGGTTCCAATACCTATTTTACATGTTGCATACTTTGTACTTATGACATTGTGGGATTTACAGCGCGGCGTCGCACGACGAGCCGCAGGCGGGGCCCAGCAAGAACCCGTACAAGGCTGGCGCCTCCGTGGAGCACCTCATCCCGCCGCAGAACCCTGATGATGGTGAGCCTGCCGTTTCTATTTTACTATAGGCTGTAAAACAAAAGTAAAAGTCTTTATTGTGGTATTCGATACCTACTTTATATACTACCAGATTATCGGAAAGCACTTTGGACTACTTACCCCATAGACATCATCGTATAGCTCGCATCGTTCGTAGTGGTAGCGACACTAAAGCCAACTCACTTACATTACATAAAATACACAATAATCTATATTGTATATCTACATCATTATTTATATAAAAGGAGAACCTGAGTGACTAAGTGACTAGGAATGGACCCACAGCCCAAACTACTGACCCTAGAAACTTGAAATTCGGTTAGGAGGTTCCTTTAATAATAACAGTGAGCACTAAAAAGGGATTTTTAAAAATTCAAACATAACTTATCAAACTTAATTATTTACGAAAATGGAAGTCCTTTACAGCCCACAAAAATTTTACTGGAACACTTTACAGCCACGAAAAATTGGTTGTGATAAAGTCAGGTGCGAGTTGACTTTGATCCTAACTGGGTAGTATAAGTCAATTATATCAGAGACTGAGAGAGTAAAAGGTACAAAAAAAATTCTGCGAAAAAATCCCCTTCAAAAACCACGAACTAAAAAGTGTAAAATAATAATATTTTTATCACTTTATACACCCGGCACAAGTGCATGCACTCGATGTATTTTGTAGGGCCTCTGCCTATCCCTCTTCATCACTCTATGGACAGTCGTGTCAGACACCACGCCGTCTACAAAGAACCTTCGCTGCGGTTCGCACTTCCAACCGAGGATTTTCCCGCATCACCTCCAGAATTTCATTTTGAGTCGCGGACCGTATTTGCTGGCCGCAAAAAAATTTTTTCAACACTTAAAACCAATAGATTTATTTTACTATTATTCTAAAGCGAAATATTAATTACTTTGTTGATGATAACAATTCACAAAATCAGTATTTTATTGATATTCTAACAAAATAATTTTAGTTTATTACAGAAATCCTTAATTATTGTTATAACCTGGGTAAAATAGGTCTTAAACACAGTCGTTTTTCTGTAGTAAAAGCCGATATCAAAATGAATAATAAAGTACAGTAAGCCACACATCAAGTTATACAAAACAGTCAAATTTCTTGAATCGATATTGAACCTCATGTGTGTGACATCGACTTGATGTGTGGTTTACTGTACTAACTATTTATGTGTAGCTTAACATCAAAATGTAGTTATGATAACGTTTAGCCAATTGAACCATTTAATTAAATAAATGCGCCAGTCAAATGAAAACCGTAATTTAGTCTCAATCGAGGGCATTCCCTGTACTATGAGTACTAAACGACGAGAGCTGGGGGCGTCTCCCAGCACACCATAAATTAGAAAGATAATTTCCAAAATTGACCCAACCGGTAATGGAACCCTCCGCGCATGGGCACGACACCTTAGCTAGTACGCCATGCTATCGAGGTCGTCAATCAACAGAGTATTTTAAATTAATAAACAATCAAATGCAACGATTTAATGCTTTTGATACTTACTGAATTTACCAAGAGTTACAAATTTTGCTACAGTTAGCACGGAATACGCTAAGCTAGCAACAATTTGGTAAAATTGTAGCCAGTGCGCGGCGCGGGCGCCTAAGAACAAAGCCGCAGCTGACTTTGTGTGTGCAGCTTGCCGCCCATTTGCGCGCTCTATTCCTTTAGTTACTAGCCAATCAAAGCGCGCGATGATGTTTTCATTATATGTACAGTGAACTGCTCATCAGACTACCACAAACTGTCATAATTCTTCTATTGATATTGTACCATAACCGCTGGATATTAAGTTGAAAATCCATTGAAGAAATTTGACAGATTTGTATAGTCTGATGTGCTGTTGTCCCTGTACCTAAAAAAAATTCTTGCTTCTTGATTTTCTAACATGACATGTTTATGTACACACGGTGTACCGAATTTTCTAACTAATGCATTGTTATGCATCCTTTCATCTAGTAAGAAAATTAAATTCAGAAGCCATACATTTTGTTAAAGGTTATTAGCATGCAGGTAAGTAGTAGGTACGTTAAAAAGTGGAAGGTAGAGTGTAAGTCCAAAAAGGATTTTATGGTAAGCTTGCAAATAAAATTTAATCGGATCTTGACTAAAATGCTATGTACTGAAATTGGTATGGCTTGTTTGTATTGACAATGAATAAGCTAAGTAAGTGTTTTGTTTGTGGTGATGACAAAATTAAAAAGCCTGTACTTACCTAAATAGTACGTACGTTTACTTTTTTCTTGGCGGCTAGCTATTATTAAACAAATGATAATTTTATTCAGTTAGGTGACCGCGGATTCTTTAATTCGACGACCGCGATGGCGCAGTAGCTATGTTATTGTGCAAAAGCGCGGAAGATTCCGGGTTCGATCTCGGTCGGGTTCGCTTTAAGAATATTTTTTCTAAATTATCACGGGTCTGGGTGTGCTTAGTGACCCGGCTATCGTCGTCTAGTACATATAGTACAGGGAATGTCCTAGTTTGAGACTTGATAATCGGTGCGAAATGTCTAACGCATTATTTTCATCAATAAAATTTGAATAATCAACAACTGCTGTTGCTATAAGTCGTTGAACTCGTCAGCTGAAAGCGCAGCGCGGCGCGGTGTGTGCATGCGGCTTTACTCATAGTGTGCGTGGTGCGCATCTAGCGGACGACATTACATTGCGGGCTGTACGTTTTAAAGCCATTTGTCCCTAGGAAATACTTAAAATATTAAACAAGTTTCTTTGGACAAAAATTAGTTATGCTTAAAATTTATTTACATCAAAATCTTGAGATTTTTATTTTGACCCTTCAATAACTTGGAAAGTATTGAGTTCCCAGGTATGGTCTAGAAGAATAAAATGGTCCTGATGATGTGCTGAATACGTAGGTTTAGGCTTCGTTAACCAAACCGTTAGGGTATTTTTACACTCTGTATAATAATAAACAAACTACCTTTATGCCCTTATTTTGTAAATGAAAGGAAAGCATATATAGGTCGTAAAGGTTTCAACTATTAAATAACCATGTTTACCACCTTTCGATTCGTAATAGTATCTAATACCATTTTATAATGTCGTATAAAAAGTTAAATGCAAATCTGTTATCACAACCTCTTAGATTATAAAAATATGACTTTACGCTCCTTATTGAGATATATTTTGGAGATACATCCCAAATAGTTAAAAAAAATCGGGCCAGAGCTGCTAAAAACCAGGTCGTAATGGTCTTTTTTTAAGATAGAATTATTTTAAATATAGGTACCAGTCAATTGCACACACTACGCTGATTCCAAATGTCTATACAACTCATTTTCGGCAAAATGTCCTTTACGACAAATGAAATTTCTGTGTCGATATTTAATCAAAAACAATTTGTTCTAATGTTTTTTAATGTTATTATTACAAAATTCAATTCAATTTATTTCAATACACTTAAGAGTACTAACAACTTTAGGTTAAGCTGTACTAATACTAATTATTTAAATATTTATAAATTAATGTGATGAATCAAAGTTATCTGAAATAAAATCATTTTATTTATTTATCTAACATTTTTGTAAATTTGATTGAAGTCTGTATGAAAGACCATTGTCTTTGTTGTTAGGAATGTGAAAATTTGTACTTATACATAGGTAATTTGAAATAAACAGAATATCACTTCAAGGTTTTTGGAAACTCACTCTTTAAAGGGGTGAAATGCAATATGAGGGTTTGCTAATAGGCTATTTCACAAAATTCTGAAAACTATCTTAGGATATTCATTTGTTTAAAAGGAGCTCTAAAAATAATTTTTCTGTTTTTATTTTAGATATTTTAATAAAAAAACGAAAAAGTAAATGCAATATTCAAATATGCCGCAAAAACGCGTCTTTTAACAATATGGCGGCCAGTGACGTAGATTGTCCATTAAATAAACATTGAGCTTGTTGGTGTTTCAGTGTTTCTTTCAAATAGTTTTGACTTTCCCAACATCAACAATAGACTTTTTTTTTGATTATTTCTTCCTATGAAGGAAAGGCAATCAACCATAGGCAGTAGACTTACGCGTAACTACGTCACGGGCCGTTTTTAGTCACGTGACCCCTGTTTAAAAATTAATAATTTTAGAAGATTAATTTTGATGAAATTATGCAATATTTTTATCTCGCGTCACAAAAAATATATTAACACTTACACATAAAAGAAATGTATATTTTTATCACTGTCAAATAGCCTATTAGTAAAGTAAGCATATAAAGCTAAAAATTGATGTTTGGGCACTGGTTTTGAATAAAAAGTGACTTTTGAACTGTCCACCCCTAAAGAGTAGTGGCGAGGGTTTGAAGTTTGAATGAAAAATATTATATACTAAAAGACTGCTTTTGTAAGACTAAAACTGCGTGAGTAACTACACAACTACAGTCTAGGAACACAAATCAGTGAATGGCATTAAAGTGGGTTCTACTCGGTATTTGTCGAAGCATCTGGAAGACACTGCGACGCTCTGGTCTTCCGTAGAAACCAGGAGAATTGGAGGTCGTTACTACGCTCATTAACGTCTTACACATCATTTCATTATAATAGGCAATTATTGTTACTTACAATATTGAAACACTTATTTCATTAATTACACATTTAATAGACACAGACTTATACTTACTTAGATTACAAAGTATACAAATAATAGCACAGCTTCGAATCACTTTGACTTTTGGAGATTAAGAAGATGCAATTTAAATTTATTCTTAAAACCTTTCATGCTAGCAATGTTCCTTATACATAAGAACTACTTGCGTCACTCGCATAACCTTACGTCTTTTATTCTTTACTTGGCACTGTATATTACTCTGAACTGAAAGGGAAATGTAATTTCCTGTCATTGGAACGCAATCGGGAATCTCATAAAACCCGGTTCCGGCGTGTAATAAATAATAATTCAACTAGGACAATGGAAGGAATTGTATTCTAATGAAACCTTTCCGCCTCCAGTGAATTCGAGAACGGGCGTTTTTTTTTTTTATTTTATGGCCAATATTGCTTTTTTTAACCAAGATACATACATTGGTGGCTACATATATGAAACATCTCTTTTCATCGTAACAGACGATCTTGAAGGCTTCGTTTTTCATCAGGGAAAGATCTGATGATGCCTATCTAAGGGGAAAATGAAGAAAATCAAAATTGCTAACACGCCCTGCCGATATAAACATCATTTTTTTTGTCTAATAGGTGGCAGACGAGCAGACGAATCACCTGATGGTAATGCTGCCGCCCATATACACCCGCGACACCAGTGGAGTCACAAGTGCGCTGCCAACCTTTAAACCCCCTGGATTGGGCCTTTGGTTTCAATTTCGATATGTTTGAAAACCGGCCAAAATAGGCATATTTTGAAATGTATTGAAATCCTGGAATCCTGTGTCCTATTTTTTTCTCTTGTAGGTTATATAAGAACCCCTCAAAAGTGAAAACATCAGTGAAAGAATGGATTTGTTAGCTTGGAAACTCTTCGAGATAGTCTATAATTTGGAAATCACTTAAAATAGACTTGCCCAAAACGCTTCATACAAACAGCGACGCGAGGCGTGACGTCAGCCCTCACTAGTTTATGCGCATCGCGAGATAGCTTTGTTCGATAGCTATATGAATTATTAGGTGCATCTCTTTGAAAGCGGTTTACACAGTTACAGCTTAATCCCTGGCGAAGAACGAACCTTAAAAGTTCGTCTGTTTCTATGAAAATAGAGTAGTGTCTTTAATTCTAAGGTAGAGTAGTGTCTTTAATTCTACCACCACTGTATATGTATAGGTTACTTATGCCCATTTCAAATAAGATGATCTCTGTGACAGTTCGATTTCGACACTTGTAGAGAGTCGAAAATAATATCTATTCATTATTTATTTAATTAAATTAAACTAAGCGATACTGTTCTCGGTTTATAAGTAAAATATATTTTATTAAGTGTAAAAATAAAAAAAATATTTTTGTTTGTCAAATATAAAATGCGTAATTCAGGGCACGATGAAGTGTCACAGAGATCATCCCAGTTGAAATGGACTAAAGATAGACCTAAAGTCCGCTTGGAAAACTATCAATATCATTTTTGTTATTGCAGCGGTGACTTCGATCACAGTGAACGTCGTGAGTGAGAGCGAGTCGGAGACGGTGGTGCCTTCCGAGCAGCCCCCCACGGTTCATGTAGTTTGTATACCGATACACACACCGCACCTGTCCCCGTAGGCTGCATCCTCAAACACCTGCATGAGCCATATTTTCCCATGACGCGATTTGAACCAATACAATACTCCGTAGCTCGGCAACTAGTCGAGAAATCACATGTCACGAGCTCGAAACAGTGCGCCGATGCAACCGGTAACTTCTTTGAATTTTGAATCAACATATTGCGTAATGGGAAAATACCCCTCTCTGACTGAAGCACGATCAGTAGATCACAGACAAGAAGTGTCAAACACAGTATTTAAGAATAAATTATATTATTGTACAGATTTAAAATTATATAACAAATAGATACGATTAAACTTTATGCATTCTGACATATATAACTATTATAAAATATTATTGAAATAAATAACTTTTTACATTGCTATGATTAATAATTCTTTACTCGTTTTCTGGTACCTACCTAAGCAATTTATTTGTTTCGTGAAAAATCTCTTTCAGGTAGATTTCTGTCAAACTCAGTGTTCTATATTGTCATTTGTGTTAAAAATACTGGAATAAAAACAATCGACGTAAACTATTAAATCCACTTGAGGCCTGTCTTTTGCTTCCCAAGCTGTCGCTTTGAAGCCCGTGGTCCGCTTTCCTGCAACGACTTCACTTTGTCCGATCTTGGGCATCCATAGTGGTAAGTTTGTTGGCACGCATGTCATCTCTTACGACGTCAAGCCATACCTTTTTGGGGCTACCCCTTCTGCCGGGACCCGGTTCTGGTGGCATAGCCAAACATATTTTGTAGCTGTCCGGTTTTGCTGGACATTGTCAATGAGTCTTCAAGAAAATCTTTTAAAAAGATAGCCTTAAATGGAGCAAGTTCTCCTTTACAATTGATCATCTATGATCTGTGTGGGCCATTGCTTATTTTTTAAGTTCAAAGACCGAAGTAAAAGACGAATTATGCCATTTTCAAACTTTAGTCTGTGCTTTAGTTGAATATTGAAAATCAATTGAGTGACGGCGGTGAGTTTGTTTATGTTTTTGCTCATTATCTTTCGTCGAAAAGTATCGTACATCAAACAACGATGCCATACAGCCCTCAAAAAGTCGGGGTAGCAGAGCAAACTCCATAACAGAGAAGGCGAGGTCACTGCTGGCCAAAAGCTCGCTACCTAATGCTTACTTGCCAGTATGCTTTCGTATAGCTGAATACCTAAAGAATGCATCACCTCATCCACAAACTAAGTAGAAGATCCCTCATCGAACTTAATCTTTATCTATAGATAAACTAAGTCTATGGTATTATACTAGTACAATGTAGGCGGTCTTATCGCTAATAGCGATCTCATGGATCTTATGGATCTATATATCCGTCGAGTAAAAATGTGTGTAAAAAACACTGAAATTTGTGAGTGTGTTGGTGCGAAGGTCTGGGCGCGCTACCTGTGTCTGGGCGCAGCTGCGATAGAGTCATTATTTACCACACCAGCGAACGGTGACCCACATAAATCTTCCAGAACGTGTCGGATATATTAACAATGTAGGTAGCATGTAGAAATTCTTGTGTTTATGTGAGGAACAATACACTGCACACAAGCATTGTCGTGAAAGGTGGCATTCACAGTTTTAAATTTTGATATTCCATTCTAATTTACTCTTTCTTACAAAGTTTATAAACATTTGCGGGTTGGGTACCGAACCACTTTTAACATATTTCGTCTCTTAAATGAGAAGGCCATTACACAATAAAAAGCAATGGTAACGATGTTCCTGTTCCATACTTGGGATGAAGGCGCCCGTGTTACTCGGCCCTTCAAAGTGAAAGAACACAGTGTAGTCTGTGGGAAATATCATGTTATATCTTTTATAAAAAAACGTATCATTAGCATAAAATATAACTTCTTACTAGCAGAGAGGGACACGATAATTGACTTGTGAAGTTGTCCTCTAAAGAAAACTTTGTCTGTATGTATACCTAATATAATTATGGATGGAAGTACTTGGATTTATCTAGAGAAAAGGTAAGGCTATTTGAGATTTGTTTAAATTTATGAAAAAACTTATGATTTCCAAGCAGGTACATGTATCGCTGTAACCAAACATACCTAACATAATTACGGTCGCCACAAAATGGTTTAACACGCATGGAATTTTCATTCGATACGATCGTAGTTTGCACTCAATAATTTCCCATCCATATTTTTTGGTCTGAACTAATATACTTTGTTGATATAGAAATCAAAAAGAGATTTGGGTCAAGACACTAACTACCCTGTGGACACAATATTCGTATAAGCACCCTACCCCACCACAAATAACGTTCAATGGGCAGACTGCTAATACTCCTTTCCTATCTTAGTACGGTCACGAGCTTTAATTTGAGACCCACTCAAGGTTGAATGACTGTAGCAAACTTTCGCTATTATAAGCCAAGATTTTAACGTGTCAAAGTCATAATATTCACCATCGCCAACCTTACTTTTCTAGGGGCAACCGTGCAAAATTGTCAACTTGAGCGAGGGCATACGATCATTACCGATGTTTTCCGAGTAATTGTTACGTGGGTAATAACTGTTAGGCCCTGTGTTCTATCTATTGCTATTTGTGAAAATATAACAATAAATTATTTTTTTTGACTGACGCTGACACGAGTGACACAACATATGTTCGTAATTACAAAACCGTAGAGGTTTGAAACGATAACCTGTTTGGGACGTATGTATCTAATGATAAGACATTTTATGTCTTAACTTGACATTCAAGGTTATTGTACTAAAGTTTTGAGCCTATTGCATTACTTATAAATGTTTTAACGACATTTAATGGAATGGGTCCAAAATTAAAGCTCGTGACTGTACATAATGGTTATCATAGTGGTTGCTAATTAGAAATATGCATATAGCTTTTATTTTTTATAAACAACTACCTATAAGTCATTGTAACTATAACAGAACAAGCATGGTAGAATTCACCGACTTTGAACATTTAAACAACCGATTTGACAATATTTCATACAATATCTTCGTAGCTTCTAGCGTAGTCATGTTTCAAAAGTCGGTTAACTACTTATAACACTGCAACAAACGGTGCTATTTTGGCGTGCTCATTTAGTGACCGTCACCGTCAATAAATTCAGACCACCATGTGCCAATGTATAACAGAATACATTGGCGTTAGCGTGAGTATTGAAGTGAAAAAAAAACATGGGTACTTTCCTATGCTCCCTTAAAACATTTAAAGAAATAGTTATGCTGTGGTATATGTACGTACAAACCAATGCATTTATTTACTTATTGCACTAGTAACAAATCATGTACGTAAGTTCTGTTGCAGCCATCTGATAAAATTTTCATTCAATGGGACGTCTAGAGCATTCGTTAAACGCCGGCATCCAATCAAATTATACCCAAAAGCGCACTTGTGACTCAACTGGTGTCGCGGGTGTCCATGGGCGGCGGCAATCACTTACCATAATTAAAAACACCACAAGAAAATGGCTGAAGAAGAACTAGCCATGTTGTTGACCGCAACGTTTAACTAGACGTTTGAACGTATGTCGCCACCATCATCCATTTGGTTGCCTAGGCCGATAGTTGTTTGAACTAAAATCACTCGACTCCAACTTTTTTGTACTGCAAACGACGTCCTATTATTAATTTGGCACATCCATATTTATGGACGATTTTGACAATATTACCACCATTCACCGCTGTGTTCGCTACAGACGCCATTATTTATTTTGATGATTACTAGCGCTGCAGTGGAGTAAATTGGAAATAAATTTGAATTAGGCTAAGTTTTGATTAGTCATTTCGATTAGAATAGAATAGAATAGAAAAATGTTTATTTGGCACCAAAAATACAGATAACAAAATATAGATCTATACATTACTTATTAATTTAATCCTAATTTAGGCTATTTTTCATAACGCCAAGCTGTTAAACGTTGAGTGATTTTAGATCAAACAACTATCAACCTAGGCATGCTATTTTGCAATTGGAAGCTGGCGTTTGATAAACGCTCAAGGCATTCAAATAGATAGCTAATTTAACCAGATGGCTGCTACGAGCCTAGTACAAAATAAGGGCATTTTATGATAACGAAACGTTACCTTTTGTTCCATCAAAAAAGTTGCAGTTTAAAATGTAAAATACTACTACTTTATAAAAATGTTTAAGTGTACAAGTAATTTTTAAAGGACATGCATATTGCTAAATTGCACGTGGAAAACTTCCTAACATCCTAATTGGGAACAACTGTTCCCAATTAGGATGTTAGGCTAGGCCTAATGATTGAGAGGTTGACACGTTGGGTTACTGGTGGTTACTATCGTGAAATCTAAACCAAACTTTATGATGCAGAACTCATTATTATCCATAAAAGTGAGAAGCTAATGAAGATTTAATTTAGTAGCTATGTTGGTATGTAAGTATCGATCTTATGTGACCCAACGTGTGTTAATCTTGACTATAAAGCTGTTTTTACATGACATACCTACACTCATGCTACTCATGCTTCTTCAATACATACATTTACCACAAACACATCGTGTCATCTGTAATAATCTTATAGGTAAGAGAAGTGCAATTACCAATCTACATATTCCTGGTCATTCCATCCAGTTGCAACAAACGCCATTACCCAGCAAGTCCACGGGCAAGCTGACGTCACGCAGCACCAGCGCGCGGCACACCCTGCGCGTGCAGCCCCAGAGCGGAGTGATGGCGCTCGTGCACAGCCTGCCCGACCTCACCCTCGACCCCTCGCCACCCAGACCCTCTCAGAGGTACCTCCTGCATCAGCCACGCGTCACCCTCCAGCATCGCCACGCGGGCACGCCCTACGCGTGCAGCTCCAGAGCGGAGTGATGGCGCTCGTACATGCTCGATGGCTGCTCGACCTCACCCTCGACCATGCGCCGCCCAGGAGCCCAATTCTCGGGACGTGACATTTTGTCATCATACGATATATATCACCAAAACATAGTTTTTTTGTATGGTTTTCAGGTGATATCCGCCATGTTTTTTTCATATCGAAATCCCCAGAATTGGGGTCCAAGCCCTCTCAGAGGTACCTCCTGCATCAGCCAAGCGTCACGCTGCAGCTTACAGTCCTGATGGTGGTCAGCGCGAATTACGCGTTCAGAGGCACTCGTATATACCTATATCTGCTAAGATTACATTCCAGTGAAGTTAAACACTCATCTCATCTCAGTGTTTGAATTCTAAGCTCTGGGAACTCGAAGTACCTACGCCTGGACCATGCTGCAGGATGCGGTTAGTCTGATAATTACCAACTGTGACCTAACTGCCATCTGATCCTCGCAACCCTTGGACATAACCAAACCAATACACATAATTATTAGGGGCTTTATTCATAAACGTTCAATAAACCCTTGTTAGCTAAAGTAATAGAGCAGAGCTATGACATTTGAAACAAAAAAAACAATCGAATTTATCGAAAAAAGAATGAAATCTGCTTTATAACACCGTTTTAGTTAACAAAGGTTTAAAAAAATGTATGAATAAGACCATAAATCTAAACAATTCTGGGTATCCCCAATATTTATAAACTGTCTGAAACGTGCAGGCTTCCTCACGATCTTTTCCCACACTCCCTCAGTGATAGATATACGCATACAGAAAACCCCGGAGGAATGTGCTCTGATTTGAACCTACAAACCTCCCATTTAAACCGTGCATTCTTATCCACTAAGCTACCATCGCTGAAGAAAGATGTTCCACGCAGTTCATTAATTGTATGTCGTGCGTGTTGGCCAGCCCGAGCCCGCAGTCCGCATCGGAGAAGCTGTACCAGTCGCACCAAGAGTTGCTGCAGCGCAACCGGCTCTCGGCGGCGCAGCACCACCAGTACCTGACCCCCGACCACCGAGGCACCAGCTACCCGCCGCCCAGCCCGACCAGGTGACCCGACATACCGGGACCTACTTTTTTTACCATTAACGCAACTTGACACCCCCGGGTACTCTTATTATCTATGCCAACGACTGTTGCTCACATGGACTCTAATGTGCCATAAGTAGACAGAGAAGCACAATCAAGGAAAGCCATAGACTTGATAAGCGGCGACGGAGTCGTCGTTCCTACTTGACATGCGGGTAGTGTACTTTCTCCAGCGCACTTATACTTAGAGATGCATTTAAGGTTCCTTATGGTACCAATGGCAACTGCATATGACGCCTAGCATCATACTTATTTGACCATCAGCAAGGCTTTGATAATTTCTGATATCATCTGACTGATACAAACAACGGTATCTGTCATCGCATTTGAGCAGTGTTTACGTTACTTTAATGTATGTAATTACGATATGGATTTACAGAGCATCACTGAAAAGAGGACTAGCATTCTCATATTCGTTCAAGAATCCGCCGCTGTCTAAGATGGGCCACGTGAACAGCCAATCTCAGCTGCAAGCGGAGGCGGGGCCCTCCACCAGCCAGAAGGTAACCAATCTTAATTTAGGTAGGAAAGTAGTGGTATTTGCAACCATGTGATTCACTTACTCCGAGAAGTGGGCTGGTGTTCTGAAGAAAGTAAGCCTTTTCAGGCCGGCTCAGTTTCAGGCACCAGTCTACCACATTATTTGTTCTCAATAGCACCGCAGTCTAAGTAAAGATTCGTGAAAGAAAAATAAATCTTATTTAATATCATAATTAAGGACGGGGATTGACTGCCCCGATGCCTCATTTGGTAGTAGTGACCATACCTTATATGAGTTAGGTACGTACCTACAAGATATTTTCTCATTCGATTCTCACCACTATCCAATTTTGACAACTCTTAGAAAAATAAATGTTGTCCAGAATGGTTGGTATAAACGTGGTTAAAGAGCTGTAAATTTTCACAGATATAGATGTCATGAATAACCCACTGAAAACGACTAACCGGACACTAATACAACTATACAACTTGTTTTATGGCAATGTATTGAATGAATGAATTAATGAATTTATTTCTCAAAAAAGTAACAATATATAAGCATACCTTACCTTATTGCCACCAGCGTGAAGCAGCACTGTGCTGTGTTTCGCTGCATAAGTGAGGGTACCAGAGGCCCAATCCGGGCGAAAGGGGGGTTTAAAGGCAGCGCACTTGTGACTCCACTGGTGGCGCGGGTGTCTATGGGCGGCGGCAATCGCTTACCATCAGTTGATCCGTCTGCCACCTATCACATAATTTTTTTTATCAAAAAACAATATTATACACTACCACTACTTAAAAGTACTCACTTTACATAATATTAATTACATCAAGGCAATGTTTGCACAATATTATTATTATACAACATTTTAATAGAAGTATGATTCAATAGTATGCCAACCCAATAACATAATTCAAACAGTAGCATGAAAGAAAGAACAAAATACTTTAACTTGGCAGTATACAAGTAAAGCTCGTGATAGTCGAGACTGAGTTACGGCTAGGTAAGAATCTCTCTCCAGGAGCCCAATTCTCGTGCTCGTGATATTTTGAAAACATGGCGGATATCACCTGAAAACCATACAAAAAAACTATGTTTTAGCGATATATGTCGTATGAAAATAAATGTCACGAGCCCGAGAATTGGGCTCCAGTAATACGCGCTCTAAAATGAATATACTTACCAATATACTTATGTACGTACAGTGGCGGACAAAAAGTGTTTGAAATTTGATTCTACATATATAACACTTTTTGCACTAAAGTCAAAAATGCCATATAAAGTTACATATTACCTTTTTAAAGTAAATATGAAAAAATACCCATAAAGAGCAAGATACAACACAGAAGCAGCCATAAAAATCCTAATTTCATTGAAATGACATGACATTTGTCATACAATTTATTAAAACGCGTGTTTGAACGTCTTTTGAACTTGTTTTAAACAGAAACAAAATATTTCGAAAAATTCTAACTGTTAAAAGGTACCATATCTATGATCAATATTATGTAATAGACATATAGAACTTATCACCTACATGTGTGCGTGCGATTATGATCCTCAAGGTGGTAAACACTTTTTGACCGCGGCCGTACATACTTAAGCCAAGTCTAATTTCCTGAGATGATTGGCAACGACCGCAGGTTTTAAATACAACACGGTAAGTTCGATACACTTTTAATATAAAGGTAAGTAAGCACTTTTATTTTATATTAATGGGTTTATTCTTTTGAATGCATTTGAATGTCCCCGTGCTCTGTGACGCTTCTAAATATTTTCTAGTAAGTAGAATTATATTAGGTACATGTTGTCATTTTGGTAGTTACGGTAAACTCCAAAAAGATGTACCTACTTATAAAACGTGAATACCTTGTTATAATACTGAAGCTATTATCCGACTTACTTTCTGGCACGGAAGTAATAGGTACTTAGTAAGTATCATTGTGACAAGGTATAGAATAAACCGTAGGTACTTAAGCTTAGCGCAGTTTGATTCCCGCATCAACACAATATTTGTTGATTAAACAAATATTTGTGTTGGGCCTACGTAGGTACATGTTTGTGGAGTCGACTTGGATCAGAAAAATTAAAAAGTTAAGTTTTTAACTTTTGAGCTTTTATTTGTTTGAACTAAAACCTATGAATATAAGAGTCTTATTTTAAGATCAACATATTAGGGCTTTATTCATAAACGTTCAATAAACCTTTGTTTGCTAAAACCAGTAGACGTCTCGACTTAGGAATGCCGCCCTAATTCTATGGCTAAAATGGTGTTATTTAGAGAAGTTTTGACGTTTGAAACAAAAAAAAACGTCCAAAATTTACGAAAAAAGGATTAAAACTGCTTTATAACACCGTTTTAGTGAACAAAGGTTTTACAAACATTTAAGGATAAGACCTTAGAGTTCAAAATTCATCCTTAATTGCTAGACGCATGTTTGCAGCAGAAATCCTCCTTTTAACTATTTTAAACAAAGCACCAAAGTCAAAAATTCTGCTTTTGACTTTTCCATTCCCAAAGTGTTCTATGACGGGTCTGCAATAAATGAAGATTGTTGAGTGGAAATATTTCGGTTAACAGGGCGGGCAGGGAGGACAAGGAGGACAGGGAGCGCAACAGGATAAGGCAGCCGCCGTTGCTGGGCCGAGCACGAGCTCCGATGGAGATAAGAAGGGAGACAAGAAGTCGAAGTTTGTGAGCAGCAGGTACCTGAAACCAGTATTTTTCCTCTCTACACCTATATGATCATCAACTGGACCTGTCATTCCCGGATGTGTCCGGAATCCGTCATGCAGAATTTAGAAAGTCTGGTATTTACAATAGAGCTTCTGCCGGCAGCCGACTGACATTCATCAATGCCCATATTAAGGTCTTCTTTTTTTACACGCAGACTTTTGGTCTAGCTAGCTACCGTGGACTAGAAATAATTAGTCTACGGTACTTACTGTTCGACAGCTTACGCGTGCCATCAGAAGCACAGAATCATCTTTATTTCGCACAATTAGGTGATTCAAACCAAGCTACTTAACTTTTACATAAATTAGAAGGTCCCTCATAGGATTTGAACCCAAATCTCACGGTGCTTAAAGCCGCGTCCTTAGCAACGGGGGCAGTTCAATCCATTGTGCGACAACGTAATTTATGTCAAATAGTCATCACCTTACTATAATACTTAATTATAACGAAGGTACAATAGAGTTACTTATTTAAGATAGTTATCCAGTACGGTAACTACTTAATGATGGAAACTACCTTAAATCCTTAAGTTAGTTTTACTTAAAGGAGACATCACTTATTTTTTTTAAGATATAAACTGCATTCCTTGTTTTTTGGATTGTGTTTGTATTGCGTGGGAATCAATCCGGAAAAAATTGGCTTTTTTATTCTGCCAATCGATACAGTCATTACTCATTACTGACGACAATTTTTCTAAGAAACCTTAGATCTCTCACTTGTCTGACGTGAAAGATATGCTTGGTACCGAATATTTAGCATACAACTACACACCTCAAATTTGTCTAGGGTTATTGCAAAAATGACCGTTTTGACATTCTGCGTATCTCTCTCTCTCTAATTTAAGAGCGACGCTCTTATCGGTGGAGTAGTCTCCATTCCTCTCTCGACTCTGCCAGCACCATTCATTCCTTGTACGACATGACATTTGCTTTTCCTTTTAAGTAACTCAAAATCTACATAAGCGATTTCAATTTTTTCACCAGTACAATAATACAATTTATCCTCTAATAATAAAATTTGTAGTACCTACCTAAACGTCTTATTCCTACGAGAAAATATCAATCATTTCACGCTATAATATAATATAAGAGGTAATTAAGGCCCTGAAATAAATTAAAAAAATATAAAAGCTAATTATTGTTATCTCGCTAGAGTTTATGACTAAATTCGACAAAGGATAACCAATTTCAAAGCGCGGAGCAAGAATCGGACGTCTAAAATATGTATATCTACACACGTCGCAAATTTTTGCTCCGCGTTTTGAAATCGGTTATTCTTTGGTGGATTTGATCATAAACTAAGTCAAAACGTTACACTACCGCGCTAGTGAGATACCAAATATTTGCCTTTTAATTTTTTTTTAATAAATTTTTAGAGCCTTAAACTTATCCATTAACAGCGTGGCCTGCCTGACTGATTGATGTTTTCCCAATGGAGTAAGAAGTATTCCCCAAGTTTGTACATTATTTGAAATAGAGGACAATGTACTTATCATTTGCATTGTAACCGTGAAAAAAAATTTATACTCAGAATGTCAAAACGGTCATTTTTGGAATGGTAATTTTTGGTTATCCTTTATATCACTTTGGGTGTTGTGGATATCATAATGCCAAAAATAGTGTACGACTTGATATCTCTGATAAATTTTATTTTTAGTAATGAATGTATCGATTTAAATGGCCATTTTCCATATTTTTATTTTTTTCCAGATGATGAAGTTGTATCTTAGATATTAGGTACTAAGGATTACGTTCTTGACAGACGAGTGTAAGAGCATTGGTTACTTAAGCCATTTTATAGTTAGTAATGAATGACTGTATCCATTGGTAGGATAAAAAAGAACATTATTTTTAGTTTGTCCCATTAGATTCTCGTGCAATACAAGCACAATCCAAAAAACTTGAATTGCAGTTTCTTTTTTATTTTAAAATATAAAAAAACGTTTCTTTTAAGAAAGAAATGCTAACTTAAGGCGACGGGTAGCCCTAACTAGCTAACCATTCGTTTTTAATTGTAAGCTACTAAACCGAATCTATTTTAAACAATTTCGAGGTTACAACCTCTCGGCAAACACTTATACTATTTATTAAATAACCATGCACAAATGTTGGGTCCATTTTTGTACGCGAAAAATTTATTACCGCCATTAGCGGCCACTTTTAGCGTGAATCAATTTTACGCGTACAAATTTTGGGTCCGCATTTGTGCATGCTTATTTCATAAATAGTTTAAGTGTTTGCCGAGAGGTTGTAACCCCGAAATTGTTTAAAATAGATCCGGTTTGGCACCTAAAAATTAAAATCGATTGACGGCGCTAGTGTGCCCTACCCGTCACCTTAAGGATTTAAGGTACCTACTTTCATTTATGTCCCTTAGTCTTGGGGCGTCCTGTATATTAAAAAACTTATTAGTAGATATTCCAATGTTTCGATGTTTTTATTTTAATTCAAATAAATAAAATAAAAATCAAACATTTGATGGTTCCAAAATGATGGATAGGCTAAGTACTTACATCTATAGATAGATAATTTATTATAGGCTAGTCTAGGTGTGAGTTGTTGTGCCTGATAGGTTGAGTCAGCTAACATTGGTTATGTCAGTTCGTTCTTCAGCTCGGGCGGGTGGCACTCCAAAATCGAAGGATGACAAATAAGAGGCTGGAGGGTGATGACGTTCACAAGGCAAGCATTTAGACTATCTTTACCGTAGACGCATCCTGACACCCGGGACTTAGCCCGACCAGCGGAACTAGACATGTCATTTTGCTTCCGATTCATCTTTATCGCTTTTCCCTACATTTAAATTTTCCATAAATTCCCTAAGTCACTATTGCCGACCACTAGCGCCTCCATTTGATTTTTATTAATTTTATAAATATATTGCATTTCATCAAATAATTTCTGCCCAGTACCAGAAAAAGTACTTTTATTAGTGACTTTTGAGACTTATGTAGGTATAACTTATTTCAAATTTTGTCTCAAAATCGTAGTTTTATTAAATATGTTTGCTACTCTTGCAAGTCTATACCTACATTAAATTGAAAGTGTCAAGCAAAAAATTACAAGAGTTTCGAGTGTGGTTATAAAATATTTTTGACGTGATAACGTCATATAAAGTAAATCGGTAAACACGCGCAAGATAAATTGACAGGATCCGCCTGAGCTGAGCGGGCAATGTGTGTATACGCGTGCTGTAGAGAGCCATTCGACATTTGAGAAAAGTACTTATGTAATGCAATTTTTCATATATGTTTTCTTAGGACGTTATCACATAAAATAATTGTCCGTAAACTGACTTTAGAGAAAACAGATATCTATTTTAAATGAATTTAATTCATCACAATAAATAAATATTGAATCGCAGCGCTAGTGAACGAACAAGCACCCTAAACGGAAGCAAAAACAATTTCGTAAATCATTTTTTTTTCCGCTGTCCCCATTTCATGTAATTACCACTTACGCCGTTTTTTTTTTTTATTTTTATAATTTCTGTCGCCCTGATACATGGTTAACTACCTACTTAAAAACTTTTTTATGTAGGTAATATGGTTGTGGGTGCAACGGGAATAATTTTGTGATAATATTATGAAATTCCTACCAATATTCTCCAACAAATGGGTCACAGGCAATGGGAATAAGTACACGAAATTTACCAACCTACCTTACCTTCTTACCTTGTTTTTGTTTGTTGTGTTTGTTAAATATTGTGATATATGAAAGCAATTCTATAGATTTGTAGATTTAGAAATTTGGTTCAATAGACTACCTAGGACCTAGAAGACTTAAGAATGCACAAAAGTACAGTCCAATAAACTAGCATGCATTTTTATTTGTTACATACTGCCTCGTTAGGTAAAATTTCCCTACTGATAGCTTGTGTGTGTTGTGATCCATGTGTGCTATTAGCTATTCTGGACTTATGGATTAGGTATCATACCCATTTACTCATCGATAACTAAATAAAAGAGTTCTGCTCAATTTCATTAAATTGCTCTTTTACGATTTGTATTATTTATAATTAAATATCAATCGTAATGACGTAGAAGAGGCAGGTACTGTAAAGGCACACTTGCTATTGGTTCCAAACTTCCAAGGCCAAAGCACACGCAGACATATCGGTTCAAGCCCTATGACGCTTTGTAAATTGCAATTGTTGTGTCGGAATTATGGAAAGAAAAATTATTTAAACAAAACTAATTTGTCGTACAAATAACATAATGCATGTACAAAATCGGATGGATGTGTCTTTCTGGTTTGATCGAGGGGCAACTTCAACAACCCAAACATCGAGCGAGATCGCCGCGCTATGAATGGAGGGCTGCCGAGCAGAAGGTCTGAACTAATCCGCAGCAAAGCGTCCTACGAATGGGGACATTTTATTTATTCTGGTTGTTTATTTCGTAAAGTTAACATTTTGACATGTCCCGATGAATGTAACTCTACAATAGGACCATCTAGATGATTTATGACATGCACGCAAATACCAGGAACTGACCAAAATCGATCAAACGATCAGTGAACATTTTATAATCATCACGGATTGCAGAAAGACTTACCTACTCGTCTAAGGCCTGACATAAACCAAGATTAAATAATATGGTATATCGCTGTCAGTCCATACTCTAAATTTATCCATGGATAAAGATTGGTCGAATCGCGCCTAAGTAAAGACAAACTGTAACGAAAGGTACCTTAGTCTCTAGATAGGTACGGTCAACCTATTTTCCGGTGTTCCAGCGCTAGACAAAAATCGCTTACACACACAGCGGGGTAGGCTAAGCTAATCCCTGCGCCCACGCAGTGCAAGGGATTTGAATTTAAAAATGTATTTATCATATCGATGAATGCTGTAGACATGCATTTTATGTGTAGATATATTTTTGTTTGTCAGTTTTTTTATTTTTATGGAATTTAAGAAAATGATCGAGGTCGATTAGATAACGTGCCCCTGGAAATAATTAACTCCCTTTCCATATTAGTAAAGTTAAGCTCCTCCCCTAATCATCATATCTACCAGTAGGTAAAAAAATAAATACTTTCATCAGACAATAGTATGTATTTAACGATATCTGTATGTACTGACCCTAAAGTACGGGTAAGAATGAATGAAAGAACCATAAATATATATACCTTGGAACTTAAAACGATATTAGCTGTCTTATATAATGTTTGTACAGAGTGGGAATCGAACCCAATTTTTTTCGTTTAAAAGGCCGGGTAGGTCGGGTGACCACAAAATAAATATATACAGAAGCTAACATTGATATCAAAGAGTTCGTTCGTTAGACAGACTATCGTATCGTATCTCTTACACACACGTTCCGTCTGTTATTTTTCATGCCGAACCTCGCCGAGACCACTGTACGGTACGCGCGTATGTAGGTAGGTAGGTGTGTGCGTAGCTTAGCACGTTAGTGGGATCACTAGCAAATGCGCCTTCAGGTTAAAGCTGGAGCTCGATACTTGGGAATGGGGTGACCGCAGTCTGATGTGGCTGGCAGGTAAGGTGCTAGTAGTAACCCGCCGGTTTGTGTGGCAGGAACAAGGGTGGGCGCTCGCTGAGCCCGGCCCGCAAGGACGACAAGCGCGCGGACTGACGCCGCCGCGACAAGTCACGAGACTGAACTGCGAAGAGAAAACTACACTTCCGATGGCTTTACAGATGGTGCTGGTAGTTTTCATGAGCTCGCCCGCCGAAGGGCCAAATAACTATAATTTTGATGTGCTATATATTGACATGTTAGACATAAGTATATCGTAGGTACTTATAAACCCCGGTACTTATATAAATATATATATTACCTAATGTTATTCGGTGTATAAATATATCGAAATTTATTGTGATCATATAATGAAATTGTAACAATTAGTAAGTAGCAAAATTATATGTATCTTGTCAAATACGTGTAGGATGCGGTCGTCCTTATATTTACAAACAAATTAATGTTTTATTTGAATACTTATCAAACAAAATCCATACACGTAGTTACCTTATTCCGCCTGCCCGTCAGGGCCTTTTTGGAACAAAACAGAACATGTATAAGTATTTAAGGTTTACTAATATCGACCAACACCTCAAAATACTCTATGAATTAAACGACTAACATAATGGGGGAACCAATCGTAGATAATATATGGAACCAATCACATTCTTTCATGACATGAACAATTTAAGCCAAATATCACACAATCATAAACAAATTCTATTAGGTTCACCTACATATCTACCCACATATTACATGTTAATTTTACAGGCCGCAAGGGATTTTGAATACCTACTTGCGATTTTCTCTTAATACCTTTTAGATATTTGGATATCGTAGTCAATATAATCATAAATCCTAATTGATTCCTTCACCTAGATCCTATTGTAATATGATAGCTCACATAGAAAAAATGTACCTAGTATTAAATGTAGTACGTAAGCACAAAACAGATTCCTATGTAAGTTGGTACTTCGTGAGTTAGGTTTGTTTGTAACACAAACATTTCATTAGTCAAAAAAATATAAACAAATTAAAATTGTACAGACTAATAGTACTTAATAATTATTTTCTTCTAAACTTTTTTGCTCGCTTATTCAATAAATGTTGCTAACTGAAATTGAACTAAAGGGCCTTGAACATGACAACATACCGTATTTCTGGTTACCTATCTAATTATTGTGCAACTATATTATTCTTTGATAATTTATACCAAAGGGTCAATTCGACCAACCTTTTTTCCGATACTTGATATCTAATATATAAAATTCTCGTGTCACAGTTTTCGTTGCCATACTCCTCCGAAACGGCTTGACCGATTTTGATGAAATTTTTTGTGCTTATCCGGTATCTATGAGAATCGGCCAACATCTATTTTTCATCCCCCTAAATGTTAGGGGTAGTCCACCCCTAAATTTTTATTTTTATTTTTTAGACAAAATTTTTAATTTCTCTTTTTTTATGATACAACATACAAAAATACATACAATCCTCAATTTTCACCCTTCTACGATCAACCCTTTTATTTATATGGCAAAACAACGTTTGCCGGGTCAGCTAGTATTGTATATATAATCGCTGTCATTCCATACAAATCTAACGTTATACCATAGATTTCCACAGATAAAGATTGGTCGAATCGGGGCCTAGTGTAACCGAGTCTAAATAAGAATAGAGAGAAAGTAGTTCTTAAGGTTTTCTCACAATTTTATTTAGATTTAAATATGCTATTACATTTGATACTCTCGTGTACTGAAAAAATAAAAACACGGACAAAGAAAGCATAAATTAATAGATACCAACTAATAGTTACCCATATCCCATATTAGGTACTCTACTACCTGTATGATACTAGATGCTAAAGAAAGATTATACAGTACCTACCTTTCAAGTTTGGTTTCACTTACAGTGGAGTATTTAGTTTTACCAGATTTACTTACAGAAAGATGCATTTTATGTAAAAGAATAAAACTTATTGCAAGAAAATTAGTTTGTACCATAGACTTAGGATGCCGCCCTGCTAGGTTTGTACCTACCCTAAAACTGTTTGAATCGTAAAAATAAATAGGTATCATTGGTTTAATTTACTATCTACTTTACATTTTTTATTTCCACCTTATTTATAACTGCTCTAAGTACTGACTCATCATCATTTTAGCCAATAGACGTCCACTGCTGGACATAGGCCTCCCCCAATGTTATCTACACAGATCGGTCCTGTGCCCGCCCGCATCCAATGGATTCCCGCGATCTTCACCAGATCGTCGGTCCACCTTGCAGGAGGCCTGCCACGGCTGCGACTTCCTGTACGTGACTTAGTACTGACTAGTTACTAAATATTTCTGAACCTAAGTACTTTTGGGTATGTACTTATTTCGCAATTTTAAAATAATATTATTCAGTGGGTATGTAGTAGGTATTCGATGAAGAAAAATACTGTGTATATAAAAATAGATTCAATATAGGCAACCAAAGTTCTCGTAGCTATAAGTCTCTTATTAGACCAAAGGATAAATTAATTATTTCCTGTTACACAATGACGATAGGAAGATTTTATACTTGTCCTTAAAAGTGATTGAGATTCATACTGATAGTTTTAAAGAATATCATGCGCCTTGCGAATGAAGCTAAGTTAGAGAAAAATCACTTTTACAGACAAATGATTCTATTACCGTATGTCCTAATTACTCAAAGCCTAATATTGTAATATCTGGGCCGTAAGTATTAAATTATAACTTTTTATGTAAATAAATACTTTTTAAAAGGAACATTTAGCAGTGTATTCCTACACATCATATTATTTGTTTAGTCAATAAGTATGGATGGATACAAGAAAAGTAATTAGATGGAGTTTTGGATGGAAGACATTGGATTCATGCATTTTTGTGTAAGAAGATTTCAGAGTGTTATTCTCGTCTATCCTAGCAGTAACATACTGTTATCGCATAGATAATGAGATAATTAACTAACCCAGTGAAAGAAAATGACATGCTCTACCGACCTACTTCTAGCCATTCACTATATAAAAATACATATTGCCTATATATCTAGCTACCTACCAACCTAGAACAACTAGCTGTGGTAAACCAGCACTACACAATATCTACTCCTACTCTATTAGTGCAATTCTAAAACCTCTAGTTAAGAAAGCTAGAGATTTCGGAATAGCCCTAAAGTTATCCTATATTCAAACGGTTCCGAGCCACTCTTGAATAACACCGGTGTTCCTCAAGCATAATCGGTCCCTTGCTTTTCTTGCTGTATATTAATGACATATCTCTTGCCACTGGCACTAAATGCATACTCTTTGCGGATGACACCACACTAATAGTACAAAGCAATCGAGGTCAAATGGAACAATCTGTTGTCTGATATCTGTAACACAAGTGCTTAAGCTACTTAGTACGGAATCAGGTCAACGTATGAGATGTTGATTATTATTATTATTATTATTATTAACAATCTGTATAAACCGCACTATCTGAAATCATAACATGGATGAAACAAAATAATTTAAATATAAATATCGCAAAAACAAAAATTGTACAATTTCAATCGTATAATTATATACCGCCAAAATTAAATATTATTTACAACGCAGAAAATGTTGAAGTAGTCAATCACGTGAACTTTTTAGGGATAAATATTGATAAAAATTTGAATTGGAAACGTCACGTGGATGAGCTCTGCGGTAAACTTGAGCGCTGCGTTTTTGCACTAAAAAGAATCAGACTAACAGTCTCCAAAGAAGCTGCTTTATAGGCCTACCATGGTTATGTAGCATCTCTTATCAGCTATGGAGTTATAATCTAGGGTAACTCTGTTTAATAGTTTTTTTTTTTGAACTCAAGTAGAAAAAGTCTTCAAGGTGAAGAAGAGATGCGTTAGGGTAATAAACAAGGCATGGTTCCTTGATTCGTGCAGACCGCTCTTTCAAGCATGTAAAATTCTTCCCCTGCCTTGCATCTATATAAGAGATCTGTGTCTTTTTGTCAAAAAACATCCATACCATTTTACAAGACACGCCGAGGTCTATACGAGACAAAAGTTCGAAAACCTATTGTATTAGCCCCCGGGAAATAAAGAAATATACAAAGGGAACGCTTACAACATGGAAATACAGTTTACAATTTGTTACCAAATTATATCAAAATGCTGGAGGGAAATATGTTTAGAAAGAATTTGTGTGACTGGCTCCTATGCAACTGTTTATAATATTAAGGAATTTATTGAATGTTGTAAGAAATGTAATCATTGACTAAGTCCTAATCTACTCTTTAGTCCTAATAACCTATTTGACCCGTAATCAGAAATTTACATTTATTTAAAATCTATTTTGACAATTGACAATTTTTATATATTACTTTTTGTACTTACTAGCTTACTGACAAATATTTGCGCGTCTGCTTGCAGGCAGAATATTAACACCCCAATTTTGGATATTTGTAACACCTTATTGTATTGTATTCTTGCAAATAAATAATTGATTAATTAATTTAATGTTAACTGTTTGTAGACTCATCGGTGTAATACATAGATAAATGTGTTAGTTCTTAAGGTTCGATCGATCTTCAGTTAGTTAGCTAGAGAGACCACTACCTAGAAAGATCATTGGTTTTTAACCGAAGGCCCGGAGGATAAAGTTGAGAACCACTGAACTATAGTTGAAAGAGATAAAGACGACGATAAGAAATTTTGTTCATAATGAGAAATAGGAATATCGACACATCAAGGTATATAGGTACTTTGATTTTCTACAGTTCTGACATGGTCTACCCTATCTCTTCGTCGAAGGCATACTTCATCTTTCTTTAAAAAAAACAAGTCGCTGATCAATTTGGAGTCAGGTTGTTTAAAATAATTAGGTATTTTCCTACATAATACCTACCCACTTAGACATTATAGTAGGGGAGTTCGGGTTTCACTACAGCGCGTCAGATTTTTATTTTGAAGGGATTAGATCAACGTCTACGAGAAATATATACTCTGACGATTTCACAAGCCGAAGTAACCAAAATTAATCGATAAAGTTTAATACGTGCAATAGTGTTGCTTATCGATAGTCCACTATCAATAGTATATCGATAGTAAAAGTAAAATTAATAGTATCGATAGTATTACTGGTTGTCAATAGTATCGTTACTATGGATAGTAAAATTTGATCAATACCTACTATTAATAACGCTAATACTATCGATACATCGATAATATTGTGTTTTCTCGCAAAATGTATCAAAAACTATAAATAGTATTTATTGTTTTGTACTACCGACAGTCAGTTGCGATAGTATTGCTGCCAGATTAAATGAAATGATTCTACCGATGAAGATGACAATTAAAAAAAATACTTACAATAACTTAAGTTTTTATAATTATTCGGTCATAAATACAGGTATTTTCCTAAAAAATCACAGTTTTTAATTTGCGTGCAATTTTTTGAGCATTAAATAATTTAGAAAAATGAAAAATAAAATCGTCAGATTATGAGACAATATGTCCAGGGCATAAAGATAAACCATATATATCTTAATCTGGCGTGCTTGAGTAGGTAGTTAAAGTTGGCGATTTTTTTTGCACATTTTAACAATGGCCACGAGTTTGCGTCACATCGTAATCGTCAAATTATTAGATAATAGCTTCTTTTTAAGTTCACTTAACATCCTCTTCGAATGTCTGACGCACTCAATTATTTTTATTTTTTATAATTTTCAACCCTTACCTGCGATTACATCATATAAATACATTCATTAAAATACCTTAGACATGGATTCTATCCATATCTGACGCGCTCGAGCATGTCCATGCAACAGTTTTTATTTACATTTTTGAAAATCTGTATCTCTCCCCACTGCTGAAAAGGTATATATCATATGACATTTTTCTCTTCTTATCATCTAAGCTTCGCACCCAATAAGTCTCTATGACGCTCGAGTAAATCCCGATTTAGCACCGTAGGCTCCCCTTCCATTAGATGCTTGTCGCTGATGCTTGATGTGTCGTTATCATAATCTGACTTACTTATGGGAATGAAAGCCTACAATCACCTTTCCATCTTAACAAGTTTGTCAAATGCTAGATTCATGATAAGTATATGTTTGTCAAATGTTAGATTGATAATAAGTAAGTATAACCTTAGTACTAATCTCATAAAATATTAATCAATTATTGTGTGTAGTTTCTTAGTCCATGGGACAGCAGAAATGATTCCAGCCTGCATTTTGTACAAAACTTCGTCGAGATTAAAGAAACACGTTTTGTACAAATTGTAACGCTAACTACCTACAGTTTGTATTTAACCTTGGTCAAGAGCAAATACGATGATGAACATGTAACCGTCTATTAATTCAATGTCAATGTAATCCAATGATTGTTTGTAGATACTGAAAATATAATATAAAAAAGTAACGTCGGCCTTTTTTATTCATGAGCTCCTCCTACCTATGAACCGTCATTAGGTATAGTCTATGTAATATTTATCATGCATGTGTAATGTGTGTTGGTAATAAGTATTTATACCTTACTCCTAATAAAGTGGTAAATATATACCGTGGGAGAGCCATGAATGGGCCTCACAGAAAACCGGCAGTGTTTCGCTGTTTGAGTGGGTCCGGAGGCCCTAACCGGGTCAAGGTCCGACTCCATTGGTGTTGCAGGTATCAGGTAATGCGTCTGCTCGTCTGTCACCTATCACATTAAAAATATACTTACTGAGAGCAACGACTAAATCGGTCCTAAGCTTATTTATCTGTTGGTTAACCAAAAAAAAAACGTCTTGTTGGTCTAGTGGTTTAAGTACCGGGCCGTGATCTCGGGATCCTGGGTTCGATTCCTGGGTCGAACTAAAGTATGTTTTGAATTTTTCGAACAATGCTCGGGTTTGTGATCACCAATCTGCATTAGGCAAGCTTATTTTAAAATTAAGTCCTGAAACCACCGAAACAAAGTGAGAGCATGCCACACTGACTAGGTGTCAAATTGAGGGTAGGTAAGGCAAAAATGGGGATATAGCGAGAGGGTATAAGGATACGGGACTCCTGTCAATGCGACGAGACTGATCGCCAGGGGGTGCAACATATTATCTACGATACGTCTTGTTCCTATTATTAGGGCATTGCTGTTTTGACGCTGGACAGTGCCCCTAAACCGGTCCCTGATAAGGACTAGGTTAAAAAGTAATACAATAAAATAAATTCACATAAATGTATTTTCCACAACCACGTTACATTCCACATTAACATCTTCACCAAGTCACAATTCAAGTAGGTATATCTACATTGCACATCCTAATTGACTTTGAAATTATTCTTAAGGTGACGGGTAGGGCACACTAGCGACGCCAATCGATTTGAATTTTTAGCTACTAAGCCGCATCTATTTAAAACAATTTCGGGGTTACAACTTCTCGGCAAACACTTATACTTATTTATTAAATAACCATGCACAAATGCGGACCCAACATTTGTACGCGAAAAATTGATTCACGCTAAAAGTGGCCGCTTTTGGCGGTAATAAATTTTTCGCGTACAAAAACGGACCCAACATTTGTGCATGGTTATTTAATAAATAGTATAAGTGTTTGCCGAGAAGTTGTAACCCCGAAATTGTTTAAAATAGATCCGGTTTAGTTACTAACAATAAAAAACGAATGGTGTCGCCTTAAAGCGTACCTATTTTGTTCTTACATCGCCCAATCTACTCGAATCATATTGTTTATATTGGACTTATACGTACGTATAGGTACTTAATCCCACCAAAATGACTTTGAAATTATTTTTAAAGCGTATCTATTTTGTTCTTACATCGCCCATTCTACTTGACTCATACTTTTTAGAACTTATGTACACTTATTCCCGCAGCAGTTGCCAGTAGGAGTGATCCGGAAGGCGCGATTCTTGCGGTCGCGCGCGTACACGGGCCCCGGCTCTGCCCATAGGCCGCGCCGCATGCAGGGGAACCACATCACGAGCAGGGCTGATGCTAGAATCAGCCCGTACACCATGCTTCATTCGCCTGCCGATAAAAACAATAAATGTGCCAAACAACCATGAGCTATAAGTAGGTCAGTGGATAAGAATGCGCCTTCCACACTAGGGGTCGTAGTTCGAATCCGAGTATTCACCTTTGGATTTTTGAAAGTGTACAGTGTTTATATCATTAGCTAAACCGAATCTTTCTTTCTCTTAATTAATCCGGACATTCCGCTATAGATAATATAATATAGATGAAGCTTGTAGCCTGTTGAAATCTTTGGCTCCTTTATTATAGGTACCCAGGTAGCCCTACATACTTACCTAGCTAATTTTTTTTTCATTATTATTTAGGAGGAGGTGTACAGCGTTGGCTAATCAAGCTTATTTGATTTGGTCAAGGTCTCGACGGCATCGGTATGCTTAGATTATACAAAATTTTAATCTAAGTTGGTATTAGTCAATGGTACTCATAACCTTGCCTTGTAATAATTCTTTGGTACATGTATGGTACCTACACAGAACGTACAAAGTGAGTGAATGTGTGATTTTCCCACCCGGTTTGTTGCGGTAGCTTGCAATAACGTACCTATTGATAATTTTTATTCGTCCATTATTCACACTGGAACTTTAAAGAATAACAAATAATTTTAACTTGCAGGATCAAAAAGTTAAAACATTAACTTTCAAATGTCACACTTTTTTTGATAGTTTTTTGACACAAATATCAAGAAAACCAAAGCACAGAGCCTGTTCAAACTGTATAAAAACCTTTATGCATTATTTAATCTATAGTACCTTACTCTGTTGGTCGCCCTTTTGGTCTAGTGGCTTAAGTAGCGGATCGTGATCTCGGGGTCCTGGGTTCGATTCCCGGGTCGAGCGAAAAGTATGTTTCGAATTTTTCGAACATAGCTCGAGTTTTTGATCACCAATCCGCATTTGGCAAGCGTGGTGATTAAGTCTAATCCCATCATAGTAGAGATGACTTGATTTCTATGATGGAAACCTTTGCCCTGCAATGTGACAGTTTACTTATACTTAACTTTACTTTTACCTTACTCTATGTTTTAAATACAGCATCCTCTATGCCGAACTAATTCGAAATGTAGGTATAAAAACCTATCATAACAGCATTAATATGTAAGGAAATCCTGAATTTAGAACCTTACTTCTCTACGAGTCAGATCCTATAAGTCAGATCACGGCTCGAACAATCCCTGACGAAGAATGAAGCGCAAAAGTTCATATGTTTCTATAAAAAGCATGAATCATGAATTCTATTTTATTCTTCTATTCTAATTTAATATGATACAACGTCGATGTTGAAAATAGAGTGGTGTGGCCAGCACTCATCAATTTTTTTTTTCTTATAGGTAATCTATCTATGCCACCACTGTATTACCTAATACCCATTGACATGCGCCCTTAGCAAACTGTGCCTTTTCATAGAAATCCATAGGTACTTCGAAAACTGCGCAACGTTCTTTCTCTACCACAATTGGCATCACTTATGGAAAACGACCAATAACTTTTGTTATATTGAGTATTCTATTATTTTATTTGGTATTCTGTATACTACTACTAATCAGCCTTAAGTCCTCATCATGAAAATTACAATCACAATACGACTTTGAACGTAATCAACATTTAAAAAAAAAGTAGGATTGGCCCCCATTGCCCGAGGGATGGGGTAACACGAACCAATGGATGGGGTAATAAATGCAGAGTTTTCCTTCTCTGGGTGCTGATGATCATGCCAGCAGCTTTACCTTAGTCGCCTTTTACGACACGGTAAGAGTGAGGGTGGCCTATTCTACTCTGCCCGGGACCACACGGCCAGTTTTTCTTTTGGGCATGAGTAATCATAATATTTTTTTCACGCAGGTTTATCTTCGCAGGTCTCTAAAGCACACTAATTAAATAAAACCACTTATTTTTCACCACAACATATAATCACAACTTTAGGCAACCGTTAACAATAAAAGACAATATAGAAGTAAAGGAAATATATAACATAGACACCATCATAAAGGATGGTTGTGGCCGTCACCAACAGTGACATGTGACAGTGAGCATTGTTTTGGTACGGTCAAGTTTTCCTATATGTAAAAGGTACTCTGTGGGTCAAGTGCACGTAGACCTTTACAATTGCTATTCAATTTTGTCCGAATATCGCAGAAAATAAGGGAGGTGGAAATGTCAAAATGTACAACAAGCTCTAAGTGCACTTAACTATACGAGGTAAATGTTTATCCGAAGGGAACTGCTATGTGAGAAACGCTGTCTACGCAAAAAACACGTAGATACTTACCAACTACCTAACACAACACAATGTCTTATCATCAGCGCTGTCTGCTGGTGGAAGTCGAAATTAGGATAGCTCTCATCAGATCAATACTTGTCTAACTTAATCATAGAGAAGGAAAATTTATTTACGTATATGACCTATGCATCAACCGGCATTCTATACAATGCCTAGTTTTTCCATACATTTCCTAGGTAAAGTGTGAAATAGTTTGAATATTCAATATCATTTCACAAACTGCCTGGACAACCCCGGCATTCTATACATTTCCTAGGTATCTATAGTATAGAAGCCCTTATAGTATAGAAGGCCTACATACCTATATATTTGTAATCCCACTGTTGATTCTTGCTTGCTTGAGCTACCTATCTCGGAGTCAGATCAATGTATGCGATGTTGTGAAAATATTATTAAATATTATTATTATTATCTCGATGTCAGATCAATGTAGGTAACTATGTGAAGTTGTGAAATATTTATTTATTTGTTGCTTGACGTTTGCGTAATCTGCGTTACAGCAACCTTGGATCAGTCCGCTTGTGACATGCGGACTGATGCACGGAGAGGGCAAAGTCTGCTGGGTCCCGGCTGCGAATCTCCAGATAGCCTCACAGTTTCACTTATGTAACAACTACCACAGCTACAATCGATTTCATAAACATCTGGAGACTGGAACCGTAATAATATCTTCTGGTGATCGCAGTTGTTTTACTATTTGACATTACGGAGAATATACAGTCTTGATGTCTTTATTAAGTAGGTACTGTTGTAATTTTGTCCTATGCCTATGCCTTTAATACTTATAAGGCAAAAATGCTGCCTAGCGGTTCACCTTAGGATAAATTTCCCTTCTATTTTGCCTTCCCATCAAATAATGAGTGCATTTAATCATATAGGTACCTACTTACAAAATTACGCCGCGTTAATTCCCGTGTTATAACGCGACGCGAAAATCTTAAGAACTATAAGACTGATCATATGACACTATCCCCCTTATTACAAAACGCGATTTTAGAAGTTCTGGATTGTAAAAATTAGTTTCACCCCCATTAAACATTGCGTGTTGGAACGGGATGGCATGGGTTTGAGTAGTACGCCACATGGACGTAAAAAAAATTTGGTGGTATTTTTTTATGCTAGACGCGGACAAACGAGCAAGCGTGTCACCTGATGGAAAGTAATCAGCGCCGCCCATGAACATCCGCGAAATCAGAGAGATCGTTAAGTGTGGCCGGCCTTTTTAAAAAAGAGTACGCTCTTCTCTTGAAGATCCCTAAGTTGTAGCCGTCGGTACTCCTGCAGCCAAATCATTCCACAGAACTAAGGTACGTGGTAGAAAGTTCCACGAAAAACGCAAATTATTAACCGCCATCCATCGAGATGGTGGGGATGGAATGACAATCGCTTGCGAGTGGTTCGATGTAAGAATTCAGCTGCAGGGAATAGATCAAACAGTTCCTCAGAGCACTCCCCATGATAGATGCGGTATAGAATGCTGAGGGAGGCTATATACCGCCGCAGTGCTAGAGGATCCAGTCGACTAGAGAGTCACCGACAATTCGAGCAGCCCTACGTTGTACGCGGTCAAACGGAAGAAGTTGGTACTGAGGTGCACCAGCCCAGATATGGGAGCAGTATTCCATATGGGGCCGAACTTGTGCCTTTTAGAGTTGCAACCGATGAGCTGGTGTGAAATACCGCCCCATTTTTGAAGCTATTTTAGCTTTGTCTTCCAGATGACCGCGAAACTGGACATCGCTCGAAATGTCGACACCAAGGATCCCGATAGAAGGCTTGACATCAAGGGGAGTGCCCTGAAAACTGATTGGCACTTCAAAGGGACGTTTTTTAGTATTATCACAGAATAGGTAGGGAAATAATAACTTTAGATCGCCTTTTGTAATTAGCTGGTGAGTCTAACTGCCACACACGGAGACGTCTCATTAACTTTAACGGTTAATTCAAAAAAAAATTACACGTAGGTAATTGAATACACATAAAGACTATCTGTAATTAAGTTAATGACATCTTATTGGCATCTCAGTGCGAGTAAGTCAGAATTTATGGCGATAGTTATAGTTAGATCATTTAATATGTCGACGTAGTAACATATTAAATGACTGCCTCGGTGAGTGGTTAGTGGGTCGCACTTTAAAGCCACGGCTGCGCAAGAGGTCCAGGGTTGGGAAAAAAGTTTTCGGTAAGAAATTAATAGTGGCAGCCCGGAGTCTGGAAGTTGGCGGTCTTGTACCCCCTCGGAAAGCACGTTAAGCTGTTGGTCGCCCAATCCCTCTCCGGTCGTGTCACAGTAGTGTCCCATCGGAATATGAGGGTAAGGGAATAAAGAGTGCACTTGTGTTTGCGCACACACTTGAGCACTATAATATATCCTGCGTACGTGGCTGATAGTTGAGATTGGCCGCCGCAACCGTAATCGGTTGGAGGATAATATTAACATATTAAATTCATAAATAAGTACTGTGATACCACAGGTAGGTATACACCTACCGTCATGCTACTGTATACGTAACATTTGGTAACGTTGGTAACATTTTGCTAATTAAAGTTATAGAAAGATAGATACTACGTCGATGATAGAAAGTCGTGTTGGCTCGTAACGGACACAAACATAGCTCACACTAACATTAAGTTTAACACATGGTCTAACGACTGTTTGTTCAACAGTCGTGGTCTTATTCATAAACATTTAAACCTTTGCTAGCTAAAACTGTATTATAAAGCAGTTAACATAATTTTTTTTCGAAAAATTTTTTTTTTTTTGTTCAAACGTCATAACTGCTCTTTAACTCCAGTCAAAGTTTAGTAAACCAGTTAAAGGTTAAGATTTATTAAACATTTATGAATAAACCCCCTAACACTTTCGCCAAACGTGTTTGTAACTTCCGTATGGCCGTGTGTTCTAATTGATAATTATCAATTATTATTACCGTATCACAACAAATATGAGGCTAACTGCCAGATGACAACTGTGATTTAATGATGAGGGTAGATTGATAAAACAAAATTAGCTATCCAAGTTCGTGTGGCAAAATCAGTGTTGACCAGTGTAATTAGTCCATGGTAACATGCAATTAGGTACTTCAGACTTTTATCTACTCATGTGCTACCAATTATTTAAGTATTCCTTCTATTCCTAGAATTATTAAAATTTGAACTGAAGAACATCATTTTTTCTGAACTCCAGCGCAAGGAAAGGACCCGAATTTCGCAAAATTAAATCCCAAAATTAAGTGGAAGTGAGGGCGGGGCATTACCTGTACAGCCAAACTTCTACTTCTTGTGTCCCAACTAATTAAAAAAAAGATTTTTTTTTTTATAAAATATTTATTCATATAAACGTCAAAAATAGGAAGCACCCTTTTCAATTCACAGCATTTTCAAAATATTAATGGCAAAGTATTACATCTTATGCAGCCAAATTACAAAGAGATTATTATTTGTATAAAATTAAAAAACTTGTAACGACCGACCACCTTATAAAATGACAACATTCGATTGTCATATAGAAATATAAAATATTGCTTAGAATAAAAACCATTAAAATGTCTTAAATCATAATTTAAACTTAACATTTATTATGTAACTTTTAGTCACATTGAACAATGCCTGTCAAAATTATATTCTCTTAGTAGAAAATGAAAATTATAGTGGTACAAAATACACACTAAGAAGTACAAAAAAAATCTAAAAATCTCTTACTCATCATAATAATAAAACATTGATTTATCATCATCGTAAAAAAATCATTCAATAAGTATTTTGATCTAATAATAGTTCAATTAAATTTCCTTTATCTTGTAGCTCAGTATTAATAGTATTCAATGTACTAGACCTTTTGTGTGTATTTTGCAACTTGGAATGATCGTGGAATATACAAATAATACCTACTACTACCAGAAACTATCCCCAAACAAAATTAATTGGTCCCGTAATAAATGCTTTCGTTATGATGACAAACATTGCTGATGTGAAGGTTGAGATAGCCTCACAAGTGTTTTCTGATAGCGCTACTTGAGACACTTGGCAGGTTCCACTAGGCGATTTCAATATTTAACCACTTTACACTTTAACATGGATACGTTAGAATTGATACCTCCACGCTAACGGTATTAATGTATTGATTATGTGAAGCAACTGGACGTGATTACGTTCTGATAAATCTTCTTTTAGGCGTGTAGGTATTGCCACAGACGCAGCCAGAGTTTCCTAATTGACAGACGAATATGATTTTTCAGCCAAAGAATTTGGATTTCGCATGCACTGTTAGTAAATGTTGGGCGAAAAAGAGTGGGGTATATTTCCTCGCGACCTCTCTTGCTGAGGATGTAATGCTATCGCCAAGTTTGCCTGCCATAAGGAGTGAAGAGTTAGTTGTTGTACGTAGAGGCCGACACGTTCCCTCCATGGCCGGTCCAGTTGGTGTGCATGAACTGCCCTGGCTTGCCCATCAGTTCATAAGTGTGCGCTCCGAAGTAGTCCCGCTGTGCCTGCAAACCCAACAAATCCAATTAGTCAGTTAAGTATGTGAATCCCCTTTTTGGCTGTTTCAGGGGTAACTAATATGATCGTCACATTGTCACATCATTACTTCCCCACATCAGGGTGGCGTATGGGATTAAAATCTTAACCAAAACCCCTGGAGTATCCATCTAAGCTCAATAGTGTCGAAAAAATCCATAGCTAAGACTGGACTGTAGATATCGCTAATCGCTCGCCATTTCACTTCCACCTGGAAATACTTTGGGCAGCGTGGCATAGCGAGCACGATAAATTCATTATTAGATAGCGTAAAGAAGTGGTGAGCTCCACGGCTATAATGACCACGAAGAAGATTAGAAGAGTAACCCCAAGGCCAGAACGATCAACTTCAATGTCATTGGTTGTTTTGTACAGTTATTTTGACATGTCACTTCAAAAAACAATTACCACTTCGTAGCACAGACTAAGAAGAAGATATGAACGTAGGTCCTATCTTTCACCATTGTTTTGAATAATTACTATCCAAGATTTATAATTATATGATGGTGGGAATATTTATTTGGCAAGAAAGTAAGAAGTAAAACAAGAATTGAAACCTAAAAGCAAAACTAAAAGTATTTAAACACAAGAAATAAAACAAAGTGTAGCTTTGTAATCGATTAATTATGACCGGGAAAAGAACAGGCAAGAGGCCACGTGGCCGTAGATCTGCCCGGATGGTCTTGATACTCTCATTTAGTCAGTAGACATGCCGTTCCGTGAGGCTTATGGAGCTGCGCAAGAGTGACAACTGGCGACAATAGGGTATTTGACTAAGCTCGAGATTTTACAAAATATTAGTATTTTCTCAAAATATAGGTAAATATGTACCAATAGCAAAAATTCTCAATTAAAAATATAACGTCTAGCCGGTTTTATGGTCATTCAAAGATTCATGGGCAAGTCCATTTTAAAAGTATGAAATTATTAAATAATTATACCATTGAATAACTCATACAATTACACTTTATACCGAAACATTTGATATAGCTAGCTACCGTACAAAATTCAAATGAAATGAATACAAAATACTTGCGTGTGACGTCACATGCCAGTCGCCATTGTATGGAGCGTTTTGGGTTTGCCGAAAAAAATGTGATTTTAAAGTTGTGATATCTCAGATAGTTTAAAAGAGAATCAGGTAATTATTGTCTCAACGATGTTTCCATAATTGAGAAGTATTTTGATTATAAAAATAATTAAAAAAATGTCAAATACCGTATTGATCGCTGACAAATTTAAAATGAAGAGGGTCACGATCCTCAACACTTGTGGGACCGACAAAGAAATAATATTGGATGGTGGAGTATGTGGTTTGGGCTGACCTGCAGCAGAAATAATATTGGATGGTGGAGTATGTGGTTTGGGCTGACCTGCAGCAGGTTGGCGGGCAGCACGGGGCTGCGGTAGCCGTCGTAGAAGGCGAGCGCGGAGGAGAGCGCCGGCGCGGGCACGCCCAGCAGCGCCGCCTGCGCCGCCACGTGCCGCAGCGACGGCTGGCACGCGCTGATGCGCTCGCGGAAGTACGGCGCCAGCAGCAGGTTAGACAGCTGGCTGTTCTTTGTGAACGCATCCTATGTACACAATCAATATTCAATCTTAGGTCGAATGGACAACATTTCATATTTTTAACATGTCCATATTGTTTTTTTATATGAAAATAGACACAAAATAAACGGACCCATATTTTTTCTTTTTTCAAAATTTGTCCATTTTCATGCATAAAATAATTATTAAACTTCTTTATATTCTAAATAGACGTAAGCGCCAAATGACGTCATCGGACGGCTGAATACAGCGATATTCCTTTGCTTATCATTGTTTTAATAAAAAAAAAGGTACTACTGTCAAAGGTAAATAATACTAGTGTCAACACTGTCAACGTCATTCATTCATTCAACGTTGACAAGTTGTCTTTTTTTGACAGTTGCATGTCATGGGTTTGGCATTTCGTAAATTTAAAACTATAATGTGCTAGGCAAAGAAATATTTTACATTCTGCCGTCCGATGACGTCATCTAACGATTTTTAATTTTTAATTTTTTTCTCAGTAAATAAGCAATATAAAAAATTAATAAATATATATTCGCGCAGCGGAAAAGTAAATGAAGAAATGGTATTTTTTGTTTCAGAGCTTAGCAATTTTGAAATGTTGTCCATTCAGATGTCACGAACGCGCCGTAAATGGCAGCTCAATAACTGCTCACGAGCTGCTCGCGCGCGCGATTAAATTAAATATCATTTATTTCAATATTTTTAACCAGACACACATACACACACAACACCCACGAACCCATACACACACGCACATACAACATAGACAACGCATGACACATATCACATAGTACTAGGCATAACATTTTTGTTCCTTTTAACTTTAGTGCCTAATGCAATTTCCTCAAAATTGTACTAATCCTAATTAACTTCAGCATTTTTTCCCGTAATGTTTAAATACTTATAAATAATCAATCTTTAAAATGTTAATCCGAACCTAATGTCTAACGCCACCAGCAAGTCAACACTGTAAATCGTTCTTGGCTGCTGCGACACAAACAATTTTGTTTAGTGCAGAGCCAATAGAAATAAGTGAACAAGATTGTACGTTTTATGGTAAATAAAGATTATATTATATATATTTGACATTCATACATCAATGTAATAAATAAATAAATGTCAAGTTAAATTAATTTAATAGGTACGTGTGCCACTACAGCGCCGTTTGCATGCGGTTTGTGCGCAAGCTACGCTCCGTATGCGAAAGGCTCGCAAGCTGCACATTCGCGGCTCATTCGAAAGATGTGGACGCACACTTATACATTGTCACTTTTGAAATAGCCAAAAAATACTGTACTATGTATTATACTGAAAACAAACAATTTTACTCAAGAAACATAAGTCTAATTTCAAAAAAAACAACACGTTCCAATACAAAAGTGATCATCTGATTGTTGTTATGGAAGGTGTTCTATTTTTTTAGATTAGTTTTAATACTGTAATAAAACCTTCAACAGTTGTCATTTGTTTGGATGGCCTTCAAAGAAAATATTAAATCAATTTTTTAAACTACTTACATAAGTGAGCTAATATCGCTGAAGAAAAATTATTAGGGTCTAGTGAGATGTGGTAAGCTTAGGTGAACTACTGGCAGAGTCTGGTTGAAACCCTGGGATAGAATCTGTGTACGAAGCATGAAGGAGTTATATTAAAAAAAACACTGATATGGGCCATGATCAAAGTCTTAACAGTGTATTCTAGATACACACTTAATCTGATTAGATAACAAAAGAAAATAAATAATGATAGATCCATATCACTTTAAACTACTTTAAGAAAACTATCGACAAATACTCGTACATTCCTGTACATACATTAATATGTAGGCATAAGTATATAAGTACACAGTAGTCGCAAACTCACTGGCATAATATTATGTAAGTCAAATGAATGACATAAGTGTGACGTGGCGATACTTGACTTTGCCAGCGGCGTAAAGGTCGGGGAAAGATACCACGCTCACGGCTTCTTCACGTTTGTTCACGTTTACCTTTACAAGTCGCTACGACATACCTTACACAGTAACCTCTTCATTTTGACGGGTGAATCTCTTTTGTCTACAGTTTTGTGTATTTACGTTTTTCATTTTTTTATTTTCATGTACGTTCGTATGGTAGCGGTACATCGAACATACACCGGAGCACGAATTCACAAGCGGCAGTGGTGTCAATTTACTTATAAATAATTATCAGTAGCAGTAGTCCCGGTTGACGATTTTATGTATAGGTACATTAATATAAAATCGTCAACCGGAAAATATGAGAACTCATTGATACAAATCGTGTGACAATTAGATTGCTATCTTATTGCCATAGGCTGATATGAATCACGATATGAGTAAAATGCTTAGACAAGAAAAATGCAAAGTCAGTTGGCCAAGACTATGCCAACAAAATTATGATGGTACTTTTTAGTATGATAAGGGTAAATTAAATGTGTAGGTGATTCGTTTTTTAAAATAGGTATATAGGGGACAAGGTCTGGAATTGGCAGACTTATCAAATAAAATAGAGAAATTAATGTAAAAGAACTAATCAATGTAATGAATTTCAGCTTAGCTTCTATTTTTTTTTCTTATGAGTTTTCAAACTTACATTGCAAGTCGATTTTAAAAGTATTCAATTTATAAAAATATTATAAATATACCATTCGATAACTTGTTTAATTAATAGCATTTTTTGAAATGAAACCTTTTCATAAACCCACATTTTTAATTGAGCTTTCGAACAAAGTTCCGGTGCCGGTGTTATGGGATATAAATATAAAGAATCTATTATTCGTCGGCTATATTCACGGCCTACAACTAGATTCGAAAACATAAAGAAAAAAGTAAGTAACAAACCTTGATGTTGCCGAGGAAAGCACTTCTGATGATGCAGCCGCCGCGCCACATCAGCGCGATGCTGCCGTAGTTGAGGTTCCAGTTGTGCACCTGAGCAATTATGGCATTTAAGCTTAAGCGCGCGTATGCCACTGTGATTATGTGGATCTGTTATGTTCATGAAACTAGAAAGCGCGCTATGGTGATGTTATATACAAAACACGGACACTTCAAGGTTTGATATATTTGAAACAAAAAACGTTTTTTTTAAATTAACCAAGGACACCTCCCAGTTTCCTCAACTAGTAGAAAAAATAAGCTAAGTCAGATGTGCCAGTAAAAGTGTATATATACATTTTATAAAATACCTTAGCTGCTTCGCGCAGTAACATGAATCCTTGGGCGTATGAGATGAGTTTACTGGCGTAGAGAGCCTTCCTCAAGTGTTCCAAGAACTGTTTCTTGTCGCCACTGAACTTTTCCGTGGAACCAGGCAGGGACTTGCTCGCTTCTACACGCTCATCTATTATACAAACACTCAATGTAATCAATGAAATAACAATATTAATATTTTATAAATTATAGAGCTTGTCTCCTTTCAGCGTATTATTATAAAGATGTCGATTTGGAGCCCTGGTACGCTTAGACCATGATCCAGGATTTGGTGTGTCTGGTAATTATAATGCCGCGATAATTATATTGAAATAGATGACGATGCCGTCTGCCCTTCGCATGATTTTATTATACAGATTCCAGCGTCTACCCCTGGATGTCATTTAGAACTTCATCATTTCTACTCTATTTTTCAACCTTTTGTAGGCATAGGTGTGCAATCATGTTATATGTTCTATACGAACCGAATAGTATCGGTAGGTTAGGCATCTGTATATACCTTTGAGTAAAGGTATATACAGATGGTGAAAATTTGATGAAATTAGGGTGATTTTGGAGACCCAATATAAGGTTATAATCGACGTGTGAGGTCTGTATGCAAATGATGGAGCTTTCTCGAATATTTGGATGTTACTACTACTACTACTACTAAGACTAAGAGCGATGGTAACTCAGCAGATAAGAGCGCGCCTTCCAAAGTACAGGAGCTCGTGGGTTTGAACAAAAGCATACGCTTCTGGGTTATTCAAATCTACGTCCGTATTGCCGTCGGAAACCTGCATGTTTCAGATAGTACCTGAAACGTGTAACCATGATTGACCTGGTTCCCCTGTCAAAGGATTCCGATTGTCAGACAGCAGTCGCTTCAGTGTAATTACCGTACTCCCAAAATCCTGAATCATCGTCTAATTAGCGTACCCCGGGGTAAAGCAACCGCTTTGGATACAAATGGGAATTATACGCTGGGATAAGATGAGAAGTGACTACTACTGAACAGTTTTCCACTAACTAAACCAGAAAGCAAAATGCAGTTGATTTGAGTGAATACCTTTAAGTGCAGATAAACATCTTGCAAATACAGCTTCTCCGATTAGTGTGACGGGCACCCCGTACTCCAACGCGCTGATGCCGGTCCACTTCCCGGTGCCTTTCTGCCCGGCAGTGTCGCGGATCTTCGGCAGCAGGAACGTACCTGTTTCAAATTAAAAAAAATATCAACACTATGCTAACGATGATTATCCTGAACGTGTAACCGTGATCAATTTGGTATAGTTCCCTAAGACAGGATTGCGAAGGTCAAATGACAGTATTTTTATTGTAATTACCAGACTTCTCGAATCCTGGATCATGGTCAAGAATTGTCAATGAAGTGACAGCTTTGATCGCAACTGGGCAATTACACGTTAATATCTGGATGAAGAAATTATATGTAACTCAGACAGACTTTAAGTATACCTATAATTTTAAACTTATATAATCTACTTTAATAGATGGGCAAAGTAGTGTAATATGATTCTAAAACATTTTAAAAGCATGCTAAAGATTTTTTATAATTTTAGTGAGACTAACTGTTTTTTACAAACTGTTTTTTACAATGTGTAGCTAACTAAAATGATGCAAGTTTGAGCTTGTAATGAAAATAATAATATACCTCACTTACTAATATTAGTACTTCAAATGGATAAAAGGACACAGTGACTTTTATGACCTGATAAGATTTTACATTATATATTTTTTAAATATTTTAATTAAATTACGTCGGTAACTTTATTTAAAAGCCAATCTTACCATCTGTGTCTTTAAACTTCAGAATGTCGCGGGTGATCTCAATTAAAAACGAATCAAGTTCTCCCTTATTCCAGTTTTCAAAAACATCTGCCATCTCATTTTGCTCCATTCCTGTAAAAATGTAAAAGATTAGGAGACACTCTAGTGCACACAAATTAGACATTTTAATTTAATATAAACTAAGCCAGCAGAGATTGTTTTTTTAAAAATAGGGTGCCGACAAGCAGACATATCACCTGGTTAGTGATTACCGCCGCTCATGAGCACCTGCAACACCAAAAATGAAGTAAGCACCCCTGCTTTTTAAAAAGGAGTATGTACACTCTCTTCTGGTATTTGGTTTACATATCGGTACGGAAATACCGCAGGACATAGTTCATTTGATTTCATTCGGGGCAGAATGTATCTGAGAAACGCACAGTTGGAGACTGCCAGCCATCTAAATAATTTGGTATGGCACTGTTGACGAGTGAAACGATAACAGAATGAAGCAGCAGAAATCAGTCTGAACAATTCCTCAGATGATAAGCGGTAGAATATACATAGCGAGGCTACATCTCTACGCAGTGCCAAGGGGGCGAGCTAATTGGAAGTTCATAAAAATTGGAATTGGAGTTCAGTCACCGTGAGTATGCAGTGTGCAAACACTCGACAGAGGGATGCCTATAGCTTTACATATTTACCGAGTATATCCTTCATAATATGATAAGCTTCGCAGATGAGTTGCATATCGCCATACTCGATGCCATTGTGTACCATTTTGACAAAGTGGCCGGCTCCATCTTCTCCCACCCAATCGCAACAAGGCTCATTGTTAGCTTTAGCACTTATCGCCTGAAAGTATGCATACAACATTTTATTTAAATGTCAATGTTGGTTTGTGTACAACAATTACGTTATGGGCCTATCTTTTAAGTCTTTTAAGTGGTTTTTAAAGCGCAATTAAATAGCGCAAATAAAAATGAAGCCCTCAACAAGTCAAATTGTTTTCCTGTTGATACTATTTAAACTTAGTTTTATTTTAAGAACCTTATTACAAACCTGGAATATTGGTTTAACATGTGGCCATGCTTGTAGATGACCACCTGGCATCAAGGATGGGCCATAGCGAGCACCGTCCTCACCACCACTCACCTGTAATAATAAATTAGTATTGTTACCATACTTATTATTATTATAGCAAGTGGATCGAAATACTACTCTCATGGTATGTTTGCCTTTCATAAGTAATATAAATTTTGAAGTGGCATGATTGCTATTTAACTATTTCTGTGATAACATTATTGCAGCATGCAATTATAAATTCTATGTATTGAAGTATCTATACTCTGATTTTTATTTATGCTAAGTAAACTGACACTTATGTGTGTGTTTTTCCTTTTGATTAAAGTTTTTCCCATACATTTAGCATATGCAATTAAATTTTGTAATATATTTTTGTGTCAGAGTCAATGAAAATGAGTTCTAAACTAAATAGTAATATTAATCATAGCTCACTAACACCCATGCCAATGTAGCAGATGCCTGTAGGAGCGAGTTCCTTGCACCACCTCTGTGTATCCAAGTATTGTGAATTTCCTCCGTCAATAATTATATCTCCTTTTTCCAATAGAGTGACTAATTTCTTTACAAACTCATCTACTGCTGAACCAGCTGCAAATAAATATATGATTAATTTTTCATTATTCAAATCGAACCAATTCTATTATACTATTTCAAGTCAATTTACCTTTTACTAGCAACATAACTTTTCTTGGTTTCTTTAACATTTGAACCATGTCGTCAAGAGACTTAGCTCCAATTATTTTAGTTCCTTTAGCTTCATTATTTAGAAATTGATCAACCTGCAATACATTATAAGACTTACATATTTTTATAAAAATGGTAAATAGTACTTGTACACTATGATTAAATAATTGTAAGTAGTAATTATGATGCATGCTAAGTTGGTGTTATTTTCATCACATTACTATGTATAAGTCAAAGAGTAAGATAATTATAGTGTGCTATAACTCCTACTTGACATATTAATTACTAGATGCATATTTACAGTGGTTTATTTATATTTTAATGTAAGAAGACCACATTGCGAAGATTTGCTTGAAATACAAATCGGATATTTGAAGTCTTGCTAATAAAGAAAATCATCTGGATAATACTTTTTGCTAGCCAAAATTTACGCTTTCATTCGTCAACTTTTAAAATTAAAATAGATTGAGTATCAAAAAACTATTTTCCTATCAAAATGTAATCCAGAATTTTGTATAAATCATTAAAAAAATTAAATGTCAGTATAGAAAATACAACTAAGAACAAGAACCTAATACAAAAATCAAATACATAAGATAAGGGACCTGTTAATTATTATGTACCTTTGCTACAGTTCTGTTGTATGCACACACAACAAACCCATGATCATTCATATTTAGAATGAGATTTTGACCCATAACAGCTAAACCAATTAGGGCAATATCAGCTTTGGGCCTGGAAATATAAATAAGAAATTTATTATACAGAAAAACATTTATTTACAGTGGAAGCCTTACCATAAGACTCACACAATTCTAAAAAATAAAACACTTAACATTCCCATTGATATTATATGTAATAGATTTGATAGTATTTATAAGAAAATGTAATAGTTTAAAAAGTATACATTTACTTATAAATAACCTTTGTGTAACCTTGCCATTGCCATGCAATCAGTGAAGTAATAATATAACCAATTAGCAGCTTCATTTCATTACAGGCATTCAAAAGTGAAAGTGAAATAATGCTTTGACATAATGATACTTTCAATTCATTTGACTGGTTTTATCAGTTTAGTAATCACCACTCCATAACTAAGTACTTTATGTTTGACTGGTCTGTTAACAAGGACTATAAGATGTATTATAAATGAATATGTAACAACCTCATTAATTAATTTATCGTTAAAGAACTGAAAATCCAGTAGATACCTAATTATTAACTCCTAAAGCCATCTAAGACACCCTAATTTAAAGTAGCACCTAAATGTTAACTTCGACTTTGTAGCAAAACTTCAAGTCATTAAAGTCATGGTTGAAATTTAGAGGTGACATAGGACGAAACATGAAATGTTATAGATTTAATGAGATGTACATTATTACTTACTCAGCCATATTTGTAGGTTAGTTTCCTTTATTTGACGGGAATAACTTCTTTGAAAACCTGAAAACGGAGCTTGATACCGGCAAACTCTTAAATTAATTATCTCAAGTGTTATACGTTATCTCAGATACAGGTCAACACACACACGTATGCTTACAGACATATAACCACAGAGTAATTGGAAATAGCAAGCTTTAACAACTGTTTTTATATATAGTCCGATCACGGCATATAGTTATCTGTGGATCACGGTTATTTGGCACGTGGCAAAAGTTAGAACTAACGCTGTTTCCTTTACAAGTGACATGGCTTTTGACATTTTCCCATAGAAAAAATATTGTACAGCGCCCCTATGTCAATATCACTCAAGTGCTGACTGATCTTGGTCGGTATGGTAGTGTTGAGCAGTGTTTGGCACAGGTGTTGTGTTGAGAGATCCAGAGTTGACATCATACTCGTACATACAATAGATTTATAAGAGATCGACGATAGAGATTATTTGTCAAAAATAAAACATTATTGTATGTTTTATGAAATAAGTATAAGATGAAATGCTTACTATAAAACAGTAAAACACAACGTAGAGTGTAACTTTAGTGATATTAACTGTATCGTATGTGTACCTATCTGTGAACATCATTCCTTTCATCATTCAATACATCCCTTTAACCACGTGTTCTAACCATTATGAACAAAATTTGTTCTCTCGCTTTTGGACATTCGCCTGAAAATAAATTCAACATTTCATACAAAGTCGGTCACGTGACTTGGTCATTTTTTATGGGGAGTCGAAAAATTTTTGATGAATTTAGAAAAGTCGTTGAACAAATGTTGTTCAGAAATAGTTAGTACAACACGTGATTAAAGGGATGTAAATTTTCACAGATACACCCTGTATCTGTATTTTAAAACCTAAAATTATGCAAATAAATATTGGAGTATTAAGAGTCCGCGCCACCAAGGAAGTAATGTGAAAAATGCGCTTGAGTTGCCAATCGCTATCAACATTTAAATTGAGGCTTTATGCTCAATTAATCTCAAATTTTAGTTCCGTGTTTTTCCGCAATACTTCTTTCCTGGTGCTGACACAGAAACAATAAATAAACACTTTCCGTATTTTTAAAAATGACAGTGTAGGTACCACGATTATCGTTAAAGAAATAAAACTCGTAGCCGCGCTCATATTTTTAACTACGCGCCGCAAATGTCGTTCGAAGGGTCTTTCATGTTTACTATACTCTATGGGTCTACCCCATAGAGTTGTCTAAGCCATGGAGTAAGGTAATAATATTCTGGGTCTACCCCAGTCTACCCCATACTTCCGAATCAAACAAAGTGCGAATAGAATAGAATATCATAAATTTGACTATTCTAGCCAAGCCGAGGTCGCGACGCGCACGTTTTCAATTCTCCCTATTTATTTATTTTTGGTTTTTTTTTATAGTGACACATTATATCGGCACTCCTCATTTTTTTTGTAATTTTGTGCCTGTTATTTTGATTTGTCTTGTTCTGTTTTTCTATTATATTTATCCTTTATCTATTCGTGCCTACGAACTTATTTTAACATCCCGAGACCCTCTTCATTCACGTAAATAGCTATTACAATTTGTATTTTATAATTAATTATAGCTGAGCTTGAGAACATTGAATCATCATCGTCATCGTCAGCCCATTTAAGCCATACTCACCACGCTTGGCAGACGGGTTGGCGAGGGTTTTGATATAAATGCAGAGTTTTCCTTCTCTGGGTGCTGATGATCATACCAGCAGCTTTACCTTAGTCGCCTTTTACGACACCTCGGTAAGAGTGAGGGTGGCCTATTTTACTCTGCCGAACATTGAATATAAGTATTTAAACAGTATGGGCTTTATTCATAAACGTCAATAAATCTTTGCTCGCTAAAATACGATTGTTAATGAGGCGTTTTCCAAATAAAATAAATAGTTCCAAAACCTTTACTAGATGGCGTGAAAGTCACAAAAATTTAACTGTCAAATCAATGAGTGCAGTCGCGTTCACGATTCCGTAATTTTCGGGAAAATTTGTTTGGTAATTAAAGTCGTGATTATATAAAATAGTTATATTGTTACACTTTGAATAAATGTAGGTACTTTGTAGGAATACGTTTAAGTGTAATAAAGTAAAAAAATATTTATTCCTTTTCCTACCCTAAAGCGACAGTGGATCAAAACCACCAGAATAGATGTCCATCAAAAAATGGAATGGCATCTACGGAAATTTTCATGTGTTTGTTCGGATCATTTCACCCCAAACGATTTTGAGACTCACTTAGTAGGTACACAGTTTGTTTTTACCGAAACCAGTTGAAGAAAAATCGCAAAATGCGACAAACACATGAATTAATGATGAATTGATGAATGCTTGTATGCTTTGTATGATATGACACAATTTTTTTTAAAAAAAGGACCTGTAGTTGGATTTTTATTAAACAATGTGAATTGACATTTGCTAATGTCCAATTCCCATACATTTTGACATTTTGCAAATATATGGGAATGACACATTGACATAATGTCAGTTCATCATCGTCAGCCCATTTAAGTCCCCACTGCTGGGGCACGGGCCTCCCTCGATCACATGAGGGGTAATTGCCATACTCACCACGCTTGGCAGACGGGTTGGCGAGGGTTTTGATATAAATGCAGAGTTTTCCTTCTCTGGGTGCTGATAATTATGCCAGCAGCTTTACCTTAGTCGCCTTTTACGACACCTCGGTAAGAGTGAGGGTGGCCTATTTTACTCTGCCGGGGACCACTCGGCGTCATGTGTATGTCAGTTTACTTTGGCAAATTTAAAATCCGACTATACTACGTAGTCAACGGAATTGACATTTGCAGAACTATTTTCGCCTGCTAAGCACCATCTATTGGGTTATTATTTTATTAGCTTTTATTTTTTTTAGGAAAACGCCTCATTATAAACGTCTTAAAACGCAAATCACTGTACTTTATAAGAATAATAATTGTTAAAAGTGTATTCGATTAAAATTGGTTACAAATCGAAAATCGATGCCGATGGTTGAATCCCGCCGCGCGGTGGCTTCACTAGTATCTTATGGGATCTGTCAAGCCCGCGCCATGAAGTTATAATAAGGCGGGAGACAAGTCTCCTTTATACTTATTTTAAGGCAAATATTCTTTTTCGCTCCGTAGGTCACCCTCTCTTTCTAATAGGGTGTCCATTCAAGTATAGTTCATCCTCGGACAATGGACATATCTTCGTGTCCTCCGAATGAATACGCAAGGATATTATGTATTATTATTAATACATTATAATATCCTTGCGTATTCATTCGAAAACATAGTTTCATAAAATTTATATATAATTAATAGTTACACTATCTTATCAAATTAAGATTACCTGTAAGGATAGCGTAAGAGGAGATAATAAATAAAATATGGAGACATGTTTAAATATATAATTATATATTTAAACCATAAAATATCGATAGTTTCATTTCATCAAAAAAAACATTTTTTACATAGAATTCACATAGTTTTTGGACATTTATTATAACGCACGCATGCAGTTTCCAAAGTATTACAATTCAAGAGGTGTCAGCAGGAATATTTTAGAATTTTAATAACAAAACTAATGGTTGTATTGTTACTAATAGGGTGACCTAATATTTACATTATTTTCCTATTGCATCCCTGAAAAAGAGCAAATAAAATTAAATTTATCCCTGAGTACAAAGGTAAGGGGTGCCCAACATTATTTTTGAGGAATATGAGGTATTATGCTAACATAATACATAGTTATTATGATAACAAAATAGCAGATGAACTACCTAAGTAGTGCCAAATAGGCGAGTCAAAAGTCATAAACGCTTTTATTATATCGCCATTACACCACTCGTCAAATAAATAAAATATAAATTACAAAGGTCTTTATTTATAAAATTTCAATAAACCTAAAATGTAATAATGAATAAAGCCCTAACTATATTTTTCAACTTGTTTCCTTATTTTATTTATTATCTTCTCTTACGCTATCTTTGCAGGTAATCTTAACTTAATACGACTCTCTGTACAACAGACTAAAATCGGGGAAGAAAATACTTACCTGCGGTGTTTGAACAGCGCCCACTCCTCTAGTTAATGCTCGTTGCTCAGTGACTCGGTGAATATGATATATGAATAAGCTAAAATAAATGTTTGTTGTTGCCTGTGCCATATTGTAGCCACTTGAATTGAAATTTTTATTTCTTTTTTTGTCACCTTTTATTTATCGTTCGGATACTTGACAGATGCATTCCTTAACACTAGTATATGCTACTAATTAAGTTGCGGGTCTGCTTACTTCTGATATTATCAGTTTGGAGCTGGTGCGCGGCTCCTAAAGTGGGTCCCGCTGAAAATCAGCGCCTTGGCCGGCCAGATCAGAAAGACCAGGGTAATATGCTGAGCGGGCGCCTATTTGGCAGTAATGAGTTATAAGTTTCATATCTTGTACTGTATTGTATTCATCCGATCCTTATATTTTGAATGTTAAGCTTGTATCTTTATTTTGCCAAATAAATGATTACTTTACTTTACTTTACTTTACTTTACGATAGTGTAACTATTACTTATATATTAATTATAAGCAATTATGTTTTCTTATATAAATATCAAAAAGTAACCTATCTAAAACATAATACTTCTAATTTTGTCCTTGCGTATTCATTCGGAGGATACGAGAATATTATGTCCAATGTCCGAATATAAATTATAGTTATATGTACAGTGGCGGACAGGTCAAGCTATACAAAACTGTCAAATTGCCTCGATCGATTTCGAACTCAATGTGTAACAATATAAGGTTTATAATCGAATGAAGAAATTTGACAGTTTTGTAAAGCTTGATGTGTACGTACACCCTATTAGAAAGAAAGGGTGACATACGGAGCGAGAAAGAATATTTGCTTTCAAATAGGCATAAAGGAGAGTTGTCTCCAGCCTTATATTATAAGCTCCTTGGTCTGGAGCTAACTTTAGTCTATATTGTCTATGTTGGTATGTTTGTCTGACAAAACCATAGACTAGACAAAAATCTCGCTGGCTGGCGATTTTTCTTGTTAATCTGTGGAACTACTGGGTGCTTCATTCTCTGCCAGCCAGCAAGAAAATATATTTTTTATTGTTTACCTCTTTCTTTATTGAATTGTTAGCATGCACGTGTTAATTTGTGTTAAAAGGTTAACGTTAACAATGGTATTTGTGTCAAAAATGTTTTGAATAGTGTGCAATGCGCCGTAGAGCAGAAGTGAGAGGGATAAGGTGTGGGGTGGAAAATTAATAATTAGAGGCGACGGTGTTGGAGGTGGCGTTTGCTTCAAGCATTAAAATCTTTAGTATGTATAAAAACATTAATTTTTACAGTTATCGTTTACATTGTTTTAACCAGGCCCTTTTTTTCAGAAAATGAGCGCACCGAATGAACAAAATGGCCGCCATCCGAGTTTCCCGGTGCAATCTGTTGCACCGTCCGATCCGCGGATACGAAATTTACCATCAACGGATCAAGTCAAAGTCTGCCGTGATTTTGTTTGGGGTAATTGCTATAAACACGGGCAGTGCAGATTTCGGCACGAATGTTCTTTAGAAGAAATGACATCAATAATTAAGTTTTGTCATGATAATCAGAATAGAAAAGAAGGATGCATACGACCAGATTGTACATATTTACATACTTCAAACGAAGAAGAGAACTTATTTCTTACGACTGGAAAATTACCCAGAATTTTATTAGAAAGACATGCAGCCATGAATGCAGCAGGAGCAGCAGTAGCCGCCGGTGGTGTTGTAGAGAATGCTGCGCCTCTCGTATGTTGCACAGCCGCCTCCGCCCCCTCCACCGTTGACCGTAGCCGCACCGCCGCCGCCTCCCCCGCTCCAGCCTGTACATACTGTTATGCCTCCACCACCTCCACCTCCTGCAACAGAGCCCTCAACCCTCCACAATGTGCCCCCTGCAGCTATGTCCCTAACGGGACGCTCCAACACAATTGCTCGTGCAAGATCCAGCATAGCTCATCAAGCGTGCGTCTCCAGTGAACGGGGCCCACATAGTGTGATGACAAGAGAAGCAGCATTTGTCAGTCGCCAAACAGTTGCCAATCTCCACAGAAATGGTTCTTCAGGATTTGATGAATGTAAGCCATAATTTTATTTTTAAATTATGTTCAAATATTATGTAACAATCAGATTTATGCTGACAACATGCAGGATAATGCATGATATGAGCTTCTATATAATAATTTACACTCTAGTATGCACATTAGGTATAACATTGTCGGTAAATATAGGGTGTTATTCTAAAATGGTTGTTAAACCTTTGTTAACTAAAACGGTTTTACAAAGAAGTTATAATTCTTTTTTCGAAAATTCTGTACAATTTTTTTTTTTTATTTAATTTACAGAAACGGTTCTAAAACACTGTTTTAGCTACATAACAAAGGTTTATTGAATGTTCATAAAGAAAGCCATTAGTATTGATTTCTTTTAATATAATATTACCTGTTATTAGTAGATGCCCGCAGCTCGCGTAAAATTTACTTTGCGTCTAAAACATTTTTTCCTAAAAATGTACCCAAAAAAGTTTCAACTGTATCATTTCGTTAACAAAGAGACAGACGGAAATTGAAAACACACATTAACATTTTTTGATCACCCCAAATTATTTTAAGTTAAATATATTCATTCTAAAGACACAACTTTTTACTATGTAGTGGTGGCCACATAAATTAAAGACACCATTCTATTTTTATATTTTTATTTTTATACTTTGAAGGCTTCATTCTCTGTTCTCTAACAGAATTTGAATCTCTATTGATCGAGCTGTGATGATAACTATCCAAAGGCCAAATGAAGATGTTCCAAGTTGCTGTACAATCCTAACTGAAAAATATTTATTCAACCCGCATTTATTATGAATGAAAATCCTGAAAATGAGAACCATACATTTTTTCGAATGCTTTACAAATCCATTAAGTGTGATGTGTGAGTCATCATCAGATAACAGCTAGTGAGCATAAGATAACAGCCTGGTTTTCAGTCCTGACTGAAAACATTTGTTTTCAGTCCTGACTGAAAACATTTTTTTCAGTCAGGACTGAAAACAAACCCTTTCAAATGAAAATTTCATCTTATGAAAATAAAGTTGATTCTTTAAAGTTGCTATGTCCACCAATGATAACGTATTGATGAATTGTTGCGTCATATTAGAAAGCCACTGACTCACTACTAACAGAATGTATAATTTGTTTGTTGAATTTTCAGCTTTATCACCACCTCAACCTCTAGCAAGTTTTCAAATCAATCAACCGCCACCGCCTCTACCACCAAAGTAAGATAAACTTCTTTTTATTAGTATTCAACTTTTTACATTTATAAATTGTGTATAGTATACATACATACTCTGGGGTGTAAAGCAACATCTTCTATCATCTTATCTTGGAAATACATTTAAAATGAGGCAGTCGATGGAATACTTTTGCTAAATTATTGAATGTTATACTTCTAGTACTTGTAGTTACTTTTTTTGTGAATACCAGAGATGCACAGAATAACTCTTTAAGGTTTTGAGCATCATGAGGGACACCAGTAACCGACAAACAACAAATGTTTATTTGTGTCTTGTTTGATGGCAGTCAAGGTGTTATAAAGATAAAAAGTCTTATGACCAAAAAAGTTATATCACTTTTACATCTTTAACTCCCTAGTACCTACCGACCGACAAAGTGACCAGTAATATAAGTTTAAGGTGACGGGTAGGGCACACTAGCGACCACGCCACGCCACGATTCACGCCAAAAGCAGCCACTTTTGGCGTTGATCAATTTTTCGCGTACGCGTTGGACCCAACATTTTTGCATGGTTATTGAATAAATAGTATACGTGTTTGCCGAGGTTGTAACCCCGAAATTGTTTAAAATCCGTTTTAGTAGCTAAAAATTAAAATCGATTGGCGTCGCTAGTGTGCCCTACCCGTTATATAAAGGTATGAAAGAGATACGGAGTTAGCGACGCGTTCTAATCATGCTCCATCCCTTTTTGGCTTACATAATCCCGCTATGGCGATTTCACTCACTCTTTCAAACCAATCTCTCTCACTCGCTATCTTTTTTAACACGCACATTCCCAATATGGCGATTTTCGCTCTATATTTTTTTTTTGACGACGTGTTGTCAATTGGGAGTTAAAGACGTATACCAATATCGATTACTGATTTATTGCGATTGTTTGTGTCAATGCCTATGAGCAAAAATTCCGATTACTGCATTATGCTATTCATAAGATATTTTTTTTAAATTTTATTGGTAATAACCAAAGATCGGAGTAGGTAGAGCTATTTTTGGTACTTACGATTTTTCAAATAATATGGACATGCCTGAAATCCCGGGATTAACGATATATATACTCTATACTATTAGCAGTTATTTTCGTTTATACATATGAGCATTAACATCAGCCTTACGATCTTCTTCACAAACGCTTTATGATACTATGTTAATTAAAAAAGTTCTATACGTTCTTTCAAAATTTTGAATGGAACAAACTGTAAGTAAATAAGGTGGTATCGAACGTTTATTGATAAGCCTTTTCATGATTAAAATGCGTTAAATATTTAACTCTAAAATAGAAAATATTTATTTTAATCCCGGGATCATGGTCACAGTCTCGGGCATGTCCTGAGATGGTGAATATCTTTCTGGTCAATGAACCTAAATAGCTCTATCCTACTCCAATCATTGGTAATAACAGTTGAAAGTTAAGCTTTTTAGTTGATTGGTAAAGATAAAGTTAATCTTTCTCAATTAATGTGACTTGTTATTTTGGAAGAATAAGAACACAAAAAAGTTAATGATTTTTACAACTTAATATTTTTATTTTTAAAAATGAATGCATGATACGAAACGTTTGAACTAGTCCCATTCATCTTCAGATACTGAATGGACTGTAATTTCTCTGTTTTTCATCGCGTCTTTGAGGGACCAGTATCTCTTCCAGTCATTCCCTATGCGCGTTTCTATCTCTTTCTGCATCATATCGTTTGGGGAGATTAATTGTCCGTAAATACAAAGTAAGTCCATTTATTCAAAGTAATAATAAATATTACTTTGAAATAAATAAAATAATGTTTTGCCTACAATTTATGATTTTTCCTCTTATTAATGAATTTCTTCTCGAATTATCTTTCACTCCATATGTCCTGGGATTTGACCCCACTCAAAAAGTACTTTACAACAAGGAACATTTTTAAGAATACATTTTATAATTTCACTTTGGCTTCATCTGGGGCGATGTACAATGATAAAATGTCGCGGTGACCTTGAGTGTGCAATATTTCTTAGTATTATGTGCGCTATTCTACAAGTGCGCAAACTTACGGCCAGTGCTACACATACGTGCCGCGGCCTTTATTTATGGGGTACTTAGTATAAAATTAGAAAAAAAAATGAATTTGAAGTTTTAGTATTGTTGTTCTTAGTTTTAAGGTACAATATTATGGACACAATCACCCTTGTTTGCAATTAATTTTAAAACATTAGTTATCCACACTGGAAATTTGATTCCGTGCCTTTCCGTAATAAAAAATGTTTTTTTTTTACAGTTTTGATGCCAGTAGACCACCACCAGCAATACCCATAGGTTACAGAAATGGACCTGTAAAAAGATCAATGTCTGATGCCTGTGAAGGTAAACAAATTTACGGAAAATCTTTTTAAAATCAATTAGGCCTACTTAATAATTAAACATACTCAATTTACTAAATTAATACTACTTTAGTATGTAGCATTAAATGAAGTATATGGAAGTGTTAAATGAAACCAAATGTTCTCATAAAACGTAGGATTAGTTTCCTGAATGAGCTCCCTTCAGAGGTTTATTCCGAAGAACTACATTATGAGGTTTAAAAAAAAGAGTCAGATTGCTACAGTATCGTAAAACTTAAATTAAGAATATTACAATATGAGTAAACCTACCTACACTTTAAAGTGGCGACCCTAGTGGGGCAGAATACACCTTATTTTAAAGCAGAGGAATCTGCCCTAGGAAATCGATTTAGTGGGGTAGATTGCACTATGAATTTTAATGCGTTCCACTTTGTCCCACCAGTTGAGCGCCTTGCTATGGCAAAGTGGGACTACTCTACAATTTTTCACGATTGCAATATTATCTCTAGAATTAAATAACATAATTAATAACCCTAAATTCATGATTTTTCAATATATTAGAATTCTAATTTATATAAATAATCAAGCAGCTAACCTTTTGTTGCTTAAGTCAATCCAACTGATGACTGAATTGGAAATCCACACCTGTTTAACATGTGCTGAACCTTTCTCTTGAATCACTCTATATTTTGCAGTAAAATGCATTAAAAATATTTGCGCAGTTTTAATATATAATAATATATGTATTTACAATACTTGTTTTACATATTGTTAGAATAATTAAATGAAAAAAATTTTTAGGCCATTCTGAAACATACCTGTTTAGTATATGAAAAATAATTACTACCATAAATATTTATTTAAATGCAGCAGTTTACTTCAAATATCTTGCTAAGTACTAAATATTAGGTTTTTACCTATGAATTTGCCGTTTTGTATGGCGATTTTGTTAGAAGTTGTATTTACGACAATTTTTTTTTTAATTTGTATGTAACTATTAATGCTACTACTCCATGCTTAACTGCGCTCTAATGGACAACGTTTAGGAACGTGTCTATTAAAGCACAGTTAATTAATTATGGATTGTTTTTCAGAAAAAAATATTACTTAATTAAAAAGTTATTATTGATGAAAACGTCAATTCTGCCAAGTAAAAAAGGGTCGTTTCAAGATTTTTTTGCATCACAAGTACAATGATATCTGATCTCTATTTAATATAAACCTTAAAATATAGGCTTAAATCAAAATAAAATTAAAGTATGGTGACTTTTTGGTTATTAAAGAAGTTATACATCTTATTGTGTCTAGAAAATACAGATAGAAAACAGCAATTTCATAGGTAAAGACCTATTATAAATAATGACTATCAACTAGTTAATCATGTTCATATTGTTATTCATAAGTTTTTTTGCTTAGCGATATAAAACAGTTTAATATTGAGCTTGTGAAAAAACATAGATGGTTTGGGCTTAAGCGAATACTGATCAAAAGAAGGCTAATATTATATTTTTAGGATTGGCAGACAAAACATATTGATATTTCATTATCACTATGTAAGAATAATTGTCTCATCCTAATATAAATTTACGAAGACTTTTCCTTTTGTAGTCCAAATTAAAGTAAATGCTGTCTTGCAACTAAATTAAATGTACTAGCATAGAATCAGGTAAAATAAATATTCAGAAATCTTTATTTGTAAGGAAAAAATATAGTGTTTACATAAAATAGTTATACATTTATTTATCAATATTTGAACATATGTGTGTATCTATAAGCATTAAATGAATATTTAATACGTCTGTTAATTGTGTAAAGTGACAGTAAATGTATTAAAAACAATTAGATATGAAGACTAGATTGCGCAGCGATGAAAATTAGATTCTACCGTGATAACGTTATTCTTAGATATTAAAATATGCATAAAGCTCTTGACAATTGAATTCAGAATTTGCGTAAACTGGCGGCCATATCTAAATCTTTTTAATACATCATTGACATTGGTAAATGGTCTGTCTTCTATGTGATTAAAGTATGTTTAATAAGTAAATGATGTAATAACACGACTAGTTCTCATGTATAAGATCCAAGTTCCTTCAGGATAATATACTGAGTAATGAATGATAATATAAATAATTGACGTTGCGATAGTAATCATTTTATAACAAAATTACGATGGCGCAGCGACCCTAATGACATAGAAGACGAAACCTAATCATTTCGTATTTCCACTGTTTTAATGGGAGCTAATTTTTTTTGCTTGGCGTTTGTTGATTTTGTTCTCAGCTGGCCCTAGCAAGCAAAGGAAACCCGACGACACCAAAGTAGCTGAAAATTTGTGCGAAATGTGCATACAACGAGAGTTAAGGTTTGATTTCCAGCTATTAATCGTATCTCTTTGCATGTTGTTCTGTTTAATTATACGATTATGTCTACAACGAGGTTATTAAAAGAAAAGAACGAAATAGTTTAGTTGCGAGTGTAATGCGGCAAAGCATAAGCGTTAAATAAAATTGCGAATTTGCAGTAGTTGTTATCAATTTCAACATACATTTAAGACGATTACCAGTACGAAATGAATTGGCACTAATTGATTTTTTGTGCTATTTTAGTGTTCCGTACCATGACTGACATAATCATGTAGTGTCACTACTCAAAGTAATTTAAAATTTACTGTATTAATTACAGTTCAATCATGTTTACGTTTCGAATTCAAGAATGATTTTGTTTTCTTCTAAAAATATGTTTGTAGGGCGAATTTCGTAAAAATTATATTGAATTTTTTTATAAATGGTGCGTAAGAATATGTGATCTATATATATAAAACACACTCATTATCATTGTATTTTCTGCTGGCAACCAAAAGTATTTTCCTTTTTTGAAATAGGAAAAGTTCGGGATTTGATTTTAGTATTTCTTGTTATTGCGGCAAAATAAATAAATAATTTGTGAAAATTTCAACTGCCTAGCTATCGCGGTTCTTGAGATACAGCCTGGAGACAGTAAACGGAAAAAACGGGTATTTAGTATGGGAGTCCCCATTAAATATTTGCGTGCTGTTTTGTTAATAACATTTGTTGTTATAGCGGCAACAGACAAACATATTTTGTGAACATTATAACTGTCTAGCTGTCGCGGTTCTTGAGATACAGCCTGGTGGCAGATGGAAATCGAAGTCTTAGAAATAGGGTTCCTTTTTTACCCTTTGTGTACGGAACCCTAAAAATTATGTATTTATATAAATTAATAAAATATATTTTACCATGATATTTTAATCTTGAACTCGTAGCATTAATTATATATTTTGACCCCATATAAAATACATATTAAATTTTGCTAATGTGAGTAATATACAAGATCTTTACAATAATCACAAAGCACTTCCAACATTTTACCTATCGCAAAATATTAATATTATATGCAAAATATTATGAAGATTTAAATTTTATAACATTACTGGCAACTTAATACAACAAATAAAGATTAGCAAGTACATTTTGAAATAATATAATTCATTAACTAATGTGAAATGAATAGAATACGTCATTCGAATTACTTTAAATGTATCCTTCACAAAAAATGTGTCACCGGATACATTTAAAGTAATTGTTAATGAAAAGTTAGTACATTAGCAAAATGTTAGCTCATTAAGATCCCTTGTACGGTTTAACAGATTTTTACCGATTGTAATGAAATTAAGACAATAAATTTAAAAAAATACAAGACCATCAACCATCTCTACCAAGATTAAAAAAACGTATAAAGTGATCTTATAAGGATTTCGTATTTTCCTTTTGAGGTTTGAACTAATTATTAGTAAAATACGCGATTTGACGATTTTATTGCATTAGTCCTACATTAACCGGGTTTTGTCCTTGGTTGCGCTCGCATATTGTATATCCCCTTATATGAAAGTCACTGGCTGATGTCTCTCTCACCATCTGAGCAATTTAAATCGCAAATATATAATAAATTGTGACACACTAAACCCAAGCCGGTCCAGACAATCGAACTCATGGCTGCCGGTTTCTGATAGTAAGAAATATCTTAGTATTATTGCAACTTAATTTTGTTTACACCTGGAAGTTACCTGTATCAGATAATGTTTATCTACACTCATGTCAAATCTTCAAATTTAGAAATCAAAAGTAAACACATTTTGACAGGTTTTATAATATGGTTGGCTTTAAAGAAAATTAAATAGTTAAGGTGACGGGTAGGGCTCACTAGCGAAGCCAATCGATTTTAATGTTCAGCTACTAAACCGGATCTATTTTAAACAATTTGAGGGGTACTACCTTTCGGCAAACCCGTATACTATTTATTAGATAACCATGCACAAGTGTTGGGTCCGTTTTTGTACGCGAAAAATTGATTCACGCCAAAAGTGGCCGCTTTTGGCGTGAATCAATTATTCGCGTATTCGTTGGACCCAACATTTTTGCATGGTTATTTAATAAATAGTATAAGTGTTTGCAGAGAGGTAATCCCTTACCTTTCGGCAAACACGTATACTATTTATTAAATAACCATGCACAAATGTTGGGTCCGTTCTTGTACGCGAAAAATTGATTCACGCCAAAAGTGGCCGCTTTTGGCGTGAATCAATTATTCGCGTAAGCGTTGGAAACAACATTTTTGCATGGTTATTTAATAAATAGTATAAGTGTTTGCAGAGAGGTAACCTCTTGTAATAAAAGAGATTTTATTACAAGTTCATACATACTATAATGCGAAAAGACTTTTCCCCAACCTATTAGTATGTATGAACTTGTAATAAAATCTCTTTGGCTATAGTATTTGTATCTGGCTCGTTTTGGTATCATTGAAAGTTAAAATTTTAAAGAACATAATTCCAAATTCAAATTAGGAAAATGTGTGATTTTCATTTGTTTTTCGTACTGGCAAGATGAGTGAAACTAATGAAGAAATTCGATACATTTTAAAATTTTACGACAAAAAAGGTAAATATACAACGCAAGCCGCAAAAAAAATTTGCGATGTTTAGGACCATAAACATCGCAATTTTTTTTTGCGGTGCAGTAGTGTCTGTGAGAGTAGCACACATTTGGTTTAAGCGTATTCAATCCGAAAATTTTGATGTCAAAGATGCACCTCGCTCTGGTCGCCCTATTACGGATAAAATGGATGCCATTTTTGTAAAAGTGGAGCAAGATCGACATCAGTAGTTACGACGTAGCTGAAAATCTGGGATTTGACCACAAAACAGTTTTGGCGCATTTGAAAAAAGCTGGGTACACAAAAAAGCTCGATATTTGGGTACCTCACGAGCTCACTGAAAGAAACCTAATGAACCGTGTATTCATTTGTGCTTCTTTATTACGACGTAACGAAACCGAATCATTTTTAAACAAGCTAATAACTGGTGATGAAAAGTGGATTACGTACGACAAGAACGTGCGAAAAAGGTCGTGGTCAAAGGCCGGTTAGGCTTCACAGACTGTGGCGAAACCCGGGTTAACTCGCAATAAGGTGATGTTGTGTGTGTGTGGAGAGATTGGAAGGGCATTATTGAGCTGTTACCTGCCACCAGGCAGGACTATCGATTCTGAACTCTACTGCGAACAACTTATGAGATAAAAACAAGAAGTTAAGAGAAAACGGCCGGAATTGATCAACAGAAGGATATCATGATAACGCTATACCTCACACATCTATAGCCACCCAGAAAAAATAAAGATAGTTTGGCTGGTAGGTGTTAATGCATCCGCCGTATAGTCCTGACCTTACACCTTCAGATTTCCACCTGTTTCGGTCTCTTCAGAATTCTTTAGGCAGTGTTAGGTTACATCACGAGAGGACTGCCAAATCCACTTGTCGTGGTATTTTGATAAAAGGTCCCAAAAATTTTATAGCAATGGGATCATGTCCCTACCTACAAGATGGCAAAATGTTATCGAACAAAATGGTACGTGGGTCGTTCTTCTTTTTTATCGACAATAAGCCAGTCCTCAGTAACTTATGAAGTAATTTATTATATAAAAAAAATATACGTTACACCCTCAGGATATTCCTTATTTACCATGAAATAATGACATTATTTTATCGCCTCGTAGGTACTATAGTTGATTTAACTATGTAAAAAAATATATAAAGCGTGACAGAGGTGTAAATGGCACTAATTTTGGGGGACGTGACAGAGTGTTCATTTCAATCAAAAAATATTCTTTGTCAATTAAATTTTACATCATGTAATAGTTCATCTGCTAAAGTAGTAATAAACTATATTAAAAAATGTTTTGAATCTTCTTAAAAAATGCGAAGAAACTTTTTTCCCAACCTAATATTTATTTATAAAATTTAGCAAAAGCTTGAAGAGTTACAATTAATAGTCTTTTTTCACTCACGATGAGGTATGTGTACAAACATTGTTGTAGTTTCCGTATGATGTCTTGCTTTGAAGATTAAAACCTGAATATAGATAAAGTAGTGTATGAGACTGCACATAACTCGGTATTAAACACTCGCAAATACTATTAAATAAGTGGCCACGGGTCGTTTTTTTTAATCTCGCTCGTGTTTTAGTAACCCTACTTGTGTGACCGTCACATAAACTACTATTAAACCAATTTCTTTAAAAGGTTCCATTCCTCTTAGCCAAGGTTCAGATCCAGTTTAGTAGTTAAAGATTTAAATCAATTGACAACGCTAGTGTCGCCAGTGCTCTTCGCCTTAATTTTATTAGGATCATGATTTACTATGATAAATACAATCGACATTGTATTTATCATAGTAAATCATGATTAGGATTTATTGTTAACTACGTTGCGCCCACGGGATTAGGCACGCAGATCTTAACATGTATCTTAAATACTACTATCAAATATTTTCCAAACCGGGATTTATTATATTTCGAAGATACAAAGGTACTCAATCAATTAAAGTTTTTGAGTTTCTCATATATATTTTTTGTTTTGTAATAATTAAAAACATACTTATATACAAAAACTTGAAATAACGTCTATATTTCGAGTTCAATTCTTACTCTTCCGAATGTTGGTATTTTAAAAGATTAACTAAATAATTTTACCTGAAATTGTGATGTGACCGATTCACATGGTACGGACTGCTAATAAGATATTCAAAAATGAAAGTTTACTGACCGTAAAAAGCGCAATTTATTGTTCCATACCTTAACCTCGAATATTTGCTGTGCGAACATGCCTAATAAAACTAGCTCAATAAACCTTGTCTCTTTACATACAACTCTTCAGTATTTCATGCTCAAATGACATTTATCTTTTTTGCAAAAACGTGTCAATCATCTACAAGATTATCAATAAGTAAAACAATCTGCGTAGCGATAATTATCGAGTATATTTTTTCGTAATCTGACCCCGTTCTAATCAGTATACCATAGCTTCGTAGGTCCACAAAGTATAAATAAATGCTTCAATGTACTGAATTAAACATATCTTTTGTAGCAGCAAACTGTGTGCTGGGGAATTAGAAACCTTGATGAAGCAGAGAGAATACAAAAAGCTCTTGTATAAGAATAAGACCGAGGAAACAGAGAACTTGAAGGCCATGATGAGGTTCCTCCTGCCCGCTGAAATAAGTTTGGCTGTTGAAGAATATGTTGATGTAAGTAATTCAGAAAGATTAATAGGGACATTGTGTTATGGATTTCTGTTTATCATTATGCACATGAAACCAGCTTTTGTAAATAAACAAAGTAAAAAATATGCAGTACAGGCCGAGGCATGGAAGTGTAGCGGTCGGCGTAAGTAATGGTGTTTACGCACTTCTAAAATAGCTTACTATGATTTCTGCGCACTCAAGGTCACCTCTAATTTTATTTGCCGCGGCTTGTTAATGCATTGTGCTACAAGAGTGGAAGGTTGATTTTTGATTTAGAAGTTATAAAATAATTAAATCATTTAATATTTCGCAATTCGCAAAAGAGCCCAATTTTCGTGACGTGATATTTTGCCATCATACGATTTAAGTATATTAATTATATTAAATTATTTTATTTTACAGAGCGTTAATGGCCCACTTGTCTCGGTAAGATACCTCTTCTGTTAATTGAATATTTTATATATTTATTAATTCAAGATTCAAGTTTAAAGTTGGTACTTATAAGAGATATCGCCTAATATACGAGCAATGGTAGCTCAGTGGATAAGAACACGCTTTCCAGGGGGGGGTGGGAGAGTCGTGGTTCATGATCCCGACGGCTGTGGCATGACACGCTGAGATGGTCTGGAATGAAGATCTTAACAAAATATACATACATTTTGGAGTCCTTCGGCCGCACTCAGAGACATCATTTAAGCTAATGTTCATTAACTTTAGTATCGGTAGTCTTTATGCGTATCAGAATTAGTGTCAATATTTTTTCTTAAGTATCCAACTGAGTAAATCAACGACTCTAAGTGTGGCTGTTTAAGTTTTACTATAAAATTTATTCCTTTTTAGGTCCCTATGGAGCTTATGATGTCTAGATTGATCGAATACAAAATGACAAATTCGAGGGACATGATAGACGTAAGTTAATTTGTTCGACATTAATATCAGTAAGATTGAACTACTTACAGAATATTGTTGATTATTCAATTTTAAATGTGGACTCCCATAGGTAAGTCCCATGCAAAATGTAAATACAAAAAAGTTTAATATTCTACAAGATAGGATTATGTTGATATTAGTTATTTATATAATATGTAGGATACGTAGGTTCGGAACCTTCGACACCATATATGTAACGATGATATACCATAGATATAAAGATAGATGACTTTAGATGAAAAGTTATTGGTTTTTTTTTTATCCTCGTCTCCCTGTACTCTAGGCCCCAAATGTGGACTTTGCATGACCCTATTCATGGTCTTTGGTTTATCAAAATATATCTCTTTCAACTTTGTTCTCGAGAATTGTTAAGCCCAATATTTTAACCACTTAATTATACTCTTGATATCGATCAGTTTTAATTGCTAAGTAAAATTCATTAAAATGTTTGATTTTTGTGTATAGTATCTCGATCATAGATGATTATATCAATGGTAGTCCCACAAAATCCGCACATCGTGACTCAATGAAATCGTTTATCGTCCAAACACAAGTTACAAAGGTACCTATTTTCTATATTTTCTTCGTATCTCAGTATAACTAATTCACTTATTTTGTTTTTTAGATACAGCTGTCATCTATTCGAGAGAAATTTTTAAGGTATCTGCTGAATTGTAAGTATTCAGTTTTGACTGATTCATGTTTTTATTTGGTTTGAATTTTGTAAAATATTTAAGGACTAAATAAAGTTTCAAGGAAAAAATATTTTTGTTTCAGCATCAACAGAGAGCTCATCATCTCTTGAATTAGAGCCAAGTGAAATTCTATCAGCGGATATGATTAGGAGTAGCACTTCGAGTATCACCACCAACGGATTCAGTAGGCTGATTAGCGGGCAGCGGAGCGTAGTGAGCGCCGCCGCGCCGGTCGAGCCGGCAGCGGCGGCTGGGCCTGCGCCGGCGCCCACTCGCGCCGCGCCGGCGCCCCCTCGCGCCGCGCCAGCGCCCACGCCCGCGCCTACGCCGCCGCCGTACCTCCCGCACTACGCGCCGCCGTACCCGCCGCCGTACCCGCCGCCCTACCAGCCTGCTGTGCCGCCACCTGCCGTGCGCCCGGCCTACCCCACTTTCGCGCCGCCTCTTGCGCCCCCAAGTTAGTATAAGCCATGCTACATTTTTTTTTGCAGCCCAGTCGGTATAAAAGGAAGGACTCAATGGACAACATTTCATATTTTTAACATGTCCATATTGTTTTTTTATATGAAAATAGACATAAAATGAACAGACCCATATTTTTTCTTTTTTCAAAATTTGTCCATTTTCATGCATAAAATAATTATTGAAATTCTTTTCATTCTAAATAGACGTAAGCGCCAAATGACGTCATCGGACGGCTGAATACAGCGATATTCCTTTGCTTATCATTGTTTTAATAAAAAAAAGGTACTACTGTCAAAGGTAAATAATACTAGTGTCAACATTGTCAACGTCATTCATACATTCAACGTTGACAAGTTGTCTTTTTTTTTGACAGTTACATGTCATGGGTTTGGCATTTCGTAAATTTAAAACTATAATGTGCTAAGCAAAGAAATATATTACATTCTGCCGTCCGATGACGTCATCTTACGTTTTTTAGTTTTTAATTTTTTTCTCAGTAAATAAGCAATATAAAAAATGAATAAATATATATTCGAGCAGCGGAAAATTAAACAAAGAATTGGTATTTTTTGTTTCAGAGCTTAGCAATTTTGAAATGTTGTCCATTGAGAATGTTCATTAATTTTATTTTTTAGCTCTCCTTAAACTCGGTTGAAAATAAATTGTTGGATATGTGGATAAAAATGCACTACACATTAACAACAGTTCCTACACGTAGGTAACATTGGTGTTTTGTGTGAAACCAATCATAAAAAAAACCAAGCAAAACCAAACACATTTACTTATTTTGCAATAACCTATCTACGTAAATAATACACAGGAGACGTGATCAAATGTTACTTATCTCCTATACCAATCTACCGATGAGCGTACAAATGTAAGTAGTAACAGTGCCTACTCGTAAATAGGTAGATATGGTAAATTAATCACCAAATACGAGGGTGACACTGAGAGTTTTTAGAACCCGCGACTTGTAATTGATATATTAAAATATTAAGTTTAAATTTTGCAAATGGAACCTTTACAAAAAGTTCCGTTTAGTGTCGGAAGGGAGTCTTCTGTCCCTCTATATTATTATGTGCTAATATGCTAACGCTTGATTTCGCACCTGATGAAAAGTGACGATGAGGTAGGATAGGCTGCAGATATAATAATAATAATAAAAATATATGGCTCCCATACTAGTATAAACTGTGTTATGGAAGCCAGTGTCTTCCCAAAACGATTGACAATTTGATTAGTAGGTACAACGTAATAATAATACATAGTTATATCCTCATTTTTTGAAAAGAAAAATGTGCGGATAAAGAATGGGATCAGAAATGGCGGCGCATCTATTCACTTCTCGCTCGCACACCTACGAGTGAGAGTATAGACGCAAATAGTGTGCCATTTCTGGAGCCCAATTCTCGGGTTTGTGACATTTCAAAAACATGGCAGATATCACTTGAAAATCATACAAAAAAACTGTGTTTTAGTGATATATGTCGTATGAAAAGAAATGTCACGAGCCCGAGAATTGGGCTCCTGATCCCATTTATCCGCACAGGGTGTAATAATCTTAGAGAAAAAAAAAGCATTTCATTACTTTATGCTCATGCTATTGAGTGAGAGTGAGTGTGACAGTGTTTGTGGGTGAGTGTGTGTATGTGTATGTGTGATTTAGTTAACAGATCGGCTTTAGGTACGACTCAATTGTATTAGTGCTAGTAGATAGCAGAAATGTATGTAGTATATTTTTTAATTCATGATGCGTGCATTTCAGTAATCTCAGTTTATCGTTTATACACGTGTAAAGCTTTGCTGCTATAATTCGAAAGCCACCTTTCCCCTATTGTTTTTTTGGAGTTGACGTTACTAAAATATTATTAATCTTACATTACTTTTACAGCGCCCGCGTCTTTCCCAACCGTAACGCGAGCAGTGGTGCCTACCCAGCCACCGGTGGGGCCGTCGACCTCCGCGCCAACTCCGCCCGCTCCTCCCAACGGCCATAGCAGCCATTTCATGATGGCGGGTTACCCTTCTCCGCATTATTACCCACCATTCCAATAGCAGATTGAGGTAAGGTGATTTGTACTGATACACTTCCGATGTCTGGCGATATTTCACGTGCAAATGTAAGCAAATGCGATATTTTATACTGTGCTTGTATTGGTAATCAAAAATATCTTATTGGAAAGTCTAACGGGGAACTTGCATTTTTTTATTTTAGTTTCATACATTTTAATGATAACTAAAAGCAATCACTTACCCTCAGGTGATCCGTTTGCTCATCTGCCACCTATCACATAATAAATAACTCCAGAACATATTATATGCACATGTCACATGCTGTAGTGTGCAGCGTCGAAGGGACTGACTTCACAACAAGCCAGGAGCGTTTTCGCCCGTACGTTGAAATGTCAAATGTTTAAGATAGACTAAAATAAAAAAAAATGCAAGTTCCCCATTATGAAAAAGTTATCAGGGTGAAATTCCTTTTGAATTTAACTTGTGGACTAAATGAAAATGTATTACGCGATCGCAATCCCCTGTTATACTCTAATTTTTAATTATGCAAAGGACATTTTCAGATATCAATGCGTCATTCCCATGCATTTTGCAGATGGATAATGTTAAAATGTATGGGAACTTGACATTTGCATCTCTCAGTTTGCTTCGCATTATTAAAAGTCACAGTTTAGTGTTGCTCAGACCCAATAGAAAAAACCTGAGTGTTGTGGTGGTCCAAGAGGAACATGATAGATACAATACAAATTGTTCCTACATATTGGGAAAAAAGGCATCATTTTAAATATATTGTTAATTATTATACAATAATGTATTATCATGTTTACAAATTTTGAAATGAAACATTTTGAACATTTTATGCCCTTGTAGTGTATTTGCTGTATTGAGCGATGTTCACTTAAAGTTCCTAATATTTACTGTGATTTTATACTTTTTACTAGTAAGTAGTAATTAATTCTAATTGGTGCTAAGCGAGTGCTATCTTTAGAAATATAAGTAAAATTCTACCTCACATTAAATTTACCAACTCTCGTCATAAGACATGAGCAATTCTAAGCCTACCTACAACCATAATAAAATGCTTCCAACTTTTATACAACAGGTTTCTTCATCTTTACCAGCCAATTCCAGGCTAGTCAAAAATATTATCTTTGTTGTTAAAACTATCGTAAATTCACCCGAAAATTTTCTTTAGAGTAAAGTAATAATAACCGTTTGAGTAAATGATATCCATAACTATTTTTTTTTTCTAATTATAACCAAAGGATCTCTTACTACAAATATCTCTTAATACAGGTATCGGTAAATTCTCGAAAAAGACCTTCCCAAAACACTCCATACAAAAAGCGACAATACAATGAAATCACGCTTTCGCTGACTTTAGTACCTTGCACGCATCGCGTCAGAACTTTCTTACAAATGCAAATCAAGTATGAAGTGGTATATGTGTAACTATTTATATGTACTACTGTAGTCTCCTGAGGCGATTGAGGTCTGCCTGCGCACAGTGCTCGCGAACGAGTTATTGAGGTTAGCAGAGGCTCACTGGTTGCAAATTAAAAACGATTAGGCAAATGGTCAGGTTCACACTTTTATAGGATAGGTTTAGATTTGCTTATGTCTTTATTGTATTAAATATGTATGATTTGTTAACTATATTAAAGGTCACATGGTTCGCACATTCTTAGAACAATGCGTTGATGACGATGTGCATTAATTAAAAGCCATATGTTTACAAACTTTTACTTTACAAACATTCTCAGAGTGACCTCCATGGCACAATTGTTAAATGTTGCGCAGGTTCCGGGTCCCATTCCCGATCGGGTCCAATTTTATGCCATACATTTTATTCGGAAGACTGATCAATAAGACTGATCTTAAAATAGAATAGTTATATTCAGATATGAACAGCTTATTTCCTTTTTTAAATCTAGTCTTAAGATATGTAATTAAGTTTAATTATAAAGCTTTGCGTGCTCATTTTTATTCCCGTTGAAGATGATTTACTGCCTTATTTTTGGTTGGATTTAAAAACATCTTAATATTTTATTATATAGTACAAACAAGCACACGTTGGGTTACTGCAATGTTAAATTTCCATTACCGGGATTGAACCAAATGTTTGTTTGACAATCAGATAAAGAAATTTTGCCAGTTTGATGTAACCCAAATGATGTTTACATTATCGTAGAGATAATTATTCCATGATTATATTAAGACAAATAATAGACTTGTTTATTTATAATCGGCATTATTGTAATAATTACTTTAAAATGAATAAGTCACACAATTCTATGAGTATAATATCGATTCTAACGAAATTTTAAAAGAGGACATATGAATAATAATTACAGTATTATAATTAATTAATTAAACGTGATGATAGTAGTTTATGAATACGAAGACAAAGATTAGCATAATAGGCATGTTCCAAATATTGACCCAATAATATTTAAAGTTTTAAAGAATCCATTATTGAACTGAATTGTCTTTAAGCTGCCGACTTAAAACTAGTCAAAAATAGTAGTGTTAGTAAGAATTTAGTTAAGATTGAATATCTTGAAACGAATACGCAGCACTGATATAGCTATCCTTACAAAGCCATTAGCGAAAGAGAGGTTTGATGTATTTTGCCACAGTTGCATTTGCAAAGAATGTACTTTATATGTTATGTTGTTTTGTATGTTTATTGTAACATTGTGGCCTGTTTAGCATTAGTTATGCTAAATTTGGTTTAAGGTCACCTTATAGGTAGGGCACACTAGCGACGCCAATCGATTTTAATTATTAGCTACTAAACCGGATCTATTTTAGACAATTTCGGGGTTACAATCTCTCGGCAAACACTTATTAAATAACCATGCACAAATGTTAAGTCCGCTTTTGTACGCGAAAAATTGATTCACGCCAAAAGTTGCCGCTTTTGGCGTGGTTCAAAATTTCACGTATAATCCAAAATTCGAGTGCAAAGGACCAAACTGTTAACTATAAGTATTAAATAAATAGTATAGATGTTTGCCGAAAGATTGTAACCCCGAAATTGTTTAAAGTAGATCCGGATTAGTAACTAAAAATTAAAATCCCTACCCGTAACCTTAAGGGCAGATGTTGGAACTGTAAAAAAAAACTTAGTGCTCTTATCTATGGACTGTTTGCGAGGCTGTCGATGTGACGTGGGCTTATGGCCATCGGCTTAGACAATCTAAGGCCATCGGAAAACTAAAATACAAACGCTTACTTACTTGAACACGAATCTGTGGCTACCACCACTCTGCCAACTGATTAGCATATGGTTATGGTCGCCAGCTTTTTTGTACAGCGTTTTTTTGTAGAAAAGTTTTTTGATAGATTTTATCAAATTAAAAAAGTTTCCCGTCGAGAAACTCAAGGGCTTTGTTTATAATCAAAGCTAAAAGTAATATAATTAAACGATTGTTGTTGTTTAATTTGTTATTTATTTTTATGAGTAGAAAATAAACATGAACACCGGAGGCTAATGTCACAAAGACACAGAACGACAAACGAATGGAATTACAATAGTGTTACCAAACACGAGTATACCATATCTAAAAGGCTTAAGTTAATATTCCAACAAAAAGGAATGATGGATTATCATTTGAAATTCGCAATGAAGTTGATTCTAATCCACGAAGACCTGTTTGTATGTGTTCAACACTCGCGACACCAGTGGAGTCATAAGTGCGCTGCCAACCTTTAAGCCCCCCTTTTTTATGTGATAGATGACAGACGAGCAGACGAATCACCTGATTGTTCTGACCTTACAAAATTTACAAAATACAAAATTTCTTTATTATTTACTTCACACTTAAATTATTAGTATTTGAAGCCTCCTTTTAGGCATTGAATTGCCTGTGCCAGGAGACAACGCTCTGCATAACTGCTTAGTGTATAATGATAATGAAGTAATAGGTACATCAATTATATCAATAAATTATTCATTTTGGACTATTTTTATAACATTTTTAATTATTTATTTATAACATTTTTTTAATTTAAATAAATCGAATTATGTTTAAGTTTTTATATTCAATAATATAAAAATAAAAAGAAAAAAAAAATACTTTTACCCGGCATATGGGCCTCCGGTACCCTCACTCACCCAATGAAACACAGCACAATGCTGTTTCACGCCGGTTTTCTGTGAGGTTGCGGATTTTAAGTTGACTTGCTGGAAAATAACTGCAGACAAAGGGCGGGCGCTTTGGAAAACTGGTTCCCTCAGGTGATGATGCGACACGACAAAAAAAAAGAACCGATAATCAATAGATCACTTGTCTGGCACTCGCAATTAAACTAGTCTTTATCCAAAATTTTGAAGCTTTTACAGTTAAATTCTACAGAAAAACCTTTCTTTGTTACTGCGCTAACTAATAAAAGAATATAGTCAAATCGGGTACAAAATAAACATCACCTTATTCTCTGTACAGGAGAATTTTTCAAAGTTACTTTGACAATTCGTCTAAAACGTAGTGATTACATTCTCTTTGAATTCATCGACCGACAGCTGACAATTTGTCGCCATTTGCTACATTAATCTCTTTAGGTTTTATTGTCTCAAACTCTGTGAAATCGCGTCGTCCGTTGCACATGTGATTTGTTGCTCCAGAATCGATGCACCACACTGCGCTCTGAAGGGTCACAGAAAGAGCAGTTAGCAAAGAGTTCTCTTTGCTTTTCTTAGCTTGGCTTTCTGCGGTTTCTCCTTCTGTGGGCAAAGAGCAGTTAGCAAAGAGTTCTCTTTGCTTTTCTTAGCTTGGCTTTCTGCGGTTTCTCCTTCTGTGGGCAATCTCGCATCGTATGGCCTGTTTTCTTGCACTTACAGCATTTCACTAACTTCTTCGTCGTAGCCAATGCAATGCTCTGTCTCAGCGCTATCTTGTCTCCGCTGACACTCGAGTAGCAACTTACTCTTGGTGTTGCTATTCTCCACGGTCATTATCGAGGGGTCGTAGACTGTTGTTAACCCACCCAACAACATAACCGCCACGAAGTCATCTTATAGAGGAGAGCCGATGTCATATAGTTGTTGGACAAGTTCGGAAATTTTGGAAATGTACTGTTTCATGTCAACGTGGTCTGTCAGCTTCATCCCAAAAAGTCATTTCATAAGGCCTAATCTCCGGAATAATCCTCGATCCAGACGCTTTTTGAAGATTACCACACGCTTCATACGCGCTCTTGAACGTGCGGATATAAAGACGGACTGACGGAGAGTCAGATCTTCGCCAGCGCCTTCATGTCACTTTTGTCTTCGGGCTTGCCCTCAGTCGAAACACACTCAAATAGATCTTCGTGGATTAGAATCATCTTCATTACAAATTTCCAATAATGATAATCCATCATACCGTTTAATTTTTCGACGGGAAACTGACTTCCGTTCGTAGCCATCTTATTTGATCTCGTGTTCAGGTGGGACAAATGAAATTTTTAAGTGTGTTATTTACTTAAGAATAAATTGCAAAAGATTTCTATAAAAATATCAACTATCTTATTTGAATTTGAAAAAATCTATCAAAAAAAACTTTTCTACAAAAAACGATATACAAAAAATCTGGCGACTATAACCAGTTGGCGTGGTAGCAGCAGATTCGTGTTCAAGTAAGTAAGCGTTCGTATTTTAGCCTTAAAGTGCCTCACTTATGTTAGGCAGATGTTATAATTCTATGCCAGCAACCATTTATGACGTAGATTCATTCCACAAATCTATCCTAAAGTATATATCATCATTTAATTAACGGATTTATTGAAAACATGTCTAAAAGAGTTATGTACTAAAATATTACAAACAGTTACAAAACATACAACCTTCGATTTTATAAAATACTTTTATAAGCCCACGTCACATCGACAGCCTCGCTGTTTGCGAGGCTGCCCATAGACAAGAGGACTAAGTTTCTTTTACTCTTCCAACAGGTCTTGTATGTCAATTATAGTATTATAATAAGAACACTTACGTTAAAGTTGTTTTTTTATGAAATGGATATTCTTCAGCTATTTAGAGCGTAGGCGAATCATTAAAATCGGTTCAGCCTTTATCTGTGGTGTAACTAACACGACTTTGTGTAGATAAGTATGAGAGCACGGAAATGTGTATGGCATGCAACGTCCGAATGTTCCGTGATATTGGTGCTAACTTACCTATATAGTTAAACAAGTACCTGAATTGCATATTATGTACATGATAATAATATTTTTACGAAATAATTTCGTTATATTTCAATATTTTAAGCATTCCGCTAAACACGTGTTTTGTTCCGCTAAACCTAAATACTATCTAAAACTAAAAAAATGGATTAAATGACATTAAAAAATACAAGATTGTTAGGCAGAATTATCTTTAAGGTAACCAAATTATACATACTTATAGGAATTCAATTTCATATTTTAATTATTTACAATTACTACGTGATCTTTAACCATAAGGAACTTAGACAATTGTCTAAGATAAGGAAATTTATGATTAGTTTTGCAGTCACAATAGATTGTATGTAGGGTAAGTAGGTAGCTTATAATACTAACACCTTATAGAAGCTCAATTTCTTGATCATGAAATCATATATTTTTCAAATAGTACCTATATATCGATAGCCTACATAACGGGGTTGGCGAGAAAAAGATAATACGACCTCAGTAGTATACATGTGGCTAATCTAAAAAAAAAAATCGGTTGTTAATACACACTTAGATTATTTTTTGGCTCACTTTACACAAAGAGCGTACTTCCTTTTAAAAAGGCCATATCATAAAAAAAGCAAGCATCCAAGGTATTATTATTTCAAGGATAAATAAAGTGATAATTTATCAGTATTACGTTAAATATAAATGAATGACTGAAAAAAGTGGTTTTTAAATAAAAGAAACAAGACCACAAGAATAAGGAATAAGACTGAAAGGTATTGTGATGTATTTTTAAAACTAACTAGGGTCTAGGTATTGTTATACTTGTTGGTATCCAAGTTCAGACGCCATCTATAAAACATATTTGTTTCAATGTATGAGAATGCAATTTCAGAACAAGATAATAATTTTATATCATCCCAAGTTTGTCTAGCAGATCAGTCTAGAGACCTAGGTAAACAATAAGGTAAATAGTAATGAAAAAGAATTGAGATCTCCGATATTTGATTTTTTGTCATATGATATGTGAACATTCATGTGTTGTGATTTTTTTTGTTCCTATACCATTTATTTGACGGAATTTTATATCAATAAAACGTGTTTTGATCAATATCGTTTTATTCACATTTCCCTTGTGTTAGGCAATATTATTGCTTTGAAATCATAACACCCACCTATTCTGATATTTATAATTAATACCACATTTTACATACTACAAATGTATTAGATATAATCATTAGTATTCTGAAGTGCTATTTCTATTTTTTTTCTGTACTTGTAATAAAGAACGCTGTAACGTTATTGCATTATGATCCGTGTGTAAGTAGTAATAAATATTTTTCATTTATTCATTTAGTGCCTTTCTCAATACTTTACTTTCCGTATAAGAAAGTAGAAGTCATATTAGTAGCTAGCGATTATGACAAAGTACTAAAGTGTATACATCTTTTTGGTGCCGACTGTACATATGAATTAATATAGAATTATAACTTTTTTTGTGTTTAATGCGTATCATTGCTAGCGTAACAATAGGGGTTGAAGTATGAATGTTTCTAGACACAACAAGATGTGATCCACACTGTAGTATTTTTTATTTAGATAAAAGAATACTTTGCAGTAATGTGCAGATGGGATCATATTGTATTCTTGAGAAGGAAAAATAACTTGAAAGCGATTCTTTTTTTGTTAAACAGAATTAACGTTTTCAGCATTCGTAACTTTTTCTTTTTCTAAATGTACCTAATTAAAAGTTGAAGTAAGAGAAACACAGCTTTTTAGAAAATCTCTGTACATATCTATATTTTCATACTTAAACCCCTAATATTAACTTGCTTCGGCCCGATTTGACCAATCTTTATCTGAGAATAAATACTTATATTTACTGTTTTAAGATATATACGCCCATAGCGTGTATATCTTAAAACAGTAAATTTTTGTCAAATTGTTTGGTTTTCTTGTTTGATTGAAATGATTTTAAACGATGAGCACATTCGTGTCACGATTCGTAAAAAAAATTGCAATGAACAGTTTCAATTTTAAACCCGTAAAGTGAGCACGATTGTATGAACAATTTTCTGCGAAAGAAAACCGCCTTCAAAAACCACAAACTAAAAAGTGTAAAATAATATTTTTATCACTTTATACACTTTAAATAACATTCTGTGGAATAGTTGATTGTTGCATTTTTATATATATAAATGCAACAATCAATTATTAATCATCTTATATCTGCTGATTCTAGTACAATTTTGTTGTTACAAAAACCAGATCTACAACCATTTCTGCGATGCGATAAAATAGAAACTGAAGTTTATTTACATAATAAGTACATATAAGTCGCACTTACATTAGGCCTAGTAAGCTTAGAAGATTAAATCATTTTTTTAAAGTTGTCTATGTGATATGCTTTTCCAATTATAATTTATTAGTTATACACAATAAATTAAGCTAAATTAATTTGTTGGTTGAAATTATGAGTGATTATTAATTTGTTAAAGTAATTGCTTCCTACTGTGTGCGCCTGCTCACCTCCATCGCTTCGCTACCTAGAATAGGCGCTATATTTGTTTTCATCCATTAACACTTTTATATATTATCATTATGATTTTTCAAGCGAATTTAACAGCGATGTTTAAGCAATGCGAAGGTTGCGCGAAGCTGATACTCTGCCGAAAATCATTTTACAGTAAGCAAAATATTGTTTTTTAAATTCGATTAAGTTGACATAATACAATTTTAATCAGACATCTATTTGGTTTTTCAGTCTGCAGCGCCTTCGCGTTGGAACGTAGTGAAAACGAATGAACTCTGCTTTAGTGCAAAAGGACCTTCTAAGAACTTGTCAGTTCTTTGTGTAGTGACCAATGAATACGTACATCGTAGTGTTTAATACGGATTATGGGTAGAATCCTTGATTGGAGATTATTTCTTGAACAATTCAGTGTCTTCAGTGCATTTGTTTATGCGGACTCCGGGCTCCGAAATGCCCGCTTGGGGCGCAGCCAGGGTATGATGCTAAGATGAAGATGGTGACTCCAGTGCATTTGTTTCATGCTTAAGTGATGGAGACTGAAGAAGATCAGTTGATTTTCGACTATTGAGTCAAGCGACTCATGATATGAGGGTCAGTTAGTTGCATGTAAATATCCTATGTTGACATGTGTAAAATAAAAAACTTAATTTGTAAATTGGACAAAATGTTGATTTAGTAATATCAATTGTTATTATAATAATTTTTAATAATAAAACAAGATGTATCTACAGGGTGTATTTGTGAACATTTACATCCCTTTAACATGTTCTAACAATCAATCTCAACAACATATGTTCTAACATTTGGTCCACTCATACAAAATGCCCAAGCCGCGTTGTATGAAAAGTTGATTTTTTTAATGCGAGTTTCTAAAAGTCATGGAACATAATGTTGTTCAGAATGGTTGGCAGAACATGTGGTTAAAAGGATGTAAAGTTTCACAGATACACTCTCAATAGAATTTAATAAAATACAAAAAATTGGATGTAAAAGAAACGCTTTCAGTAGTGTGCATTACCCCAGCCAGAAAGTGTAGATTTTCGTAATTTTGAGTATGCAGATAAAATTAGATAAGAATTGGAAATAAATGAAATGCGAATTTAAAAATTTGACATACATTCCTATAGTTTTTAAGTTATTTCGTAAAAACAGTTCTGGCTGGCGTAACGTTCCCCCAGCCAGATGTTTTCTTATAATGATTATTTTGAAATAAAAACTATGCACATAATTACAAATGAATTTGTAATAAATGAAATGCCAATTTAACAATTTGAAATACCTATAGTTAGTAGTAACTAAAAGTTATTCAAAATCCGGCTGGCGTAACGATTAACCGATAGATGGACCTCTGAAATGGTACGATGTGGTTTTGTATTTGTTTACACACGCCGTCTTGCTGAATTTGAAATAATTTGAAATGCAAAAAAAACTACATAAAATTGCATCGTTCTGGAGATATTTGAGTAAATAAAAATACGCTTTAATAGGTCCTAGCTCTTCCAATTGGAGGTGGTACGACTTGGTTTAAACGTTATTTTGTAGGTCTTGAGTGCCTTTTAATGATACTGAGATTTTGTTTATGTCCTGTAAGTAATACCAAGGATATCATGAAAATTAAAATCATTGCGACCATGATGCGTAGCTTCATATTAACCAACCGATTAACCGAGTATTATTGTAAATGTGGTGACTGAATCTTATACCAATAATTAGATAAACTCTTCAATTGTAGGTATACCTGCGAAATATCAGCATTTGGAATTTGGTAATTAATGAGAAAATTAAGAAAAATACAAAATAAGCGTGCTGTGTATGATAATCCGACCAAGTTTAGATGGCCACAAAAAAGCGGCCGTTCAATACTGTGCGCTAACCTACCTAAACTCAAAGTATAACATTGTTTAAATTTAAGTACAGACTCAAACAAAAGTGTTTGATTTTAAAATAAAAACTTCTTATAGTAGTAATATGATCTGATTTAAATAGCTATTATTATATTTATAAAGTACTTGGTGCATTTACGTTAACTATGTACCAGTCCGGCCTTTATACCAAATTTATTTAGTAGGTATCTTTTAAATATCTTTTTTCTATATTAAGATAGAGACTTGGCTGTAAGGTTAATACTTACCTATAAACAATGTAGGTGGTATACTAAGCTTAATATCGATCGCACATCAATGTTTGCGACATTTAAACATTAGTTAAATTATTATTTATATGGCAGCCCTCAAATTACGCACACAGACACTTCTTATACACTGGCGGCCATTGTTTACTGCAAGAACGAACGGGTGGCGCATGAGCAAAACGACATCATTGTAACTGCAACACAGCAAGATAGAAGCGGAAGGCAGCGGAAAACATCCGCACCCCGCACAGCATAGAGTTGCTTGCTAGTCTAGTCAGCATGGCTCTGAATCCTCTTGAAAAGAAATTAGTCACGTTTGTCTATGCTGTCATCTTTCAGATAGATGTTCAGAATCTCGAATGAATGTATGAAAGACATCATCGCATTCGTTCATTTAATGATTGATGAGCTTTTTGACTTGTCACTAGGGGTGTCCACTTTGAAAAAACATCGATGTTTTTATTGATTCGATACATCAAAACTGAAAACATCGATGCTTTGTAAACATCAAGTACTTTTTCTAAAGTATATTGCATAGCTAAAGTCATGTTAAAAAAAGTTTCTCAAAACAGGTCATCTTTTCAGAGTGAAAATGTCTGTATTTGAAGGTTATGAAATAAGCTAAATCCAGTATTTTGTTATAGTTTAGATTTTCATTTTACATAAAATAATAGATCTAACTTCCTTCGTAATCTGTGTATACTACAACCGCCTCCACCTCCCCTGCCATTTCCACCATTCGCTGCTTCGGTGGCGTAGTGGTTAGTGGGTTGCACTATAAAGCGACGGCTGCGCAAGAGGTCAATAATTTGGAAGAGTCTGGAAGTCGTCGGTAATGTACCCCGTGCCTCGAAAACGTTATTCCGTTGGTCCTGCGCCCAATCCCTCTCCGGTCGTGTCACCCTGGTGTCCTATCGGAATATGAGAGTAAGGGAATAGAGAGTGCACTTGTGTTTGCGCACACTATAATATATCCTCCGTACGTGGCTGATCGTGGATATTGGCCGCCGTAACCGTAATCGGTTGGAGGATATTCATACAAAACCATTCATTTTGAAAAATATCATTGAATCATTTACATAAACTTGAGTTTTTGTGACTAAACCGGTTATCATCGATTCGATGTTATATGAAAAAACAATGATACATCGAGTATAACGACATCAAAACAACAACAAAACATCGGAATCTATTCGATGTATCGCATTGTAAACATCGATGTTTTCATGCTATGTTCCGAGCTATGTTCGAAAAATTTGCAACATACCTTTGCTCGACCCGGAAATCGAACCCAGGATCCCGAGATCACGGCCTGGTACTTGAAACCACTAGACTAACGGGGAGTGAAATACATTTTTATTTAAAAACTAAATGATTATGTACCTACGCTTGATATAATAAAAAAAAACCCAACTCTTGTCACTTGTGTACTCACCTGTACAAAACTTATAATTCTACTTATTGGTTAACCGATAGAATTTAACAGGTTGGCGCACAGTATCAAATGGCCGCTTTTTATGGCCATCTAAACTTGGTCGGATTATCATACACACCACACTTATTTGTATTTTTCTTGATTATCTCATTAATTACCAAATTTCTAAGGCTGAAATTCCGCAGGTATATAATGAAGAGTTTATCTAATTATAGGTATAAGATTCAGTGACCACATTTACAATAATACTCATTTAATCGGTAGGTTAATATGAAGCTACGCATTTTGCTCGCAATGATTTTAATTTTCATTCAAAAGTACTTTATTTGCATAGGCATATATACAGCTCTTACAAATCGTCATACATGAAAAATATAAATTATATCTATGTATATTATACATGTTATTAAACATATATGTCGATACAAAAAATATACTAAGAAATGAATTAATATAATGTGATTCTACCACCGGAATCGGAAAGTTGATTCTGACGAGAAGGTCCGGCATGAAACTCGCCAGTTAATCTTTTTAATCACCAAAATTTTTTTAAGTACAGTATCATGGGTGTAGGCGAACAGTTTATCATTTCCACAAATTCTTGTCATTTAAGTAATCATTAACTGTATAATAGGCTTTTGCCATCATGATTATCTTTGTTATTACTTACAGGACATAAACAAAATCTCAGTATCATTAAAAGGCAGTCAAGACCTACAAAATAGCGTTCAAACCAAGTCGTACCTACCACCTCCAATTGGAAGAGCTAGGACCTATTAAAGCGTATTTCTATTTACTCAAATATCTCTAAAACGATGCAATTTTTTGTAGTTCTTTTGCATTTCTAATTATTTCAAATTCAGCAAGACGTAGTGTATAAAAAATTACAAGCCCACATCTTAGCATTTCAGAGATCCAGCTATCGGCCAAACGTTACGCCAGCCGGATTTTAAATAACTAAAAAACTATAGGTATTTCAAATTTTTAAATTGGCATTTCATTTATTTCAAATTCATTTAATTATGTGGATAGTTTTTATTCCAAAATAATCATTAATAAGAAAACATCTGGCTGGGGGAACGTTACGCCAGCCAAAACTGTTTTTACGAAATAACTTAAAAACTATAGGAACCTATTTCAAATTTTTAAATTCGCATTACATTTATTTCGAATTCTTATCTAATTATCTGCATACTCAAAATTACGAAAATTCACACTTTCTGGCTGGGGTAATGCACACCTTTCAGTAGATTCTAATAGCTATAAATGTAGAAATATTAAATTTTGTCCGTCAACCAAACAATTCATTTTAAGGAAGTGTATCCCGCGCGATTGTCATTTGCACTTGTATTGGGATGAGTTTTAATAAGATTATTATACAACGTAACTGAATCTAAAAGATTCAGTTACGTTGAATGATGTTGAATCTAAAAGATTCAGTTAAGTTTTATGATATTCACTAAAATAACACCCTCGACGCGATTGAGGGAGGACATTTGGGCTATAGCGTATCTGTAAAAAAATATTTGCTTTTCTTGCCATCTGCCTACTAAACTATACCTATCTAAAGCGTTTCTTTTACTAAATGTCTCCATTCCTTTCAAATGATCTATAATATTTATTATGGTGGCCAGTTTTTAAAATTGACTACTACTTGATGTGGTTGTGGCCACATCATAAAGTTATCAGTTTTAAAAACGTATGTACCATATTCCATAAACCATTTCATGATATGGTCAATAACAACAACTGAACGACTCGTCTCAGTGTTTGATGAATGAATTAATCCTTTTCAATACAAATTTCCACAATTCCTTTGTCTTGAAGTACTACAACCATTCTAATAAGGCGCCCACATCATGAAGTGCAAATTATGTAATTTCCTAGTCTGTTAAAAACTTGCGCGTGCTGGTGACTTTTTCCTCATTGTGACTACATGCACTAGTCGACGCTACACGAGCTTGACATGAATGTTTAGCCTATTAACGTTTTTCCCACAAAACTATTTGTTAATTTATTACTCATATTTTCACTTGCAAAATAGGATTTTCAACAATATTCCTTACTATGAGGTGAAAACCTTACTTTTTATATAGTTAGTTGTTTATGGCAACATCCATAATAAGGTCTATCTTCGATCGATGATAGATAAGGAGACTTTTTTGCTTGCGGTGGCAGTGGCGAACAGTTATGCTGACAAAGGTCATCAGTGCGTGCTAGCTTTAAAAATTATAACCACGAAATTAAAGTCAATCGCTGCGACTGTCGATTTTCAGTGCAATATTCCAAATGTTAATCTACCTAGAGATGCGTTCAAACTAGCATAGGTAATATGTAAATAGTAGCTACTACAGTAGCATATAAATCGGAATCACCCGAAGTACCAATGAGGCTTTGCGAGACATTTACCTTACTGAGGCGAGATTGTCTTTAATTTCGTGGTCACTGCATACATTTGTTGCAACAGTAATACCACTGTGTAACGAGAGCTTTACTTACAGTAGGCCGAAACCAGTGAAGTTAGACGATACCGCCCCTTGTGTAGGTATTTATCCAAATAAGAAAGGGTACGAAATTATATAAAGCGTATTACTTAAACCATTTATAACGTTTTAAATCATCTGCTCGTCTGCCACATATCACATAAAACAATAATTGGGAGCACAGGATATGTGATACTGCGTAACAGCTACTAAAACAAAGAGACAGACTACACCATCTAGCGAGTAAGGGCTTTATTCATAAACGTTCAACCCATGTTGGCTAAAACTGTGTTATAGAGGAGTTAACGTTTGAAACAAAAAAATCATACACAATTTTCGAAAAAATTATGAAAACTGCTTTATAATACTGTTTTAGCTAACAAAGGTTTACAAGCATTTATAAATAAGACCCTAATAAAGTATTTACTTTTAGTAGGTATTTACCTACTGGAAAACTGTTCATTAAAATGCTCAAAACGCGATAGCCCTTGAAGACGTATTCCAAGCTACTAAGGACGGCGAGGTATGCATCTTGGGCTCTCGCCCCGCACTTGGTCTCCGTCGAACTAATGTAAGGAAAGCTCTTGTTTTACTGTGATAATATTTAATATATCTGGTCATACGAGTGTAAATTATATTGATTATATTGTATAGTTTCAAATTATTTTTATTGTATCACATCTTCGAACAAGTAAATAATTATTCAGTCCGTTATATTATTTTATACAATGATAGGGAGCAACTGCAATGAAATGCATAAAACACAAAAATCTCATCTCGTTCTAGGCGAGTCATTATTTCAATTTTGTTAGTTTCCTATGTGTTTTTATTGAATAGTAAGAACTTAATTACTTAAGGATGTAACTAATATAATTAAAAAAAACAGTAACGGTCCATTTCTAGAGAAAAAGAAATTCGCTGTTCCATACAAAAAGAAAAACCTATAGGTACCAAGCAATTAATGCTCAAAATAAGCTGTAGACAGAAAACCTTGAACCTACATAAATTTCGACTAAACTTGTCCAGAGGTAAACATATCAAAAGTCCCCATTTTTAGCCCTTATGCTAAAGGGGTGGGAGGGAATTTTGCTTTAGATCTAAAACACTAATAACACCAGGGCCGCAGCTAATATATTAGACATATATAATAGTTGCTATTAGCCTAAAATGGCTTCACGGATTTGGGTTAGTTGGTGGTGACACCTGCCATCACCTGGAAAAAGAAGTTCGCTCACTAGAACCATACTACCAGATTTGAAGATATGGGAATTCTCATACGATTCTACATCGCGAAAGCGAAGTTCGTACTCTCTCTTCGGTAGATTCCCTCATTGCTGAGGATCGTGACTCCTTCCGATTTTGTCCACCAGCTGTCGCCATCGGCTGCGCTCCGCCGCTCGGTGCAGAGCAGTGCTTCCCGGAATCTCGAGCTGTTTCGCTATCTGGTCTGACCATCTCTGGGGACTACGGCCTCTCGGTCTTCTCCCTTCCACATTCCCTGTCACAATCGAGCACTCTAAATTGTCCCCACTCCTTCCTGCAATGTGTCCAAAATATTGCACGATACGTCGCAAACAGGTGGCGAACAAGAGCTGAGTATGCTCTATTTTTAGTTCTTTGAGAATCGAAACGTTGGTGCGGCGGGCAGTCCATGGTATTCTTTACATATGGCGTCAGCACTACATTTCAAATACGTTGATTCTTTTGCGGTCGGCTGCCTTGATTGTCCACGTCTCGACAACATAGAGGGCGATGGGGAAGACGAGTGTGCGAACAAAGTGTATCTTCATTCTATTTGATATGTTTCTGTCCCTCCAAATCTTACTCAGTTCTGTCATTGCTGTCCTAACCATTCCACACCGTCTTCTTATTTCTGATTCACTGCTACTTTTGTTGGTGATCATCGAACCTAGGTACAGGAACCGATTCTCGGTATCGTATTCCTGTAGCAGGTTAGTGCGCTGTGTGCTTCTAAAACGATGGATTACCATTCGTTTGGTCTTGGGCTTATTGATGTCAAGGTCCATTCCTAAGCTGACGGATTCTAGCTGCCATTTCCGCTTCGGATGAAGCTTCGAGAGTGGTGTCATCTGCATAACGGAGGTTAGATATTTTGACTCCGTTTATTTTAATCCCACCTTTCCAGTTCTCTCACCTTCTTAGTGACGGTGGCCATTTTGGATCGATTTCATCCAACATGGCTAAGAACATTCCCCCGTATTCATCTTTCAAACAAAATCAAAATCGGTTCATTTGTTCAGGAGATACGATGCCATAGACAGACTCACACATAGACACGACAAACTTATAACACGCCATCGTTTTTTTACAATCTCCGCACTTTGTATGGGGATGGGGACTTTTGATACGATTACATATAGACAATGTTACATTGTGAACAATTGTCATAAGTAGGGCTTACCCTCTATATTTCTTTGTTGCCTGGTCAAATGGCAAAAAGTGTAATAATAATATAAAACATATACTCAAGTTGTTATTCTTCAGCAAAACACATGGTATTCAAGTACGTAGTCAAACTACATACTTCTTTTTGAATATAAAATCAATTTGATTTTATCCTTCCAGTCTCAATATTTTTAAATAGGTACACTAGAGAAAATGGGAATCATACTTGCTCAGTTCACAGGGTTACAGTTACTGATAAAAAACTTAGTCACTGATGGTCTGGTCTCTAATAATTTTCATCGGAAAAAAGTTGCTATATCACCAGCGGGAATTACGCTGCTGAAATCTTCCCTTGGGCCCTACTGGTGGACTCATTTCTTCTGAGTGTCCACGAGTAGGGCCCAAAGAGAAGATTTCAGGCCGGATGTAAACCAAGTAGTGGGAGACATCGGGATAAACGTTAATTCTAGTTGATGTCCAAAACGCTTATTTTGAATGAAACTGCAAAAAACAATCCACATTTTAAATTTTGCAAAAGTGTACTGTTACGACATTTAGTTAAAAGCTGATAAATGATTACGGTGACCACAGATTTTTCCTTGTAAGCCTGTGAGCATCGCCTAATTTTCATACCACCTACAACACAACGTGCTCAACGTTACTATTATGAAAATTAGACAATGCCCGTTTTTCTGCAAACAAAATATAGTAAGTACCTAGTTATATTTGAATCTAAGGTGTTAATCAATGTGTTGTATGATATGTCATACTTATAATATATTATTTCATAAAAAAGTCTTAACACTTATTTATCAAAATTCATATCCATATGGTTCATTCTGCTTTATCATCATTTTACAAGGTTCGATAGGTCACAAGGAACAGTGTGGCTTTCAAATTAGCATTGCCACTGCACTGGGTAGACAGCTCCCGATAGCACAAAGCTGCGGTCTGCAGCCGTACGTTTAGCCCGCAGATGGGCAAGTCGCCGACTGCAATGCGGGTGCAGACCGCACACAAATTGGAAACGTAGTCTCTTAAACACCTCGTGATTCTGCTGGGGTCGCGGGTCACCATGGGTAGCGGCAATCGCTTACCATCAAGTGATCCGTCTGCGCGTCTGCCACCTTTTTTTTATGCTAGAGGCGGGCAAACGAGCAAGCGAGTCAACTGATGGAAAGTAACCTATCACATAAAAAAGGGACACGACGCCGTTTAAACAGACGTCGACAGGTCAAGTTACCTCTTGCAATAAAAAAATAGTACTTGTCTTTATGTGTCTCAGATGATATAAGGACGGTCCAAACTGTGTTGAGTCCGTTTTTGCAAGAGGCGGACAAACGAGCAAGCGAGTCACCTGATGGAAAGTAACCTATCACATAAAAAAGGGACACGTGACGCCGTTTATACAGACGTCGACAGGTCAAGTTACCTCTCGCAATAAAAAAATAGTACTTGCCTTTATGTGTCTCAGATGATATAAGGACGGTCCAAACTGTGTTGAGTCCGTTTTTGTACGCGAAATGTGTATTAGCACCAAAAGCGGCCACTTATACGTGAATTAATTTTTCGCGTACAAAAACGGACCTAGCATTTGTGCATGGTTATTTAATAAATAGTATAAGTGTTTGCCGAGAAGTTGTAAACCCCGATATTGTTTAAAATAGATCCGGTTTAGTAGCTAAAAATTAAAATCGATTGGCGTCGTGTACCTTACCTGTCACCATAATTGTTGTTCTGTGTTCATTCTAAAATACTTACCTACCTACACGCGTCAGTGAGACGAAATTGGATCATGGTCGTAAAAAGTTCGCATCAATCACAGATTGTTTGTTAGGTACAATTGGGTACAATAATAATATACCTTTTTCTGACTTGCACTGCCTTAACCCTTTTCTTAATTCGCTATACTTTTCCTCTACCCTGTGGTTGTCTGGAAGAAGCGATAAGACCGCCTACATTGTTTTAGTGTAATAACTTAGACTAAGATCTGTAAATTTTGTGCAATAAAGTGTATCTATCTATCTATCTACCTTCTCAATAGTTACAATAATTCAAATATCAGGAATTTCATATCTTCACATTAACCACATACCTACTAACCATGCGGATAAAGAATGGGATTAGAAATGGCGGCGCGTGGAGCCGGTACCGTCAGCATCAACGGTTTGAAAACTTATAACTGACGTATTTCAGTATAAAATATCGTTACCGTTGAAACTGTTTTGGTTTTTTTTAAATAAATAAAAAAATGTTATTAATTAAAATACTATTTATGTACGAGTATGTTTTATAGGTTTTATTATTTTGGAGTCTTTTTGACTGTATATAAAATATGTATGAAAATATATATATATATATATATATATATATATATATATATATATATATACAATAATTATATATATATATATAAACTAAACATTGTTATTATCGCATTTATAAACGAATTTTTTCTCAAGTAAATATATATTTACTAGCGGTCCGCCCCGGGTTCGCCCGTGGTACATACTTAGCCTATGACTACCTAACGTACCTTTCCTATGGTGAAGAATTATTGAAATCGGTCCAGTAGATCCTGAGTTCATCGCGTTTAAACAAACTCTTTAGCTTTATAATATTAGTATTAAATATAGATTGCGTTAGAACAGTTTATGATTTATACAGTTGTAATTTAATTACATTAATTTCATGTACTATTCTATGCACTTCATAACTTTTAAAATTAGTATCTTGAAATAAAAGATTGTAATAAGTATATCTTAACTATATCTATATCCTATTGTAACTATATCTTAAAACACTATCTATACTCAATAAATAACTAACAAAACTATTATTTAACATACAAATTAATAATAAACTATAACAACAAACAATAACAAATGACAAAATAACGAAAGGTTCAAAACCACAGAAAAACTGAGAACGCGTCTAGCTCACAAAATTGCGAAACCTGACTGATGCGACAGGGAAGGGAACGCAGAATTTTTTTATGCAGTCAGTACCCACGAGTGCGAGTATAGACGCAAATAGTGTACGAGCGAGAAGTGGATAGATGCGCCGCCATTTCTGATCCCATTCTTTATCCGCACAGGTAGTACCTACATTATGACAATTTTAAGTTATATTAAACTAATGATGAAAATTACTGACGGTGTTAATTCTGTTTTGGTTTATCACTCGTACATTATGTTCCAAAATAATAAAGAATATGATTAGGAAACAAACTGTTCGTATTTAATTGTGTTTGTTCGGTGTCTGGGTGTAATATATGTATTTAAGTATATATTTGTGTTCCTCTGCTGTCTGATATCTGTAACACAAGTGCTTAAGCTACTTAGTACGGAATCAGGTCAACGTATGAGATGTTGTGAGAATTATTATTATTGTGAGAATTATAATAAAGCATACAATTAAGTCATTTTAAATTTGTTTATGGGAATTGGTAGACCGAGACTATAGTCTCGAAATATCCTTAAACAAATACGAAGGGGATTTCTGGACAAAAAGTCCAAAAATACCATGCGAAGGGGATCATCTAAGGGGATTTCTGGAATAAGTCTCTATTAACATTCAGGTTTTAATCTTCAAAGTAAGAAATCATACGGAAACACTTTTGACAAGCATAGGTATGTACCTTTCTAACGTAATTCGCACCTGGCGTAGAATTTATCGTGTAATCAACGATGCTCCTAAGAGATTCGGTGGAGCCAAATCCTCAAAATCATTAACATATTCAGACATTTTTGACAAACAAACATTATTTACGAATGAAAAGAATGGCTCTAAATCGATGAAAAGTATTAGTATTAAAGTATTTTGTGCGACGAACATTACGCGCGCATGTTGTAAGGTGCTTTATGGTGTCGGAGGTATTTTATAGTGTCAATTCGCAACTTTATTGGGTGTATGTATGTATGTATTTATTCTAATACTAGAGGCCCGCCCTGACTTTGTTTCGGGACTTCATTTCTTAAAACCCGGTCTACATATCTTTGCAGGTCAAAAAATGTTTATCAATTGAAATTAACAAATTATTTATTTTTTCTGTAACAAAACGAATGTTCTATTTAAGATTTCAGTAATAGACGCTGTAGACGCAGTACTTTACTTCTACAGAAAGGAATCTCAAAAAAGATAGTTAATATTTAAGATTTGTAAAAATATCTTATGAATTGCATAATACATACGCTAATCAGAACTTTTGCTCATAGGGATTGACACAAACAATCGCAATAAATCAGTAATCGGTATGGCGACCATCTTACCTTCGATTCACGATTATTGTCTCGTGCAAAATATGTAAGCCTAGATTGCATTAGGGACCAAGAACTAGTAAGTAGCTACTTTCTTTTGGTGACGAAGGTGTTTCTGATACGTCAAGCGAGAGTTGATATTTTTCCAGATGAATAAGATGTAGGTATATTATTTAATTATTTGTGATTTATTGCGTGCGTACCACTAAGAATATTTACATATTGTATTCCATATCTAGATAGCTCAAATTCATAGATAAAATGTTGATTACAATTAAAAAAGCGATTAGATTTCTAAAGAAAAGATTCTCGGTTCTTAAAAATATCGGTTAGGTTTAAAAGGAGCGTCTCACTTTTAATGTCAAAATAGAACTCTCCTATTAAGCTTCACATACATACTGAATGGACTAAAGTATTAAATACGACGAATCTTTCATGCGTCGTTTTAATCCCTGATCACCCTTTTAGCGATACATTAAAATTAGGGGTGAAATGCAGTTTGGGGGTTTGCTAATTAGTAAAGTAAGAAACTTAAAATTGAAGTTTGGGCACGGGTTTTGAATAAAAAAGTGACTTTTAAACTTTCAACCACTAAGGGGTCGTTGCGCGGGTTTGAAGTTTGAATAAAGACTTTTATAAAGACTTAAACTGCGTGAGTAACACAGCGGACGCAGCCTAGTCTAAATATATTTTATCATCATATCTATTCGGCCGTCTATAAGCTAATGAATGTCAAATAATAAAATGAAACATAAACAAAATTAATACGAAATAATGGGAATCGTTTAAAATAATTTAATAACTTCATTACATAATTCAGGTATTGCGTCATTCTTTCGGGACGTCGTGCATGTCAAATATCATTAACAGGTTAATCAACAATAGAAACAACCTCTCTAGGGACGCCACACATATCTTATGATAGTAACACTCTAGATTTATCTTAATTAGGTCAGGACATTATTCGAACAAATAGAGTACAGACAGCCAAACAGCTGGTTACTACAATTTGTCTAATTTTCTCAATTGTTATTGAACCAAACGTTTTAGAGAGTAAGGTAAGAATCGATTGAAGAATTTGACAGATTTGTATATTGATGAGTAGATGAACGTGCAATCGTTCAGACATTCTTTCCGAAAAATTATGAATTTTTATTTCAATCTATTAAAAGAATTTCTTTTGAAATTCATTAAGGTGACGGGTAGGGCACACTAGCGACGCCAATCTATTTAAGTTTTTAGCTACTAAACCGGATCTATTTTAAACAATTTCGGGGTTACACTCTCTCGGCAAACACTTATACTATTTATTAAATAACCATGTTCAAATGTGGGGTCCGTTCTTGTAAGCGATGATTCACGCCAAAAGTGGCCCCTTTTGGCGTGAATCAATTTTTACGGAACAAAAACGGACTCAACATTTGTACATGCTTATGCTTATTTAATAAATAGTATCAATGTTAAAATAGATCTGGTTTAGTAGCTAAAAATTAATCGATTGGCATCGCTAGTGTGCCCTACCCGTCAGCTTAAATTACAAGTAATAGGGTATTTGACTAAGCTCGATATTTTACAAAATATAAATATTTTATCAAAATATAGGTAAATACGAGTATATGCCAATAGCAAAAAATCTCAATTAATAACGTCTAGCCGGTTTTATGGTCATTCAAAGATTTAAAAGTATGAAATTATTAAAAAAAATATTATACCATTGAACAACCCATACATTTTGTACCAACTATTATAATGGAACCATTGACATAAACGAAACATTTGATATAGCTCATACAAAATTAAAATGAAATGCATACAAAATACTTACGTGTCAGTCACATGCCAGTTGCCATTTGTATTGATCATTTTGGGTTTGCCTAAAATAATGTGATTTTAAAGTTGTGACATCATAGGTAGTTTTAAATGAGAATCAAGTAATTCTTGTAAGGATGTTTCTATAATTGAGAGGTCTTTTGATTACAAAAAAAATAATATAGTCAAATACCCTATTAGTTCCATAAACTTTCCACATTATGGTGAGCTTTTTTATATTCCGAGTTAGCTAAAGGTTAGGATAGCTCTGCGATTAAAATTATTCCGATCTGTCTCCCCGCTTTTACCGCATGTGGTGACAGATAGGACAAAAAAGTTCGATCTGTCCCCCTGTTCAGTAACAGGTGAATACAGTTCGAACTGTATTTACCTCCCCCTTTAGTACCGACAGGGGGACAGATAAAACTTTTTAATTCCTGTCTGTCCACCATAGAATCAAAAATATAGGTACCTACATATTATTTTAGGAATGCAACGTTTTATTAAATACTAGCGGTCGGCCGCTGCTGTGCTCGCGTGGAATTACGCTTGCCATAAAAACATTAATATTTCTATTGGGAAAATTTCCATTAAAAGAAGTTTAAATAAAACACCGCTGGATATTATACATTTGTTTTTTGAAGTATCAGTGACGCAGAAATAAAGTGGAAGTAGGTGCTGTCGTGATGCTTTAAATAACTCAATTTATAATTATTTTTATTTAATCTATTTTGAAGTAATCTAAAATAATAGTCTATATTCTTATTCTCGCGAAAGCACCTACTTTCACTTGATTACTGCGTCCCTGGTATTTTTAAAGAACCTACTGACTAATATTATACCTACAAGTATTTTTGATTCCATGGTTGACAACAGGAATTATAATGTCTTATCTGTCCCCCTAATACTGACAAGGGGACATATCAAACATTACGGAGGTGAAAAAAGTTCGAACTGTCCCCTCTTCGCTTCACAGGGGGACAGATCAAGCTTTTCTGTCCTATCCGTCACCATATGAGGACAAACGGGGTGACAGATCAGAATTCAACAATTATGTGATATAATAAGAATAAGGACAACAAAGGACTTAGTTTACAGTTCTTCAGTAATCTTTTGATTGCGAGTTGATTCACAATTAAGTACCTACGTTTCAATACACTTATAAATAAGGTAACAAAGTGTGTTTTAATATTTATAAATAAAACTAAAATATACATATATACTAATAGCAAATAAGATATTCTTTCACACATTTCAAATGATTTAATAGCATTTTCATTCATTATGTTTGAGATACGAGGTAGTCAATAAATCTACATTTTGTAATTGTGATTGGTTTGAAAATATTGGAAACTTAATGTTCCTCCTATCATGTTATATTATTTCAAGAATGATGCCTTGTCAAAGTGGCAACACACTACTTCACTATATAATTAATACATTTTGATTTCCAGAACTTGATAAATATATAGCTATTATTTTATGTACATATTGTTTGCACACATTACTAAGACACAGTGGAAGTCTATCGTTTCATAATTTTGTATTCAGCGAGCGTTTAGAAGTGCAAGACTGTAACAATCGGTCATGTATGAATTACAAAATTACATAGTAGGTACATTACTGCAGCGGCCAGCCACACAAGCATAGAGAGATGACACATGGAATGTAGAGGCGCAGCCGAGGCACATACTTGAGTCTATCAATGTTTATTTGTATGATGCTTTTCTCAAAGAATGCAAGAAAATTCAAAGAAAGTGTATACTAGTACAATGAAATGAACTCGAAAATCGACAATTAATTCTATCACGCTCCGAGCCAAAACCTTCTTTTGTTTTGTTATTTGTGAATATTCTCTAATATTCAGGAAGCTTTTTATTTTTTACATATTCCGTTGCATTCACCCTGTTTAAATAAACATGGTATGTTCAGCTCCTTGGTTTTATTATTAAACGACTTAAAAAAAAAGAGGTTCTCAATTCGACATGTACAACCTGTTCGGATAAAGAATGGGATCAGAAATGGCGGCGCATCTATTCACTTCTCGCTCGCACACTATTTGCGTCTATACTCGCACTCGTGGGTTGTATATATTTTTGAATAACCAGCATGACAGATATGATTTTCATAGTAACCGGCCACTAGCAGCGGCCGGTTACGCCGGATAAGCATTTTCAGGCAATTTTGCTAGCCATATTTTCATAATACAGCAATATCGATTTATCTCGAAGGTTTTCAAAATATTGTTAAATTTCCGCTCATGTTTGAGAAAATTCTATTTACAGACTTGAATAATTATTTTTCGATAGTGTCCAATCTATTAGTGCCTCTACATCCAATGGGGTCTATCGCGTGCGAAATATCCGCTAGATGGTGTGCCTGTTGACCGAGGTCCAACTTCAACATCATTGGCTGATTTGATAGTTAATTGACAGTTTGACATATCACGGCTAAAAATACCCAATCACCTTGAAGATGGACCTATAGTCCACCATTCGGATTCGGTCCATCTTGCGGATTTTCTTAGTTACTTTATGCTGAGCAACAGTATTTTTTTTTAACAAATAGATACATTTACATACCAAAAAGTAATTGCGATGCGGCTCTGGTGTATATTATACTATATGTGTACAGCGCCCTGCGAGAGAATATAAATATTTTTGCTCCTGATATTTAAATGATATCTATTTCTAGATAGATACATCGACTTTCAGCTATCAAAAAATAATACGTTTATGGTTTTAACAATTTTTACAGTTGCATAATAATAATGACAGAGTAATTGGTCTCGGACTGTTTTTTTCAATTGACAATACTACTTTCGACGAAAGAGCCCCAGATGAAAATGCTAAGAGAAATGAATTACGGGTGTTACTAATAGAGATGTAGCGAATGTAATTTTTTAAGTCTAATGTCAGTTTTGAAGACATTATTTTACGTCTTTATTTTGACAGCTTACACTGTGCGCGAAAAACAGGCAAACATTTATCGGTTCGTCCTAATTCCAAGCTTGTCGAGCTGATCCAAAGATAGATTGATTTGTATCTTTTTTATCCGTATTATTATTGATTGTAATTAAAATAAAACAATAAATAAAAAAATATCAAATAATAGTAATTTGTGATTTTTCAAGCTATTTTTGCAGAAGCCAATCATGTCACAATCATCCTAGCAACATTAAAGTTGTTAATGGCCACTTTTTTACGATTATGTAAACCAAAAATATTCCCTCACTAACTTTGAGTTCTACGGACAGAATCGACACTTAACTTAATTTTAACTTTAACATATTTTTATTCATTAAAAAAAAGCTAAAATGCTTCAAACTTTTTGTTCTGTTCCTTTGAGTTGTTCAAAATATAAAGACCCGCGTGAAAAGTTCGTGGTCGCTTCATTTGGGCATTATTAAAAAATAAAGTTAAATAAAGCCAGTTCGTGTTAAAATTATAATTATTTGTTGTTAAATTAAATACATGTCCCATAAATTACCTTCAGAATAAATACATTAATTTTATTATTAAACTAATTTATTTATTTTTCATTCAGTCCAAGACCTTATTTGAATTTGAATGATTAGCCCAATAGAATTAGCCAAAAAAGAGGCTAAATTTGCAAAGAGTGATGTAATAACACGATGTAGTTCTGCATTTTTGGTATTTTGAATGGGTCTATTAGAGTTGTGTAAATTCCAATTTGCAACTTCGAAAAACCAGTGGAAATTGAGTGAAAAATGGACTTCTTTCATTATTCTCTCACAACTGCCAAGCTATGCATTTTTTTTGCGACTGGTGTTCTCTACACTTATAAACTGTATTAAAAACCTACATTTTGAGCTCAATCGCAACTCTATTGACATCGTAAGAGCAAAGTTATGGCGCTTCTACCATGACCTTATTTTGCCAAACATTGAAACTTCTAAGTTTTGCGAACTTATTTCCCAAAATATTGGAAAAAACCCTTAACCAACGAAGAAAAGTCGTTTGTTCGCAGGTTACGTGGTGACAATATTTTGCGAAATAAATTTGTAAAAACTTGAAAATTTCAAGGTTTGGGAACATAAGATCATCTTAGAAGAGTCACTTCGGTTTCCCTAAGATTCCATCATCAGATCCTGACATGGTGACAGGCAGGAGTATATCTTTCAAACAATAATTTTTTTTTGCAAATTTTCTACGCACAGCTTTAGATGCATATTAAATTTGTACTAAAATAAACAACTAACACTGTATAGATAGATATACTTTATTGCACAAAATAGACAACTTAAAAAAATAGGCATTACAGAAACTGAAATTACTTAAATGGTTGTATGACTGTTTCAACTCCTTCGGAGTTGAACCGGACCAGAGCTTCGCGTAACCAGTTGTGATCGAAAACTTTTTCTGCCTAGTACGAAACCGGTTGCGATCAATAACTAATTTTTTTACTCGTAACCAGTTCCGATCGAACTCTTTTTGTTTTCATACGAAACCTATGTCTGGGTAACCACCTATAGCTTTTTTTTATTTCTTAACCAATATATTTTTTGGAAACTATTGATTTTGCAACATTACCACTGTGTTAACAGGACGAAGATACCTATCATCGCAAGAAGTTTTATCATAAAGGTACGTCCTGGTTGTGCTACTACAACAACGAAAATGGATTTAAGGGAAGTGTTACATTCAACCAGGGTAATTGCATTTAGTACTTCGTCCCTTAGTATGAGAAAAACACTTCAGCGTGTTTCGTTACATGGAGCTTGTTAAAAGCAGATGGAGCTTGAAAAAGCAATCTAGCAGGTGGTTCGGCGTTGTTTCTGTTGATGTCACTATGCATTTTTACATCGCGCTAGTAAAGCGTGCTTCTGAAATAATGACCTCCAGCCGCCGACTCACATTGAGTAATTTTATAAAAGCACGGGAAATAAACCAGAGATTAAAATATTGTGAATTTTATAAACTAACATATAAATTATTTCCGATCCGAATATGGCTGTTTTACCTATCCGTTGAGTATTGATCATTTTACTCTAGATGGCGCTAGCTCTGGCTAGTCGACTGATGCCTCTATCTTAGTATATATAAGTTACTCTATGCATTCAACGATAGAAATGAAATACTAAAAGAGAAACAATATCATAGTGAATGTAAACCTATTTTTTTTCCAAAAAGAATTTTGTGGGAACTAAATAATTTTAAGGTGATCAAGCACAAATTTTGTTTCGATTCAGAAACGCTATTAAAGATTTGAAAGACGGATTTATGTGTATGGGCCACTCCTTTTACGTTTTAATAAGGAACATAGACTACATATTAGAAGAAACTATGTGTATGGGCCACTCCTTTTACGTTTTAATAAGGAACATAGACTACATATTAGAAGAAACTATTTTATTTATCTGAGTTGTAGTCAAATTGGTGTTTACTTTCCTTCCAACAGAATTATTTTTGAATAAATATTTATTTTATTTTCTGCATGGCTGGCATTAAAATCTTGCCAACTTTTTCAACGCTCGAGTGGTTTCATATGAAAACGAGGAGAAGTGTTGTATCGTAAGTGGTTACGAGTAAAGAGACATTAGTTTTATATGCGTGTACATTGAGTGAGCACCCTTTAGAAAAAATTAATAATATGTTTATCATTTAGTAAAAGGTCTAAAATAATTGTAAACCCGATCATACAATTCCTAAAATAATATAATCTGAGATAAATAGTTAGACGTTGACTCACTCAGTCCTCACAGGAGGTTAGTAAGATCTCCGTATATAATAAGTTTACAAATACCATATAAGGTTCCATTTTTTGTAAAAACTCTTTCAAGCTTGGGGGTGTCTTTTAAGACTGTCATTGAACCCTTTTAAAAAATTACAAATAAGCCTTGAGCTCACTCAATCCTCAAGCTAATTTAACCCCTCGATATTCCTCGAACTAACTACAGAAGCGCATTTAATCATATGCCTTGTTTATATAAACTTTAAAACGGATTTCGTAACACATAAAATGATTCACCATCTCGTTGCATTTTCGAGTAATATTTATTAACAAATGCTTGGAAATTCGAATTCCGAAAAATGGAAGGATTGAGTAAGCTCAATCCTTCCATTTTTCGGAAGTGAAAATCATAAATATCTTTCAATTGAGAACACATGGAAAAAAAGGAAACATTTAAAATTAACGAATTATTCTTTACAAAATAAAAGTCTGTTTATATTTTGATTATGTTATTTACTTTAGGAGATCTACGCAATTCATCTTTTGTATGAAAATATATTGATAGGGTGTCCATACGTTGCAATAAGAAGACATTTGACGAAATTTTCTTTTTAATTCAGGTAAATGAATATTAATGCATTTTATGTATTAATTACAAAGTAAATATAAATCGTGTTTTTCATCATCATCATTAAACAAACATCTGATGTAAGTAGCCCTTCGGCCGTTAAGGAAACTGAAGTTTGGAAACTGGTTTCCTGAAAGGATTTTTTTATCCTACGTTACTGGTTTCCTGAAAGGATTTTTTTATCCTCCTACGTAACTGGTTTCTTATAAGGCTTTTTTATCCTCCTACGTAACTGAATAACAACTATAATCTCTTTGGTATCGGTGTCAAGTTATCCATTTGAAAAACGTCATTTATCAGATAATTATATTGCACTTGACATTCATCAAATGTCAACAGATAATGTCTTTGTTTGTTTGTTATTATATTAATTAATTTAAAATAAATATTCTTATAAAATGGATTTGAGGGATCTAGAATTCATATCAACGAAAAAAGGAAGCGTTGCCGCCCTACATGGGGGTCGCAAATATCACGGAAAAAAGAAATATACAAACGGTAACACGTTTTGGCTTTGTAGCAATTACAGTCCAGGATGCCATGGTAGTATAACAATGAATGGAAAAAATGAAATAGTAAAGTCTAATTTTCATTTTGAGTGTTCGCCAAACAACGCACAAAATATAGTTTTGAAAGAACTTGATAAACTAAAGGCGGCAACAGGATCAAATTTTGAGTCCATTCAAAAACAATATGATGAAATGGTATATAAGTTGGAATGTGATGGTATACATATAATGGCCGAAATTCCTCAGTATGAAAACAAAAAAACAGGACTTTTTAATAATCGGAATAAAATCCTAGGTATACCTAAAATGCGATTTCCAGCTTCGTATGATGCAGTAGTGCCAAAAAAGTTCGTGGAAAAATTCCTTCTAGCGGATTACATCAGTGAGGAAGATGGTAAACGTATTCTCATATTCAAAATAAAAATATCAGGCACTTAGTAAAAGACTTCAAACATATATTGGGCGACGGGACATTCAAGTCCTGTCCAAAAATTTTCAAGCAATTATACTCAATACACGGTTTTAATGAAACATATAAATCTATTACTCCATTAATTTATTGCTTACTCCCTGATAAGAAACAAAAAACGTATGAAATCGTTTTTCGACTTCTTGAATTGATCTTTAAAGATTGGAGGCCGTCTAAAATTACGATAGACTTCGAAAAGGCTGCTATGAAAGCAATACGTAAAGTTTATCCAAGAATCGAAATCAAAGGTTGTTATTTCCATTACAACAGATGTTTATTTAAAAAAAGTAAAAAATTGAAAATTTCAACCCCCGTCAAGGAACGCCATGTGTCACGGTGTGCCGGAATCGCACGATTGCCACGAGAATTCATAAAAAGTGGTATTCAGTACGTGATGCAAAAGGCGCCTTTTGGTGAGGACATTAAAAAATTCAATACCTATTTTAAAAAGGAGTGGCAAAACAATGCAGTAATTGAGAAAACTTGTTGCTGTAGTGAGGAGCAGGTTAGAACTACAAACAATGTGGAAGGATGGCATAGCCGTATCAATAGATACATTGGCAAGAAAAATGTCACGGTAACCAATTTATTAGAAGTTTTGATTAAGGAAAGTAAAGTAACTATTTAGTATTTATTTTAAGATCTAACTGCAACAAAAATAAAGCCTACCAAGAAATAAATAATGAAATTGATAATGCGATTACAGATTTGAAAAATGGACAAATAACTGTGGGCCACTGTATTGAAATTATTTCACCGTACGCATTTTTATTTTAATTTCAAAACTCCAGAAATTTTTCTTTACTTCATCTGAAGAGTTCTTTTATATTTTAAGTGACTGATTTTTCTAATGTTATTTTAGGTAGGTAATTGAATTGTTTTATGTTGTATGAAAAAAGTTATATTTTATGTTTTAAATGATTAAATTGTTTTCGTTATTTAATTTAATGAATTGTTTTATTAAATCCAAATATTTTAAAATATAAAATAAACTACAAGAACGGTTTTATTACGAGTCTAATAATACAACACTCGTAAAATTACTACTGTAGTCCAATTAGTTTCGTAGGTGGCTGAAATAACACAAACAAAGTATTTTTAGGAAACCGGTTACGTAGGAGGATAAAAAAATCCTTTCAGGAAACCAGTAACGTAGGAGGATAAAAAAATCCTTTCAGGAAACCAGTTTCCAAACTTCAGTTTCCTTAACGGCCGATGGGGTAAGTACACATGGCGACAGATCAAGTTACCCCTTCTTTGACTGTATTGTCATTACTTCGCGGTGTTTTTCCTAAGGCGATGTGTAACTTGATGTGTCGCCATATTTGTACAGTCACATCAAAGGTATTGCCCACGCCGCGCATTCACGACGAGTCCATTATAAAAATTGTTTAGTAATTCAAGTATTAAACGGTTTACAATGCTATTTGTGTTAATGTGGAAAGCTTTTTTTGTTATTGAAAGTAAATAAGTACTAAATACCTCATTTGGCAACTGTCTTTCACCAAAATATTAATTAGAAAAGGTTGCTCATAGAACTTTTCAGTGTTGTAAGATTTCCATTTCCTTGTACAACGGAGAGTACTCAATGTTTAGATCTTGTTTGAATTCTTATATTTATTTATTTATATGTATCTAAATAAACTGTCCAGTAACAACTTTTTATCCGTTAGCCATACAATAATAGTTACCGTATCATTTTTTGAGCAATATAAATCATTGGCTTAAGGTGACGAGGTATCGTTCTAAATAGTTTAGTTAATTTCGTCTGAAAATAATTTTACCAACAAACACTTTGGTCCTAAATATATGGGTAACTTTAGGTGACGGGTAGGGCACACTAGCGACGCCAATCGATTTAAATTTTTAGCTACTAAACCGGATCTATTTTAAACAATTTCGGGGTTCATTTATTAAATAACCATGCACAAATCTTGGGTCCGTTTTTGTACGCGAAAAATTTATTCACGCTAAAAGTGGCTGCTTTTGGCGGTAATAAATTTTTCGCGTACGCGTTGGACCCCACATTTGATAAATAGTATAAGTGTTTGCCGAGAAGTTGTAGCCCCAAAATTGTCTAAAATAGATCCAGTTTAGTAGCTAAAAATTAAAATCGATGTATATTTTGTAAAAAAAAAATCGTTAATTTTGAATGTTTCCTTTTTTTTTCAATGTGTTTTCAATCGATAGATATTTATGATTTTCACTTCCGTAAAATGGAAGGATTGAGTGAACATTTGTTAACAAATATTTTTCGAAAATTCATCGAGATGGTGAATTATTTTATGTGTTACAAAATCCGTTTTAGAGTTTACATAAACAAGGCATATGATTAAATGCGCTCCTGTAGTTCGAGGAATATGGGTTAAATTAGCTTGAGGATTGAGTGACTGATTGGTTATTTTTAAACGTGATCTGTCAAAATGTCAATTTGACAAACTAAACTAAACGGTATCTACGTTGAATGGATCGACCTTTAGATAGGTAACGTTTTAAATTGTATAGGAATTCCAAGGAATAAAATAAAAAATCTTTAAACCAGTTTTATTCAAAGTTACCCAAATGACTGTACACTCTTTTGTAAAAAACGTTTTTTTTCTCACCTGAAAACAATATGGTACAAAAAAGGATTTAAGTCTTCTTAATATATTACTGGCCGGTCGTAAATGTGTCATGTTTATTGGAAATTAAAAATTTTGACTGATCTTATTTTAAAAAGAATAAGTACCAATTTTTGTACAATTTCTGGCGGGAATCAACGAAAGTTGCTATTGTCTTTAAATAAGTTTTAGGCTAGTTTTATTGGTTTCGTTGAATTAGCTGCTTTTATAGACATTTAAAATTATTGTTTTTAATGCTTAGTGGTCTGGATGATGGCAGATAAATTTGTAAGAGCCAGAGTGCTGCGAAGACCAGGGGAGCGTTATGCAGAGGTCTGCGTTGAAGAAATACCGCCTTACGGTGGGCCCGACCTCAATCCTATTGAGCATGTTTGGGACCTTCTCTGGCGACGAGTGAGATCAGTGCAACCGGCTCCGCAAACCATAAGGGGTAATACTGGCCAGCAATGGCCAGGCGAATGCAAGCTGTGATTTTAGCATGAGGGAGTGACATACTATATCCTAACCTATTCAATGTTTTGAAGTAAAACATTTTATTACAATTAAAATTCGTTTTTCATTTTTTACTTACAGGGCAGGTGAACTAACCCTGCTTTGATGTTTTACATTTTTTTACCAATCCAGTCAAAAAGTTACGCTAGATTTCACAATACGATTCCTTGGTGATTAATTTACGAAACCATAACCAGCTACCTAAAATCACCAATCAACGTAATGATAACTACAAAATTGATTATTTGCTTAGGTGCCCATTTTTTTGCAAAGGAGTGTAATTAGTTACCTTCAAATTTCCATAGCTTGGCTTCTATGTGGTCAATAGAGCTGTTATTAGGCTTAAAGTGTAGGTAATTTAATACAATCTATAAGTCCACAAAAAAATTTTAGTTTTGGCCCTGGAGAGAAAATAATAAAAAATCTTTAAAAATTACGAAGCTTTTCTCGATTTTTTCAGTTTCACATTACTCTAACATACCCATACAACATACCAAAAATGCCAAACTACATTACGCTGCAAATTTAAAATCTAATGCTACTGGTCTAGATCTGGCGTGTAGATGAACCAACAATGAATACAGTCTCACAGTGATGAGTGATGACGCACTTCAATCACTCTTGGTGCTGGCGAGGCGCGACACCAAAGGGAACCTCACTATTCGAAGCTGATTGGCGTAATCGCATACTATAGCGTCTTTGAGTGGTAGAATCTGTCTCACGAAGATACAACCATCACTTTGACCTGCAACATTAAAAACATATCCATGAAAACCACGCTTTCTGTAACATCATAATATGTTATAGTTCATTCAGTATCTGAAGGTGAATAAGGACAGTTCTATTTTGACATTAAAAGTGAGACGCCTTTTAAATCTAACCGATATTTTAAAGAATCGAGAATACTTTCTTTAGAAATCTAATCGACTCTTTATTTGTTTGATTTCTAATTTTAATTTAGTGAAAAATCCGCTAGATGGAGAACTATAGGAGTGAGGTCCATATACAATGTGATTGGTTATTTTTAAACGTGATCTGTCAAAATGTCAATTTGACAAACTAAACAAACAATGCGGTTGATGTTGAACCTCAGTCCAACAGAACGCCATCTAGCAGTTTTTTCACACGCGAAAACCCTCATTCATAAGATATTTTTTGCAAATTTTATTGGTAATAACTATTTTAAGTTCTTGTTCAGATTATTTCAGATAGATTCGCATATGTACATCTGACAAGGTTCCCGGTAGGCCACTTTTCGACCTTAATGCGCGCTCACACAGTCACGACACGAGCACGTGGAGGCCCCATACACAGCCTGGCACAAACCACACATTCCAGGCGCCACGCGCTAGCGGGACATTCTACGTAGATGAACTTGAATGTATATTTTTTTCATTACTTTCAATTTTTGATACAGGATAAAACTGACAGGCTAAAAACTCCCCAAGCGGCCCTAATTAAACTACCGTATATTACTTACCTGTAGTTGGACCAAAATAATAGGCCACATTTTGACACTTCAACAAAATTCGACAACATGACCTTGTAACAACGTTCATCGAATTTATCTATCATTCTTTGTTAAAAAAGCACAATTTCTTAACTATTGAAAATTATGTTTGCATTAATTTATTTCAATAAAGACAAAAAAGATAATTCCATGATTTACTTCCTAGAGAATTGAATGTTGGTGCAATGTTGTATGTGTCAACTTATTTTCTTTTTAAGCTCTAGTGATGTACCCCAAATAATCGAACGAATACAATGTTAATCGTGTTGGAATATTCATCCATAAATAAAAAGCCACATTTTGATTATAATGAAACGTATTATTCTCTGGTTTCAAAACATAAATACATTAATAACTTTGTAAAAAAAATGTATGGCACACAATATAAGAAGCTTTGATTTCGAAGAAAAAAAAAAACTCGGTACCTACTTTCCTCTCACTTTTCAATAATTTTGATTCACATTTCTCCAAATAAAAGTACTATAACTTCATTTTCATTATTAGTGTTCAATTCAAATTTGTTTGAAAGTACATAATCGAATATTAATTTTCATCAAAGTGTTTTAGTAGGTCACCTCTCTATGAAGCTAAAATTTAGAAATGTCAAATGTGGCTTATTAGTTTAGCTCGACTGTAGTTAATATTTTTTATAGCAATCTTTTGCAATTTAATCTGAAGTAAATAACACGCCTAAAAAATTCAAATTTCGAATCAAGCACTTACAAATTTCGTCGGCTTAGTAACGCGTTCAGTGGTCTAATTGGTAGAACATTCACCCGAATTGTGGAAGGTGTGGATTCGAGTCCCGCCTGAACACGGGATAAATTTTTAAGTGTGTTACTTACCTATACTGTGCTAATAACGGTTTTATAATGAATTATTAAAATTTTTGAAATTTTCTGTAGAAAACACACCAAAACAAATTATATTACCTAAGAGCACCCTTCGTATGACATCGCCGCTGCTGAGATCGTACGTCGTGAGCCCGCTGCGGTCACCCATCACCAGCATCGTGTGCGTCAGCGGCAACATCCGGCTCATGTAGTTAAGGCCCTGAAACCATTCCACGCTCACAATGTCCAAAATTCACATGACAGGTATTTCTACGTTATAGGGTAGATATAATAAGGCAAGGGGGTCATCATTCCATAATGATTCCACTCTAGGCAAACATCCATATGTTTGCCCATAGTGGGAATCGAACCTACGACTTGAAGCGTACGATATGGCAGTCAAATCATATACGGGCCAAAAACTAATACTTTTATAACTTTTCATTATTGTTCATCTGTTGGTCAGTAGAATCCATTTAATTTGTTTTTTTTCTTTGGTTCATAAATAAAATAAATCTTTGCTGTCATATTGCGATTTTACAATAAATGCTGGTGTGTTAAGTTTATAACAGTTCTCGCAATTACCTATTTGGAGATGTTGATAGCTTAACGACATTATGTTAAAGGAGACGTGCAACATTTCTTCCGAGCCTGGCTGACTGGTGGCTGGCCTACAAACATCATATATTCTAATACCGACACTCAGTCTTAAATTAGACTACTTTGTCTAGCCAAATAGATAATAGGGTATTTGACTAAGCTCGAGATTTTACAAAATATAAATATTTTATCAAAATATAGGTAAATATGTGCCAATAGCAAAAATTCTCAATCAAAAATATAACGTCTAGCCGGTTTTATGGTCATTCAAAGATTCATGGGCAAGTCCATTTTAAAAGTATGAAATTTAAAAAAAGTATTATACCATTGAATAACCCATATAATTTACACCAACTATTATAATGGAACCATTGACATAAACGAAACATTTGATATAGCTACCATACAAAATTCAAATGAAATGCATACAAAATACTTGCGTGTGACGTCACATCTCAGTAGCCATTTGTATGGAGCGTTTTGGGTTTGCCCAAAATAATGTGATTTTAAAGTTGTGATATCTCAGGTAGTTTAAATGAGAATCAAGTAATTCTTTCAACGATGTTTCTATCATTGAGAGGTCTTTTGATTACACAAATGAAAAAGAAATAGTCAAATACCGTATTTAGATACATACAATGTGTATGGAGTTGAGCATGTGCCCTTGGAATCGGTCCCAGATGCAGAGGCGCTCGTCAGCGCCCGCCGAGACCACGTAGGAGGCCGTGTACGCCAGTGACGTCACCGCGCCGTCGTGCGCCTGCATGCTGTATAAGCAGGCGCCTGCGTACAAAATACTCCATATTAGTAGGGCAGAATATAACCCACAGAGTTATTACAGTGTTTGGTCTGAAACAGAGCCAAACAATTAAATAGAGATTCTTAAGAACATTTCAAGTAGGTAAAGTAGTCACAAAAATCTTATATTTCGAGGTCCTTAATTTGGGAGAAAATAGCCCAAATATAGACTTAAAGGTCGCAGGCAATGTATTTTTGCGTCGAGATGTCGTCGCCTTCTCACTTGGTACGGTAGCTATAATACACTCGCGAGCAATCAAATCGACTCAGGACCAAATTTTCATACAAACATACTAACTTCAGAGGCCTATAAATATGAAACTATGTGCTTTAGTGAAGGTCAAAAATGTTTTTCTTTTAATTAATCGTTTCACAACCTCCAAAAACATGCCGATTTTCTTAAAATTAGGATTGAACAAGTTTGTATTCCTATATGCAATTATTATGGGATGCATAAATCAACCACAATATCCTTTTTATTAAGTAAGTAATCGGCACGGTTTTGTAATCTGTTAAAATAATTAATTGAAATTTGAACACTTTTGAAATCGATTTACAATAAAATTATCACTAAAGCAGTGCTTTAGTGAAAAGCACAGATACTTTTATATTTATAGGCCTCTGATATTTGTATATTTGTATGAAAATTAGGTCCTGAGTCGATTTGTTTGCTCGCGACTGTATTACGCGTATTAATTTGTAAGGGATGTTCCGAGTCGCTCCAAATAAGCACGATGCATAATGAATTGAATCGGTTAACTTAAGCAGAACGATTGTTCGCGTTACATTTAACTTACCTTGAATTGTAAACAATAACTTTTTATATCATTGTTGTTTAATTTTTGACAGATTTTGAACTGTCAAAGACTGTGAAATGGCACTCGGCAAAAGTAAGAACTAATAAAAAACAGATTAAAAATGTCACCGAATGTCACCAGTAGCCGGACTTTCTTCCAAATATATCTACTTAAAGGACCTACTATTTCACGAAACCTTTTAATTTAATATTTATAAATTATTCATGAATAAAAAAAAGTCACACTATGTATAATAAATAACTGTATGTCCAGCAGTAAGCGTCTATTGGATAAAATGATGATGATGACGATGGTATAATAATTTACAAAGTCTTTTCAGAAAGTTAGATCAACAAATATGGTGAAAATTCATCTGATTGATACATTAAGGTGACGTGTAGGGCACACTAGCGACGCCAATCGATTTTAATTTTTAGCTACTAAACCGGATCTATTCTAAACAATTCGGGGGTTACAACCTCACGGCAAACACTTATACTATTTATTAAATAACAATGCACAAATAAAAATGAAAATTAAAAATTTTTGCTTCACTTGCAAAAGCAGACCAAACAGTTAACTACACGTATTAAATAAATAGTATAGGTGTTTGCCGAGAGGTTGTAAAACGATATCGTTTAAAATAGAGCCGGTTTAGTAGCTAAAAATTAAAATCGATTGGCGTCGCTATTGTGCCCTACCCGTCACCTTAATCCAGAGAGGAAGTTCCGTTTAATATGAAACAAATTATATAGAACAATAATTGTCTTTACAATCATAATTTCGTAACAATTGTAGTAGGTTTCCCAAATGCATCCCAATAATTACCAACTATAATATTTTTTATAATGCTGGTAACTTAATTGTGACATTGTCGCCCCCTGTCAATGTCACTGAAGTGCCTTCTGATCTTGGTCGGTCTGTATGTAATTTACAAATGGTTCATGTTCCGTCGATGACAATAATCAGTTATTATACCTGTGTGCAAGTCCCAAACGCAAAGCAATCCGTCTTGCGAGCCACTGCCAGCGATTGTAGGCGTGGCGTGGTCGATGAAGCAACTCGTGATGGGCCCACAGTGCCCGTGAAGCGTGAATAGGGCGCTCAGATCCGAGCTTGAGAACACCTGGAGAGGTACAAACGAGTAAACTTGTCATGATCATCATCTTAGCGCAGTAGCATAGCTTGCCTTGTAATAAAATTAGTTAAGGGACCAAAACGCAGGATTCGTACCATGGCCCACGACTTTCTCTGATCGTCCATAGTGGGTATGGACGATGAGAGTCCCAGGGGTTCTAGTCGGTAAACCTCCGCCGTCATGGGGAGGGAGTCAGACATAATCCGTCCGTACACCGTACGTCCGGACGAGTGTGCGTAAAGCATTTTCCCTGGGATACAAAAAAAAAGGAGGAATTGGAGGAAGCGATTTGGCGAGGAGCGATATACACGTTGGGGGCCCCGTATTATTGATGCGGCGGTAGTTAGCGGTCTCACAGAAAAGCGGCGTGAAGTCGGCGATGCGTGAGTGAGGGTACCGGAGGCCCAATCCGGGGAAAAGGGTGATTTAAAGGTTGGCAGCGCACTTGTGACTCCGCAGGTATCTATGGGCGGTGGCAATCGCTTACCATCAGGCGATCCTGCTCGTCTGCCATCAATACAATAAAAAAAAAGTTACGCCCGTGTCAGCGTGATATTACCGGTTGTTTAAAGCTGTCGCTTTGGAGCCCGAAGTACACTTGGACCATGATCCAGGAGTTGATGAGTATGGTAATTACTAAGCTACTGGTCGTCTAACATTCGAAACCTAAGGGTTGGGAAAGTTAGACGAAGAAGGAGGGACAGGGAAGGAAAGGGAGGGAAGGAAACATGGACTGGATAATTGGTATACGACTGTCTCGATGGCGCAGTGGGTAGTATGTCGCACTTTAAAGCGACGGCTGCGCAAGAGATCCCGGGTTCAATACCCGGGTCGGGAAAAAAAAATTGTACCTAAGTATTTAGTAAGAAATTCTTAGGTCAGCCCGGAGTCTGGAAGTTGTATCCTAGTGCTTCGGTAAGCACGTTAAGCCGTTGGTCCTGTGGTCGATCCCTCTCCGGTCGTGTCACACTAGTGTCCCATCGGATTATGAGGTAAGGGAAAAGAGAGTGCACTTGTGTTTGCGCACACACTTAGAATGGTACACGTTCAAAATCATCCACATTTTGAAAAACAAACAGGATAGCTTGCGCGATGTAAAAACGCATAGTGAAATCTACCGGAACACTTAGTAATTAGTACTTGCTCACAAACTAGCAGATACGAAAAGCAGACGCTTTGTTGTGACACTAAGACTACTAGGTGGCGTTAGTTTCCATACAATAACACTTTAGTTCCAAGACCACACCCCATGGTGCAGAGTTCTTCACGTTGTTCTTTCACCGCGCAGCTAACGGTTGGGGATACGCACACAAATCTGTATGTTCGATTGGGGTTCCATTGTTAATTATAGTCCATTCAGTATCTGAAGGTGAATAGGACAGTTCTATTATGACATTAAAAGTGAGACGCTCCTTTTAAACCTAACCGATATTTTAAAGAATCGACAATATTTTCTTTAGAAATCTAATCGACTTTTTATTTGTTAAAATTTTTATTTTATTCAACATTTTATCTATAAATATGAATTTGAACTATCTGGATATGGAATACAATAATTATGTCAATATTTTTAGTATTACACACGCAATAAATCACAAATACTTAATTTAATAAGCATCTTATTCATCTGAAAAATAACAACACTCGCTGGACGTGTCGGAACCGTCACCAAAAGAAATTACTAGTTCTTGGTCCCTAATGTAATCTATGCGCACATATTTTGCACGTAACTTAATCGTGCTTCGATGGTAAGTTGCTCGCCATACCGATTACTGGTTTATTGCGATAGTTTGTGTCCAATCCCTATGAGCGAAAATTCCGAATAGCGCATTATGCAATTCATAAGATATTGTTTACAAATGTTATAGGTAATGATTATTTTAAGTTATTGTTCAGATAAATTAAGAATGATTAGTACTTGTTATTTTGGAAAAATAAGAACACAAAAAAGTTAATGATTTTTACAACTTAATATTTTTATTTGTAGTATTATGGTTGCATAATACGAAACGTTTGAAATGTCCTATTCACCTTCAGATACTGAATGGACTATAAAAAGCTGGTCACTTTTACCTTGACCACGTGGTCTTGCCCCCCGGTGAGTATGCGTCCCCCCTCGGAGTGCATTTCAGTGATGGGCTGCTGGTGTGGCCGACATTGCGCGAGCCGCACGCACACCACCTCTGTTGAGAAAACCAATCACGATCATTATTGTGTTTTTTATTTTATTAAATGATGCATAAGTACTTATAAAGAGTTTTAAATTACTCAAATCTATGACGATTTGTAAGTGCTGTGTACAAGCCTATGCAAATAAAGAATTATTTGAATTTGAATGATTTGCATATGCTAGAGGCGACAAACGAGCAAGCGGGTCACCTGATGTAAAGTAATCAACGCCGCCCCAGAAAATCCGCGATATCCCCTGATCAGAGAGATCGCAAATGTGTTACCGGCCTTTTTAAGAAAGAGTACGCTCTTGTCTTGAAAGTCTCTAAGTCGTAGCCGTCAGGAAATACTCCTGCAGCCAAATTATTGGACATAACTGAGGTGTGTGTGTGGTGCAGTGTGTAGTGTAATGGATTAAGTACATTAAGGATTCGGACCAAAGATTATATAAAAAAATCTTGAATAAAGACTGGTTTGCGGCGATTAAAACAAAAACATTAAAAAGGCGCGGACTAGATATGTACAGCCGGCGATTTTGTAAATATTCTTTCATCACAGGTTGTTAGCAATTCGTGGTTTTGAAATTGAGTTGTTCAAGTGACAGTGAAAACTCTTAAAAGAATTAAAACTGACGCCAGAAATGTGATAGATAAACTCGTTCCTTTATCACATTACCTGCGAAAATTTTATTGAATAGAAAAATTCAAAAGGCGCCAATAATTTTACAGAATCTGTGTTTTTGGCTTAATATTAGATACCTACTATTTAATCTAAATTTCGTTGTCGTTCCTCTATGTTTTATTGATTAATAATATGAGCGCCTTTTATTTTCTCATAGTGGGTAATGAAAAGTAGAGTGTATCACTCGGGTACAAAATATATTTTAGGCTCGGGCGCCCACTTCGCTCAGGATTAAAAAAACGCGCTCGCCCTAAAAATATTATTTTGTTCCCTTATCATACAATCTACTATTGTTTACCTTCTCCGTCCATGTGGTTGGTTTCGTAGGAGAAGCTCATTCGGCCTCGGGCAGTCTCTTCTTGCATGTTGCGCAGCGAGCCCGCGGATCCAGTACGTTTGTGCGCTATTAGGTAAAAGCAAGTTTTTTTTTATATTTTGCAAGAAACGTCAAGTTTTAAATGGAATTGGCCAGGACGTGTTTGCAGGAGAGTTGGCCCAATATCCTAACGCAATACGGATGGCCGTCGACTAATAGGTGGTCTTAGAATAGATGGCATGAAGATTTGGATCAATACTCACAGTATTGATCCAAATAATAATAATAAATAATAATGTAATAAATGGTAACGTAATTGGCGAACAAACATAAAATATATATATACCTACATGTCGAATTGGGAACCTCCTTTTTTTTGAAGTCGGTTTAAAACTACTTTACACTATGTAATTGTGTGATTATGAATGACTAGCTGTTTCACGCGGTTTCACCCGCGTCCCGAGGGAACTACTTCCCGTACCGGGATAAAATATAGCCTATGTTACTTCTGAATAATGCAGCTTTCTAATGGTGTAAAAATTATTGCAATCGGTCCAGTAGTTTTTGAGTTTATTCATTACAAACGTACATATTGACGACCCGTTTGGAACAGTGGTAGCGAACGCTGCCTTTGGTCCTAGGGTTGCGGGTTCGATCCCCGCACAGTACAAACATTTGTGTGCATGAACATGTCTGTTTGTATTGGTCTGGGTGTTTTCTATATATTAAGTATATATTTACAAAAAAAAAAGTATTATACATATAATACTTTTACAGAATCAACAGTGGGATTACAAATATATACATATATATTTGTAATCCCACTGTTGATTCTGAAATCCGTAACACAGGTGCTTGAGCTACCTATCTCGGAGTCAGATCAATCTATGTGATGTTGTGAAATATTTATTTATTTATTTATAAACATACAAAAATACAAATATTTCCTCTTTATAATATTAGTGTAGATTGAATTGGCGACTCACTCCGCCGATGCGCCGTGCTGAACCGCCAGTCGACGTGCGCGCCGGAGGCGGCGTTGTACGCGTCCAGGCGCAGCAGGGTCAGGCGGCCCGCCAGCGACGCCGCGCACACGCGCCGCGCGCCCGACAGCGCACGCACGTGTGTCACGCCCAAACCCCCCACGCCCGTCGCGCCCGAGCCCCCTACGCCCGTCCGCGACCCGCTGCTCCACCACACGCACTGCAACGTTTCAACGTTAAACACCAATACACTAGTGGCGACGAGCAAGCGAGTCACCTGATGGAAAGTAATCAACGCCGCCCATGAACATCCGCGGAATCAGAGAGATCGGCTAATTCATTTTTTATTTTATTTTATGTTATAGGTGGCAGACGAGCGGACAAAACACCTGATGGTAAGCGATTGACACCTGATCGGAGAGAGAAGCAAGGTCCAAGCTAGTGCAGGTGCTATCTACTCTAGACTACGACCAAACTGAGGCAATTATCCCAAACAGATAAAACCATACACACACACACACACACACACACACACTCACACATACACATATACACACACACACACACACACACACACACACACACACACACACACACACAACACACACACACTGACATACACACATGCTAACCACAATTATCTTTAAATTAACTTTACTTTAACTATTTTATTTGTCTTTGCATGCACAGCAGAAATGCTAGAATTAATTTAATTTATATTTAAGTATGATCTAAAAAACTCTTGTTTTTATTTGGAAATTGGTATCCCAAGATACAAGCTTAGCTTAGTTTGGGTACCCCTGGAAACTGTCGATCATGTACTTTAGTCATTTTTATTTATTTTGTATACCCTAGTTTTAAGTCAATTTGAGCTATAATAAATTCATTTTCATTTTCATTTTCATTTTTCATTTTCATTTTCATTACCGCCGCCCATGGACACCTGCAACACTAGTGGCGTCACAAGTGCGCTGCTTATCTTTTAACCCCCCTTCCCCTGGATTGGGCCTCCGGTACCCTCACTCACGCAGCGAAACACAGCGCATGCTCTGCTTCACGAAGGTTATCTGTGAGGACGTGGTATTACTCCGGTCGAGCTGGCTTATTCATGACGAAGCGTGGATCTCCCACTGTTCCACCACACCACACCACTCTCCTACATTCATTCACTCTTTATGTCACCTCATTTTGCAGTGACATAAAGTGTCAAAACGAGCGATACTAGCTCAATGAATATGCTATGCTAGAGCCGACAAACGAGCAAGCGAGTCACCTGATGGATAGTAATCAACGCCGCCCATGAACATCCGGGAAATCGGAGAGATCACCAAATCATTCACTCTTAATGTCAATTTGCAGTGACATAATGTTAGCTCAATGGACAGAGTCCTCGCCACGTAAAACGTCCTGCGAAAAACCACGGAGCTAAAATTTGAGATTCCTTATGCAAAGCTCAAATTTGCATGTTGATGGGACTTCTTTCGATGGCAGGGCGGCGTCGCGGCGGCGGCTGTATGGATGAACTAAAATGAGATGGAAGCATAGTCGCCCGCACCTCGACTCCACATAGAGACCAATTTTAAATCGCACCTCGTCTCCGATCCATCTCCGCCACGACTGTCGTGTGGGCGACGCGCCTAATGGCATTGACGCTGACTACTGGGCGTTAACGTAGCTTTAATACTTACTACCTAACTTACTAGGTTGGCGCAACGACCCATAGTGAGTCTTGGCCTACGATCTTGCGCCACATTCTGTCAGTCATCCACCAAGAGTCCGCGCTAATCCTTATTGACCTTATCTTTCCAGCGGTATCTTGGACAGCCGACTAGCGTTCGCCCATTAGAAGCTGAACGAACCATATTCTGAACCCATCACTTGTGAGATATCGAAAGGAGACTGAGATTATTTTGGAGTCAGATACAATTAGGCACACACTTTAAAATTAGAAACTTTAAGTCACTTACCATAAATTTTCCTGAACTAGCCTCCCAGAATTCTATCCTCCCATCAGCACACCCTAAAATAATTAAGTCATTGCAGAAATCCATGCACCACACAGGAGATTCTGTTATAGGCGTCCCATTGGAATTCATTATAGCCTCACTATTTGTGTCTTCACTTTCTGTCCTATCACTTTCAGCACCACCGTTACACACTAACCTACCCTTATTTCTATTTCTTAAACTTGTCACTGTACTGTCGTGTGAATGTAACGAGAAACTGTTTTCATCACACACTTCTGTCTCTTTCACACAATTCACTATAGAGTCACGATGGCCAGTGTTAAGGTTGCTTGTGTCGACATTTTCTTTGGATTCGTAACAATTGTACAAATCGTCATGTTGATCACTGCAGTATAAATCCCTGGAACAATGAAGTTTTTAAAGGAAAAAGTCACGCAATAGACTTTAAATAAGTCCAGCTCCTCTGGAGACAAGAGTAATGTAATGATTATTAAAACGATTGTTTAAAAAATATATTATTGTTGTGTAAAATCTTTTGAATGGAAAGAGATAATATTTTCTAATATAGGATATTTTTGAGATAAATATCAACATTTCTAGGGTTGCAGGCTATCGCCAGTTTCGTGCTCGAGAACAAATTTTTGAGATTCCTGCATAATACTTTTTAGACATAAATGACGTTGCAAATAGGTAGCAGGCATATTATCTTTCAACAAAAAGTGATAGCTATAACCTATCCTAAAGAAATTCGAATCAGCAACAATGAGGTTCATATTTATAAGCACAAATAAGTTATACAATCTCATTCAAATTCAAAATATCAACCTTAATGTTCCACCTTAGTCGAAGTGTTTACATTTCATTGCAGGCGTCTGTACCTGAAGTTTTTGGCGAAGTCGTACTTGGTGGCCTCGGCGACGGAGAGGTGCGCCGGCGAGTCTCGCACCGCGGGCCGGAACCGCAGCCCGCTCAGGTGGGAGCTGAGGCCTTTGCGCAGCCGAGGCATGTACTGCAAACAATTCATAATCAGACAACAGCATTCATAAACATACATCGATTTTACCCCAAAATAACTTGAGGACTTGTGATATAGGTAACAAGATCAACGAATAAACCGAATATGTATACCTACTAAAATAAATATTATTAAACCTAGACAGGGAACATTATACATTTATCTGAATGAAACATTATATATTTATCTTACAAATTTTTGTTGAGAGATGAGACCCATGCAACTTTTGGCTCAGAACACTCCTTCCATGTGAGGAGTCCGAGATGAAACCATGATTTAGTTGGGTCTGGTTCCCCTGTTAAAGGGTTGCGAAGGTCAGACGACAGTCGCATCATTGTAATTAGCTGCATTATCAAGAATCATGGTCAAAGCATACCATAGCGACAGCTTTGGACGTAAATGGGAATTACACGCTAAGATGAGGATAGTGGGAATCAAACCCACGATTACGGTATTGTTTGTGGAGCTAGTTATCACTAGGACAACTTGTACTTAGTACTTTTCTTACCTCGTTTCTTTCAATGTTAACATCTGGTTGTGGAACAACTGCAAGAAAATAGAAAGAGTTTATTCAGTTTTACACAAAGGAATTACTAGTGAATAAATAAATATTCCGTAAGTATCTTATATGCTCACTAAAATCAATTAGCCCATCCCAAAATGCAGTTTTTTTATGTGATAGATGACAGACGAGCAGACGGATAGCCTAATAAAAAACGTAATGGTAACCTTGTTTGTCAAACTCACCCTCTATGGCTTCAGGGTAACTATTCTTCTTAGCATGTATTTTTCCATAAAGTTCACTTTGCAGTTTGAAAAACCTGTAATCGTTACAAATGTTAATTTAATAGTATCGTTAATATGTTATTTTAATTATATTTTTTTTAAAAAAATGGGTCAATTAGTATACAGCCCTGAGCAGTTCCCCACCGAGTGATGAAAAAGAAACTTTTGTGCCTTTAGGCCGTTGATCTAGGTAATACGACTGTTGTAATATTTAAATTCAAACCCTTGTTTATCGATTGGCACACACGTTACTAACATCACTATGGTAATTTGGTTGAAAATTCCTTCTAGAAAATACACGTTTCCCTGTTTTCAAAATCGCTTTTATTAATAATCCATCAGGTTATTATCTACTACCGAAGCTGAGTTTATGGCTGCATCAGCCACCACAAGAGAGGCTTTGTGGTTGAAACAGCTTCTGACGGACTTCGCACGGATAAGTGCATTTCATCAAGAATCTGTGACTATACATATGGACAATCAAAGTGCTATATGTTTAATTAAAAATATGAACTACCATAGGCGTTGTAAACATATAAACAATCGATAAAAGAAACATAATCTGATAAATGTATTGATTTGAAATATGTTTGTAACAAAAAACAATATGCTGACATATTTACAAAAGCTTTATGATAGGGATCAGTTTCAATATTTAAGAAATAAGATGGGAGTTCTTAAATTTCATCATTTTCAGAGAGCAATGGAGAGGGCTATGCTCGGGGTCTCCCTGCGTGATCGTATCAGAAATGATGAGATCCGCAGGAGAACTAAGGTTACAGACATAGCCCAAAGGATTGCATGCCTCAAGTGGCAATGGGCAGGGCACATAGCGAGGAGAACAGACGGCCGTTGGGGCGGAAAGGTAATCGAGTGTAGGCCACGTACAGGAAGTCGCAGCCGTGGTAGGCCCCCCACAAGGTGGACCGACGATTTGGTGAAGATCGCGGGAATTCTTTTGGATGCGGGTGGCACAGGACCGATCTGTGTGGAGTCCAGCAGTGGACGTCTATTGGCTTAAATTTAACTGATTATTATTTTATGTTAAAGTTCTGTGTTTTCAGCAGGATTTGTGTTAGGTAAGAGTGAATATGCCTGTTAATATTTGAAACAAAAGTTTTAATTTGGAGAGTGTTGTATTATTTAAATTCGAACCCTTGTTTATCGATTGGCACAACACTAGCGTTACTAACATCACTATGGTACCTTGGTTGGAAATTCCTTATAGAAAATACACGTTTCTCCCTTTTCAAAATTGCTTTTATTTATTACTCTCATCAACGACAAAACGCCTTATTCGGATGAATAGTCAATACTCAATAGTTTATACAAACCATAATGTACAGTCACGAGCTTTAATTTGGGACCCACTCAAGGTTGAAAGTCGTGTAGCAAAATTTCGCTATTAAGAGCCAATATTTTAACGTGTCAAAGTCATAATATTTACCATCGACAACTTTACTTTTCTGGGGCAACCGTGCCGAACCGTCAACTCAAGCAAGGGCAAACGATCATTACCGATGTTTTCCGAGTAATTGTTACGTGGGTAATAACTTTTTGGCCCTGTGTTCTATCTATTACTATTTGTGAAAATGTAACACAACAAACTATTTTTTTGGGTGACACAACAGAATGATCGTAATTAGAAAACCGTAATGATAGCTTCTTGCAAAGAGGTTATCGTTTGAAAAGATAACCTTTTTGGGTCGATTAGATAAGACATTTTATGTCTTAACTTGACATTCAACATTATTGCACTAAAGTTCCGACCTTATTGCATTATGAATGTTTTAACGACATTTAATGGAAATGGGTCCCAAATTTAGGCTTGTGACTCGTGATTGGATGTTATAAAAACGTTGGAACAATGTTATGGACCCTGTCGGACACGCATCTTAGAGTTAGGAGAGTTTAGTAAGAGGGCTTATTTCTTATAAATAGTAACAGTTTATCGGTATTTTATTTTGTAATGATATAATCTTGTTTAAAAATTTCATGGTCACTAACATTAGAATAGTTTTAACGGGATTTATTTATTTATTTATTTAAACTTGGTACGCAAACAGATCACAGTCAAATAAAAAACAATATATAAAAATTAAAATTAAATAAGCTAGACAGTAATCCTAAAGTAGCGTACACAGCTTGGTCAAAATATAAATTCCCTACTTTTATAAATTAAATTGCGATAAATTAAAATTTCAGTAAAGTCACATTAAAGTCTACTGATTAAGTTTTTATACATTTAATTTAAATAAATTAAGTTAAAAAGGAATTAAATTAAGATTAAATTATAAGTATTATGATGAAATTAAAAAATATATATATTGCAACTGTCAAAATAAAATTGGAATAACTATCCTATTGGCATCGAGGATGTTTCGTCTCTGAATATATTGGAAATAGCTTTCTTGTACCGGGGAAAACTAGAGTTAAATAGATCTATGTTCCTGCCACCACGAACTAAGATGTTATAAGACCTACACATTCTCACTAGGGGATTGAAAAAGTAGGTTTTATTATTTGTACACTCGTAATGCGAAAGGGTTCGAATTACGTGCTCGATGATAACTGTTGTTGTTGGATTGCAACCATGTACCTCATTTTAGAGTTTTCGATATTTCGGCGCGGTTGTGGGTAAGTTGTTTTTGACAGGGTCTACCCTCCTTCAAAGTCATTTACTGCGTGTTCCTCTTCAAAAATAAGGTAAATGGTTGCAATCTCGTAAAAACTATTCTAGAGCTATCATCATTTAAAAACGGCTACTTACGCGCCTCTGTCGATATTGGTGATGATCTCGCCATTTTGTGAATCCCACACCTTGATGTTTCCTTGCAGGCAAGAGCTGACCACTTTCTCTCCGTCGGTGACCAGGCACTCCACCTCCTGCACGTGGCCTGCTACCACCAGGGGCACCGCTTCCATCATCAACTAGAAATTGAAATGAGTTTACGAGGAAACTTGTGAAATGTTAGAATATTTATAGGTTTGTTCTTGATGATGGGATTAAACTTATTTCACTATGCCAACGAACTCTTCAATATATTTCTACATAGCTAGTGTATAATATAGTATCGTGCCTGTCTGTCATTGGTGCCATCAATAATGAGATCACTGTAAACGCGTATGTGTACGTAGCTTGTTCACCTCGCGATGTAGGCAGTTGGCGTTCTGTGTCTAATTATTTTATGGAGTTTTAGAAATGGGGTTCCATTTTTTAGCTTTGAAACTAAAAATCTGATAAACCGACAACCACTTGATCTGGGACGTAGGGCCAGAAGAGGCGAGAAGGCCAAAGTACCGAGAGCTCAGGAGGTCCTTTAAAACCGGGAGGGTCGGAGGTTAATGTATCCAAACTCTCACTTAACACATTTAGTTCAATATCAATACAGGATATTTGCAGATTTTAGTTACCGACTTCTTTGTACATCGCTCGCACACTATTTGCGTCTATACTCACACCCCACGAGTGCGAGTATAGACGCAAATAGTGTGCGAGCGAGAAGTGAATAGATGCGCCGCCATTTCTGATCCCATTCTTTATCCGCACAGTTGGTAGTTTCAACAAACCATACCTGCACAGCCGGCTGCTTGGCTATGATCCTCCTTGTTTCGTCACTGTCGGTCCAAGACGCGCGCCACTCCGCGTAGTGCCGCGAGCACACGCACCTGCACCGCCCAACAAACAAATCAATGAATAAACATACGATTGAATTATTTACTAGGGCATGTCAAATTAAGATACAGGAGATTACCTCGTACAGTCAACAGCAAAAGTTGATGCACATTTTTCACAGCTAGTGACTCTTATGCTACTCGGAATAAGAACTACAAACTGCGAAATATGTGCAGCTACTTCTGCTGTTGACTGTACGCGTTCTACTACTTCCACCAAATATGAGCCCCATAAATACGGTCGCGCGATAAGGATAAAAGGTCAGATTATTTAGTAAAATAAAAATCATCAGACATTATCGAGCGCGTCAGATTAAAGTAGGGCGAGTTAATAACATGCTAATAATAAATATACCTATTGTCCCTACTAATCAGACAACTTGAGTTACGTAAAGAAGGGATTTCTCATCGAGCGATTAATCGTTTTAGCATCGCAACCCTTTGTACTCAATGTAGCACGCAATAAATATATTGAATTGAACCCAATTAATTCAATTCAATTTATTTATTTCTCTTCCACAATATATTTTATGATATAATTCCAATAAATCCACATTTGGCAACGTGGGGACCCCTGCTACATGTAGAAATATAATGATCAGTGTAAATGATTGTCTTACTTGTTTTTCTATTTGAAATGAATATCATACCTGTACAGAACCACCATCATGTAAGCAATGACAGCAACACTGATGGTGCAGAGGATCGCTAACAGCAGTATCTCCATCGGCGTGGTTGGGTAAATGGGAAGATCTGATGCTTTTCCCCATTGGTGAGGTTGGCTCTTACTTTCGATCAATTCAAAATCTAAATCAAAGACATAAACATTGAAAGCGTTAGAGCAAGAAATTTATATTCCAAGAAATAGAAAAGTTTGAGTTAAAAATTTTAGTATCAAGATTTTTTCATTAGGAAAAATTGGAACTGAAGTACAACTGAAAATTGGTTGTATAGTTTCATTATATAACGTTAAAAACCAATAATTTTGTAGATGGACCTTTAGTACGCCATCTTGCGGATTTTCCCACGCGATAGTTCCCATTGGGTATCCCAACTCTGCATTATGGTTTAAAGGTATAAATGTACACTGTGGTTCTTAGCCTCGGCTTCGGACGATAATTGGCTATTAGCAGGGCCGCGGCAAGCGAGCGTGCAAGGCTTGCAAATTGAGCGACGTCTCACATACTTTTTTTTATCACGAAGGGAAAATGGTTTGTGCCCCGTCCCGTCAGGTCAGGGATCCCCCAGGGTGAAGCTTAAATTTTACCGCCCCCAACCTAGAGTGTTCTGCCCACCATGCCTTTTTCGACCCCCCCCCCCCCCCTCCCGCCTCCCCCAAATGGTTCTAAAATGTCTTTAAAAAGTTATCGCTTTATAAGCTTTTTGCAAAGAGGGTATCGTTTCAAAGGTTCGATTAGATAAGACATTTTATGTCTTAACTTGACATTCCACATTATTGCACAAAAGTTTCGACCTTATTGTATTATGAATGTTCTAACGACATGTCTAATATCTTAGGGACCTTCAAGAGAAGATTTTCCATCAGGCTTGTTTGATTTCTTTTTTTATGTGCAGACGAGCAGACGGATCACCTGTGGAGTCGCAAGTTCGCTGCAAACTTTTTAACCCCCCATTCCCTCGGATTAAGCCTCCGGTACCCTCAAACACGCTGCGAAACACAGCACAGTGCTGCTTCACGGCGGTTCCCTGTGAGGCCGTGGTATCACTCCGGTCTAGCCGGCCCATTCATGCCGAAGCGTGGCTCTCCCACGGTCATCGTTTGTCGCCGTAGGTCCCAAATGAAAGCATGTTACTGTCTAGTCAATAACAGAAGTAGCTGCACATATTTCGCAGTTTATAGTTCTTATTCCGAGGAGCATAAGAGTCACTAGCTGCGAAAAGTGTGCATCAACTTTTCGTCAACCTAATTCTAATGGGACGTATCTCATTTTTTAACATTGGGCTTCTGGAGCCCAATTCTCTGGAATCTCGATATGAAAAAACATGGTGGATGACACATGAAAACCATACAAACAACTATACAGAGTGTATCTGTGAACATTTACATCCCTTTAATCACGTGTTCTGTCAACCATTCTGAACAACATTTGATCTATGACATTTGGAAATTCGCAAAAAAAAAATTTAAACTTCTCATACAAAGTCGGTCACGTGACTTGGTCATTTTGTGTGGGGAGTCGAAAACTTTTTCGACTAATTTCAAAATGTCGCAGAACAAATGTTGTTCAGAATGGTTGGTAGAACACGTGGTTAAAGGGATGTAAATGTCCACAGATACACCCTGTATTTAAGTGATACATATTCGTCTGATGATTGACGACAGTGGAGCAAGGATGTCCTTGAATGGAGACCAAAAAACGGAAAGAGGAGTGTTGGCGGACAAACTGCCAGATGGTCCGATAACATCAAGGTTCTAGTTGGAGTCGCGTGGTCCAGGAAAACCGACGACAGAGGAAAGTGGAGAGAAATTGGAGAGGCATATGCTCTGCAGTGGGCAAACGCATGCTGCTGAAGAAGAAGAAATGTCACGAGCCCCAGAATTGGGCTTCATCATCATCATCGTCAGCCCATTTAAGTCCCCACTGCTGGGCCACGGGCCTCTCTCAATTACATGAGGGGTAACTGCCATACTCACCACGCTTGGCAGACGGGTTGGCGAGGGTTTTGATATAAATGCAGAGTTTTCCTTCTCTGGGTGCTGATGATAATGCCAGCAGCTTTACCTTAGTTGCCTTTTACGACACCTCGGTAAGAGTGAGGGTGGCCTATTCTACTCTGCCGGGGACCACACAGCGAATGGACAACATTTCATATTTTTAACATGTCCATATTGTTTTTTTATATGAAAATAGACATAAAATGAACAGACCCATATTTTTTCTTTTTTCAAAATTTGTCCATTTTCATGCATAAAATAATTATTGAAATTCTTTTTATTCTAAATAGACGTAAGCGCCAAATGACGTCATCGGACGGCTGAATACAGCGATATTCCTTTGCTTATCATTGTTTTGATAAAAAAAAAGGTACTACTGTCAAAGGTAAATAATACTAGTGTCAACATTGTCAACGTCATTCATACATTCAACGTTGACAAGTTGTCTTTTTTTTTGACAGTTACATGTCATGAGTTTGGCATTACGTAAATTTAAAACTATAATGTGCTAAGCAAAGAAATATTTTACATTCTGCCGTCCGATGACGTCATCTTACGTTTTTTAGTTTTTAATTTTTTTCTCAGTAAATAAGCAATATAAAAAATGAATAAATATATATTCGAGCAGCGGAAAAGTAAACAAAGAATTGGTATTTTTTGTTTCAGAGCTTAGCAATTTTGAAATGTTGTCCATTGCCATACTCACGCTTGGCAGACGGGTTGGCGAGGGTTTTGATATAAATGCAGAGTTTTCCTTCTCTGGGTGCTGATGCTCATGCCAGCAGCTTTACCTTAGTTGCCTTTTACGACACCTCGGTAAGAGTGAGGGTGGCCTATTCTACTCTGCCGGGGACCACACAGCGAATTGGGCTCCAGGAGCCCAATTTTAAAAAAATTGATACGTTCTATTAGAATTAGGTAGACGAAAAGTAGATGCACACTTTTCGCAGCTGGTGACTCTTATGCTACTCGGAATAAGAACTATAAACTGCGAAGTGGACGTTTTACTGTTGTGTGTACCGGGCATGATGTCGATGGGGTCGAGCGCGGCGGCGAGCGCCTGCCAGCGCAGCGGCGGCGGGTCGCGCTCGTCAGGCCCGCGCAGCGACGCCGCCAGCTCCGGCGCCACGCGGTGGCTGAGCAGCAGCGGCGGCAGCACCACGGCGTAGCGCCCCGCCACCGACTCGTTGTACATAGACAGAATGCCCGACCAGTGGTACGGAGATACTCTGCAAAACAGTTCCACTTCATCGGATCTCCAAGTCTGATCAATGTACATGTCGCAGTAAGATAGATAAAGCCGTAATACAAATAAATTCGACGACCCGATTGGAACAGTGGTAGTGAACGCTGCCTTTGGTCCAAGGGTTGCGGGTTCGATCCCCGCACAGTACAAACATTTGTGTGCATGAACATGTTTGTTTGTATTGGTCTGGGTGTTTCGTATGTATTATAAGTATGTATTTACAAAAGAAAAAGTATTATATGTATATATTTGTCATCCCACTGTTGATTCTGATATCCGTAACACAGGTGCTTGAGCTACCTATCTCGGAGTTAGATCAATGTATGTGATGTTGTGAAATATTTATTTATTTATTTATTTATAAATAATAAATAAAATCATCTATTTCTCTCACAGTACAAGGTCATACAGACAGTGATAGGATACTATTTTATGTGACACTCAGACCTTAACTTTGTGAGAGACTGGTGCCTGAAGGAGGCATCAGTCTCTCACATGTAGTACAGGTCACCAGGGCCCTCCCGCTGATAAAACCGGCATGTCACAAAAAAACAAATGTAGAATGTAAAACTAATACAATTGGCAAAAGCAGTAAAAGTAACTAAACTTAATACTAATAACATAAAAAATAATACTAGGTGTATGTGTGTGTAGAGTGTGGGTGCGTGCGTGTATGTGTGCGCGTGTATATGTGAACCAGTGTGTGTATGTGCTAGCTAATATAGTTATATCGCTAGGGATATAATTATGAACCGGAACATAGTTATACGAAAGCGATTCATTACTATCTCCCTAGGAATATGGTTATAAAACGGTCCAAGTTTAGTGATATACGTGATTAGTTTAAATTGTATTGTGAATCTATAAATCCAAAAAATATGATCGTTTTAATTATAATTTACTTTAATACGTGTTAATGTCACAATGTATTCTAACTAACTGCAGGACACATAAAGTTGATTAAAGACACACATCAAAAAAAGTCTGCGATTACTCCAAGGTTTTCATACAAAATACCCATTTTCGCAGAGGGATTATTATAATACATCTTGACCAATATGCTTACAGTAAGGTACCTTTCATAATGCTAGAATGTTCAATATTTCGATGGTGTTGTTTATTTTGTGTATTGATTGCTTTTCTATTGCTTGTATTGTACAAAATAGTAAATTGTATCAAATTAACTAAGTACTTTGAAAATCTATATAGTTACATAAAACAGTGATAATGTTGAATATAATAGATTAGTGAGGTATCAAATTGAAAAAATGGCGGTCAAGATTTACTATATTAATTCTTCGACAAAAACAGATATTTTCTTTGAAAATCATAGTGACTGCAGACTTTTGAACTCTGTATGTGATGTTAGGAAATATTAAAAAATAATACGGTATTCACTTTCGAGTCTCTCGACTTTTACGAAGTGAGTTTTTTTTACTTAGCTCCCGCCCCGAGACCTCAGGGAAGAGGAGGTTTGGATTCTCTGTTTTTTCTGTTGGTTGACACACATTAAGTTCCCTAAAACTTTGCCTATTATTGTAAATGACTGGATGGATAAGTTAATAACATAATAAAAAGAACCCTTACCTAGACCAGGGCTGCGAATGAGGAGAATGTTTCAACATAATGGTGTCATTCGTATCCACGACTGACTTTTCGGCTGCACCAACATGCGGTAGGGGAGAAAACACTAGCGGATTGCTGTCGTTGTTGTTGTAGAACACATAGAGCGACTGCATGGGCTGCTGTTTATTGTGCTTCTTCACATTCATTTCCGCTTTTCCGTCGCCTTTATCCACGCTCGTGATGAAGTAGTCCACGACCCCCGAGTTGTACACTATCATCGATATCCAGACCAGCATCCATAACATAAAGGCGCGTTGAAAAAAACGCGTGCGCGCCCACAAGTTCACCAGACGGATCCGCTTCGGCACCCTGTTGTCTTGGTGGCCCGGGCTCGCGTTTCTCTTCGCCACCACGTCTGTAGGATTATTCTGAGCCAGTCCATTCAAGCGCGGATGCGACTTCGATTTCTTAATCCTCTGCGGTGACACGTTATTTTCCTCAATATAGTTTTTACTGTAACGCCAGTTCAAAGCGTTGTTTGCATTGAAGTAATCTTTAAGGTGCAATTTGTTGTTTTGGTCTTGCACCCACTCCATGTGCCGGACATCGATTCCAAGAACAGTTGCGAAGAATACCATTTGAACGAAATAGTCAGATATGAGGCTCACTATCATGAATATTGCGAATTCTTGTATGAACGGAACAAAAGTGAAGAAGCTTACGGTGAATATCGTAATTTCCGTTAGTAAGTTTTTGGTGATAGACCAGCCTTCTTTGTTGAGCCCTTGGGCGAGTCTTATCTTGACATCCAGGCGCGAGTCCGTAGATGTGACACTCTTAGTTAACACCAAAACGTTTTCCAGACCCATGATTATGACCAGGTATGGAAAGATCTCTTTTCCCTGCAGGCTCAGAGAAAATCCAAAGTAGAAACATATTCCCATGGACATAGATAGGCTCCCGGCTATTGTGAGTACGGCGCTGGCAGCGAGACCAAGTTTTGACTTTATAAACTCAATTTTCCGTACAGAAAAGTAGACATACAAGAAGAGCCCGACGAAGGTTATCATCAAAGGAACCAGCTCTCGGTAGTTAAACTGGCCTGGATAGTAAATTATAGTTGCTTCGTCTACGCGTGTATAAGATTCTTGATAAAGCGGGTACATTTCTTTCAGTTTTTTTGTGAGGGTTTGTATGAATCTGTAAATAATATAGAAAAACTAAGTATTTGACAATTAAATTACAAATGGACACTTGATTTAATTATTTTTATGTGATATGCGGCCGAGGAGCCACCTGATGGTAACCAACCATGTACACTCGCAACACCAGTGGAGTCACAAGTGCTCTGTAAACCCGCCTGTCGCCCGGATCGGGCCTCCGCTACCCTCACTCACGCAGCTAAACATGCTGCCGCTGCTTCACACCAGTTTTCTGTAAGGCCGTGGTATCACTCCGGTCGAAATAAATCTAGTAAATGGGTTAATAATTGCCTTTGCTCTGGGTTCTGGTAAAATATAGTGATTGCATATTGGAGGACGCGGGGTCGCGCGCGCAACGGGTACCGCTTGATGCCCGTGTCGCGCAGCTGCATACCGAACGCCATCTCAGCAAGAGGCTTGCCTTTCTGGAATGACGAGAATGACGGTGGTGTATTTCTCTAGATTTTTCTAACATGTTTATTTTTTTTTTATTCTCACAACATCTCATACGTTGATCTGATTCCGTACTAAGTAGCTTAAGCACTTGCATTACAGATATCAGACAACAGAGGAACACAAATATATACTTAAATACATATATTACACCCAGACACCGAACAAACACAAGTGTTCATCGCGCGAATGTTTGTCCAGGGTGGGGATCGAACCCACGACCTTTGGCGTAAGAGGCAGGGTCACTACCAATTGCGCCATCCGGTCAGTCTATTTAAAAACACTTTTTTTTACTACACTCGCGGGAAGAAGTTAGTTATCAACAAGAAGCTTAAATTCATCTGCCGATTTGGTAACAAATTAATTAAAGAAATAATTTAGACTTTCATTTTACTTGAATCACTGCCAAATGTCTAAATGTGACAGTCTTTAATCATATTTATGTGTACGAAAATGTTTGGTTACGTTAATATGTGCTAATAGTGAGTGTAGCAGTATTGTATTTTCATACAAGCAGGCGTAACATACGGGGCTCGGATCTTGGTATGTTCCTCGGACAACAATACTCGCGTTTGAATCCATAGAGTAACAAATACTGGTTCAAACTTGCGTGTGACATTGTCACTATAGGTGAATTACTTACAGATGGCGTTAGTTTGCAAATAAGAATTCTAAAATACGATATTCAGCACTTCCGCGTGTTTTGATATTGTCAAACATACATACAAAGGGGCCGAATTACAATAATGCTAGAGACATTATAATAAATATCCTCCAACTGATTTCAGCTAAGGCGGCCAATAGTGCTCAAGTGTGTGCGCAAACACAAGTGCACTCTTTATTCCCTTGCCCTCATAATTCAATGGGACATCAGCGTGACACGACCGGAGAGGGATCGGGCGCAGCTTAACGTGCTTTCTGAGGCACGGGGGTACAAGACCGCCAACTTCCAGACTGTTGACACTGAGAATTTCTTAACAGAAAAACTCAGGTACAAATGTTGGCCCGACCCGGGGTCGAACCCGAGACCGCAAGCGCAGCCGTCGCTTTAAAGCGCGACGCACTACTCACGGCTTAGTCTGCTAGAGATACTACGAGGGCGACACTGAAAGTTTTTAGAACTGGCCACTTATAAGACGATGATTAAAAAAATAAGTTCAAATTTAGAAAATGGAACTCTATGCCAATATTATTGTCTATGCATTTAATTAGATTCTCTTTTTTTTCCGATTTGGCGGCAAATTTAGGGATGATCGATATTAGAAAAACATCGATGTTGACATCGATGTTAACTTCGAATTAAAAGTATCGATGTACGATAAATATCGATCGAAAGACATCGATATTTTTAAAACATCGATGTTTTTGGAAACAAATAAAACTGGGTTTTAATTAATAGATAAATGCACTCTTGCTGGGACACCGAAGTTTCATTTTCTTTCAGTGTCGCCGTCATATTACCGTGGTTGTGTACCTGATACTTGTAGACCGTGTTGACGATGTTGGCGTCGAGCGAGAACGCCTGCATGCTCTGCTGCCACAGGTTGGCAGGCGACAGCAGCAGGCAGCTGTACTCGGGCAGCACTTGCTCGGCGCCCGGTTTGCCACCGCGGTCGATGCCCTCTATTTGGTAGCAGTGTTGCAAGAGTGTACTCTTTCTGAAGAAGGAAAGATATAGTAAAGTATTTTAACCAAATATTTTGCTATTCAGGAGTGATTGGTTAAATTTTATATCAGTTTAGAAAATTAATAAGTTCTATATGTATTGTGTATGTTATATTTATTTAATAATCATTTAAAATAAAATTGAGAAACGATAACTCTAGGTTATTAAATAAATCAAGTCAGTTCGCTTTTGCTTTGTTAAGTAACAAATTC